>CM062804.1:1560434977-1561034977 GCA_031772625.1 Pinus tabuliformis
TAGATATGAAATACATATGTTTCTCAAGCCTAAGCACAACCTATAAGTGTATAGTTTATCCCTCTGCCTAACTAACTGAATCTAGCCAACGCTTAGCCAATTTTCAAGTCCTCCAAGCTCCTATTTCCTTGTGTTGTTCCTTGAGGAATTAGGCCCCTATTAGTTAGTAAATTCCTCAATTGGAATTGTGCAATGCTTCTAGGCTTATCATCTGACTACATGCACCACCTATACAACTTGGAATAGTCTACAACTAATAGTACACTACGTTTAAATCTCTATCTCAATTTGGTAACTCAATTTCTCTACATGCATGAGCTAATTTAGGTTGATTGATTAGTTAACTGAATGGTCACTGATTGTGAATGAATTTACACTACACAACTTGACCTTCCACTAGTTCCTTCAATCATTAGAACTAGTTTAATTAACCATAACTCAATTTAACTGAATTAAATTTCTACAACTAAAATTAACTCAACCTAAGCTCCTAAATTTTAAGAATCACTGCACACAATTGAAATTCATGCCCCTAACACGAATTAACTAAGCTAACTGAGTGACAAAATCCATCTCACTTTAGTTAACTCATCCAAGTTGTTTGTTGATGAGGAATTTCAAATTTTCTTAATTTGACTAAGGCAAAATCAAATTAATAATTTCTTGCTACATTTTTCAACACTCCCTCTCAACGAGAAAGGGATTCAAAACTACCTCGATCCAATGCTTTTGGAATGTACTACATGCAACTCCTTTCACTATTGGTGTTGTAACTACAAGTGAGAAGAAAAAAAAACTCTAAATCAAATGTGTCTGCAACTGTCTACTGGGAAATTGTGTTGTTGTTGACTCTGCTATTGAGCCTCCTACTCTACTATTAACACTCATCTTCACTCCTTAGTATCTGATTGAAATTGATCCTCCTACTATTTAGTAATGTATGCCCCCATATCATAGTAATGATCCATGAGGAGAACACCTCAATGGACCCTACCCAAATTTCTACAATTCTAGGATTAGGGCTTCACATTGCGCCACCTCACACCTACAGGTATGGTTGCATGTTCTCCCTCTTCCCACTTAGCTCAAACTATCCTCTTAATTGAGGCCTCTTCTTTAGTGGATTTCTCCACTCTTCCTCCTCTCTGCCTCTCCATTTTTGGCATCTCCACAACTTCCTAAGGCTCCTTCTGAGGCTGCATGTTGAGAGGTCTAACATGCTCCCTCTCAACCACCATATATTTAGTCTCTTCCTTGCTCCTTAAGGCTTTGCATGCATCTTATACCTAAAGTGCATATAGTTTCTTGACTCGAACCCCAATCTTCTTCACTTGTCTCATGGCTATGTGTCTCAGGAATTCTTTCCCTTTGTTGAAGATCACATTGTAACCACGGTCTTCCAACACTACTACAGAGATGAGATTCGTTTTTAGACCCGGCACGAACATAACATTTTATTGAGTCGAAGACGGGATCCTGACTCCCTCTTAAAGGTTATTTTACTGATGCAAATAGAAATGTACCTTCCATATTCTCCAAATTCAATGTTCATCTTGAGATATTTGTCCTCCAAGTCACTGAAAAATTCTATATTCCCTATCATGTGGAATGAGGCACCCAAATCCAAGTACCACACACTGCCCATCATTGTGATCTCTATGCATGCAATGAGAGTGAAGTCAAGCTCAAACTATAAAGCCAAGGCTTCACGTGTTGTTGTTACTATGGGATCCTTATTTCTTTCCTTCTTGTGTGGACACTTAGTGGCATAATGCTCGAATTCATGACAGTGAAAGCACTTGATTTTCGAAAAGTCTTTCTTCTTGGCACCCCTTGATTGGAATCTACTTTGGATTGGGATTTCTTGCTTTTCCTCTTCTTTGCCTTTCCATCCAAGGCACAATTTTCTTCATAGTCTCCCTTGGATGAAGTTTTTTCTCTAGTATTTTGCCTTATCTCCTTCTGTACCAAATCAGACCATAGGTGTTCCAAATTTGGTAGTTTCTCCCTCCCATTCACCGAATCATGGTAGTTGTGATAGTTCTTGGGAAGGCCTAGAAGGACTAGGCTTACCAGATAATCTTATACAATAGTAGCCTCGACACTACCAAGTTCATCACAACATTGTGTGAACCTACTAAGGTACTATGGGATGGTGTCACTCTTCTACATCTTGATATTTTGAAGCTTTTCCTTGAGTTCTAACTTCCTATGGTAACTATTTTTCTCGAACAAATCTGTCAATGCTTGCCACATTGCATACAGAGTCTCTTTCCTATGGAGATTTGAGACAATATGGTCTCGCAATCCCTCCAATATGATCCTCCTCGCCTTGGCTACAAATGTCTTCCATTCTTCTAGGTTCTAGGTATCAATTGTTGTTGGTTTATAGATATCAAATCAACAAATTCCTTCAACTCATTATCTTCCAGCACTATGTCCATGTGATCCTTCCAAGCAACATAATTCGACCTTCCCTCAAAGGCATACTCGAGTCTTAGTCCATAGAAATCCATCCTGCTAGCTTTGAAGAATTAATCTTGGAAATTTGATCCTCCTACAATAAGAACTTTGAAATCTCCTCTACTGTGAATCTTGCTCTAATACCATGTAGAAATTATGTGTAGATCTAAAACTACTCATGTAATTTACTAAAACAAAAGACTCAAATCTACTCTACTCAATTGTGGAAGCTAATTCACGATCGAGAACACAAATCATAAACATGCATGAATATTTATCACACATAAATATATTTATCTAGGGGAAAGAAACTAATCAAAAACCCTTCCTATCTATATTGCATTAATCAAAGAATAGATATGAAATACATATGCTTCTCAAGCTTGAGCACAACTTGCAAGTGTATAGTCTATCCCTTTGCTTGACTGATTGACTCGTGTCAACACTTAGCCAATTTTTAAGCCCTCCAAGCTCCTATTTCCTTGCATTGTTCCTTGAGGAATTAGGCCCTGTTAATTAGGAAATTCATCAATTGGAATTACGCAATCCTTCTAGGCTTATCCTCTGACTACATGCACCACTTGTACAACTTGGAATAGTCTACAACTGATATTACACTGCCCTTGAATCTCTATCTCAACTAGGTAACTCAAGTTATCTACATGCATGAGCTAATTTAGGTTGATTGATCAATTAACTAAATGATCACTGAGTATGACTAAATTCACATTGCACAACTTGACCTTCCGCTAGTTCCTCCAATAGATAAACTAGTTTATATGACAATAACTCAATTTAACTAAAATAAATTGCTACAAATAAAATTGACTCAACATAGGCTCATAAAATTTAGGAATCATTGCACACACTGAAGTTCATTCCCCTAACTCGAATTAACTAAGCTAACTGGGTGACAACAACCATGTCAGCTTAGTTAACTCATCCAAGTTGCATGTTGATGTGGAATTTCGAATTTTCTCAATTTGGCTAAGGCAAAATCAAATTAAGAATTTATTGCTACATTTTTCAACAAATTCCTTAGGTGGTTAATTCACCCACCCAATCCTTAAAAAGTAAAATAATAAAACTATTAAATATCAATCACATCAATGGATTCATAAGAAAGTCATTAATTTAAATATTTGATAAAATATAATTAATTCATTCATTCTTAATTTGGATTAATGGTTAACCAATTAATTAATCATCAAGCACATCAATGGATTCATAAGAATGCCATTAATTTTAAATATATAATTAATCATGATAAAATATATTTAGTTAATTCATTTTAATTTGGATTAATGGTTAACCAATTAATTAATCACTAGTCACATCAATGGACTCATAAGAATGCCATTAATTTAAATGTTTAGTTAATCATGATAAAATATAATTAATTAATTCTTTATTAATTTGGATTAATGGTTAACCAATTAATTAATCACTAATTAATATTAATCATTAATCAAGATTAACCACTAATTAATTGTCTAACATAATAGGCCATATAATACAAGTGTATTCATGCAAGGTGTGGGTATTGTTATCACTCTGATAATTCTTTTGAGGCAAAAAGAAAGAAAAGCAAAAGGTAACCACAAACTGCTTTTGGAGATTAGGACCTAGCCTTCTTGATGCTCAGAGAGGGCTCTCTCTTTAAAATTTAACTTTGTTTTAGTTAAGATGTTTTTAGGCTAGTTATGATTGTTCAAGGGGTTTTTGTTTTGTGTTTGAGACTGGGTGGTGGAATCCGCGTAGACAGGTGGATAAAATGATGTCTTTTAGACCATTGATCTATGGAGTCAAACAATAAGGAAGCAAAATTGGATTAACTCACTAAAGGGAATGTTCCAAGGGCAAGATAGCAGTGTTTTTTCAGATCTTTGAGACAGAGGGCTGAAAGGGTTTCACTCGGGGTGAGAGAGTAGTTAAAGGTTCTCAAACCCAGATAATGAATGAGGAATGAAGGGACAATCAAGATCAAAGGGAAATTAAGAATCCTTTAACTTGGATATTCAAGAATTCAATCAAACGAAATAGCAATTAAGAATTATTTAATTTAGATATCAACAGAAAACATTTACATGTATAACTGTTAAGATAGAGTGTAATTAAACAAGTTCTAAAGTATTATTCGAGTTATATAACATTAGATTGAGAAAGACATTAAAGATTATGAATAACTTTGATAAAAATAACAATAACACATGAAAATACTTGTCTGAAATCCACTCAACACATGAATCCTTGGAAATATTTGATCTTTATTTATCAATCCAGCTTTCTGGCTCAGCAAATGATACAATAACCTTCTGGTCCTTCTGATCAAAAAGTCTATAGAAATGTCTAATAGAATCCACCCAAAATACTTCAAATGAAGAAGTATTTATATAAGAAAAAGGCTAAAATGATAGGAAATTTTAGAGGACATGATGGAGGCAGAATAAACTAGGGTTTCAGGGTTGTTGCAGGGGAGACTCTCAATGGAAGGGCGACAAGGAGGGAGCTCCACTTCCTCCTTCAAACAGGCTATGACCATTGTTGGTAAGGTAAATCCCCTCTGCGGACAGAGGCGATCCCACTAGCCTATCACAGAACTAGCCACAAACAAACCACGCTGCTACGCAAGTTCCTAGTTATGCATCAAAGGTGAATCAAGAAGACTAACCTGGAGTCCAATGCTATGATTGAAGCAGAGTTGATATCCTCGCTCCCTTGCTCCAACAGATCATGACGAATACCTGCACATGCAAAGGAAGAGACAGATACCAACATAAAAACTACCAAGGCACAACTATATTTCAGTCAGAAAGGAAATAAATCAACATATCACCATGATAGATAATGAGATTGGAACTATAATAGCAGTCGCTCATCAATTAATAAACAAGAAAAGTTACACCATTGTTCTGACGTCGACCCTTCTCCTGGCTGGGCGAGTAGTATAACTATATGTGTCTTGACATGCATCTCTTCTCCGGCAGCATAACCTCTCTAGCACTCACTAGCATTCCTCCATAAACTCAACATCTAACACTCCATGACCAATAATCATCACTACTATCACTCAATCACCAAATCACTAGCATAACACTAACACCAACACTCTCTCCCTCCCCCAATGCATAATGACAAGCTTATATAGATGAAGAAGGGAGAAGGATGCGATGAACCGGGACACCTTTCGTGGAATTAGCAAAAGCCATAAAGATGGATAAAGCTCGACAAAAAACTGATTTTCTATCCTCAGAAAAGCTCCATGTAATGAAGGAAACAACAGTCGGACGTGCATTAAGGCAAAAAGCACGACTAAATTTGGTTGGGCGACTGTTGCTCTAAGATAGAGCGCCAATGGTCGCGCCCTCTTTTGAGGATCTCCATCATTGGCGCGGGTAGGATACTGTGGACTTGCGCCAATGGAAAAAAGAGCACTTTTTAGGGATGATCTGCAGAAGGTGTCTCCAGGGAACATGGAGTACATACTCAGGGGAACATAATGCAAGTGTTTTTAACCCTTGTCACTTCTTATAACTCTTGGAATGAGTCCTCTAAGGTACGACAAGAGGAGTAACAGGGATGGTGACAAATTACTGTGTAACAGATGCCCTAAAGCATGAAGTCCGAGAGGTGGAGAGGGGTGAAATGCTTTACCAGAACGCACATAAGAGCACACAAGAGCACATATAGTTATTGCCGCCGAGGAGCTGTATTAAGAGACATGACTGATAGTTCAATTACATGATGTACGTGGCATGTCGCAGCCATCCATAAGAGAGTACATAAATAATTTGGATCCATAGTATGGACGCAGCCATCTGGTTAGGATCAATGAACTGACTCAGGTATGGTCGCAGCCATCCAGTGAATGAGTCAAGTACCAAGAATCACGCCTGGATTACGACAGACACAATCCAGGGTCTTACGCTCCATCTCGACCCGAACAAGAGTACAATTCCAAGCATGTGAATATATGAGCTGAAGTCGAACATGCATGAACATCGCCTGATTACCAGTCAATAATGGAAACTGTTAACAGACGCGAGAGGTACCACCAATAATGACAATGGCCCTCAAGGTACTATAGGTACAATCTACGGTGTGTGAATTAATGAGCTGAAGTCGAACACCCGTAGAATCATTCGATCAGAGGCCAATGATGAAAACCTCACGTCGAACACGAAGAGCCTGCCATTGAGGCATGCAGGCTCCAAGGCACCGGAAGGGAGTCTCTAGGTCAACTTCCTGGATAATGAGCTGAAGTCGACAGGGAGTGACCTTGATCGAAGGTGGGCCATAATGTTTCCCACATCATCGACACGAGACAGAGAGATAATGTCGTGAATCAAGATTGTGCGAACTATCAGAGGGAGGTTGTTTATTTGCAGAGGTCAACTTCTCTTGAACATATCGGCGACACATTAACGGAATTGGCAGTATTTGACATCAATGTATCAAAGGTCATTATGACGAGGCAATGAGTGAATGAGAGGTCAAATAGGGTACCCAAATCCATGGAAGCAAGTGAAAGATATGAGATGAAATATCCCCACCCTGGACACGAAAGCAAAAAGTGCCATGTTCAAGAGCGACATACTGCCGTTACGGTAACAATTATGGTTCAAAAAAATTTTATTTTCCCCCACCATTTCTGGCGAGTACCCCAGTTATTTTTAACAAGCTTGATGGGGATAGCATATGCTTGTGTTGTGACAAAATCCGATGTCATTAAGTTTTAACGAGTCTAACAAAGGAAGAACTCGGCGTCTTTTCTTGTTTAGAGAGTTTGAAAAGACAACAGAAAAGGAAACTCCAGGGATGTCCTTTTTCGTACAGTTGTGTCTCTCGGGCCCGAAAAAGTATAAAATAATACCCGAAAGAACCGCCCGATATCATTATGATCGAGGAGTACTTTTCATGATTAGTGACTTCGACCTGAAAAAGTAAAAAAGCGGTCAAAACCACGTCGTTTCGTAACCACTGACGAGTTTGAAACGACAAAAACCCGGTAATCTTTTTATGTTTTAACGGTCGACAAAAAGAACTTAACACGACCGCCCCTTATCACCATTTAACGAGTCAAGAGGAGCGACTCGGCAATCTTTTCCTCTTCAAATGGTCAGAAAAGAGCTGAAATCGGACCTCCATTTTTATTTTCTTTAACGAGTCAAAAAGGGAAAAATACTCGGCAATCTTTTCATATTTTACGAGTCAGAAAAGAGCGTAAAGGCGAATCGTCCTGAAGGAACAAGTGGTATAAGGGATAGCAACTGGTTCCGATAATGGTGGAACTTTACTTGAAACACGTAAAGGTTAAGAGGCTGGCTAATAAGACCACTCATCATTGCGGTTCCTCAGGAAAGGAGAAACAACCAAGTGAAAGCATATGATCGGCCAAAAAGATAGTAGCGATGGAATGAAACAACCAGGGCTCATCTAGCAGAATTTTAGCGGATAAAAGGCAATCACGGGATGTAAATGGGTTCATTTTTACACAAGCTTGAACCATGGAGAACTTTGCTTGTTAAAAAAAAATTTTGTTGCATGCCCCCAGCATGATTATACCAATCGAGGTACATGCCCCCCAAGCTTCATGGCATTCACGGAGTGGATGGAATGAAGGTTTACTTGGAAAGACTCGATTGGAGGATGCCCCCGGGCTTCAGTCACGCGCTCGGGTGAGCTGTCGTCATCAGAATGACGGGGTGGGTGCTGGGGCATTTCCTGTGGAATAAGACCATTTAGGAATGGCAAATGGCTATATGTGAAGTGTGAACGGGGGGAATGAAAGTTGGTCTACGACTTTGATCATTCTTCCTTCATGCGGAAAACACATCACTCTGAAGAGTGAGGACACAATAGCACGTATGCGATAAATATAGTCTCGTCCCAGGAGTAAATTGTAATCTAACGGACCTTGGACTACCATGAGACCCATTTGGATAGTCTTCCCTTCTAACGTGATAGGTACATTGGGAAGAATTCCTAAAGGTCGAGTGATTTCTTGATGGAAACCTACAAGGCTTCTTATCTCAGGCAGAAGCAGTGGGGAACCAAGTGCTTCCCAAGCTGTTGAAGAAAGGATACTAACAGGAGATCCTTCATCAATAATTGTACCAGCCATGACCATGCGATAGACTTGAACTATAATTCGAAATGGTATGGAGGCTGGTAACCGAGGATTGACTAGTTGATCCCAATTAAAGGAAATAACTAGGTTGCTCGGAGGTGGGACTGGATAGACAGCCGGATATGCCTCTAATGGACTTTCTTCCTGTTGTGAAGAAATGAGAGGGATGCTCACTTGATCATTAACATCTATGTCAATGAATAGAATTTGGACGGTGGGTTCGTCATTCTTGGCAGTGATAACATCATCTGAGGAGGTAACTTCTGAAGGCGAAACCGGGTCACTTGTAATCCGGACCGTTTGACTGTTGTCTGGTTTGGATTCAGATGTAGGATCATCTAGCGGTGGAAGTTCTGAAAGCAAAACCGGGTCACTTGTAATCCAGACCGTTTGACTGTTGTCTGGTTTGGATTCAGATGTAAGAGCAGCTAAAGATGGAACTTCTGTAGGCAAAACCGGGTCACTTGTAAGCTGGACCTTTTGAAAGACCGGGTTACTTGTAAGCTGGAACTGTGGACTTTCGGTTGGTTTGGACTCAGGTGGTTCATCTTTGATGATCAAATAGTGCGTAGATGATGAATATAAATCACTTGTTCCGACCAGGGACTGGTCTGGAGCAGGCGGAGCACAGGTAGGTTCAGGAAGAGAAAGCTGGACCAAAGAGGAATCATGTTTGATCACTTGGTTAGGGGAGAGACGCTCTGCAGGTGTAACAAGACGCTGATATCCAGCGGGTAGTTGGGGTAAGGAATCCGACAGACTTGCCAAAAGACGGGAAGCTTCATCCATCAGTGGACAAAGGCGAAGGAGATGATTACCTTCACAAAGTCGACAAGGGAAATGAACCTTCCCTTTTCTGTTACCAACTAGTAAGGTCCTGCTTACACATCCTCTCCCTCTCCTCTCCCTCTCCTCTCCCTCTCCCTCTCCTCTCACTTACTCATTGTCTTGGTCGGCATTCATTATATACGTAATTACATCATTCGAGATAGGAGATAAGGAAACCTACCTGGTTACAAATGTTTACAACCCCCAAAGACTAGAGGGTAAACTCAAATTTCTAGATTCTCTGGAGAGCCTTAGATATAGACATTCATGCATTCCTTGGATTTTGGGAGGTGATTTCAACATGATCAAATCACTTTTGGAGAAAAAGGGTGGAACCAGAGTTTTAAACAAAGACTCTATGAAGTTTCAGACTTTTATAGATACTATGAGGTTAGTGGATATAGTAACGAGTAATGGCATATTTATCTGGAACAACAAAAGAGGAGGAGAGTCTCAGGTGGCTTCAAAACTAGATAGATTCATGATTTTATAAGACCTTATGCTCAATGACAAGGAAATATCAGCAAGAATTCTCCCCTTTGGAGGCTCTAATCACTGGCCGGTTCATCTGGAGGTGCAGAGTATTGGTACTCCCCGGAACAGACCTTTTCGATTTGAAAACATCTGGCTTTCCCATCCAGATTTCAACAACAACATAGACAAGTGGTGGTCAGAGGATTTGAACATTCAGGGCACAAGAATCTCCTTCTTAATAAAAGACTAAAACATATCAAGATCCAGCTCAAAGATTGGAATAAGAATGAATATGGCAACATTTTTTAGGCTAAAAAAGTTATGGAGGGAAAAATGCAGGAACTCAACCAAGCCCTTATCACAGATGGCTTCGATGTAGCCAGAAATGATCAGGCTGCTAAATATAATCAAGACTCGGAGAATTTATGCAAACAAGAGGAAATATTTTGGAGGCAAAAATATAGGGTTCAATGGCTCAAAGAAGGAGAACGTGATACCAGATTTTTCCATAGATCCACTATGGCTAACAAACGCACAACATAATTTCATTGATCAAGGATGAAAGAGGCAATCAACACAACTCTCATGCAGAGATAGAAGAAGTTCTTTTCAAGCACTTTCAAGATATAGCCAAGGAAAGCTATCATGATAGGGAAAACTCCATCAGGTACTTCACCAAATGTTTTCCTAGGCTGGTTTCTAGAGAAGAAAATTTCAACCTTAACAAGCTAGTGACCGAAGAAGAGGTTCGTGAAGTGCTCAAAGAAATGCAAAATGGTAAAGCACCTGGACCATATGGGTTCAATGTAGATTTCTTCAAGGCTTGCTGGAATATTGTAAAACAGGATATTCTGCATGTTGTAGAAGATTCTAGGTTGAACAGAACTATTGTGAAAGCTCTGAACACATCCTTCATCACCCTGATTCCTAAACAGGAGGTAGTCCAAACTCCTGACAAGTTTATACCAATAACTTTATGCAATGTGGTTTACAATATTATCTCAAAAGTGGTGGCCAATAGACTCAAACCTCTCCTTCCTACCCTTGTTTCCATGGGACAATCTGGGTATGTGGAAGGAAGGAAAATTCTTAATAATATTATTCAAGCTCATGAGGTGGTTCACTCTCTGACTAGCAACAGAAAGGTTGGTATGATCATGCAACTAGACATAGCCAAGGCCTATGATAAACTGAATTGGAATTATATAAAGAAAGTTCTTATTGCTTTTGGGTTTGATCACAACTGGGTGAGGTGGGTCCTGGCCCTGGTCACTTCCTCCAACTTCTCAATTCTATTCAATGGCTCTCCATATGAAACTTTTCTACCTTCTAGAGGCCTCAGACAGGGGAACCCACTCTATCCCTTTCTCTTCATCCTCATGATGGAAGGACTGGGTTGGTCTATCAAGCATGCAAAAGAAGTGGGCAAGATCAAAGGTCTCAAACTTTCTGATAGGGGACATGTTTGGACACATCAACAGTTTTTGGATGATACCATGTTGCAGGGAATCCCCACAGTCAAAGAAGCTCTCGCATACAAACAAATTCTAAATGACTTTTCCAAGGCTTCAGGTATGGAGGTTAATCTCTCCAAATCTAAGATTTTTTTCTTCAATACTAATATTGCCATTCAGAGAAACATTGCTAAAATTTTGGGCTTTCAAAGGGATTCTCTCCCCTCAAAATATTTGGGGGTTCCTCTAACTGCTAAGCCATTACACAAAATCATCTGGGAGCCGGTCATTAATAAACTGCAAGACAAAATTAGGAAATGGACTATGAGGACCTTAAACTTGGCTGGCAGGTTGGTGCTCACGAAGGTCGTCCTTCAATCAATCCTAGTTTTCACGTTTTCTGCTCTCCCTGCGCCTAAAGGAGTCTTTCATCTATTCACAACCATACAAAGAGATTTTCTCTAGGGCAAGGGGGAATAAAAGAAGAAATGGGCCTTGGTAGCTTGGGAAAAAATCTGCAAACCTAGAAAACAAGGGGGTCTTGGTTTGGATGATCTTGAAATTTTAAGCAAAGCTTTAGGGGCTAAATTATGGTGGCATTGGATAAAAGAACCAAAGGCTCAATGGGCTATAATTTGGAAAGAAAAATACACCAACTCATGGCAAAGTAATGACCATATTCGAATGGATGGAAATATTAAGGGATCTCACATCTAAAACAAGGCCTGGGATAATGGAAGACTAGTCCAAGATAATGGCTTCTGGGAAATCAGAGAGGGAAACTTAGCTCTGTTCTGGGAAGATAGATGGCAACAAGAACCCATTCTATTAAGTGAGGATTTGAAGGATATTAAGGTAGAGATGGACCCTAAAGGATTATACAAGGTTAAGGATTTCTGGGATCAAACCAACAGTATAGGAAAATGGAGAAATTGGAGGAAATTTGACTTTAGGGATGAAAACCCCTTAAAAGATAGAGCTAAGAAGCTAATGCAAGAGCTAGATCGAAGAAAAAATTGTCAGAAGGGAATGATCAGCTGAGATGGGGCAACAACAATGAGGGAACCTTTAATCTTAAGGAAGCTAAACTTATTCTCCTTGGCTTGGCCTCCCAGGCTCAGGACACAACGTGGCAAAGACTTTGGAGACATCAAGGTTGGATGAAAATTAAACTTTTCATGTGGTTGGTTCAGCATAGGAAGATTTTGACTTGGGAAAACATCCAGAAGAGGGGAGTTTTGGGGCCTTCCAGATGCCAGCTTTGTGAAGCTCAAGAAGAAACAATGGAGCACCTCCTCAACAACTGCACCTTTACCTCCAGGTTATGGGATTCTTTTGCCACCATTTTCCAACAGTCAGATAGAGACAAAGAAACCATCATCAATACCCTTAACAAGTGGAGAAGTAATTTTTCGAATAATGAAGTACTCGACTCAACTTGGGCCTTATGCCAAGCTTCATTATCTGGAATATTTGGAAAGAAAGGAATAACAGAACCTTCAAGGACGTAAAAAAACCATCCCTTCACCTTTTGGATCAAATCTTAAAACAACTTCAGGAGACTGTGGGTACTATAGTCTGAAATCTCCCTAAGAATCCACCTTCAGCTCCAGATTTGAGGATTCTCTATCAGCTAGGGTTGCAGGGTCTCGTTCCTCAAGCTCTGGAAAGGAAGATTCTCATTAGAGACTCTAAGCTTGATTTTTTGCACCCAGCCTCAAGGGTTTTTTAAAATTCAATATTGATGGTGCCTCAAAGGGGAACTCGGGTAATGCCGGTCATGGCGGGCTTTTAAGAGATGAAAGAGGAGAGATTCTATTCATTTTCCATGGTCACCTAGGGAGAGTCACCAATAACATGGCAGAAGTTATGGCTATAGAGCAATGTTTAGAATTCATGATTCAGGATAATTAGCACAATATGATTGTGGAAGCAGATTCTGAGTTAATCATTAACTCAGTCAGGAGAATCAGTTGGGGTATGGTGCCGGAAAAGGCCTTAAGGAATTGGAGGCTGATTCAGATCTTTCAACGGATCCACAGCCACCTTCTGTGCCTCCGCACAGTTAATTTTAAACATGTGCGCAGATCGACCAATAAACTGGCAGATCTTCTGGCCAATCAAGGAGTGAACTGCACAGAAAATAGGTTTGCAATGAAATGGCAAGATCTACCTACATAGGCTAAAAGCAAAGTGCCATGATCAGGCCAAGGAAGATTGGTTGGTGTTTCAGAGTAGGGCCATGGAAGAGAGCATAGATGACTCAAAAGCGTTATGATCAGTAGAGTGTACATGATATATTTTCCAGCGAGTGTTGTGCTTCAGAAGACCTTTGCTATTTGGAGCAATACGCTCAATCAGGTTATTAGTGGTTGTAAAGTAGGAGTTTTATTTCTCTGGGTTTCAGGCAGGCTAGCGGATGCCTCTTCTCACAATGGTACAGGTAAATCAGTTATAGTGAGCGATTGGATGCAGGAATCCTGTGGCGTACCCAATACCCCGATTCTTTCACCTTTGATCAGAACACCATGGCTAGAGTGGTTTTGGGATGATCACAAGCCTCGTGAGCGAGAAGAAGTTTTCCATTTTTTGCAGCGATCCCATTCAGTGAACGCCACATGGCAAAGGGGCTAGAGGAAATACCACTTTGATCGCACACTAATGTTTGGCGATGTTGATTGGAGTGATATGATCCTCAACTGTAGGATTTCGCGAAGAGGATCTACGGTTCGTATGGATCGAGGAATTTAGTGGGTCCACAATAGTAAATGGCAGTCGTATTACCATGGGTTATCCACCCATGAATAATATAACGGTTCAGGGGTTGTTTTATGGTGATCGCGGGCCTTGCTAGCGGTTAGTGGTATTTCCGTTTTGGGAGTGATCCCATACAGTAGGCTACACGTGGCGGTGGGGTCGGCCAAAATACTACCCTTATCACATGATAAAGTTCAGCATGTTGGTCGTCGCAATATGAACCTCTGTTGTTGGATCAAGAGAGGTGGATCGACGACTGCGATTGGTCATGCAAATTGGTCGGATTGGCGGCGGGCTCTTCAAAAACATTGACGTTTAAGGCGGCATGTTTGGGAGTTAGCGGGAAGTGTCAGTGCTCCTCTTCTTGTCGGGAGGTTTTGGTCTCAGGCGGGAGGCTTGTTGTTTTGGCTTCGATGCAAGCTTCTTCTTCGTTTTGACTTTTATAAAAACTTAGATGTAGGGTTTTCAGGGTTGGGAATTTGGCCTCGGGATCGTTCACTGTCGGGGTTGGGGGTCTCTTCCTTGGTCCACAACTCCTTGTGGACAGTTGTAAATTTTGTACTTTATTATTGAATTGAAGGTCCGAGTCTTGCATTAGCAAAAAAAGAAGAAGTATTTATACAAATTCTAAACTGAAATATCTTGAAAAAATATCAAGATTGATTTGACAAATATCTCAAACTGTTTTACATTAATATAACTTAAATAAAGGGCACTAAAAAAAAATGAATCTACTTGGCACTATATTTATGGGTTGATGGTGACAAAGAAGAGAAATTCGAATTTGATAGCAACTCTTAATTGATGATGAGGCTTCCAAGTCACTAACTAAGTCCTTCCTTTGTGCATTCTGCCCCAGAAATTATGCAAACTTAGGGTCCAGTGACAAATTTTTATATGTCAAGCCAAGATAGATATGTAAAAAGTGAAAGAGGTTATTGGATAAAAGTATGTTATTGAGATAAACCTCTTTCCATTTCCCAAAATTCAGCTCCAGTTGTTCACAACATTCTCTGCAAAAAGATGTCAAAACAGGACTTGGCACTGTACGAAAAATAGGTCGTGAAGATATACATTTATCTCCATTTTTGTAATACCTGTGTACAAAGTGAGATAGGATTTTGAGATTGGCCTTTTAGGAACACAAAACTCCTCCCGTTTCGCAAAATGCATCTTGGATTGGCCATAATAGTTTCTGTAACATTATCACTTAAACAGGAAATTTTTGGAAAATGTACCATTCCTGCTCTGATTTCATCTTTTAACCTTAATTTTATTTTAACTATTTTTCCTTTTACTTTGGATAAACTCATTGTTGTTGGTGAAAGTGTCTTCATCTCTATTTAACCCTTAGTACCTCCATGTTTACTTTTACTGTTTACCTTGATTGCTATGTTTTTCATCTATCTTCACTTTGACATGAATTTATTTTATCTGTATGCTTTGTAAATGTCTTTCATGTTGTTTGTCTTCCCGCTGGCTGTGTTTATTCTCTTTGATTTTTCAATCTGATACACTTTTACTGATACTTTTTCATCTAGTTGATTTATCTTTTTCCTTTTATTGTGCTTTTTTTACTTTCACTGTAACCTTTTAACTTTTACTGTACATCTTCAAATGAGAGGGCCGTTTTTGTTTTTTCTCAAAATACCTAGAATTTGGGTGAAATAACTTCAAATTGGTGTTCTCAGCAACTGCAGAAGGTTTAAAGGGCTCTGGTATGGACTAAGAGCTTGATTTGGGTCTCTGCAACTTCTTCAAGAGTGAAATTGAGGTCAACTGGTAATTTCATGATTTGAAGGTCTCACGATGGCTTGTAGAGGTAGGGCTTCTTGGCCTTTTTATTGAATAACGATTATTTTTTGGCGAGGGAATTATGAATGAATAGTGGGCAGTTTTTCGGGTTGGGCGGGGAGGTGGTTTCCCAAGCCATCGCACTGCTTTATCAAGGAGGCGGTATTTTGGCAAGGTCACCAAATCTACCTTAACACTTGACACGTAGCAGATGGGGGTCTGGGAAATAACACTTTATTGGGCGAGTAAAGGTCAGATATCAGGTGAACCCGATATGGCTGTGAATCGTTAGATTTGGGTGCTGAAGATCAGACGACAGGCAGGTGACAAATTAGCCCATGAAATGGGCAATGGTTTTGGGGGGGCCCGAGGCTTTAATTAATGGTGGTTTGTGATTATTCTGGAGTTAAACATGGGATTAAATGATCAAATGGGGTTAATGGAGGGATTATCTTAACTTTACAGAGAATTGGTGAGTTAAGAGGGTTTTGTGGGGGGGATAGGGTAAAAATATAGTTTATAGTTAAACTAAGGGTAGGGGTAATATATTTGGGGATTTATTTATATATGAGGAAAAAAGGTATATCAGGAGCTATATTATTAATTTAGAAATTAATATGAACTGAAATGAGCGGAATGAAAATAATACTAAGTATAATGTAATATTTGCAATTTTCCTTTACATACACTTATACATAGGATGAAATCCTTTTGTGGGTATTTTGAGTGAAATGGAACTTAACCTGGGGTTTTTTACTTTTCATAGGCAAATGGAATTTAACCTTAGGAAAAGGTGTTTTATTAGGGTAATGAGGGGAATTCTAGCACTTGATGTCCATAAGTCATTAAGTTGAAGGTCCGGTCCCACCAAAAGTCAAAGAAATGCTCTGAACCTTTATGACTTGAAGGATTTTTAGTACTAGAACATACTTGTGGATGGGGAAATTAGTAAGTCTAGGGATGAAATAAATGAGGGGGAGTAAATTAAATCAACTTGTAAACCTCTATATTTTCTTTCTTAATTTCTCATGCACATTGAAACATATGATTAAGAATGATAAATGTGCTTTTGTCCAATCAACTTTATACTTCAACAACCTTTCTTCTACTTACCCATTACTTACCCTAAAAAAAAATTCTTCACTTATTTGGGTGCATTTAGGCTAGCAAACCCTTTTCTTTCCTTTTCTTTTATAAAACAAACTATCTACTTCTAACCTTATATCTTCCAAGGGCTCAGATTAAGTTGATGAGCTCCCTATCATTCTCTATTTTAACTATTGATCTGCCAAGATTAAACTGTTTGGCTAGATCTTTATTCTCTATCTATCAACATTAAATTTAAAGCATGAAAAGTCAAGATTAATATGTTTGACTTATCATGGAATATGGTATTTTAAACAAGCTATAGATAATCATTATTTGTAGAAAAACTAAAATAGTAGTGGCATTTGAATTTGCACACTTTCATGATCTATTTTTATCTCTTTTTGTGGGGTTCATATTTTTCACTTTTTTATCTTTGTTTCTTTTTGTCCTTTGATTGTTCTTTTAGGACATACCCTCTTTACATTTTTTAATTTGGGAATACATTCACAGAAAGCAAAGGTATGTACAATATTGCAATACTGACCATAGTTAATTCAAAATTATGAATCCCATTATTACAGGTCCCTAACAATGGCTCCACATGTGGATGGCATCTCCTTGTGAGATGTCAAGAACACCGTCGACTAGTAGCCTGATCCATTGGGCCAATCCCAAACATGTATATGCTTTTTTGTATAATCTCTGTGACTAAAACTCTTGAACTGAAAATACACCCTTTTTTGCAAGCTAAAATCTGATCTGAAACTGAAAGAAGGTACTTCAATTCTCAAACCAAAATAATCGATCATCAAGATCTTTAGGACCTTCTTTTTGGGCTTCAACTTCTAATGATTTATTTCATAACTTGCTAAAAACTGAAAAATAAAATAAACTGAATTGCTACCTACTTACTCTAATCAGCTGTTCAACTTCTGGTTAGGTAAAATGAAACAACCAATGCAACCATTCAAGCATTATGTAATTTGATGTATTTTGCTGCATTTTCTTGTTTGTGATCAACACTGAGATTCTAAAACCAATTATAACCTTTTCAACAAATGAGAAGACAAGGAAAGACTTGATTTCCTTTGTTGATTCTAGAAACTGTACAAAGGGATCTTCCAAGATATATACACTAATGTTTAACTGATCTAAGCAACTGTACAATTGTTCTGGATGGCCTCCATGCCATGAAAGTGAAATGTCATTTTCATCTTTATCACCCTACAGATTTTCAGGTAAGATTTGTGATGATACTTCTACTGATTAAAATGTCTGTCTGGTGAAACCTTTATCATCTTTATTTTGAATCTCATAGTTAGTTAATGGAGAAAAATTTTGATTGCATTCATCATCTAACATATCAATAATTGGATCATAAAAGATGTGGAAGGATTGCTGCAACCTATTACATATGGGTTTTAATGGGACTTCATGGATCTCTGCATGCTGCTCATCCTTTTCTTTGGAGATATTATACCATATTTTCTTTAAAAACTGAAATGATTCAAAACATAGTGGTATAGAACTTTCCTATGTCATTTGATCAGATGTCTCAATAGAATTTGATAACCGTGCTTGTGAAACTGAAGAATCCTGATTAAGATTTTCATTGTCTTCTTTGTTGTCAATATCGATACCTAAAGATCGCTAATTTTTTATTTCTTTAAAGTTTTCTCTGATGAACTAAAATGAAACAAAACAGAGAGGCAAAGAAGCTTCACTTATTTCCAAATTTTTTGCACTTTCTTCCTCACTTTCATAGCTGATATGAATAAGATGATCATTGTTTTCAAGTTGCTGAAACTGAATTTCTTTATTTCCCAAACTAGTTTCTGATTGCTCTGTAAAGTTAGTTTCGATTTGAAGAACATAATTATCATCATACTGATAATATTTACCCAAATAATTAGAAGAAGTAATGTCATCAAACATACACATTAGATTAGCAGATTGCCTCTCCACATATTGCTCTATAAATCTATCTTCCGATCTATGGTAGTTGGAATTAGCAGGAATTTGTTCATGGCTATCAACCTCTTCTTTTTGTGAAATAAATATGTCATGGTTATTTTGAATTAAAAAATTATCTTTCATGATGATCTTCTGTATCCTTTCCTCTATTTTTGTTACCAAAATGTCGAGTTTTACCTCTACAATGTTGTTCTTCTCCGCTCTTGCTTTCAACTTTTCTCTTCTAATTTGCAGATTAACTTCTACATCTACTGCAATGTTTTTCATCTATTCCAGTGTTGAGGGGTTTCTTTCTCTTAGCTGAAATTCTATCTCTGGGTCAAATGTTTTTGGATAATGCAAGAGAGCTGAATCAAGAGGAGGTCTTATATTTGATGGCATTGAAGAATAGATTTGATTAAATCTGTCAAAAAATTATTGTATTTTTCCATTTGGCTGTCATTTTAACTAATTATATTCTTCTATGATCACAAAAAGATTGACTTTGGTTATCCATCTATCAAGGAAAAATTTGACAAACTTTTGGAAATTTGAGATGCTTGCAATAGGTAGATTCTTGAACCAACTCTTTACTCTACTTTGCAAAGAGAGAGAAAAAAGTCTGATTCTAACATCATCTTCATCAATCTCAAATAAGTCCAGATGATTCTCAAAACCTTGAATATGTTTTTGGGCAGTGATTTTATCATCTTCTCCATCAAAACTAGGGAGATACTTGTAATAATTGTTAGGGAAAACATGGAGTGTAGGAGGTAAGATGAGTGGCTTATGCCTATCAGGAACTTTCCATGGTACATGAATATGTACAGGGATTGTAAGATCAATTTGAGATTTATTGATTGGAAAATGATCATCATAAGACTCAGAAGAATGTTTCTCAAATATGTAAGGAGATTTTATATTTACAATTTTCGAAGGAAAATAATTAAAAACTAATCTAATATCTTCTCTAAAATACAATATACATTGAAAAAACTTCTTGATGAGAAAAAAATGATATCTTGGATAACAGTCCAGGTTAGAAACCTTATCTTCCCATATTGTTCTTTCAGGTTCATTCCTCTAGTGGAGTCTTCATTGTGAAATTGATTTGGAGTCACCAGGTGGATGATTTTAACCTTTGTGTGTCTAATCACTGTCCACCATCATAGATCAGATCTTAACCTGTTTAATATTTCTGAGGAAAATTTTAGTCGTCCCCATTATGGTCGCCAAAAATGTTATCACTCTGATAATTCTTTTGAAGTAAAAAGAAATAAAAACCAAAGGTAACCAAAAACCGCTTTTGGAGAACAGGACCTAGCCTTCTTGATGCTCAGAGAGGGCTCTCTCTTTAAAATTTAACTTTGATTTAGTTAAGATCTTTTTAGGCTAGTTATGATTGTTCAAGGGGTTTTTGATTTGTGTTTGAGATTGGGTGGTGGGATATTCTTAGACAAATGGATAAAATGATGGCTTTTAGACCATTGGGCTATGGAGTCAAACAATAAGGAAGCAAAACTAGATTAAATCACTAAAGGGAATGCTCCAAGGGCAATATAGTAGAGTGTTTTCTCAGATCTTTGAGACAAAGGGGTGAAAGGGTTTCACTCGGGGTGAGAGAGAAGTTAAGGGTTCTCAGACCCGGATAATGAATGAGGAATGAAGGGATAATCAAGATAAAAGACCAATTAAGAATCCTTTAACCTAGATATTCAAGAAATCAATCTAAACCAAAGAGCAATTAATAATTCTTTAATTTAGATATCAACAGAAAAACAATTAAATGTATAACTATTAAGACAAAGTGTAATTAAACAAGTTCTGAAGTATTATTCCAATTATAACATTTAGATTGAGAAAGACATTAAATATTATGAATAACTTTGAGAAAAATAACAATAACACATGAAAATACTTTTCTAAAATTCGCTCAACACATGAATCCTTGGAAATATCTGATCTTTATTTATCAATCCAACTTGCTGGCTCAACAAATGATATAGTAACCTTTTGGGTATTCTAATAAAAAAAGTGTATAGAAATGTCTAATAGAATCCACCCAAAATGCTTCAAATGAATAAGTATTTATACAAATTCTAAACTAAAATATCTTGAAAAAATATCAAGATTGGTTTTACAAATATCTCAAACTGTTTTACATTAATAGAACTTAAATAAAGGAAACTCAAAACTAATGAATCTATTTGGCACTGTATTTATGGATTGATGGTGAAAAAGAAGAGAAATTCAAATTTGATAGCAACTCTTAGTTGATGATGAGGCTTCCAAGTCACTAACTAAGTCATTCCTTTGTGCATTCTGCCCCAGAAATTATGGAAAATTAAGGTCCAGTGATACCTTTGTATATCTCAATCAGAGATATATATGTAAAAAGTGAAAGAGCTTATTGTAGATAAGTATGTTATTGAGATAAAAATCTTTCAGTTTCCAAAAATTCAGCTCCAACTGTTCCCAATATTCTCTGCAAAAAGATGTCAAAAATAGGACTTTGCAGAGTTTGAAAAATAGGTTGTGAAGATATGAATTTATCTCCATTTTTGTAATACCTATGTACAAAGTGAGATAGGTTTTTGTAGATTGGCCTTTTAGGAACACTAACCTCCTCCAGTTTATCAAAATGCATCTCGGATTGGCCAAAATCGTTTCTGCAAAATTATGACTTAAACAGGAAATTTCTAAAAAATGTACCTTTCCTGCTCTGATTTCATCTTTTAAATTTAATTTTCTTTTAATTGTTTTTACCTTTAATTTGGATAAACTTCATTGTTGCTGGTGAAAGTGTCTTCATCTCTATTTAACCCTTACTGACTCCATGTTTACTTTTACTGTTTACCTTGATTGCTCTATTTTTTCATCTATCTTCACTTTGACATGAATTTATTTTATTTGTATGCTTTGTAACTATCTTGCATGTTGTTTGTCTTCCCATTGGCTACATTTATTCTCTTTGATTTTTCAATCAAATACACTTTTACTGATACTCTTTCATCCGGCTAATTTATCTTTTTCATTTTATTGTGCTTTTTTGACTTTCACTATAACCTTTTAACTTTTACTGTACATCTTCAAATGAGAGGACCGTTTTGGTTTTTTCTCAAAATACCTAGAATTTGGGTGAAATAACTTCAAATTTGGGTGAAATAACTTGAAAGTGGTCTAGTATGGACTAAGAGCTTGATTTGGGTCTCTGCAACTTCTTCAAGAGTGAAATTGAGGCCAACTGGTAATTTCAGGGTTTGAAGGTGTCACAATGGTTTGCAGAACTTTTAGAAAGCAATTGATCGAAAAAGGCTGAATAGGGCTTCTCGGCCTTATTAAACAATGGTTATTTTTTGGCGGGGGAATGGCGAATGAATAGTGGGCAGTTTTTTAGGTTGGGCGGGGAGGTGGTTTCCCAAGCCATCGCACCGCTTTATCAAGGAGGTGGTATTTTGGTGAGGTCACCCAATCTACCTTAATGCTTGACACGTAGTAGACGGGGGTCCAGGAAATACCACTTTATCAGGCGAGTAAAGGTCGGATATCGGGTGAACCCGATATGGCTGTGAATCATTAGATTTGGGTGCTGACAATCAGATGACAGTCGGGTGACAGATTAGCACAGATGAAATGGGAAAAGGTTTTGGGAAGCCTGAGGCTTTAATTAATGGTGGTTTGTGATTATTCTGGAGTTAAACATGGGATTAAATGATCGGACGGGGTTAATGGAGAGATTATCTTAACTTTACAGAGAATTGGTGAGTTAAGAGGGTTTTTTTTGTGGGATAGGGTAAAAATATAGTTTAGAGTTAAACTAGGGGTAGTGGTAATATATACAGGGATATATTTATATACAAGGAAAAAGGGTATATCAGGAGCTATATTATTAAGTTAGAAGTTAATATGAACTGAAATGAGCAGAATGAAAATAATACTAAGTATAATGTAATATTTTCACTTTTCCTGTACATACACTTATGCTTAGGATAAAATCTTTTTGTGGGTATTTTGAGTGAAATGGAACTTAACATGGGGTTTTTTACTTTTCATAGGGAAATGGAGTTTAACCTTAGGAAAAGGGGTTTTATTAGGACAATGAAGGGAAATGAATTTTATGAAGGGAATTCTAACACTTGATGTCCATAAGTCATTAAGTCGAGGGTCTAGTCCCACCAAAAGTCAGAGAAATGCTTTGAGCCTTTATGACTTGAAGGATTTTTAGTACTAGAACATACTTGTGTATGGGGAAACTAGTAAGTATATGGATGAAATAAATGAGGGGGAGTCAATTAAATCAACTTGTAAACCTCTATATTTTCTTTCTTAATTGCTCATGCACATTGAAGCATATGATTAAGCATGATAAATGTGCTTTTGTCCAATCAACTTTATACTTCAACAACCTTTCTTCTACTTACCCATTACTTACCGTAACCTTTTTTTCTTCACTTATTTGGGTGCATTTAGCTAGCAAACCCTTTTCTTTCCTTTTCTTTTATAAAACAAACTATCTACTTTTAACCTTATATCTTCCAAGGGCTCAGATTAAGTTGATGAGCTCCCTATCATTCTTTATTTTA
Source organism: Pinus tabuliformis (assembly GCA_031772625.1). Classification (NCBI taxonomy): domain Eukaryota; kingdom Viridiplantae; phylum Streptophyta; class Pinopsida; order Pinales; family Pinaceae; genus Pinus; species Pinus tabuliformis. The sequence continues at coordinate 1,560,458,503 of CM062804.1, forward strand.
ACTATTGATCTGCCAAGATTAAACTGTTTGGCTAGATCTTTATTCGCTATCTATCAACATTAAATTTAAAGCACGAAAAGTCAAGATTAAGTTGTTTGAATTATCATGGATTATGGTATTTTAAACAAGTTATAGATAATCACTATTAGCAAAAAAAGTAAAATAGTAGTTGCATTTGAATTTGCACACTTTCATCATCTATTTTTATCTCTCTTCATGGGGTTCATATTTTTCACTTTTTTTTATCTTTGTTTCTTTTTGTCCTTTGATTTTTCTTTTAGGGCATACCCTCTTTACATTTTTTAATTTGGGAATACATTTGAAAAAAGCAAAGGTATGTACAATATTACAATATTGACCATAGTCAATTCGAAATTATGAACCCTATTATTATAGGACACTAATAGGTATGTAGCTAATAAATGCATACCTTGTACATATGATAATAACACTAACAAAGGTCTATCACGTCAAGAAATCACATAGAGGGTAGGTTAGCAACCTAGCATAGCACAATAAGACGAGGGAGTGGAAATTACATACACCCTTCCTTCAGGAAACTTTGTCCCGAAGTTGGAATTAAGAGGATACAACATACAAGAGGTAAAATGACAACGAAACATAATCAAATAATGAGAAGGGTGTAGTAAATAAAAGTAAGTAAATATTAAGAATCAGTCACTTCCCATTTAGAGTTCATAACTAACATATACACTTCCATCATCCTTAACCTAGTTGTAACACCCCCTATTATACCCCTACTTATTGTAATGATAATTGTGATTGCAACAACATCATGGAGAACCATGACTAGCTGAAAATATGATTAAAACACATATAATTTATTATTTAAAATTAATTAACTAAAAACAACTGAAGAAGGGAAAATCTTACTGATCCTTCGTCTGAGGGAAGCTATCCTTTTGTATTTCAAAATTCATGCCCTACCAAATTTAATGCATGAAGCCACTTTCTTGCTCACCTAGTTTGAGAAGTTGTGACTCATACAAGTAGACTTAAATGTTGAAGTTGTTGGAAAACTCGAAAAAACACTATTTCACAGGTTTTATTATGATGTGATTTGGGCCAAACCAAAGTTGGTAGATTTTGTTATTAGTTAATTTATAAGAGAAAATGTTGGATTGAAGCAGTGGAAGGGAAGGAAGTTCCCATTCCACTTTCATCTCTCATGGATTGAGGAGATAACCTCAAATGGCCATTCAAGGAAACACATTAAAGAGCTAAGGTAGTGTTGATTCCATAGTTGTATCAAGGGACAAAGGAGAAATTATACATATATGCACAACATAAGTCAATACAGGGTTGGGGGATGATTCAATTAGAGTTCCATGATTGTATTTGAGACCATTGAATTCTTGTCTAATCTTATGTTCCAGTGTGAAGATAAGAGATTGAGTGAAAATCACTAAGTTATTATAGTTAGGCTGACAAACCACTTAATTTTTTATAAGTGTTTTCTAACTAGTTAATGAACCAGCCTCATAGTGGAATCAATCCTTGAAATTGTGCTTTATACTACCTTTCATTTTTACTATTTGCTAAGGGATCACTTAGTGCTTATAGTTAGGCTGATGAACCACTTAGTGCTTGCTAAGTGCTTTCTAACTAGTCGATGAACCACCTTCATAGTGGAGTCAATTCCCTAAAACTAAGAAACATACCCTTCTGGAATTTGGGTGAATCCCTATGTTTGGAAACTCAAATAGTAAGTGATTCATTGCAATGCTTACTACCAAAGATCATATGATGAACCACCTCAACAATGGACCTCATCTCCTAAGTGTTTAACCAGTATTTGGCGTGAATTTCCCCAATGCAATCTTCTCCTCAGTCTCTAGATCTAGCTTGGGGATGTTCACCTACATGAGATATTGTAGTGTAACTAACCTATGGTTGGGTGGACACTCAAAGTCCCTCCTTAGGTGTCATATAATCTAATTCTCAAATAAGTATAATGATTTATGCATTTTTAATATATGGATGGTGACTATGTTTTTCATGTTATTGGTTGATATATGGTTTTGTGTGATTCAAGAAATATTTTGTGAATCATTGTATATACATGGTGATAATATATCTTAATTGTCCATGGTGATAAGGAATGCTTGAATGAGGTTATTTCTACCATCTTTATGAATTCCAGGATCATTTACATGACCATGATTGATTGTTTAAAGTTCACTCAACTAACCTGTTATCTCATAAATTCTCTATTATCTTATATGTTTATGAATTTGGGAAACTTATTTCCATAACCATGATTGTAGGTCATATTACATGTTATGATTTTAACTTATGTTGTGTGGTAAATGAGTCTCTGGTGAAAGATAATGATCATTTAGTCTATTAATAATGTGAATAATCTATGACTTTATGCACACATATAAATTGTTGTAACCAAGAATTGTAATCGGCTATAATGCCCTAATATTCACTACTTTACATGGTATGTAACCCTCTTGAATGGTGGCACAATATTGCATACCTCCTTACTAATGAATGAATAATTTTGATCTCGTAGAAGAGGTAAGATAGCCAACAATAGTTATAAGAGTTGGACTACTTTGCATAAATGAAATTGTGTAACGTTCAAATTGGGAAATTGATCGTTGGTATCATACCTTTCCTTTACTCTGTATCTAGTGTAGTTTGGGTCTCACTAATGTCCCTTTATATTCTTCTTGAATGGCTCAATACCCTTCAAAGTATTTTCTCAGGCCCTAGCCTTTATCTTCAAGAAATTGATGATATGGGTAGATGTCCATGTCTAAATAAATATATGTAATTTCCCGAATTTTCCATTTTCTAAAGGACCTCTACAGAAGTCTAGTGATATGGACATTTGAGGGTTGCAAAGGGAAACTCCATCATGTGGAGGTAGGATTACCATAGGACCAGCTTAAGACTTTATAATAGAATGTATCTAGTGATCCATGTTTCGATACCAGCAAGGAGCACTTACTTGGTGTAAGGCCTGGATGCCTCTATGCTAGATTACATTGTAGCAAAGTTGAAGATCAAGGATTTCAAGGATCTAGGTGTGGCAAGGGTGGATGCCTATTTGGATTCCCGGATATGCCATAGACTAACTACCATGTGGTGAGTCAAATGTCCTACAATGGTCCCTACATCAAATACATTGTGTGATAAATAGTCGCATCCAAGATTTAGGGATCTGAGTGTGGACAAAAGAAAAACATAAGTTCAATGCCATATATGGAGAAAGTTTGGATTACCTTGATGGGTGGATCCAAGGAATACATATATTTTGGGGTCAGGAGGAGGTCGAATGTTGATATAATGTTGATCACCTAGATTTGTGACAAACTGGACATAATGAAAATATATTGCAAAACATGATGGGGAAGAGAGAGGGTGCTAGTGCCACCCTGACCAAATGGAACTCTATCCACTGCTCGCTGCTTGTGAGTTGTGCATTGTAATGTGGAGTGTGTGCTTCGGCAAGGGTTGGTCGACTTGGACTAGGTTCCACCGTGGAACCCTAATTCCACCCACCGGTTATTATCCGGGAGAGATTAGTACATAGTGAAATGCTTTATGAGCCTTCTAATGGACTAGGGGACCACTCACTTCCTAATTTCTTTGTTAAGCATGGAATTTAGAAATAACTTAAAATGAGTGGTGATTTGTCTTGCTGGGAATCTATTTCTAGCATTGAACATCACCACTGCTTGCTTCCCACCACCCTTTATCCTTTGATTAATGTTCAAAACCTATGAGAAGTCGAGCAGCATGACGTGGACCTAACTGGAAAGACCCACCAATATGACATACATGTACCATGTGGAGGCAACATAGAAACCTAGTGATAATATGGACGCTTATTATTTTGATGTGACAGTGTTGTGATGACATGGAATACGTAATACGTTGATGTGGTAGTGTCATAAGATTTAGATAGGAACCATGTGGATGTCTAATGAAGGCTCAATGTTGATGTGACTCGATATGATTTGTCAAATTTAAGAAGGGAATAACTTTCAATCCAGGAGTTGAATTGAGATAAAATTTACATCACTGGAAATCTATCTATATTTTGAATCTGGTAGTGGAATTTTTTCTAGTTTTAATGACATTGAAAATAATATTTTGTAACCCCATGTTCATAAAATACCAAGGGGGTTGGTATATAGTCTATAGGTAACACCTTCCACAACCCATGATAGTACAAGGTGATGGGAGGGAGTGTTTCAGAGTGTATCAAAGCAAAGTTTCAACACTGAACCTTTGTGGATAAAGTTTGAGGATTTGATATATAGTGGTATTAGAACAAAGGTTTAAACATTGGACATGGACGGTTAGTGGAACACCATGGATACGAACAATTAGGATGAATGGGCCTTAAAGAGAAAGTTTGGAGCTTCGATACATAAAGTGGTATCAGAGCCTAAGTTCAAATGTTGGACCTGAAGAGGCTAACACACATAAGAAAGAAAATATATTTACTTTTAACTTACAGATGTCATGGCTACTAACCTTGTTAAAATATTTAAATGTGTTTTATTTATGTAACTTCATGGGTTGTAGATATGTGAACAACATCAAATCAACATGCCTTGAATAAACATGCTTAGTGTTGGCATGAAAAGGTAACAAGATAATATGTTTATGCTTGATATAGTAATAGTTGTGTGTGAGTCACAACACATAAAAAATACAATTTGCAGCAATAAATAAAGGAATGGATAACAATATGGTACAACACAATATGGACCAAGTCCATCATGAGAAAGAAGAGAAAACTCCCCTAATGGAATAGATACTCTCAGGATTCTAAGAGTTTAGTTCAAGAGTTACCAATTAGAGTATGAAAGACTCATTATAAAACAAAAATAATAGACAAATTTGAACACAACGATGCTACAATACATGTACTGCATGTAAGGGCTATTTCAACATGGACCAACCTCTGAATATATTAAAGAGTGTCATGCTAACAATATTGAAGAGAAACCTCATATGGATTGGAAGAAGAATAGGAAATTTGCATGTTGGGGTTCTGGTGATGAACACCTAATCCATGAGTGCCCTAACAAAAAAACAAACAAAAGAATAGTTCATGTAAACTCTAGACACCTAATCCAAAAACCAACAATATTGAAGGAAATAACTCAAAGAGGAAGATAAATGAGGAAATATCCCCACAAGCTGTCTAAAATAAGAAGACCTCTTGAACTTTAAAATATTTTTGGAACCATTAAACTGCTATAGATCTTGGGAAAGACTCTGATTAAAATTTTGTGCATGTGAAAGTGTTAAGTTCTCTTGTCGAAGTAAATATAAAAATTTTGGGTTGTTGAAAATGTCTAATAAGAGTTGACATGTTGAACATTACAATTCAAGAATATTTTATTTGTTGTGAAATTGAGATGTTATAACCAACGAATGATGTTTGTATAAGCATTTAATATGCACAAGAATGCAAGGGGAAGAGAGCCCATAGTTGTTGCAAGAAATAAAATTGGGTCATGAACTTGCTAAAAATTTGAGAAAAAATTTGTCTTGATTTAATAATATTTTTATGTTTAATCATGTGATGAAATTATAATTAACTTGGAATTCTTCCTTGCAAAACTACATTAGAGGTCAGATGAGGATAAAATCTCAGTCAAGAGGGCCTGATTGGATTCATATTAATGAACTAAACATCAATGTTACAACTATAATATAATGGTGTAAGGAGGAAGTTCCCTTAACTGAAATTGTGCTTGGCTGATATATTTTATATGTTATGAATATGTGAATAGTGAGAAAATGAGAAAAGGATATAATGATTCCACTTCATTGGAATGGTCATTTGTTGAAGAATTTTCATAGTAGGGAGATAAGTAATTTAGTTATTAAAATATTATGACTATGTAAATGGTATGCAAATAAAATTTGCACTTTCTATGTTTTAGGTAACACAGTGAAGTTATCTAATGGATTTCATGTCACATGGAATATCCATCCAAAAAGTGTGCAAGAATGATTTCTTGTGATTAACTGCCATTGTTAATCTACACATAATATGCTTCGTCTTATGAGCCTGGTCATGCAAATATTGAAAACAATAGAGGTTGAAAGTTTACTTTAAAATGGCAGGAAAACATAAGAATTTGTAAAGTGGATACCTAATGCAAACATCTTTATGAAAGTTTCGCTATAACTAGTAAGTGGAAAAATTAATAGAATTGTGATAATATGTGAGATTGAGATCATTTCAGGGACTGTTGAATATCTCAAATAGTTGTATTCTACAAGCTAGTCGATGATGTTTAGATTACCATGGATATTCCACTAGATAGTTCATCACAACAATTTTTATAAATTATACTTAAAATCTAAAATCCAAACGATAAGGGTTATTTCTCTTTAGATTTATTGATCTATAAATAATTGTTTATTGCATATGCATAAAAATTATTATTATGCAAAAAATAGATAAGATTGAAATAAAATCTCACAAACCATGATTAACACAAGATATAACCTAGGAAAACCTTTCAAGAGAAAACCTAGCTGGAAGGTCACATCATTATGATCTTTTTCTCTAAATAGAAAATGTTTGTGATTAAAAGGAAGTAAGAACTATGGGATGTGGGCTAATGTAATGCACAAATAATACTTTTTCACTCTCTCCCTATCCCTCTTAGCTACTCTCTTAATTTATGGAACAAATGCACTTGAAAAGAATGGAACCCCTTTTCCTCCTAGTGGCCCAGTTGTAACATAGCCCTATAGTCTATCAGTGGTTAAGTTTGACTCCCTCAACTCTTAACCAGAGTTATACTATTGAGTCATTATAGTGTCTTCTTCATAATGATTATGTCACTAGCCCTTTTCCTTGAGTGATTGGGGATGGCATGGTATTATATCAAAGTAAGGTGGAAAAAATAGGAAGGTCAACTTCTAAGTGGTTTACCGTTTGCATACATACTCTAATTGAGGTGATTCTTGTGTCGTTGGAAATGTATTTGTGTGTATAATATGAAATAAAGGTTTTATTCTCGAGTGGAAATTTTTTACCCCCAAAACAACGTCATTTGATGCCTCAAAATACTCCCAAAGGATTTCAAACCTTAATTTTCCAAATTGGGTCCCATAGGTATAAATGATCCTATGACCTAATTCCTCCCCCTTTTCCACTATAAAAGCATTGATATGGATGAAAAGAATTACCATGATCCAATTCAGATCATGCCTCCCCATTTTGGGAGTTTTTGGTCCATAGAAGTTTCTATTGAATCAAGTGAGGAAATTGTTCCTTTACCTTTTCTTGGTTGTACCATTTATCCTTTCTTGGAAGTTGTCCTTTAAACCCAATATTCCAAAGGTCATGTTTCCCATATCTTGTATTTCTAGACCTCTTTTGCAAAATTATATCTTTTTTAACTCTACTTAAGAATATAGTGCCAAATCCTCCATAGAAGGTAGGACATGTTCCTTTTCCTGGTATTGCATGGAAGGCTCATAGAGTTTTAGATTCTCTACGTTCAAAAATAAGTAAATTCACATGTATGGGGGTAGAAAATTTATTTAATTGTTATCCCCCACCTTTTCCAATATCTCAAAGGTACTATAGCACAGAGCCTTTATTTTCCTACTAGGACCGTATAACCTCTCCTTGTTGAAATGTAGCCATACTTTATCTCCCACCTTGAATGAATTCTCTATTCTATGTTCATCATGAATGACATTATATTTTTACTATGAATTTCACAGTGTCATTCATACTTGTATATGGATTTTCTTGGCATTTTCTATAAATATTTCAGCCCTCAAGGAATCCCCTATAAGATCCTCCCTTACTCCTCCTTGCAACCCATATGCAATATCTAAAGGTGAAGGTGGAAAATAAATAAAACAAGTTTCAAATGGGAAATTATCAGTAGAAGTGTGGACTTATTTGTGATAAGATGTTTGTCTATATACCAGATTTTCAACCTAGATCTTCAGATGCTTTTGATTGTAGCCCCTCAAAATTTGCACCAAATTCTTATTGACTACTTATGTCTGCGCATTTTTCTATGGATGTAATGTTGTAGACTTCTTCAAATTCATATCCCTATTCTCCCATAATGTATTCTAAAATCCACTAAGAAATCTTATATCCCTATCTAAAATAATTCTCCCTAGTATCCCAAAGTGTACCCAAACTTGTCCAAAGAATAATTTCACTGCTTCTTGTTGATGGTCTTTTTATAGGGAATCATAATACACATCTTACTAAACCAATTAATTACCACGAATATGTACTCATGTCCCTTCTTGGTGTAAACCTCGCACAAAGTCTAGGGAAATTTTTTCCTATGGATGAGTGAGTACAGTTAAGGGGTGAAATAGACCTCATTTCATGTTACTAGGCTTGCTAGTACAACAAATCATGCATCCTCTTATAAGCCTAGCTACCTTTTCTTGCATCTTGGTCCAATACACATACCTTTATAAGTTGGCCACTATATTCCCTACACTAAAGGGCCCTAGAACCTTGGAGGTATTATCCTCTCTGATTAGCTTCAATCACTTACCTTCAAGAACACATAATTTATATAACCTACAGAGTAACCTATTTTGGAGATGGTAGTCAACAGTTTTATCACCATCATGCACACAACATTGGATCTGCAACTGCTAAGACACCTCCTTAAATTCCTCATTGTCTAAATATGCCTCTCTATATGAAACATCGGAAGATGGCTCCATATGCATAAGAGTTACCAAAGATATGATCTTTTGTGTGGGTGGCCTTGAAAGCGTGTTGGAAAACTTGTTTGTGATTCCCTTCTTATATTTGATCACTAAATGAAATTATCGTAGAAACCCGATCCACTTGTAATGCATGGTATAATGTGGCTTACTCTAAGCCTACATGTACTGCAATGGTTCGTTATATGTGTGGATTACTATCTCCTTCCCCATCAAATAGTGCTTCCACTTCTTCACAACTTGCACTAGAGCATATAGCTCCCTATTGTAGGTAGGGTATTTAAGAACATCCCCATGAAATAATTCGTAATGGTAGTATACAATCCTTCCTCCCTGCATCAATACCTCTCCCATAACATACCTGCTAATATATGTCTCCACTTTGAAGGGTTATTGCAACTTTAGTAATGCCAAAATTGGTGCTTGATTGGTCTTCTTCTTTAGTTCCTTAAAGGCCCTCTATTTCCCTTTCCCCACTCGAAACTCTTTCCACTTGTTGTTATGGTGTGTATTGGTGCATCTACCACTGAAAATGACGGTATGAATTAACTCATGTACTATGATACCCCAATGAAACTCCTAATATTAGAAACTTTAGTAGAAACCAGTGATTTCATGATGGCCTCCATCTCGATAGATCATATATTTTTTTATTATGGCTGTGAGTGATTGTATTTATTCCTATTCTCTATTTTTTGCATTTCATATATTGAATGCATAGTAGGAAAATGACCCTCATATTGGTGGTTTCATATTTTTAAATACAATTTTTTATCATATCTATTGTGATGAAATTTCTAGTGGCATATCCATGACAGTTTATGGATCATTTGACTTTCTTGATTTTTTGACATTTCTAACAATCAATGGTATATTTACATGTGAAAATTTTAGGTGATACCAACAAGGCCCAATTACACTACTTGTTTGGTAGGATAATACTCTAGGTCAATGGTCCAAAAACCATTTGATAGGATCTTATTATTGTTCAATTTTGTTCCCTTTATCGTTCTTATCACTATAATTTGATGGTTACCATCTAAAAAATATAAGTGATAGGATACATTTATATAAATCTATGTCAATGGTAACCTATGAAACAATCAATGGTGAACTATATTTTAGTATGGAAATTCCTGGAAGGTGTACCAAAAATACTTCACTTAAGTCACTAGGTGACAAGTGACCCTAACAACAAGTTGATGGTTGTTGTCATCTTAGATCTAAAACAAAAATTAAAAACCTGTAATAAAAGAAGATATAACCGAAAACAGGAAGCAACAGTATAAAGAATATGATCAAAAGTGACATAACATTGATAGAATATAACATCAAATCCACATCATGAATTTAAGAGTTGATGAAAATCATGGTTGGTAGGGTTCGATCCTTGAACCCTAGGCCAATGGCCTAGGATGATGCAGACAGCGTTTGTAAAGGACACACAGGTACGGGCTGGGCTAGATGACGGATCCATCGAGGCAAGGAGGCTTGAGGCGGTTTAGGAAGAGACAGCTGGGCGGACATGCAGATGCCCTCTCACTTGGTTAGGGGTCGAGGTAACTGTTGACGGGTTTCGTTTGTGGTGGATCCCCACTGTGGAGGTTTTAGCGGAGAAAGCACCTAGGCGGTTTCGGAGCAGCAAATATCCGTGGAACAAAACGTTTATCGTCCCCAGGCGGTTTCAGGAGCGTTTTCAGATAACGGCTGGTTTTGAGGTGTCAGCTTTACTGCTGTTTGTTACTATGGTGATCCAAAATGAGGCGGTTGACCTAGACCCAGCACCGGAAGACATTCTGTCGGTCTGGGGAAAGGAGGTTAATGCACAGAACATCGACAAGTTTTTCGGACAGGTAGGCAGCCATGCATCCGCCAATTTCTCTGTGGGAGGTTCGTGGAGTAACAAAGCATCAAAGGGTTTACTGGAGGAAAGTCTGGAATTGGCTGGTTTGCTCGGCAATAGTGGCAGGGACCCCAGAGAGTCAGGCTCTCAGGAGAAGGAATGTGCCCTGAAAGAAAATCCCTACGGCACCCTAGGCGGTAAGGTGCTCTCTCCCTCAAAGGTTTTCTGTCCGTCTGGAGGGCTCGAGGATATCATCAATTTCAAAACAAACCAAGGGATCTGGAGATCTGTGGGGGGTGGTCAAAACTCAGGAAATGAAGTTCAGGAAAGAAACAGCCATCTGGCCATTAACAGGCACCTCTTAATAAAGGGTTCCCCAAAGTCCGGCTCGGGTGCAGAAAGGGTTATCTCAGGCCTTGACAAGGTTTCAAAACAAGGGAAGGAAAACCAAACCCTTGTTCCCGGAAGGGTGGAAGAGGGTGTAAGCTCAGACGCAGGTAGAAAGGAAAGCGCTGTAGGAGGTTCACATGCAGCCATCTCAGGAAAGGAAGGAAATTCCCTAGCTGAGAATGAGACCGGCCCACAAAGGGTATTAGCAAAGACAACTCTTGAGGTTATAGATAGAGAGGCGGAACCAGAACGGGAAAGGGCGGGGGACAAGCGAAAAAAGGCGAAGCCATTAAAGAAGAAAAAAATTGAAGGAAATCTGGTTTTAGGCATGGATGTTCAGGTTGAGGATGCTCTGGAGGTGGCGGAATGCACGCTAGTGGGCAGAGCAAGAGGAAGATTTGTCTCAGGCAAGTTTCTGAAGCAGTGGGCGGAACAACAATGGAAGGAGACCCCGGCTAAATCTTTTAAAACTGCAACGCTTGTTAAGGGATGGTTTATGGTCAGATTTGACAACAAGGAAGCAATGGAATGGGTTGAAGGGAGAAACTGGGCTTTCGGGAACCGTCCAGTTTTTTTCAAAAGGTGGTCGCCATTATTTGATGCATCCAAGGAAAAGGTAGAGGAATTCCCAGTTTGGGTCAGGGCACCTGGCCTGCCTCCTTTCCTATGGGTAGATTCCATTTTTAAATCTATTGGAAACCTTTTGGGTACCTTCTTGGAGGCGGATAGGTCTTTCCTCCATACCCACGAAAGAGCTGTGGCCAGGATTTTAGTTCGATTAAATCCAAAAGACGGATTGGCGGAATCTATAAATCTGCAGTACAAGGAATATGTCTTTGAACAGCCTTTGGACTACGAACATCTACCATTTCGTTGCCACAGATGCCACGAGTATGGGCATCTGGCAAGGGACTGCCCGCTGGGCAAGCGCAGAAGGAGGACACAGAAAAAAGACGAGCAGTGGGAGGAAATTCCGAGGAAAGAAGCGGAACCTGCGGAGGAGTTTATTCCAGAAGCAAATACTATGGAAGGGATCCAATCTCAGAAGGAAGAAGCTTTTAATCAGGATGGAGGGGAACCAGAACAAGCTAAAGAAGCTCAGTGCTGCATAGAAAAGACCACAGTCGATGCTGCAGATATCTCTGACCCAAACGGTATGCAGCTAGACACAAACAATGCTCTTTTAATTTCTGAATCTAAGAATGATGACTTGTTTTTGGGAACTCCTCTGATAAATAGATGCAATGATGATCTCTTAAATATTGATAACCTCACCGCTGCTATTCCATCCATTGATCTGAACTGTGAAGAAGTCTCCCATAATAGTCTGGACACTGGCTCTTCCCCTCCTGTGCGCCAATATAATCTTAGATCTCTCAGTAAAAAACCTAGTAGCAGTCTAGAAATCCTTGAACCGGTGGGTGGGCTAGGCCCATCGCCATCTAAAAGCTTCAAAAAAAAGGTTAGAGGTAGGAAATCAAACTTGTCAAAAGCTCAAGTCAAAGCAAAGTTTGATGTGGCTGATGGCAAACAAATGTCTATCCCTGGGGCGCTTAGAGCAGCAATTACCCCTGAGACTGTTATAAAATGATTTGTCTATCATGGAATTGCAGGGGTTTAACCAGTAAACCCAAAAAACTGGCTTTGAAGGAGTTAATCTCGCGCTACAATCCGGACATCATCTTTCTTCAAGAAACCTTAGGCAGAAGCGTTGAAGTAGAATCAGTCCTCAGGTCTTCTTTCCCGGGGTGGGCTTTTCTAGCTTTAGACGCTGCGGGACATTCGGGTGGTCTTGCTATTGGCTTCAGGGAAGGCAGATTGAAGATCATAAATCACTGGGGTATGTCTCATGTACTGGGAATGGAAATCTTATCTCCCGAATTCGATTTTCCTTTTTTGATCATCAATATATATGGGCCATGCCAGGGAAGGGTAACTTTCTGGAATGATCTCTTGTCTAAAGCTTTACTGAAAGACAGAAATCTGATAATAGGGGGAGATCTAAATTTTTCATTGGGGATTGCGGAAGCTTGGGGCCCCTCTGCCAGGGAAGACCCTCTTTCTGATTTCTTTGCAAATGCACTCCTCTCTCATAATTTGATAGATGTAAATATTATCAAAGCAAAACCTACTTGGAGGAATAGAAGAACAGGGGAGGAGAGAATAGCAAAGAGACTGGATCGCTTTCTCATTAATGAAGAGTTGGCCTCCAAAATTCCAATGTTCAGGCAATGGGTGGGTGAAGGGGGAAATTCGGATCACTTTCCCATTCTATTGGAATTATCAAAACCTCCCCCAAAACCTGCTGCTCCGTTCAAATTTAATGCCTCTTGGCTGCAAGAGGATTCTTTTAATCAGCTCTTCAGGGATACTTGGAGACATCCGGTCAGAAGCTCCTTGGAGAACAAAGGAGCTCTCTTTATGGAAAACCTAAAAAGACTCAAGAAAGCAACCATAGAATGGGCATCAGACAGAAAGAAAAAGCAAAATGAGGAATTGTCCAAAATTGATGCTGAATTACGAGACCTAGAAGAACCTGAGGCAGATGGCTATGCTACTCAGGAGTCAAAAGAAAGAATCTTGGTCCTCGAAAAGAGCAGAGCAAAGATCTTACTGGACAGAGAAGAGGAATGGAGGCTAAAAAGCAGGGCAATTTGGATGAGAGCGGGGGATGAAAACACAAAATTCTTTCACAATTATGCAAAAGGCCGGAAAAATGCAAATACAATATGGAAGCTGAAGGATACAGAAGGAAGAGAAGCCTCCTCTTTTGAGGCCCTATCAAAAATGGGAAGGACTCATTTTCAATCTCTGTTTTCTGATCCAGGCGGGATAAATATAGCTGAAGTAATTCGAACAGCTCAAGCTTTTCCCCGTTTTGTGGAGGAGGAGGAAGCTGAAAATCTTTTCAGAGAAGTGACAAAGGAGGAAGTGGAAAGTATAGTGAAATCAATGGCAAAAGATAAAAGCCCGGGGCCGGACGGGTGGACAATAGAGCTCTTTATCCACTTTTTTGAATCGATTGGAGTTGAACTAACAGAAGTGGTGGAAGAATCAAGGAGGAAAGGAGAGATATATTCTCCTTTTAATGCAACTTTTATAGCCCTTATCCCTAAAAAGGAGGATCCGGAATCTTTTGAAGACTTCAGGCCTATATCACTGTGCAACTGTGTTTATAAAATCATTGCGGTTCGCCTGAAACCGATCTTGTCAAAATGCATCTCAAGTGAACAATTTGGGTTTTTAGACGGTCGTCAAATTCATGAAGCTATAGGGGTGGCCCAGGAAACCATTCACAGTTTCAGACAATCAAATAAGAAAGGGGCTGTGATAAAAATTGATCTGTCAAAAGCCTATGACAGAATCAGTTGGATATATCTCAGGATGTTGTTGACACATCTGGGTTTCAAACTGGAGTTTATAAACTGGATCATGGGGTGCATTTCCAGTGCAAGTTTTGCAGTTTTAATAAATGGGGCTGCTTCTCAATTCTTCAAAGGACAAAGGGGGCTGAGGCAAGGATGTCCTCTATCACCCTTGCTCTTCCTCCTAGCAGCAGAAGGCCTCAGTAGACTGATATTGGATGCTAGAAGAACAGGTTTGATTAAAGGTTTGGAAGTTGTTGTAAATTTGTTCATTACTCATCTCCTTTTTGTAGATGATATTTTACTATTTACAAATGGGAGTTTAAATGAAATTAAAGAACTTAAAAATATTCTTGACCTGTTCATGAAAGCTACAGGGTTACAAATAAACTCTAGAAAGTCCCAGTTAATTATGGCAGGCTTCAATAGACAAGAGGAGCTTCTGGTTTCATCTTTTTTGCCTTTTGAGATTTGTAATATGGAGAATCCGTTCAAATACCTAGGTTTTTGGCTGAAGCCAAACACATACAGAAAGCAGGACTGGAACTGGTTGGTGGCCAAAATTGAGCAAAAAATTTCCCACTGGAGCTTCAAGTGGCTATCTCGGGCTGGTAGGCTGACTCTAGTGAACTCAGTATTGCAGGCCATGCCAGTTTTTTGGGCAGCCCTGACCTGGATCCCAAAAGGGATTCTCCATAAGATTAAACAGATATGCAGCAGATTCCTTTGGTCAGGGACAAAGGAGGACTCAGTTCTTCCATGGGTGGCCTGGGATAAAATTGCAAGGCCAAAAGATTGGGGTGGATGGGGAATAAAAAACCTTGTCGATTTCAGTGCTTCTCTGGCAGCAAAATCGGGATGGCGAATATTCAATTCTGAGAATCTATGGACCAGAGTTGTAAAGCGCAAATATATTGACCCTGTTCCTCTAGAAGATTGGATTCAGAACCCAAATAAAAAAGGAAGAAATGTTTTAGTGATTTGGAAAGCCACTACAGAGGCTTTTAAAATCATAGAACAAGGTTTGGCATGGCAGGTAGGAAATGGCGAAAATCTGCGGATAGGTAGGGACCCTTGGGTGGGATGCAATGAATATTTTGCTTTGTCCCCTGGTCTGATCGATCATTTGGAATCAAAAGGAATTTCATATCTAAATCAGATAGCGAACGTAGGGCAATATTCCATATGGGGGTAAGCTTGGAAATCGGGAGAAGAACAAGATATAAGTCCCCTCTAGAGAATCGAGTGGCAGGTGTTCCTCCAGGAACTCACAAGATCCAATGTTAGAATAAAGGATAGTCCAGATCTATTGGTATGGGCTCATGCTGAATCAGGAACCTACTCCCCAAAGGCCAGGTATAGGTTCTTAATGAAGAAAAAGGGTGGGAAGACCCGGAATGGTGGGCAAAACCTTTGCTGAAACTAAAATGCCCTAAAAAAGCTAGATTTTTTTTTAGTGTGTGTTAAAAAAAAGAATACCAACATGGGATACTCTTCAATCTAGATTCAAACAGGGTCCAGGAAGATGCCCCTTGTGCATATCAGATTCCAAATCCATTTCGCATTTGTTTCTAGCTTGTCCATTCGCAAGAAAGGTATGGGAAGAGGTGCAAAAATTACTAAAGAAGCAGGTAAGATGGGAGGGGGAGAACATTTTAGCAGCTTGGGAAAATTGGAGGAACCACAACTCAGAGGGGAATTTGAGGAATCTCCCTCCCATTATATGTTGGGGCATATGGATAGCAAGGAATAGAAGCATCTTTAGAGACAGATCCACCCCAGCTGAAGCAATTGCTATCCAAAGCTCAGCCATCTTGTCTAGTATCCCGGAGCCTGAAGAACCTCGGAAAACAACCCAGAGTAGAGAAGAACAGATCAGAAATGGGATCCCTTGGGCCTATTTTGACGGGGCAGCTCAGAATAACATAGCTGGAGCAGGGATGATCATCCATCTAAATACTTCTCATTCATTAAAAGCATTAGTGGGTCTTGGAACCAGAACAAACAATTATGCTGAACTTTCTGCTTCAAAACTCCTTCTATGTTGGCTTATTCACAGGAATATCTTCACAGTTCAGATCTTTGGGGACTCATTGAATGTAGTTAACTGGTTCAATGGAAAACATAGATGTTAGAACTACTTGCTGAGACTACTTTTAGAAGAGATCCACAATTTAAAGCTCTATTTTAATGTGTTTACTATTGATCATATCTACAGGGACTGGAATGAAGCAACAGACAGGCTTTCTAAAGAAGGTCTGCAGCAAGCTATGGGCTCGTGTAGAATAACTGAACATATCCAAGATCAGATCCGTGTGTCGGATCTCCCACCGTACACTTAACCTTATATTATCAGCTGGCTTAGAGTATTTTTTGATATTTCTCCTCATCTGTAGATGGCAGTTTATAAAATGTAGATGCTTACTGTTCTGTTTTTGTTTTACTTGGACAAGGGCATATGGAGACTTTGGTTTTTTCCTGTGGGTTGTTTTCCTTTGAAAGGAGACCCACGAATTGGAATTGACATGTGATTATTATGACTAGGCTGATCTGGTTGAAACAAACCGGATAGGTAATGTTCTGTGCCGGTTTTTGGCGAACAATGTTTTTCTGGTTATTTTGCCTGCTGGTGGTGTACAGAGGAGACGGTTTTCTCTTTTTGAGACTGCTGTAGGTCTCAACACTACAGATTTTTCTGAATGTTTACTCATCTGCTTGTAACTTTTTTATCATTTATAAAAAAATTCATTTTTTTTCTTGGGAAAAAAATATAAAGAATCTAGTATAATAACCCAATTGGAAAGACAATTTTAAATGAATTAATATTTTATTAATAACACCTGGTGAAGGAGATCTACAGATTGGTTTGTAAGTCCCCCTCCATGGGATGGGTCCTTTGATATCCTTGATGCTTCAGAAAATTGATCTTCTCTCTCAATGTGAAAAACCCAAACAAAAGTGAAGAACTCAAAATGGGAGCTCAAGAAAAATGACGATAATGTTGACGATGATTATGATCATGGTGAAGAATGAATGAAAAACCCTCCTTTATATAGAAAAGTATGGAGTTAATCTCAAAAATGGAGAATAATAAAATATTATTAACCAAATTCATATCTAACTACTTGGAATACTTTATGGAGTTGTCTTTAGTGCGACTTTTTGGAGTTTCCGGTACCGGAATCCAACGGAAAAATTTGTGGTGAAATCTTGATTTGTGTTATTTAAAATATTTTTTTACTGTATAAATAGATTCAACACCCTAAAAAACCTCTAGGACACTTCTATTGTGCAGGGGTTACCCAACAAACTTGTGATTTCAATGAATTCCTACCGGATAACTCGATACTTTATTATATTTATTGGAGAGGGAAAATGAATTTAAAATGGTTAAATACCTTTATTTAGAAATAATTAACAAATAAAATTATTTATTAATTATTTCGTGAGAAACAAGAAAGGTGTGAAATCAAAATAATTATTAAATAGTGATTTAATAATTATTCTAATAACAAAAATAAGGAAATTCAAATAAATAATGATTTATTTAAATATTCCTAAGGGATTTAGTCAAATGTGACAAAGAATAATTATTAAATAATCATTTAATAATAATTCCTAGAGAAAATTAAATAAATAATGGTTTCTCTAATTATTTTCATTGGGGTTTTTTATTTAAATTAGAAAATAATTTAATAAAAGTGGTTTACTAAATTATTTTCCATATTGAAAGTGATTTTACTATGGTAAAATTAAATCTACATGGTGTATTTCGATCCACCTAGTTAGAAATGGCTAGGTGATCATTTTTTGGTGATAACACTATTGGCAAAAGATAATGAAATTTAACTATGATAGATCCAAAAATAATTCTATAATATATCAACTAATAAAACCAATAACTATTTATTGAGAATATATAGTGATTAATTCAAGCATAAAGAATAATCTCAATGCAATTGAAGTCCTAAATAGAAATCTAAAATGCTAGATTGTTTTAGAAAATATTCATAACAAGAAACAATACACATTGATTTAGTAAACCAAAACTCCCTTGGCTGCTGAAGAAACTATGAGTTAAGATTATAATAATTTTCTACTACAATTCTTTAAAAGTTACTCCTACATTCAAATACCTCTTATGAGAGGTTGAAACCTCTATTTATTCAAACTCCTAAATCTAAAGGTAGTAAAAGCTAAAATTAATACAAAATATTAAAAGGTAAAAAAAGATTACATGTCATTAATGCATAGATGGACTTAATCACTAAACACGTGCTTATTCAATGTCATGATAAGCCCATTGCTTGAATAATTCAATACATAAGTTAATCCATAGGAAAACTTAAAATTTCTTTTGTATTCTTTAAACATTAAATTTACTTTTTGGTTTTGGGAGCCAAAAGTTCCATCATATCAATTGTTCTATCTTTAATTATTAAGAAGTTATCACTTTGATATCAACCTCATATCTTTCTATGATCATATTGCATTCAACCATCAGATCCTCCATCAATGTGAATTTTTTAATTTGGCCAAATCTAGGTAAATAATGATCTATGATGACCCGATTGAGAAAACTCCAAAAATTTTGATAAACCATCCATCCATTCTCTACTTGGACGTGTGCTTATATAGCCATGTTTTTCTAATACTTCATTTCTCCTTTCATTCTTAATAATACTTCTTCTATTAGCATCTTGATTCTAAGGTCCTTGTCTCCTTGGGAATTCTGAATTTTTTTAAGGAATTCAATCTTGATCTTGAACTTTACTACATTTCCCATTCCACCTTACTACTTATTTATGAACCACAGATAATTGTAATATCTCCTCTTCTAGCTTGACTTTCTTTTCCAAAAAAATCCTTTTGATAAATTCGTGCTTTGCATGTTCTTATAGCAGGCCATTGTCACACGGAATAAGTCGATCTTGCGGACAAGATAGACCTTCCTAGAATCTAAAGAAGACCTAATGACAAGCAAACCAACCAGACACTATCTTTCTCTAAAAATGCTTTTATAAACAATGGCAAACAAGTGTTTTTAGGGCCTACCTTAGGTCCAATGCAAATTTGTGGATGCCCTCACTCCTTCGATCCAAATGAGCTCCTTTGTCGCAAATCTGCAAACACAAACAAGGCAAACAAATTAAATAGCACCTGAAAAGCCCATATCATAAAACATATTTAACATGAAAGTCAAGGAGTCCATGAAACAAATAACATGAGATACTTGTTGAGAAAAATGAGTTTGATTGTATTAATTCAAAAGAAGAAGAACTTTACAACCTGTGCCTTGACGCTTTACAAGCTCCTCCCAGGGTCCAGCAAGAAGTCTCCTCTACTTTGACAAGTTTCACTCACTTCCCAATGAAGCCAAAAAGGTATGTGATCTCTCCTCTTAAGCTCAACTAGGAAGTCTTGATTTCACCAGCATTTACCCTAAAAAATGTTCAGCTTCTAACCTCTCCAGCAACCAGCCCAATGCCTGAATTTATAGTGCAATGGAGGGAGGTTACTAGGTCCTCCTTCAAAGGGATAAAGCCCTCCTTCAAAGGGATAGCTCCTCTCATCAAGGGATTAGCTCCTTCTCTTTTGGGATGCATGAACCACCTCAGAGCGAACAATACACGTCAAAATTCCTTCTAGAATCCTCTAGAATTAACCCAAAGTGAGTTTTTTAAGATAAAACTTGCGCCTTTTGACTTTCACAAGGGTCCGCACCCACACCTTTAGGGACAGAGCGGGCAGGTCCGCAGTTTTTGTAAACAGAAGGTGTGGGACCGCAGGTGACAGTGAGAGAAAGTGCAGAACCAGAGTTACATTGATTTTTAATGTATTTCTTTCATTTCCAAAGCCTGACTTGAAGGGCTGAGGTCTGAGACTTGCTTAGGAGGACAGTACAAGTGATGATAGACCCATACTGACTGCAAATAATCATGGTGACAATATTTTTGTGTAACAGATTGCCCCCTAAAGTGCGAAGTCTGTAGTAGATGAGGATTTCATTTATCATTTAGGAAGAGTGAAGTACTTTATCATTTCGAGGATCATCTTGTGGAGAGCCCGGTTGGAACCTATAAAAACATTCAATGCAAGATATATATGAGATCATATCATCGCTGAGGTAGGCATTCCCATACTCAGATCAAAACTGACTAGAAAACTAACTACTGCTCTGATACAGGAATGATCTTGTAAAACATCACAAGTATAGACTCATGTGGACACAGTATGGACGCAGCCATATGTTTATGAATAGTCCATTATATAATGAATACAAAATTCCTCACAGCCTGGATTGTGGAAACTAGATCTAGGGTCTTCATTTCTACTTCCCGAAACAGTACGATTCTATCCATGCAAATAAATGTGTTGATGTCGAACATGGTAGAAACCACTTGATTACCAGTCAACGATGTAAACTGTCAACAAGTGTGAGAGAAACCACCAGTGATGTCAATGGCTCTCAAAGTACCCAATACAATCCATGAGATGCGAATAAATGTGTTGATGTCGAACATGTCATGGAATCCTTTGATCAAAGGTCAATGATGCAACCTGTCATCAAAGGCGAGAAACCTGCCATTGAGGCATGCAGATCTCAAGGTACTAACGATTTCTAGATCATCTTTCTAGATAATGAGCTGAAGTCGATAGAAAGTGATCCGTCATAGGCAAGCCTACAACACGAAATCATAGATCAAGTCGAAGAAATTTAGTTGCAAGGACTTACTCAGGGATGGTGAAGATGGATGACAGATATTTTGCAGATGAATGGCTTATTGGCAATGACCTCTTGAACACATAACGACACGACAGATGGCTTGGTGACAATTGACCCAAAGTTAATACCCAGAAACCGGCTGAAGACTTTCAATGTGGTTTGATCAACTATTAGGCAAAGGATTTCCCAACCCAGGTGAATAAAAGTGTCGTGTTCAAGAGTGGTTACAAAGTATGACAAACAGACTCATTTTTCTCTATTTTCCCCCACCATTTCTGGCAAGTACCTCTTTATTTTTGACAAGCTTGAGGATAACATTTGCTTGATTATAAGCTCATCCTTCGGATGGGTCCAACTTAGTTTAAATTCGAACCCTAAGAAGGAGTGGTTCGTTCCTGTTTGTAATTGAATAGGTCCTTTACTGTGAAATTTTAACGAGTCCAGTATAGGAGAAACTCGGCGTTTTTCAATTTTAGAGAGTTTGAAAAAACTTAAGAAGACTCCAGGGTTGACCTTTTTCGTAAATTTGTGTCTCCCAAGCCTGAAAAAGTATAAAATAATACTTGAGAGAACCGATTGATCTTTTACGACCAAGGAGTACTTTTCGTCATTAGTGCCCTTGACCCGAAAAAGTAAAAAAGCGATCAATGACACGTCATTTCATAACCAATATCGAATTTGAAACAACAAAAATCCGGCAATCTTTTCATGTTTTTACGATCGGAAAAGAGCTGTAAGTGGACCGTCTTTTAATTCCGTTTTAACGAGTTTAAAAGAAAAACTCGGCAATCTTTTCATGTTTCAGGAGTTAGAAAAGAGCTTAAAGGTGACTCTAAATATTTTTTCGTTGAAAATGATAGATTTTGCCTGAATAATCCGTTATCCTGAACAAATACACAAACATTACTCATACCTATTTGAAATGGATAAAAATGTCGCAAAAATACCTTTTCAAAGTGAAACATAAACAAATTTTCAATTTATTTACTCAAAAAACTTATAAAAAGGGCCTTTGTAAATTCATTTTTACCGTTTGAGTTTTGGGTGAGAAAATAGTGCTTTCGTTCAGAAAAATTCCCGTGAAGATTGCGGAAAATCCAACCGTCGGAATCGAACGCCATCTTCTCTAGGTAATCCACATCATCCTACTCTTCATTTTTAATAGTTTCAATTTTTGTTTTAGTCATTCATTTCATTTTGGGAGGGTTTTTAGGCTTAAAACCCGCGTGCGGGGGCCCGCAGGTTTACCACTGCTGGCCTGCGGACCCCGACTTTTTCTCCATTGGGAAAAAGTCAGGGGTCCGCACCTTCCATGTAGACAAAGTGTGGTCCCACGCACTGTGTCTAACCTGGAGGGTGCGGTCCCCGTCGCAAGGGTTTTTAACCCAAAAATTCTCAAAATTGGACCAAACAAAAAAATTTCTAGCATTTTAATTTATCTTTATACTTGATGCAGAGAGTACATCATGCTAGATTGGCGTGAACAAGAGCATGAGGACGTGGATGCTGTCACATGGAATCATCAGCCTTCACTTGATGCTTTGAGGGCGTGTGGCTTGTACAAATTCCGGGCCATTCCTAGCATGAGGGCTCAGGTGGATTTCTTATAGTGGCTGGTTGACAGATGGAGCATACAGGACCAGTGCTTCTTCATTGGTGGCCACCAGCTCGAAATCGAGCCGGCGGACATATATTTTTTGACTGGTTTTCCTAAGAGTGGTGAAGACTTGACTCTGTTTGGGGTTAGGCCAGGTGGCCAGTTTGACGATAGCCTCTGGCTAGAGTTCTGTAATAGCCAGGCTAAAGACAAAGGGATAGACATAAAGACCATATCCCATCCTGAACTCATGGTGATTGCATTTACTGTCACCAGACTTTGCGGGGCTGCCGCATTACATATTGCCACTGGATCCCAGATGCGTATGGCAGTTGATTGCTTTCGAGGCACCATCTTCAACTGGTGCGATGCTGTGTTGGCCAATCTGAAAGGCCAACTGACTAGGGCCAAAAACGGACAACTAAAGACCTTTGGTTATGGGGCTTTGGTTGTGATTTTTGGTCTGGAGAGGGTTCCCATGTTGATCCCGCAGCACCTTACTGTTGGAGTTGGGCTTCCTTGAGAGCCCAAACCGATGCGATGGGTCGCAGTTATGGCCCATCACCCGGACGAGAGGATAGAGGTTGCTCGATTCAAACCTGAGTATTTCCAATGGTTGTAAAACCAGGTCTTTTCTATTCAGGACTTCCCTTACGCTGGGTAGATATTCGTGGTGACCCAGACATGGTTCTTCCACCAGGAGAGTAGTGGGATGACTCAGGTAAAATCATTTTCAACATTTTTTCCTATTTTAAATTTTTTATTATTTTTCCATCGTCTCAAAACTGATAAAAAAAGTTTGAAATGCAGATGTGGGTCCACAGGGACCAGCCGCTCTCCGGCCTTACGAGAGGAAACAACCAGTTGTAGCCGCGCCAGCCCCACAGGATGAATCAACAGAGGTTTTGGCCGAGTTGGAGGATCATCTCGAGCGCTTGACAGGAGATATTCCGGAGACCACTATAGATGACATTCCTCGTCGACTTCAGCGCTATGTGATTGGGGTCCCGGGACCTTTTAGGAGGTTCCTTTGCAAGGTGGCCCGTGCAATGGTTTCTTATCGAGATCATCACCAATGATAGGATGATCGCCTATTGTGGGCACATATGACATTTTTGTTTTTTGTACTTATCATTTTTGCCGATCATAAGGTGTTTTTCAACCTATGATCGACGACGATGTATTTTTTTTGACACACTCCTATATATATATATATCTATATATATATATATATATATATATCTATATATATATATATATATATATATATATATATATCTATATATATATATATATTATATATATATATATATATATATATATATATATATATATCACTATTACCGGCTTATCTTGTAAATCATGTTATGAAATGGTTTTAAATTTACATGTATGATTATTGCAAATGTCTATTTAACATTCGAGAAGAAATTGCATCTGCTAATGTATTTAAAGTTCTTGGAATATGCTGATATTCAATATAATCAAATTCACGTTCCAAGAGACGCACTCTAAAAAATAATCTTAATAACACTGGATTTCTAATGGCATACACTCTATTAAGCTGTAATACAACGAGTTCAGAACCTAACCTCACTATCAAACTCCGAATCCCAAATGAAAAAGATTTAGATAATAACTCAATCACTGCACTACACTCGGCAATGTTGTTTGTTGTTTGACCGAGGCTTACCCCATGCATAGATACTAACTCGTCAGAGGGCGAATAGATAACCCAAGTTGTGGAAGAAATGTTCCATGTATTACGACAAGCACCATCAACGAAACCAATGTATGTTTGGAGAGGCATCGACATCTGCAATATCAAGAGTAAAACCAAGATAAGCAGGAATAATGACGAAAAAAACACTCTCTAAGCTAAGCACACTATTTAAACTAAAACGCACCAGCTAGAAAGAAAAACTATCCTAACTAAAAATCTCCATACCCATTCTTTAAGCATAATACCTCTTCAAGTAAAGACCATTTCTGGGTTTACCCAAAGAGTCCCCGTCAAAGTCTACCAACTCATAGGCCCCTTTTGCTAGCTTTCACTTGACAACATAGGGACCATGCCACATAGGAACGAATTTTCCTACGCCTAATTTATCATTAGCTTGATCGTAAACTAAGACTAGATCTCCTTCCGAAAAATTTCAAGGGCTCACATTTCGATCATACTGAGCTTTCATGCGTCTTGCGTGAGTCTCAATCGCCAATGCAACATCACGTTGATTCTCATCTAATTGAGCCAAGTATAACAAACACTTTTCCTCTTCGGAAGTGGCTAGAAGTAACTCGATGGCCATTTGCAGTGACTGGATTTCGCATTCAATGGGTAACACAGCTTCCAAACCATAGACTAGTTGGAAAGGAGTGAACCCTGTTGATGTTTTTACTGAAGTTCGGTATGCCCAAAGTGTTGAAAATAGCATGTTATGCCAATTCAACCGATGAATCCCAATGATTCGTCGGATCATGATAACTAAAACTTTGTTGATGGATTCAACCAAACCATTAGCTTGTGGATAATAAGGGGTTGAACTATCGTGACGTAAACCAAGCTGGCCTGTAAGTTCGGTCATCATAACGTTTCGAAAATGACGCCCATGATCAGTGATTATGGCTTGCGGGACACCAAACCTAGCAATTATATGATTGAACACGAAAATTGCAGCTATCTTGCCGTCTGCCTCAAATGTAGGCATCACCTCGGCCCACTTGGTAAAATAATCTACCGCAAGGATGATATACGCATGCCCCCAGCCGAGTGAGGGTTACATGTAATAAAATCAATACCACATTTGGCAAAAGGACCAACGAAAATTATAGGGTGGAGAGGAGTAGGTGGAGCGCGCATCTTTCGATCAAAAATTTGGCAGTTGTGGCATTTTCGGACCGCCGTAATACAATCTTTAAATAAGGACGACCAGAAGTAGCCCGCGTGCAATATCTTTTGGGTTGTGGCATACCCAGACATATGACCGCCACATGCTCTAGAGTGACAGTCATTTAGAACCCTTTCAGCTTCCTCGTGAGTTATGCAACATCGAAAAATAGATCCGCCCCACGGTGATAAAGAGTATCTCCAATAATCCTGTATTGTTGGGACTGGAATCGAATTTTTTGATGTTCTGACCTTGAAATTTCTGGCTGAAAGGATTGGGTCTGGAGATAAATGATGATATCCCCATACCATGGATCTAAAGTGCTGATTAGAAACAAGGATTCGTCTGCAATGGGCTCCTCCGCCACAATTTCCGTGTCAACACGCGGGAAGTCACACATTAACTCCACAAAAACTAAAGATTTCTTAGAATTAGATTTTTCAAATTCCAAGTCAAACTCCTGTAGGATAACAATCCATTTAGAGTACTTGCCCCCTAGCAATTTCTTTGTCAAAATGTAGATCATAGGGTTGCAATCCGAAATTACTGTAGTTTTACGTAGTAAAATGTAGTGACGAAAACATTGGATAGCTTGAACAGCTGCCAATGCCAATTTCTCCACATGTGAGTATTTTAGCTCAGTTGGATTTAAAGTTCGACTAAGGTAATATATCACATGCTCAGTTCCGAATTCATATTCCTGAACTAAGACCATTCCAATGGTGGAATGAGAGGCGGCGAGATACAAGAAGTAATCCTGGTTGTAGTTGGGAGGATGCAATAACGGTGCATGGGTCAACGTGTGTTTGAGTGCATCAAAAGATTTCTGAGCTATCTCATCCCAATAGAATGGAGTATTCTGTTTCAACAACCGGTAAAACCCTTTGTAACCTCGGCGTAGTTAGGAATGAATCGTCGTAAAAAAATTTCTTTCCCTTGCAAACTTTGGAGTTGGCGAAGACTCGAAGGAGGAGGCAATTTGACAATAGCTTCGACCTTCGAGGGATCGACGTGAATGCCGGCTTTCGAAACTACAAATCCCAGCAATCTTCCTGTTTCTATACAGAAGACACATTTGTGTGGGTTCAACCGAATCTGATAATGCCTACACCTCATAAAGATTGCTCGCAAATGGACGAGGTGATTAGCTCGATGTAATGAATGAGCAGGCAAGTCGTTGAGATACGGTTGCACAATGTGCTTGATGCCATGAAACGCATAAGACATCGCCCTTTGAAAAGTTGCTCCGACATTCTTGAGCCCAAAAGGTAATTTGCAATAAGCAAATGTCCCCCATGGACAAATGAAAGCCGTTTTTGGTTGATCGGCAGGTAGAATATTGATTTGATTGTATCTGGAAAAACCATCCATGAAGGAGAATATTTCGCTGCCGGCACAATCATCAATGATTTGATCGATATAGGGAGTTGGGTAATTGTCCTTTGGACAGGCTCGATTAATGTCCCTATAGTCGATGCATATTCTTATTGTTCCCTGCTTTTTGTTAACCAAAACAATATTCGATACCCAATCCGTTAACGGGATCGGATAAATGAAACCTTCTTTCAGTAATTTTTCAACTTCTGCTTTAATTGCGGCAGCTTTTCTTGGGTGAATCTGATGCAAATATTGTCAGATGGGTTTAGCGTCCGGGTAAGTTTTGATCTCATGTACAACAATCGCGGGATCAATTCCTGGAATTTCCTCATAGGACCAAGCAAACACGTCGCGAAATTCTTGAAATAGGGATTTATATATCTGAATTTCGTCATCTGTACATGAGGCACCTATATGAATGTTCTCAACAATTCCGGGCTTAACCAAAATGTCAATAGGAATAGTTCGAGAGATGTTTCCCAAATTTAACTCTGAATTGGGATGTTTCATTGGATTCTGAGGTTCCTTGACATATTCAGTCATAAAAATTGATGAGAAATCATTTTCAAAACGATCATTCTCGGGTAAAAACGAAGATCTGTGATGGAGATCTTCCCATGGTAAATCATCTACACATATGATTTCACAAATTTTCTCATCAAAGTGAACAAGTTCAGAAAACGTGATTAAATCCGAGCTTGATGTGAAAAGTGATTCCTCACGGACCACATTCATGAATTCAATTTCGGTTGAAGATAGGTCGGTAAACGATTGCATGGCCTCATACGCAATTTCATATGGACTCAAAGGCATGAGATCATCAAATGAGTCTATCTCAGATTCAGAAGGAATGATCCAAGGATCATCATAAACAATGGTGTCTGATGTAATCATATGAATGGTTGCAAATGAAGATGATGCATTGATCGGAGGAAAAGGAAAAGTTCCCAGTAAACCGGCATCTTTAACTAGTCCTACTCCAACATCCTTATACGGGATAGTCATTTTACCGACATGCTGAATACTTTTAGAAGAGGCTGGGTCAGAAGAAAAGTAAGCCAGCTGGTCTATTGTTACGATCTTTCCATTATGTGGAAAATTTATAACCCGAGAGACTGATGAAATGACCACTGTCATAGCGTAAGACCAACTTCAACCCAAGAGAATGTTGTAATCTAGAGGGGCATCAACCACCTCCACATCTAGACTAACGATTTTTCCTTCAACCCCTATAGGAAAATCCTATAGAATGCCAAAAGGATGAAACCCACGGCCATCAAAGGCCTTTAAAATCGTCGGGGATTGATTTAGCGAAGGAGAACCAAGCGATCTCCAACACTGTATCGACATAATACACGTTGAGGCTCCCTCATCAATCATAGTCCGGTGAATAGGCCTGTTTTTTATTATCACTGGGATCTGGAAAGCCATTTGATGAGGCAAATGCAGTGTACTATTTTCTAGATTGAAAATTATTAGGTTTGAGTCCTGAACATCAAAAGCTCCTATAGCTGACAAAAGTAATTTACGTTGTGTTGGACATGATTGTAGCACTTCCAAAGCCGACATTGCTGAGGGTGAAACAGCTAAATCCTCAACAATGTTATAGTTCTGAGCCGCTCTCGCATGTGGATTGAAAACTGACTTTCGAAGTATACCCTTGGCGGGCGGTTTGATTACCAAGTCTGGATTAGGTTTCTCAATCTGTAGTGGATCGGAACCAAGAGCTGAGGTTGATGGATTAGAATGAGAAGATTCTGCTTCTTTACCATCAACAGGACTTTTACTACCATAATCTTGCGATCGAGTCGCAATCCGAACATGGGACATCATCAGTATGGGTTCTTCATTGGCACTCGAGGACAAACCTATCATCTTACTGTCTTGAGCTGGAAAAGGATCCTTCAAAACAACAGGCGTTTGGGAACCTTTGACAATCTTCGTAACCTCTACACGATGAGGGCAGTCTCTTGTAAAATGTTCATCGTCACAAGTGAGACAAGGATAACGAGGTTTGCACTTTTCATCATTGGATTCCGATTTTTCAGGTTTCTCCTTTGAACTTTTTTGCGTTTTATTCTTCTTCTTTCCTTTCTTCTTTCCACCGGATTTTGATTTGGCTATAGATGACTCTACAACGTGAATATCGTCGGAAATCTCTGCAAAAGAATCTCCTATTGGGGAATCAGGCAAGGTTATGATAGGAGAAGAATTCTTGGAAGATTTCTTCTTACTTTTAGTGTTAACCATACCAATCATACCATCGGCGGCATGAAATCCCGAAGGAGCTGCAGTGATTTGATTTTGCTTGGGAAGATCGGGGATTTTCTCGTGTAACATACCTAACTGAGTATAGACCAAGTCAAGGTATTGTGCTTGAGCAATTACTTGCTCCTCAGTAACAACTCCGTCTTTAGCTACATCTTCAGTGATCTTTGGAAACAAAGATTTTACAAACCACTCAGCCAAGATCTGATCTGGAATAAATACCTTCACTAAACGCCGTCGATGTCTCCACTCATGAATATAATCTGAAATGTAAGTGGATGTCGATTGTTTTAACGAAGTTAACAATTCCGTGCCATTGTCATATCAGACTGGCAACTGAAAATGAGTTAAAAACGAGGTAGCTAACTGACTAAAATTATAAAAAGTGCCTTGCGGTAACTCAATGTACCACTTGGCCGCGAGACGAATTAGAGTGCGCTGGAAATGTCTAAGATGGATTGAATCATCTGAAATGGAGTTAGACGCACACCAGAGGTGGTAAGTCATCACATGGTTCGACAGGTCCTCTCCAAATTTACCTTCGAACTTAGGAATGTCACTGGGCAACTTATTCAGCATTGGCGACCAAAACGGAAGATAATTAATGGGATCATTCGTTAGGCGCGACAAGTCAGGCAAGTCGAAAGTTGCAATAAATGGTAACTGACGATTAGGGTCCCTAAAACTCTAGGTCATGAGACTAGCCCCAGGAGGAGGGTATCCAGGATAACTAGGAATAGGAATTGCGTTTGGGATATTGTATCCTCCCGGAAAACAAGGATTAACCAGACCGTACTGGGGTTGTTGAGGTTGTTGATAAGTGTACCAAGGGTATGGTTGATACTGATAGACTGGCTGTTGCACAGCAGGACCGAATTGGTACTGTCCCTGGTACGGTTGATAAGTAAATTGTGGTTGACTTGTGACAACCGTACTCGAACCAGGTTGTCCTACAGGCATCTGAACTGAAGTTTGAATCATAGATCCAGACGGTGGTAAAGATGTCTGAGGAGTAGATACAAGAACAGTAGAAACCAGAGTTGTCGATACTACGGAAGTAGGTGGGGTAGATTGAACAGATGTTGCGGTAGTTGTAGCAGTTGTTTGAGGTGGAGTACGAGGTGTACTAGGCCCAGACTAAGAAACTACCGAAGGTACAGAAGTTTGAATGTTAGACTGGACTGGTTGCTGGGGTGTACCAGAAACTAAGGGTTGTCCAGTTTGAGATGACAACTGTACATTTGGCTGCAACACCTGTTGAGTTTGCGATGGATCCCACACTATATTTATTCCGGGGTACTGACCCATAACAGGTTGAGAATATTGAAGACCATAACCGGGTTGAGGGTAGGATTGATAATTTAAAGGTACATTTCCCATTCCTTGAACATACATTTGACCGGAGGGTGGTTGGAAACCTTGGTTTGAGTACTGACCCTGGGGTTGATACCCTTGAGGCACGTACTAATACTGGGGTTGACCATGAGGTATAAATTGATATTGGGGTTGACCTTGGGGTACATATTGAGTCTGGGGTTGACCTTGAGGAACGTACTGTCCCGTAGGTATGTACTGTCCTTGAGGTTTCCCCCCAGGCGATAATTGAGGCTGCCCCCCAGGCGGTAACTGGCCACCTTGAGGTTGAGGATTGGGAATAGAACCTGACATCATGAGAATGTCTTCTACGCTCAACGGCTTAGTACCATTGCTTCCAGTTAATAACCCTTGCTCAATGGGTTGAGGAGATGCTCCCGAAAAAGTACCAGAAAGGAACTGATACCCAAAGGGAACAGAAGGACCGCCGTACAAAAAGGATTCGGGCGATTGAGTAAACATGGATGACTATCTTGACATATTTAACGGAGGATAATAACCTCTAGGTGTTGGATGATAAGGAACGCGAGGTGGTGAAAAAATTAACCCTGAGTTTTCTAAAAAATTAATCAAAGAAAGATACCAAGTACTACTCCTCGGCGGACTATAAAAAATTGATTCACGCTCCCTTAGCTCAATAACAGGTTGATTTTCAGGGATAGGGATGCCTACTTCTTCTTCCGGAGTAGCAAGTTCTTCAATAGCAATAAGTCCAGAAGGAAGATCTTGGGTGATTACTCTTTCTACCCTAGGTGAACCAGGACCACTAGAAGCTGGAGAAACAAACCCCGATGTCGGAGTAGCAGCAAATTCACTTTCAGGTTCGGATATTTCAGGTTCCTCACTTCTATCACTAGTAGATGAAAAGCTACCAGTAACTTCGGAAACAGAAACTGAATGTGGATTATAATCTGCCACTAACGTTTGAAAATCAGGATGCACTATCAAAGAAGATTCTCCTTCTTCAGGTGACACAACTCTACTGTTTCTAGGAGTTACGAGGACTTTCAAGCCTTCAAGCTGGCTCGGGACTTCCTCAGGAGGTTGGCCCCGAAGTCTACGGGACTTCCTCAGTAATTCAGCCACGGTTAAAAACTTTTAACTACTTCACACACAAACAAAGTAAAATCTCAATGAAAACCACCTAAAGCCTCTAAAGAACCAAACAGATTTGAATCACACGCCTAAAGAATCTAGGAGATCAAACACACACAAACAGTAACTTTCCATATTGAAAACACTAGTTGGTGATGAAATCCAACGTCGTAGAGTTCAATACAAAAATGGCGGTTGGAACAGTTACCCTGACAACCTGCTTAATGAATAAACTGGCACAAGTTCCTCCACTTAACCGTCTCGAGTGAAGAGAACCCCCCAGAAAATCCAAGTGAGTCTAGCCGACGTCTGCTCCAGGTACAGTGGGATCTTCCCACCACTATCACCTTAGGAAGAATCCCAAAGAATATGACCACTAAGGTTACCAACTGAAACAAATATAGCTAGGGGAACAGCCTACGATCCGATATGCACGCAAGGGCGGAGTAGCAAGCTCAATCCCCTTGAATGCTCCTTGACATAATCCAAGGTTTACCAACAAGTGACCCCAGGCTCCTCGACAATGGTTAATCCGAGGTTTACTGTTTTTAATATGTGAATATCTGGCGTCGTTCCCAATGAGGAAGGATTGATTCCCACACTGGTTCAGACACGATCTCGTGCTTCTCCTTTAAGAGGAGATTTCCCAGAGCATAAATGCAACAATTGGATTTCTTCCCTATCACAAGATACAGCTACTTGTTTGTTTTTACTGTCTTGGAGAGTTAATTACTCTCCTACTCCAAGACACTAGCCTAAGCTAAGCTGGTGTATTAGAGCCCTAGAAATAAAAATGTTACTAGATGAATTTTACTTTAAGCGTTATTTTTTATTGGTTTTTTTTTAAGTCAAAAGGTGTGGAGATGAAACTCGTGGTATGAAGACTTGACTCAAAATCACTAAAAATGCACCTAAGATGATTTAAACAATGTTTTCTCTTCGATGAAATTCTAACTAAGAAAGAGTTTGAGAATGCAAATACTTTTGTAAACACAAATCTTTCTTAATCAAACAAATTAAAAGAAGAGCTTTTGTCCTTTCCAATGCACTCAAAACGAGACAACTAGTTATTTCACAAAAATTTCCCTTTTTCGTTTCAAAGCACTCAACCACACAAAAACAAACTTTTTCCAAAAGAGATTTTTTATTTTTTATAAAACACTCAAAACTACGAAAATGACTAACTTTAAGATCTATAAATTATAAAAACCTATTTGAAGTCAAAGCCTACTAGATGTCTTTTTTAAGGATGTTTTACTTAGCTAGATGTGAGCTAAGGACCAATTTATGCAGAATCACAAATCAGTCAAGAACAACCAATTTTGTTTTCTTTTTGGAAATGAAAATCCAAACTTTTAAACACAAGCTTTTCGAGGTTTTGTAAAGAGAAAACTCAAAGCGGATTCCTCAACAAGGGGAGATTTCGTAAATGGTTAGACTCATAAGAAGGCTAGTAGACACCAAGGTGATCTGAGGTCCCTACATCTTCTAAGCTCAGAGCCACCACACAACCAAAATGAAAAACAAACCCAACAAGCAAAACTCCTAGGAATTTCACCTAAAACCCTAACACTAATGAAATCAACCTAAGGAAAGCTTATGACAAGTTATATGCAGGTTTGGGCAGTGGATAACAATTTATAAACAAAAACTAAGCTGACTAACAGAGGAAATCTTTGGTTTTTCAAAATTTTGACAGGGTCCGCAGGCCCACAGTTAACACAGGTGCGGTCCCGCTCTGTGCTAAAAGCAAAGGTGTGGATAGGTACGCACTGTGTCAAAAGGCTAGGGTGCGGTCCTCTCCAAAAGCTATGAAAAACGAAAAATAACCCTGGATCTACAAACTCAACCCAATTTTACACAAAACAAGCCAAAAACAAAAACAAAAACACAGTTTCTCAGGTCAAAGTAAAAACAAGGAAAACAATCAAGTCCCCAGTGGAGTCGCCATTTTGTCACACGGAATAAGTCGATCTTGCAGAAAAGATAGACATTCCGAGAATCTAAAGAAGACCTAATGACAAGCAAACCAACCAGACACTATCTTTCTCTAAATATGCTTTTATAAACAATGGCAAACAAGTGTTTTTAGGGCCTACCTTAGGTCCAATGCAAGTTTGTGGATGCCCTCGCTCCTTCGATACAAATGAGCTCCTTTGTTGCGAATATGCAAACACAAACAAGGCAAACAAATTAAATAGCACCTGAAAAGCACATATCATAAAACATATTTAACATGAAAGTCAAGGAGTCCATGAAACAAATAACATGATATACTTGTTGAGAAAAATGATTTTGATTGTATTAATTCAAAAGAAGAAGAACTTTACAACCTGTGCCTTGACACTGTACAAGCTCCTCCCAGGGTCCAGTAAGAAGTCTCCTCTACTTTGACAATTTTCACTTGCTTCCCAATGAAGCCAAAAAGGTATGTGATCTCTCCTCTTAAGCTCAACTAGGAAGTCTTGATTTCACCAGCATTTACCCTAAAAAATGTTCAGCTTCTAACCTCTCCAGCAACCAGCCCAATGCCTGAATTTATAGTGCAATGGAGGGAGGTTACTAGGTCCTCCTTCAAAGGGATAAAACCCTCCTTCAAAGGGATAGCTCCTCTCATCAAGGGATTAGCTCCTTCTCTTTTGGGATGCATGAACCACCTCAGAGCGAACAATCCACGTCAAAATTCCTTCTAGAATCCTCTAGAATTAACCCAAAGTGAGTTTTTTAAGATAAAACTTGCGCCTTTTGAATTTCGCAGAGGGTCCGCACCCACACCTTTAGGGACAGAACGGGCAGGTCCGCAGTTTTTGTAAACAGAAGGTGCGGGACCGCAGGTGATAGTGAGAGAAAGTGCGGAACCAGAGTTACATTGATTTTTAATGTCTTTCTCTCATTTCCAAAGCTTGACTTGAAGGGCTGAGGTATGAGACTTGCTTAGGAGGACAGTACAAGTGATGATAGACCCATACTGACTGCAAATAATCATGGTGACGATATTTTTGTGTAATAGCCATCCATGAAGTTGATCATAACTTTTGAGAACTCTTTATAATATCTCATTTGATGTGAAAGGAATGTTGTCTCTTTATTCGTGTTCTTTGCTTCACTCTCATCCACTATAGCCTTATCAATTGAAGCATGTGAAATTTTTACCCCAATGGACAATAATTCACTCAACTTCATCCTTTTGGTATCTATTAAAGGTTCCTTAGAAGTGCATATGATAACACTATCCACACTTATATTCAATTTCTTGTATGTTCATTTTACAATGATTTTCTTATGATAATCACTTGCAATGTAATGCACATTGAAAACCTCATTCAAGCGATCAAGGATTGGTTGATTTCACTATGATAAAGTATTTTCTAGATTATTTAGGGTGTGAAAACTCTCTATCATATGTTCCTTGTCCTTATCCATTTCTTATTATTTTTTGATGCCTTCTTCCAATTTGATACTTAACTTGTTTTAGGTTCCACTTTCATGAATATCTTGAGTTTCTCTAGGCTCATTAACTAATTCATTAGTCTTGGGAGCGGCCTCATCCTCCACTTCGATACCTATCTTTGATATCTCCTCCTGCTTCTCTTGGGTTAAATAAATTACATGATTAAGTGGAATAGTAGGTTATGACCCTTGTGACTAATCTAATGTTTGTTTACCCAGTACCTACTATATTTCTTCATATTTCTCTTTTTTCTTTTGTTCTTCCTTCTTCTTCTTTTTTTCCAGTAACCCTTCAATAAATAGTTTTCCTTTGCTCAATCTTAGCATCTTTTTTCAATTTCTCCAATTCTACTTGAGCAACATCTTCTTCATGCTTCTTCTACAATTCTTCCTTTGTCTCGTAATAATACTCCTACTCCTAAGGTGATCTATATTGTTCTTCTTGAATGGATCTGATCTCTAACTCTTCCTTCAGTCTATTTTCCTTTTGTCTCTTGAACTCTTCAGATTCCCTTTCAAAAATCAATCTTTGGTCAATCTCCAACATTTTCTAATTTACAAATAAGGATTTAAATACAATTAGATGAGGATTACTTTTCCTTTCCATAACCTCCTCCCAACTGATATACAAGAAAATGACCTCCTCATCAACTTAGAGGATAAATACATGATGAATAAAGGACTGACCAAGCTCACAGGCCCAGTTGTCAAGCTAACGCTGCCTAAACACTAGAAACCTATTTTATAAAGCTTCCTAGCAAGGCTAATGGTGAGTTAGTGCCAAAATTAACTTTGTTTGTTACCTCGAGAAGAGTGTTAGTGAACCCTAATGAGTTTCTATGGGTCAAGGGAATGAGTTGACTGAGAAAATATCCCTAGATTCTCTCCTATGTCAGCTCATAAAAGCAAGGAAACATCAAAACTCGACCTATTTGGGGGAATTACTAATTCCTAATGGAGTATGCAAATGGGAAAGAGCACAAAGGCATGGAAACATCACTGCTTTTTCCTAATGGAACTCATGAAGGACTTGGAAACCATAACCTCACATGCTATATATGCAAGGCTAGGGTCATTGTGAAAGAGGTCGAACCATTTGAAAGGATTTCCTATTTGACTGTCAAGCAGAGTCTCAGAATAAGGCATCAGAAGAGGTTAAGAAGGGAGAGAGAGGAGTTGAAGGGGTAAGGGAAGGATGATGCAACTGATGGTTGTAATCACTCTTTCTACATCAATATAGAACTACAGTTGTGTTGTCCACTCTGTGATGTTGGTAGTATAACTTGTTTATATGTTTATTCAATATATTTTAGCATGAGTGGCTTAGTTATATGCAACTAGATACCTTTTATATGTTCATGCATTTGTTTATCAAGGTTTTATGCTGTGATATTATGATGGTCTTTTCTATGTGCAGGTTTTGATCTAGAGATGACTCAGGGGTCTTCCGCCTAGCTGCATTGTGCTCTCCAGCAACACCACACTAAGACTTGAGGTAATAATTCCTTCTCGATTTGATATTCGTTTGTTAAACATAGATATGCATGTATCTTTGTGATAGCTTCAACTAATATGACCGCCTGCTAAGGCTCCCTGGAAGATCCTTGAGGGTTTTCTACATCACCAAACACATGTGCATTAATCCCTATAACAGAATTGCAACTCTGTTGGGGACTACACTTAGTTCCTGGTTTTTCCTAGAAATTTCCTAGATCTCTCTTTCTTCTAGGCCTTCGTGTACTTCTTCATTCCCTTTCCGACCACTCAGGACCATACATCACCCTCCTCTTAGTGCTCAACCCTAGATCTAATCCCTGCAACCCATTTTTTGAGTATTTTTCCTCACTAACGTAGGTTACCAGTGAAAAAAGTGCTTTATAAATCACTACACCCTCACAAACAGAGCATTAGTGCTGAAACTAACTCTATGTAGCCTCTAGTACAGAGTGTTAGTCAGCCATTTCTTGATAAACAACTTGCCCTATGAACTCATGGGTTGGGAAATCTGCTTGTAGACTGATCAAGGATCTGCAACTACACTTGTTTGACTGATCTGTGTCCTGAACAAATTTGTTTTATTAAGAAAATAGATTTACTTTTTAAAGGTTTTTATTTCATTAAAGAAAAAATACAAAACTTTTACTATTTTCTTCTTAGCTGGTTAGATCTACATTATTTGGTTTCAATAGTTGTTAGTGCGCATTGAAGTTCTATAAGTTATTCTAGTGTTTTACTGAATATGATGCATGGTATAAATATTGATGTATGAACGACTCTCGCTTTGTAGAAGAAGCTTATTCATTGAAAGTGAAAATTTACAAGCATTGTTTTTACATGATTTGAGTCAAAGTCCCATATAATTTCATACTTCAACACCCCTATTGAAGACTCTAACAAAGTACTTTTAAAATCTACCTAATAAAATCATTCAACAACTCTTTTTGGAGTAAACACACTTTATTTTAGGCTAGGATTTTGGGATAGGCAGTGGGAGTTAACTTCCCAAGATCATACACCGAAACTAGTGTCATTAAAGAGAGAAATACTTCTGCACTCATATTATTCAGGACCACTCCTATAAAAGCGGAGCTAAATACGAGACAACATCAGATTGTAAGTGAAGGTAGCCTGCCTTTTCTTAAATCTCCTTTGGGTATTCTCTGTATCAGGGATCCCTTCAGGGATATCAGAGTTGAGTTGGGGACTCAAGTATCCTACCCACATAATGTACTTTTTGCGACTATGTCCCCCCTGGTAGTGTTTGTGATTTTAGGTATCCTTAGTGGCCATACTTTTAGGGACAAACACAAGGTGATTGGGGCGGGCTGCCTTGGTAGCTAACACAAACAAACTTACTCTTTCTTTGGTTTTTGGGAGGGTGCTCGTCTTCATGAGAGTACTTGGCCCCTTAATCTGAGGTTCGGGCGAAGCTCAAGAGTAATATTAACTGTACATTTGACCAACTCTCTCTGTTATTCCTTGTGATACTGGGTTTCATCTCTAGTGATCGATGCTTATCAGACAGGTTCATTTCCCTCTACTTGTTGATTGATTTCCTTAGTGTATTTTTTATTTTTTAAATTTCTAGAGTGTTATCACCGAGACTTTATTAAACATCATTGTAAAATTTACTGATAAACATTATCGGCCACCATGGCTACATATGGCCCTCGTCATCAATCTAGATGGTTGTTATCACTTCCCCCACTCACTGTGGAGGATCTGTCAAGCTCTAGTGAACTGGATTCCCCATCTTTGGGAAATTAGTCTTTGAGATCTAACACAGAATCAGTTTGGACATCCCACGATTCAAGCTTACCGGAGGATTTCTTTATTGAAGGATTTCTTCCTCCATACAATCCTCCGATCACGAATCCATTGGGTCCACTCTTGGTTCCTATTGCATTTGTACCTCTGTTGTCTTTAGTTAGAACATTTCCACCCATCCCGTTGACAACTAACGAGTCATGGGATTTTGTGGAAACTTTTGGTCCACCACCACCTCCTCAGTCGACCATCATTACCACACCTCTGTTGGTGAACCCCGCTATCCCATCTGTCCCAGGTTCAAAACTTATGGTGACACCCACTGTTGGGTAGTGGATCTCCCCATAGCATGTTTTTGGGGATTAAAGCCCGAGTTTTGGTTAAGGAAATGTAAAGACTCCGTAAAATGCGGGTGTGGAGTGTGAGAGTCTAGGTTTTCTACCCTAAAATAATGTATTTTAATGTAAAGTGTGTTGGCCCCCATGGTCTGCGACCATGGGATTGTATAAATAGAGTGAGGCTCTAAGGGTAAGTCAGTCTTGAGTCTTTTGAAAAGTAATAGATAGATTTGAAGGCATGGTTAGACTGTAACAGTGAATCTGAAGTGTACTGGGTTGTAGTTGAGGGTAGAGGCTCTGCAACTGAGTGTGCAGAGGCCTAGTAGAGTCCGTAGCTGAGTGCGTAGACCCCTGCAGCTAAGTGCGCAAGAAGGATTCGAGTCTATACGAGATCCAACTTTGAAAGCATTATTAATAAAGATCAGTTGGTTTGATATATTGTGCATCTAGTTCATAGATCTATAATTGAATGATTATGTGTTGATAATACCTATTTATTTATCTGTGCGCACTTATATGTATGCTTATAATTGAGAATCTTCTTAGTAATTAATGAACAAACCCTAAATAAGGAAGAACTGGGTAATTAATATTTATCGCACTACAGTTGAGGCTGCGGTTCCACAAAACACCAGAAGCCTTCGTTTACACATAAGGTAGTAAGTGCGAAGAGTGGATCAGGCACCGATCTCCCATGTCAAGACACCCCTAGGGTGTGGAAACCTCATTCCAGCACCCTCCCATACTACGTCAAGTGAGATCTCAATCCGTGCTCTGCGGACTATTGCCGAAAGGGCCGGTAGTATTGGGATTTGCTTGGCTAAACTCATTGTTGAACCTAGGTCAGGCCCCAAGTAGTCAACAAATGGTTCTGTTGCTGGGACCAGGATCTGCCTAAGGGATTTCTGATGTCGGAACACTGGAATCCCATGAAGAAGGAAATTGAAGAGTGGTTGGATCAGAAGATTCACGAGTTCGTGACACAAGAAAATAGAACTTCACAACTATCTGAGAAAATGTGGTTGGACCGCTACGTGTATACAGAAATCCATGAGATTTTCTTTGCGTCCTTTCCATCAAAGCTGTATTATTGGATCGTGAGATTAGCCGATAGCGAGGGAATCTATAAGCTCGACCAATCGATAGTGTGGACCCTAGAGTTGGTGTGTAGACTAGAGGCATCTGAAGACAGGATCGTGAGAGTTGTGGACGACTGGCTCAATCGAATAATAGGGGGATTCATCACTGAGTTCATGGTAAACACAACCATAAGCTACAGTGAAGAAAAACGATGGTTTCTCAAAGGAACGTGACGTAAGTACATTGAATCTTTGAATACCTGGATTAAGATGCTGTTGTGTGAAAAGAAGGTCATGCGAATACATTAATGTTTGGAACGACGCGGAGCAGAAAAATATACAAAGGTAGCGGGGAATTAGAGAACAATCCATTAATTTCACCGTCGCGAGAAAGCGACGAAGAGCTCGCTCAGTTCTCTTCGAGAAGTGCGATCTAGTTGATAAAGTAACGTATTTTGCAGTTACCACCCCTACCCATGCCACCACCGGCTTCACCTCCCTCGCCTCCATCTCCACCCACTCCACCTCCACTAACCCCACAGTTCAGCATGGCGAATGAGATCAAGCTACTTGTATTTAGAGGAGTAGGAAATGAGGACCTAGACCAATTCTAGTTCGTGGTAAGAGCCATATGGGAAGCGCAAGGGGTCATGGATGACAACATTAAGAAGGCTACATTGGTGAGAGCGCTACAAGATAGCGCATTGACATGGTATTGTTATAGACATTTTTGTGCCTTACAAAATTGAGCATGAAATGTCCATAATCTAAGGGATCCAAAGTCCCTAAACATGTTGTTCCTACCCCTAGAGGAACAAGGCTAACAAACCACAGCAATTCACAGAAGTTCTCCACCAGAAACTACTCAAAAAAAAGTCAATTCAGGATCATGTCAATGGCTCCACTGGCTGTCTGCGTTGAATGTCAATGGCTCCACTGGCTACCTGCGCTGAATGTCAAAGCCAACACTGGCTACCTGCGCTGAGCGAGATTGGACATGTGGCAAGCTCATTCCTCAAGGTGTCAGAACCCAGGAAGCTTCCAAAATGACACTTGCCTCAGGGAATTCGACTGGTGATGAGTAAGAGGTTCCAAATCTCCAAGTGGAAGCAAGAACCTCCAAGTGGAATCAAGAACTGACAGAGGGAGAGGACACTAGTCAGATCTCAAGCTGACTCATCCTCTCTCCAAACATCTATATATGGATCTCTCCTCCATGAGATCTAGAGGCTGGAATTTTGTTATTACAAAGAATTGCTGTTGGTTTGAGATTGGAATCATTGGGTGCTTAATGCTTTGAAGGGAGGTGAAGATAGGAATTCCATTTGCTGGGAAGGAGATGCTGGATTGGACCTCTCTGGGTTGTATCTCTTCCTGAACCTTGTTATTCATCAATAAAGCTATCTTGGTTTCTCCTATATACTGATGTATCTTTGATGTATGATTGCATTAGTGTATTTGGTTTATTTCTAATCTTGAATCATTTATGAATGTGAATATATTTCTTTGTGTAGTGTTCTTCTCTTGTCGCAAGTAGCTGTTCTCTTGTCGCAAGTAGCTGTTCTCTTGTGATCTTGCAGAGACCTGTTGAAGCTGGGCGAGCGAGAAGGCAAGTAGCTGTGAACACCCAAAGAGGAGAGGACCTGGATCGAGGGACAAACGGAAGATGCCGGTTAGTCCATCTATCTCTCTTCATTCTTAATTCATAAAGGAAGAATACTAGAATAATTGTCTTTGTTTGTTTCTAAGGCACTGTCACACCTTAGGTGGATAGGATCGTCCTGCATAGGCATTTTTCCCCACAACAAATTGGCGACTCTGCTGGGAAGATTTGTTTTAGTTATTTTATTTGTGTTTCTATCATTGTTTGTTTCATAGACTCAACAGCGACAATCGAACTGCTTCTGCTATTCTCAGTTGCAAAGTAGACAGTTGCTGCCTTGTTCCAATCACTGGATTTGTCTATGATCTGAACAATGGACTCACAAATGATTTGATGATCCTTTGTGATAGATCTTAGTACCCCCTCAAAGCATCCCTTTGATTGTACCTTGCTTGTGTTTTTGATTTGGCCTGAAACCGTTGATTAATCAGCAATCTGTGACCCAGAACCCAGTGAGAAACGAGAGTTTCTCCTTCAGCGCAACCACTGTGAAGGCATTCTGCATTTCAACGCAGGTCCCGTGAAGGCTACCTATGCTGAATGTCAAAACCACAGTGTTGAGGTTGCGCTGAACCAGTTTGGCCTTGTGCAGCTGAGGTTCTCTGCTCTTTGTTGCCCTGTTTTGATCTCTGTTTTTTGCATCCTGTAACCAGCATAGGTACCAGTCTGATAACTCCTTTTCTTTGCTTAAATTCCGCCTCCTTTTGTACAAAAATACTGTGAGTGTTTTTATGTGTTTGTGGCGTCATTTACAGTTTTCCTTTGCATGAGTGAAATAATCATCCTGTAGCCCTTGATTCAGATCTGTTGATTGTGATCTTAGGAGAGAGTTCATTGGCTGTTTACAGTTGATTATACATTTGCTTTTGCTTATTGGTTTGAGTTTGTCTCTTTTAAGTGTCGAAACAAGTGTTCATTTCGAAAGTCGTAAAGTGTTGTAATCTCTTCTACCCTTTCTGATTTCGAAAAAGTAAACTTGTTTGTATTGGTCATTTAAAAGCAAATTCAAAGTTGTACAAAAAGCTTTCTTTGTAGGCATCAATACTAAGAAAGCGGAAAACAAACACCTGCATTGTGCATTTGCATTTTGATAGTTTGCATGCTTGATTTAGGAAAAGTGCATTAGAGTGTGCTGATTGCTCTTTGAGAA
This sequence comes from Pinus tabuliformis, assembly GCA_031772625.1. Lineage (NCBI taxonomy): Eukaryota > Viridiplantae > Streptophyta > Pinopsida > Pinales > Pinaceae > Pinus > Pinus tabuliformis. The sequence continues at coordinate 1,560,501,104 of CM062804.1, forward strand.
AAGATGGTGTCTTTCTTTTCCCTTAGTAGCTAGGATTTTCAAAGTTGAAAAGATATAAAGCTTGCTTATCATCTTTAGACTGCATTTAGGAATTGTATCATACATCTCGTGGTGATCCAGAAAGGCAAACTTCTAAAAAGATCAACTTAAAATAAATTGAATGAACTTAACAATGCTTTGCAACATAACACACAACATAGAGGTCTAGGCTAGAGACGTGTTCCGACGTCGTTAAGCCTGGTGACTGTCGATCTCGTGGAAGGTGGGTGATTCCTCCTGAGGGACGATAGCGCCAGTACGGATTGTGCTCCCACGTACCGTCGCGTATATATTGGGAGACCCCTATAGGAATTTAACCTTTATCCTTAGGAATCCGTGTCGGCCGCCCTACTGATCGCAATGCACTGAACACAGCATTCAAGAAGATCGACCGCCCGTACCTTAAAAAGTATTCTGCGGTTTTGCGAAAAGTTTGGCACACCCTCTGCCTAGAACTCCAGAGCAGTTTGTTTTGGCCTTTTTCAGACTCTATAACAGAAAAAGTCCATCCGAGCATTTGTCACTTTGGGCTCGTTAAAACATCGAAGGAAACTAGTGTCATCTTTAGCTTTTTCTCGACTCTTTAAAAGTGAAAAAGCAAGTTGTGTCTAAAGCGTCGTTAAAAATTTATTTTAAACAGAACAATTACCCTTTATTCCCGCGTTGATCTTTAGGTTGAAAAGATGGAGCCCACCAACCAAGGAATTCCCCTTGGTGGAAATCCTAGTCCCTTCTCCTCTTGGGGAGATGTTGGTGCACCCCACATGGCCACATTGTCGCTTCCAGGACTGACAATTGGCCTACCAGTCTGGCGCTTTTCAACCAATGTCGTTCAGAACACCACGATTCCTGAACAGTCGAGTCAACAGTTAGACCAGACTAGAGTTGCCCACCAGCCTTCGACTTCTAATTCTTCCTCCCCTCCTTCCTCTTCGCTTGACGGAACTGGTAGAACAAAAAACCGAGTTCCTAAGGAGAAGAAGGAGAAGAAGAAGAAAGAGAAGAAGAAGAAGGAGCCAAAGGCAACTGGGGGCAAACAAGTGTCGTCTGACAAAAATCCACACACAGCACTCACTAGGCCTAAATCGCCATGTGTCATATGCAAGGGAGACCACTTCCACAGAGATTGTCCCTGCATCCCTCGGATACTAAGGGACTGGTCTCCCCGTTTGCACAATTCGGTAGCGTCAACCTCTGATAGCCATGTTGACTGCTCACCGTCAACTAGTGGAAGTGAAGCCCCAGGACAGAGAGGGAAAGCTAGATTTCCCTGCAAACTGTGTGAAGGCGATCACGCCATCCACCGTTGTCCCTTCTTAGATGAGGCAAAAAGAGTTTTGGAAGATCGCCCGATTTTACGAGCGCAACTTCCTCCTGGATATCAAAAACTCCTGCCAAGTCCTTCGCTAGTTGAGAATCTGGCTGGCTCGCTCAGATGGTCAGCTGAAGCACCTGTCATTGAAGATGAACCGTCTGAATCCATACCTGACGAAAGTCTAAAGGTTGAGGTGGCAGTTGACCCGGTTTTGCCTTCAGAGGCTCTATCTTCGAATGATACTATCACAGAGGAGAATAAAGATGACACCGTCCAAATTCTCTTCATTAGCACTAACTCTGATGATCAAGGGGGCAATGCCCCCATTCCTTTATCGCAGGAAGGAAGTTCGTCAGAGCGATATCCGGCCGTCTACTCGGTCCCACCACCAAGCAACCTAGTTGTCTCGTTCGACTGGAACCAACTAGGCAGACCCCGGTTGCCAACCAGTATACCATTCAGAATTATCATCCAAATATACAGAATGGTAATGGCTGGCACTATCATTGATGAAGGGGCATCTGTGAGTATCCTTTCCTCTATTGCTTGGAAAGCGCTTGGTTCGCCTGCGCTTTTGCCTGAAATGAGAAATCTATCAGGCTTTGATAAAGGAACCAGTCGACCTTTAGGGATCCTCCCCAATGTGCCCATAACATTGAAAGGGAATACCGTTCAAATCAACGTGATGGTCGTTCAAGGACCCTTGGATTATAACCTACTCCTTGGACGAGACTATATATATTGCATGGGAGCCATCATCTCCTCACTCTTTAGAGTAATGTGTTTTCCGCATGAAGGAAGAATGGTCAAGCTCGTGGACCAACTTTCGTTTCCCGGATCACACATCACAAATAGTCATATACCATCCGTAAATGGTCTATTCACGCAAGAAGTGTCTCAACCCACGGTCTGTCCTCCTCATGAGCGCAAGTAATCCGGGAGGATATGACTGGAACCCAGGGGGCATGCGTCCTGGTCTGCTTCGGCGGGAAAACTTTGGGTATCAGGTACGTTTCCGCGGGAGAATATGACTAGTCCGTACCCCGTCCGGCACGGAAGAGGGGTTGTTCTAGGATAAGATTCTTTTGTCAAAGTTATGTGGGTTGGCGGGCGTCGTCACTCACCTTTGTTTATTTCGGTAGACATCGCCGAAGAAAGTGTTTTATTCGTAGCCGCGAACGAGACAATCTTTGGGTAACCTGAAAGAGGTAAGCCTCTCTCGTTAGAACAAGTGTTTTGATGGAAAATAAGTAGAGGTAACCTTGAAATCGTACTTTATACCTGGGGCATGCAAACCTTTTGGAGTACAAGCAAGGGGCGGTTATTTATTTTTTAAATTTTTAGGACCTCTAACCCTTTAAACTCGTAGGATTAGTCATTTCCGAACTTGCATAACGAAAGGTGCGGGGCAAATCTTTGTGAGATGAAGCTCCATAAAAAATAGAATCTCAATGAGACACTCTTATCATATGACTGGGTTAATCGAGCAGTTTTAACGCGGACTTCATGCTCGTTAAAAAATAAACATAAGCATCGAGCAGTTTTAACGCGGACTTCATGCTCGTTAAAAAATAACCATAAGCATCGAGCAGTTTTAATGTAGACTTCATGCTCGTTAAAAAATAAACATAAGCATCGAGCAGTTTTAGCACAAAGTTCATGCTCGTTAAAAAATAAACGCAAGAACCGAGCAGTTTTAACGCGGACTTCATGCTCGTTAAAAAATAAACATAAGCACCGAGCAGTTTTAACGCGGACTTCATGCTCGTTAAAAAATAAACATAAGCACCACCCGGTAAATAACCACTGTGAATGTAACCTTATCAGCCATTAAAGCCTTGGTCGTGTTTGCACCGTCACCTCCACTTTTCATTTGGTCGATCGTTCACCTCCATATGATTGTTTACCCATTTTGAGGAACAGCTGCGAAGAGTGATTTCACCTAGCCATCCTTGTGACACTGCCGTGATTGGAAAATTCCAACCTGTACCTGGAATCAGCTACTAACCCTGTTTATCACTCGTTCATCAAAAGACGAGTCTTCTTTAAGCTCTTTTCAACGGACTCGTAAAATATGAAAAGATTGCCAAGTTTTGGCCTTCCATCTCATTAAAACGACCGGAAGTGCTATCCCTCCTCTAGATTTTAATATTTTTGGACCTGAGGGATTATTGCACAAAAAGATCGAGCGCTTGTTTTGTTCGGCTCGTTAAAACTATCGAAAAATCATCCCTTTTCTATTGTTTTATACTTTTTCGGACTAAAGGGACTAGACGACGAAAAAGGACTTTTGGAGTTAACTTTACGTACCTTTTCAGACTCTCTAAAAATGAAAAGGACCGAGTTATCCTTTTCGTTAGACTCGTTAAAATCACTAAATAGCGACAAACTTGTCTTTAGATGAGAACGAGTTTCACTATCGCTAGGCTCGTTAAAACGTAGCGATGGGCTTGCCCGAAGGGCAAGTTATAGAACAAGCATATGTTATCCTCCTCAAGCTTGAAAAAAATCAAGAGGTACTGGTCAGCAATGACTGGGGAAAAATTGGGAGAAACTCAAGAAAACTTTGATGGTAGCAAGTCGCTCTTGAACATGACACTTTTCCTCTGTACCACAATCGGGTTGGGTTGTTTCATTCACCGGTCACATCACCATGGTCTCGCCATACCATCCATAATTGGGGTAATGCTACCGATCCATCGCATCAATGTTGCCATATGTTCAAGAGAAGTCGTTCAGAAAGAGTCAACCCTGTCCCATCCACTGCCATACATTATCCTTCATCCGTGTCCCATCCACTGCCATACATTATCCTTCATCCTTTCATGACCGCCACCCTGAATCATATGTCACAGATCGTTTTCACCTCCATCAAAATCATTAGCTCTGTTCCGTGTCACTGATGTGGGATTCATTAAGGCCCTCCTTTGACGGATCGCTTCTTGTCGACATCAGCTCATTATCCAAGAAGTTGATCTAGGAACAACCCCTTCAGTACTTTGAAGCTTGCATGCCTCAATGGCAAGTTTCTCACTTCCGGCGACAGGTATACATCAATGACCTTTGACCAGAAGATTTTGCGTGGTTTTCGACGCCAAGTCCTTTATTCACACCACGTGAATTGTACTGCAGTACCTTGGGGGTCATTATCATTATCGGTGATTCCTCTCGCGCTTGTTAACGGTTTTCATCATTGACCGGTAATCAAGCGATGTCTTTCCATGTTCGACTTCAGAACAATTCTCACATGGATCGACTTGTACTTAGAGTGAAGATTGAACGAGTTTGAAAACCCCGGATCTAGTTTCATCCATCCGGGCTGCGATATATATTCAGGAAAGATAAATACATTTGACATGTACATCATTGCAGCAGATGATCATCCTACTCAAAGGATGATAATTTCATCAAAATTATTAGTCTACCATCAGACGATTGTCTGTTCTATGTACAGAAAAATGAATTTATAAAGCTGAGTATGGGAATGCCCGCCTCAGCTAGATCATGAAAGTAGTATGAAAATAATGTATTGTATTGTATCTTATTACAGGTCTCCTCCCAGCATTGGATGAACTTCGAACCCTCCTGGATAAAGAGTTTCACCCGATAAACGGCCTCATACTTTAGGGGGCAACTGTTATAGACATTTTTGGCCTTACAGCATTGAGCATGAAATGTCCATAATCTAAGGGATCCAAAGTCCCTAAACATGTTGTTCCTACCCCTAGAGGAACAAGGCTAACAAACCACAGCAATTCACAGAAGTTCTCCACCAGAAACTGCTCAAAAACAAGTCAATTCAGGATCATGTCAATGGCTCCACTGGCTGTCTGCGCTGAATGTCAATGGCTCCACTGACTACCTGCGCTGAATGTCAAAGCCAACACTGGCTACCTGCGTTGAGCGAGATTGGACATGTGGAAAGCTCATTCCTCAAGGTGTCAGAACCCAGGAAGCTTCCAAAATGACACTTGCCTCAGGGAATTCGACTGGTGATGAGTAAGAGGTTCCAAGTCTCCAAGTGGAAGCAAGAACCTCCAAGTGGAATCAAGAACTGACAGAGGGAGAGGACACTAGTCAGATCTCAAGCTGACTCATCCTCTCTCCAAACATCTATATATGGATCTCTCCTCCATGAGATCTAGAGGCTGGAATTTTGTTATTACAAAGAATTGTTGTTGGTTTGAGATTGGAATCATTGGGTGCTTAATGCTTTGAAGCGAGGTGAAGATAGGAATTCCATTTGCTAGGAAGGAGATGCTGGATTGTACCTCTCTGGGTTGTATCTCTTCCTGAACCTTGTTATTCATCAATAAAGCTATCTTGGTTTCTCCTATATATTGATGTATCTTTGATGTATGATTGCATTAGTGTATTTGGTTTATTTCTAATCCTGAATCATTTATGAATGTGAATATCTGTCTTTGTGTAGTTTTCTTCTCTTGTCGCAAGTAGCTGTTCTCTTGTTGCAAGTAGCTGTTCTCTTGTGATCTTGCAGAGACCTGTTGAAGCTGGGCAAGCGAGAAGGCAAGTAGCTGTGAACACCCAAAGAGGAGAGGACCTGGATCGAGGGACAAATGGAAGACACCGGTTAGTCCATCTATCTCTCTTCATTCTTAATTCATAAAGGAAGAATACTAGAATAGTTGTCTCTGTTTGTTATTAAGGCACTGTCACACCTTAGGTGGATAGGATCGTCCTGCATAGGCATTTTTCCCCACAACAGGTATATCAAGCACTCTAGCGATCACCCAAACATAGGGATGGTAGAGATCTAGAATGCGTTGAACAGAGAATTTAGCCGGTCGAAATACGAGATGCAGTCAATCATTGGGTTCAAAGAGATCGCAATGCTCCTAGGCAAGACCCCCTGGGATTTGGATCAGCAGTTGAAGAGTACGATCTGCGAGGCTAGCATGACGTTAACAGATGCACAGCACCATGCATGGTTTGTGGCATCTCTGACACTGCACCTGAGGACGGCGCTGTCACAGTAGAAGCTTTCGACCCAGGCTAGAGCATTAGAAATGGCGATGAGGTTGCATGAAACTCCGATACAAGATCCTGGGTTGTGAGTTCAACAAATCCACGTGCAACTATAGAATCTATGCTTGGAGATGCAGAGTTTGAAGCAGGATAGGGCACCTCGGCCAAAAGCACATGAAGAAGTATGGTGTATAAAATGTAAAGGTCAAGGTCATGACAAGGATCACTGTCCAAAATTCGTGAACTACTTGGCAGAAGGGGGGCCAATACCATTGAGACTAGAAGCATAGGCAAGGCCAACCGCGACACTAGTATTATGATGCACAATCTGTTAGATAGTAGGGAAACACATGACAAATAATTGTCATCTATTCCAGAAGTATACACAGGCCCCACAACAACTGTTTTATAATTTCTGTAGGTCTTTAGGCCACAACAAGTGCACTTGTCACAGCTACGAGCTAATGATGGATCAGACCCTAGCATATAGGATGCATATAGAAACACAAGCCCTAGACCCAGCTGCGGGGATGGCGCGCACTGGATTTTAGGGGCGAGGCCAAGGACGAGGAGGAACGGGGTCAGGAAGGGGTTGCGGACAATTGATTTGCTACAATCAAGGAGGTCCAGGACACTACGCCTGCAATTGTACTAACCCGACAATGATGTCGTGTTCATATTGCAAATAGTTTGATCATGAAATGATAGATTGTCCTACGTTGATCACAGAGATGTGCAAGAAAGGGGTACTTCAGTCCCCTCCGACTCAGAATATACAAATGATGAAATCTAAACCCCACGATGAAGACCCCAACGTAAACATGATGCTTAGAAGTTGTGCAACCACAGGGGAAGATAAGGGGAAGTAGCCTGAGGAAGATACATGGGTTCGCAAGGCTCCTGCAAAGGAACCTGAGTTTGATTTGGAATGTGCAAAGGAGACATTTATGGAAGCTCAGAAGAGCTTCACGGAGGCCTCCACTTCAGGTAGTATGGACCAACCATAGTCGGGAGTGGATCCTTCTATGCTTACTACCTTTCTGGAGACATGTATGAAATTGTTGCGTGACAATAAAGCAGTTAAATGGCTACAAGAGCTGATCACTAGGTGCACGGGGTTGGGAGAACCACGCGTAGTCTAAAAACTGGGAAAGAATACATTACGCACCGAGAGGGAAATGAGATTGATGACGCAAATTGGTGAATACGAAATGGATCAGGTTATAACAATGTAACTTTGAAACGGGAACTATAAACTCAAAACGGGAACTCTGGCCAAAAAACCCTGAAAAAACATCAAAAGCAGTGCTAAAAATGAAAAGTGTGTATATTGGAACGATGATTTTTTTTTTTAGGGTCAGTTTTGAACATGTTTTAAAAATGGCAGTGAAAACAAAATTTTTGTGCAAAAAACAGCTTGAAAATGAAAAAGTGATAATACTGGAACGATGATTTTTTTTTAAGGTCAATCTTCAACATTTTTAAAAAATGCTAGTAAAACTGAATTTTTATGTGCCAAACAAAGTTGTTTATGAGGAAAAAAACACACTAATGTTTTTGGTAGAATAACATTTTTCTTTCCTAAGAATAAATTCAACATGTTCTCAACCATAAAAATGCTAGATACAAAAGAAATTGAGATTTTTTCAACCATAAAATTAAAAAGACATGACGTTATGAATAAATTACATCACTAAATGAATTCAAAAGTAATTATTTGTATATTGAATGAAACATACATTATATCTCTAATTTAATGTTGCATTATAGATATTCTAAACAATAAAAACTATCATAATTAAGACATATAATCCAACAACATAAAAATGACTCATATCTTCTCATTTAACACCATATGGAAATCAAAAATTTTATTTCAAGATACGATGCATACATCAGTTATATAAACTATCTTAAAAAAATATTCAAAGTCACTCATATTTTCTTGCACACCATCAGAATTCACATCTTTACATGAGTGACTGGATGTTGACGAAGATGTTCCATATTCTTCTCTTTCATCAACTAGTGCCCCATCTGAGTCCACATGCATGCCTAACATTTCAGGTTTCAAAATTCTTCTATATCTATGACTGGTTTCAGCAGACTCCCATCTCAACATTGTTCCTTCTGATAACAACCTTTTCATAATCTCTATCGTCTTGAAGCGAAGAGTTCCTCTCTTTGTTGAATTGAAGTAATAAACAAGTATGTCAACATCCTTCAATTTTAATGTCTGTGCGGCGGCGATTTATATTTGTACCCTTTATTTTTCTCTTTCCGCCATTCTTTTTATCAGCTACCATCTCTGGCTTATACACACCATTGAGTGGGTGTGTATTTGTGGCATACCAATGCACTTCAACACCTGTAACATCCTCATTTTCTATAAAGACCTTTATAACTTTAGCAACCCAGAATGGATAACCATTGGGATCTCCATCTGCTAGCACTGCGATCATGCAACCCTCCTTAAAATCCTGTACTGAACCCCTGTAAAGGTCTTCCGTGGCTTCACGTTGTGCATGAGATCTTCTGGAACCAATATACATCTCTCTTTCCTCTACCTGTGAAGAATTAATAATACTTTGAGATTGTTGTTGTTCAACAATGTTTATTTCCTCATGTTCATTCGACACATTTTGTGGCCAAATAAATGGATTTTTCAAAGGTATATCTTCATTTGTTGTTGTTGAAATGATATCACTTTGATTATTGAAAAATGACTCCCACCAAACTGAATCAGCAATGTCAAAGTACTCATATGTATATCTAATAAATTTTTTAATTTTCTCTAAGCAATCAGAATAATTTATATCTTTATTTTGTCTGTGTGCATTATGAACTTCACCAATTGATTGTAATAACAATATTTTTCATGCAAATATTGGATGATCTGGAATGAACTTCAAAAATTGCAAACCTGATGATGGTGCCCATTCTGCAGTAGCTGAATACTTCTTGCCCCATATTAGTGTTTTCCCATCAATTTTTTTGATATGAAATTGATGTTGGAAGCTAATGTCATTAAGTTGTTCAATGCATTTCCCCTCACCATATGATCCTAGAATAAACCTTCGCATGTCAACAGTTTCTTCCAACACATGAAAAGTAGGCTTTGGCATGTATGATTTTTTAATACATTCAATTAATGATGGAAAGCTCCCAAATTCCTACCTCCTCAATGTGATTGAAAAACAAATGAACATCTAATCAATATGGTCATGAGTGTGCCCAACAAGAAGGAAACCAACCTTTACCTTCTGAAAAATTCTCAATTCAACAAGCATGTTTAGATATCCAAAAACAACTTGATTTTGTTTTCACGGCAAGTGTTGTCCAATTGTAAAGACAAAATTTCAGGAAGATTACTAGACCAATGAGAAAGAACATCATGAATTATGGTTATGGTCATATTTGCATCATTATGAATATTTGGAGCTGTGAAGTACACCCTTGGGCACATTTTCCCATTGAAGACCATACAACTGACCAAGTGATACTAAATAAAATTTTCCTCCTGTAAATTTTTGGGTGTGCAAACAAAATGTGGTAAAAGTGTTTTCTTCTGGTCCATACCATCAACTATCAAACCCAAATATTTATTCGGATTATCATAACACTTCTTTCGATGCTTGTACAACATTTTCCTTTCATTTGTTTGTTGTTCGTGACGCTCCTGAAGTTCTTTGACAATTGAATCTACACAACATAAAAGAAAGCCATTAAGAAATATGTTTTCATAGTTGATGACTATACAATTTTAAAAGTTAAAGTTATGAATGCTTACCTCTTTCTGACCCTTCATATTTGTCCTTTTTTTATTTAAGAGAAGCACATGTACTGCAAATCCCCATTCTTGTCTTCTTAGGAATACAGACATTGTTGAATTATTTCCATACCTTCACAAAATATTGAAATGTAATAAACTGGCCATGTCCCTCAGCATCTTCTGCATATTATTTGTATAAGTTGTAGATTTCTCATCTTGAAAAATTATCTGGAATATGTATTGTATCTCTATTTGGCATACACTCTCCATGCTTTGAAAAGAAATATTCCATCCATGACATTGCAATATTTGATAATGGCCCAAACTGTGTTTTATGACGTACTTATGAATAAAATGTGGGATCCTATTCCAAATTTTCTTGAATTCTTGAGAGACGAAAATTCCCAATCGAATGAAACATTTTGAAAGATTTTCTACAGATAAATAAAGTCCTAATATGATAATCATAACCTGAAAATGTAGATTGCATGCACCCAACTAAATATGAATTTTGCATGCTTTTATTCATTGACAAATATCTCTTCCTACTTTCTAATGCAAATTTGAAATCCATATGTTCCAAACAATCTTTTTGGCAACATTCGCTTCGAATGAGAGCGCTAATAGAACTTCTTCTCGTTATTCTGATCTACCACTTGTATAACTAGAACATCTTGCATTGATATGAAAAGGTCTACTCCTACTCCTTGATACAATATTTCTTGGCAACATCTCTATCATTGGATCATCATTTGTATAAGGATTTTCATCATCATTAAGAGGAATGTTATCTACACTATGATCAGCTGTGCTTTTCCAATACTGACTTGGAGGATATTCTTCATCTTCCCCTTCTTCAGTGCTACTGTCATAGTCCTTAGAATTCGGACTGAATGGAAAATTTGACTCGATGTTTATTGGATATGCTTCCTCATATGCATTGTCAGTGCTTCTCTCATAGTCCATAGAATTAGGAATACGTTGAAAATGTGACTATTTACTTATTGAAAATGCTACATCTTGTCCTTTGTCACTGCTACCTTTATACACATTAGAATTAGGACTAAGTGCATCATCCTGTCCCTCATCACTGCTGCTCTGATAGTCCTTAAAATTAGGACTAAGAGGACACTGTGACATGCCCATTCTTTTGAAATTTATCATCATGCTCTTCATCACTGTTGCTCTCATAGTCCTTATAATTAGGACTAAGTGGAAACTGTGACACTCCATTCTTTTGAAATTCATCATCCCGCTCTTCATCACTGCTACTCTCATAGTCCTTAGAATTAGGACTAAGTGGACATCGTGACACTCCATACTTTTGAAATTCATCATCATGCTCTTCATCACTGCCACTCTCATAGTCCTTAGAATTAGGACTAAGTGGACACTTTGACACTCCATTCTTTTGAAATTTGTTATCACGATCTTCATCACTGCTACTCTCATAGTCCTTAGAATTAGGACTAAGTGGACACTGTGACACTCTATTCCTTTGAAATTCGACATCATACTCTTCAACACTGCTGCTCTCACAGTCCTTAGAATTAGGACTAAGTGGACACTATGACACTCCATTCTTTTGAACTTCACCATCATGCTTTTCATCACTGTTGCTCTCATAGTCCTTAGAATTAGGACTACACCGTGACACTCCATTCTTTTGAAATTTGTCATCAAGCTCATCATCACCGCTGCTTTCATAGTCCTTAGAATTAGGAGTAAGTGGAATCTGTGACTCTTTATTTATTTGAAATTCTCCATCCCCTCTTTCATTAGTGTTGCTCTCATAGTCCTTAGGATCAGGACTAAGTGGAAGAATTGAATTTCTATTCATAGTGGAAGAATTCCCGTTATATTCATCAATATCAATAGAGTTGTTACGCGATGAAGATGTTGATGCTGCATAAATCAAAACTTCACTAGCAGGACAATCCATCCCTTTCAAATAGAATATGTTGAATGATACAAATGGAGAGTCTCCTAAAGATATTATATAGCTTAGAGAATGAAATTTTCCCTCCAAAAAGTTTCGCGAAAATATTTCCCTCCAAAAAGTTTGTTAGATTTATTTCCCTTCATTATTTTATTCTACAATTTATTGAAAAATGTAAACTAATTTTTTTTATGAAATAAATCATTAAAGTTAAAATTTTAAACTACAACTTCTACCTAAATTATTTAATAGTTAAAGTATATAATATTTACTAAACAATTGAATGTTTTTTTTTAATTTTTATAATACATTCTAAAACAAATTAATCCCACATTCACCCTGCTGTAAAAAAATTCTATAATATTTTCTTTATCATATTTTCCTTTGTCACCATAAAAAAATTAACATGTTAATTTTTTTAAAACAAATTAATCCCACATTAACCGTACAGTAAAACATCTTCGTAATTTCACCTATATAATAAATTCCATTTTCACTATTACTCACATCACATCAAGGTTTTTGAGATTCATTGAAAGACTTGGAGCAAATTTGTGGAGTAGCTACATTGCTATCAACAACATATTCAACGAAGAATTCTCGCAATTGAAAGGTTAGTTAAATTTTTTTCCTTGACAATTTTCATCTTAAATAAATTAATGAAGTAGATTTTTTTTATTTTTTTTTATTTTTTGTTTTTTTTTTTAATTAATACTTTTTGTGAGCCAAACTAACCAATATGTCCGTCGTGAGCATGGTGGGCCCAGCAAAGCTCATGACGACAGCCCATCCCGTGCCACCCCGACGGCTTGTCCCCCTGCCCAGGGTGGCTGTTGGGTGATTTCGGGAATCACCCAACAACCACCCCAGGCGGGTGGGTGGGCCGCCGGGGTGGCGCGGGGTGGGGATATAGCACCCCCACCCTGCGCCACCCCTGTAGCTTGGCCGCCCGCCTGGAGGGGTTATTGGGCAATTCCCGGAATCGCCCAACCCCGCGGGCTGGTGGGCTGGCTGCAGGGTGGCGCGAAGTGGGCAGCGACGGCCCCACCCTGTGCCACCCTGGGGGGTTGGGCAATTCCGGGAATCGCCCAACCCCGCAAGTGGGAAGGCAGGCCACCGGGGTGGTGCAGGAATCACCCAACCCCCGCGGGGTGGTGGGCGAGCCGCCGGGGTGGCACGGTGTGGGGCTGCCACAGCCCCACCCTGTGCCACCATGGTTGCTCGCCTGTCCGCCCGCGAGGGTTGGGAAATTCTCGGAATCGCTCACCACTCTGTGGACGAGCGGGCCGGCAAGGTGGTGTCGGGGATCTTCTACCAATTCTCCTGATATTGATCTCCTTCTCCATATTCAATCTACCCCTAAAGGGGGACGTTGAGGAGTAGATTGAAGACGGAGAAGGAGATCAATATCAGGAGAAATGGTAGAAGTTTTGCCGCAACCCCCCATACCACCCTGGCGGCCACCCCGCGGGCGGGTGGACCACTGGGCTGTCATGGGGGGGAGGCTGTGGCCACAACTCCTACCATTTCTCGCCCCATTGATCTCCTTCTTTGTCTTCAATCTACCCCTCAGCCTCCCCCTTGAGGGGTAGATTGAAGACGGAGAAGGAAATCAATGTGGGCAGAAATGGTAGAAGTTGTTGCCATAACCTCTCCCTGCGCCACCTTGGCGGCCCGCCTGCCTGCGGGGTGGCGGGCGATTTTTTAGTGTTAATATTTTCTTAATTTCAATTATCTGATTATACAGATTAAAAATTTATGATATATTTTTGTTGTTAATTTAATTTAATATGTTTTTGTTATTTACTGATCTATGTGTTTCTATTTTTCAAGAAAATGACATCAAAGAATATTTCTGTGAATCTTTCTGGACCAAAGATTCTTAACGGTGCATCTTCAAAAAACATTGGTGAACGAACTCCACCTGAGCTCATGGCTACAAATCTTTAAAGTGCCTCAAATGATAAGAAGATGATTTCATATTGGAAGAACTCAAAAGAAGTGAAATGTCCATCAAGAATCTGGTATGTGAAAGAAAGAGAAATCCAACATGTGAATATATATATATATATATATATATATATATACCTAATGATAATGGAATTTATGAGGTGATGGGAAGAGTCATAGATATGTGTTTGGTACCAGACACTGAAGTTGTTTACATACTTACAAAAGCTCCTACGTCACATAAAATGATTAAATACCGGCTATCATATTCATTGTATGACATGAGATGAAACAAAACATCATAAGTATTGTTATTTATATTTGTATTTTGTGTTCTTGTAACTGTCTCGCTATATTTTTTTAACTTTGTTTTTATTGACATAAGATATCTTGTTTGGCAGAATTTTGTTGAAAGTTGTTCAATTAGGTTGGAAGACATTCATTTCGTAGAGCATGATATTATGAAAGTTGTCAACAATTTCTAATTAGTCTCAAAAGAAGATATGGAAAACAAGAAAAATGTAGTAATTGATGATGCTATGAAACTACATCCAAGGGATCATAAAAAAAGGCCTCTAGTGGATAAATCTATCAAGGGTAGACAAGTTACTTTTGAAGATGATGAAGTTGAAACTGACAGTGAAGCATATGTTTTCATTACTGAAGATGATATTGGAACTGAGAAGAGTCATAAAAGGCCAAAAGTAACAATGCCCAAGAATAAATCTGTTACAGTTAATTATGAGAATTTTATGAAGAAGAAAAGTAAAGTTGAAGATTTTGAAGTATTCATTACCAACAGTCAAGAATCTAGTGAAACTTCAAAAGAAAGTAGAGAGATCATTACACCAGGAACTAATTTAGAGGATGGAATTATCAAAACAAAAGAAAATTCCATTCGACAAAATTTGACAACGAGAAACTTAATTGATGGTGGTCATACATTCCAGTTTAATGTCAGACAAACCTATAAGGCAAGCGAAGGGCAATGTCAATATCAAGTCAGAAAGCCACATCATCTTCATGTTCACAACTTGAAGACATTGGTGAGGTACAATCCATATGCTCATGTGGTTAGTTATGTGCTTCTTGTTGATCCAGTTGAAGTTCCCAACAAAGAAGCATTTGATAAGTCAAAATGTTTTAAATAGAATTATTATGTGCTTGGGGGGAACCATTCTGTAGAAGCTCAAAGACAATTGATGGAGCAATATCCTAATAACCCATGTTTTGAAACAATGAAATGTATCATTTATGCTGGTTTATCAGATACAGAAGCAAAGTTAGTGGCATGGGATCATAATTTAGATAGTGAATATAGGATGTCTAGGACTTTCATCCAGAGAATTAGATTTATTCATAGTGAATTTCAAGGAAAATGTGGTGGGGATAGGATAAATGTTCTGTAGATTTCCAAAAGGAATGTTGTATGGAAATAGGCTATCAAATTGAAGAGAAAACCAATTCAAAAGGTGGAAAAGACAACAAAATTAGTGATTTATTCTAAGATGTTGATAACATTTTCCATTTGGCATTTAGAACTGGAGATGTATGGGAGTTGATTGATGAGATTTTTAGCATGTGGGGAAACATTGGCACTAAAAACTAGAAGGTCAAAAAGTCTAAGCCATTGATATGTAGCAGCAGTAAATCAGGTCCTGAAATGAAGCAACTTCCAGATGATATGACGATCACACCTTGGAGAGCAATGCAAGGAGTGAAAGATGAAAAAATTGTCAAAAAAATATTATCTCATGTGAGGTCAGCAGAATTATCATTGGAGGAAATGTCTAAGGAATTTCAAAAGTAAGTTTGTTGAATTATTTTTATTTGTTTCTAGATTATAATTCTCTTTTAAATAAAACATGTTCTTGGTAGTATTTGTTATACATATCATTATATTAACATTTTGTTATTTTATCTATGCAGTCACAATGTTTACATGAAAATTCAAGAACAAATGGTTAAATTGTTGAATGAAGATAGTTGGTTTGATGTTGTACGCAACTATCCAGATTCAAGTTCTACATCAACATTAAAAGCTTTTTATCTTGCATTTAAAAAGGTATCTTGATTTACACATTCATTTTTAGTCATCTGTGTACTATTTTTAATTTATAACTTACACATATATTTGTTTATTTTATAAAAGATGAAGAAGGATGATAATGGAGCACTAGATATTTTCAGAACCTTTATTGAGAAAATAAAGATCGAAAGACTGAGGAAGCAACATATTAATAATGTTGAACTTGATCCAACTCTTACTCATTTCATTTGGAATGGGCTAGACACTATTCAATATCAAGTAATACAAGGCGACTGTGAAGACATTGCTAAACTCATACCTAAAAGGGATTATGCCCTAGTTATTGCAGATACTCCCCATGGTTTCAATATTCCAAACATTGACTATGATAGTTACCCTTATACTTATCAAGCTCTTAGTAAAGTGGTTTCGGGATTTGTAGAAGTCACATCATCACCATTATGGAGATTTGTGACATTTCATTTAGACACACAATTGGCAATGGTATTGTCAAGCTTCAAGGGGAAAACAAATTCAAGGATGCATCTTACATGGTAAGACGTTTAAAGTGTATATTTGATTAATGTTGAAAAATTCATTTATGTACAAGTTAATTGAACTTTTACTATTTAATGTTAAGGAAAAAGTCAAAGCTTCTTAACCGTGAAGATCAACTATTTATAAATGATTGCGAGTTCTTTCATATTGATAGTTGGGCAAAAGATGAAAGCCATATGTCTATGATTTTTAATCGGGTAGACGGAAAGAGTCATAGCCAAACACTGACTTATGATGCTGTTGTGAGAAAACTAACATATGAAGACAGAAGCAAAAGGAGAGATAGTTAACATTTATCAAAAACCACAATTATTGATTAACTATCTTATAGACATATGTCCAAATGAAGGAAATTGGGTTCTGGATTTATTTTCTGGCTCACATAAGTTTTATTATATCGAATTGAATTTCAATATGTTATTTTTTAATTAATATGTCATTGTACTAATTTACTTCATAATTTCTTTTGTGCTTGATACTTATGTACAACACTAGCATGTTTCCTTCAAAAAGGAGGAAATTGCAGTACAATTGAAAAGATCCAATACAATGCAATTTCATTCAGTAAAGAATTAATGCTCTTCAATTTCTTCTAGATGCAATGCAAGAAATTGAGTTGAAGAAAGGGGACTTTAGTGAATCTCGTGTGGCAAAAAAAGCAAAGGAATCCCAACCACCATTGCATGGAATATTTGGAAAGACATACATTAGGAGATTCGCAGACATCAAATATCCATTAGAAGATGAAAATTAGCAAAAGGAAGCAGAAAATATTGTAGAAGAAGACAATGATGAAACTTTAGAGGACGAAGAGTTTGGATTACATGACATTGTTGATTAAATTTAAGTTATGATTGGAAATCAAGCTCATTTTTGAAACTATTAATTAATTACTTTTGTAATATTTTGACTTTGACATTTTATGAGAAGAATAAGCACTCAATTAAGGTTGTTATGCATTCAATATTTGTATTATGTGATTTTCGCATTAAGTTTTATGTTAATCATTATTTTTTGAAAAAAACAATGATTATTATTATTTTTTTGACATGAAATTCATAAAAAAAACTATTATTTAACCATTTTTAGTTAAATTTTTCCTATAAAAATTGTGATTTTGACATGTCATCTCTAGCAAAAAATTACAAAAAATTATCAAAACATGTAGTTTTTTAGCTATATTTATGTTAAAAATGGTTATTTTTATGTCAATTGTTAAAAAATATTGTCTTTTAGAAACAATTATTTCATGTGGATTGAAAAAATAATTAACGCTATATAAATATGTAGAATATCAATAATTCAAAATATTGACCATTTTCTTTAAATATTCAAAACAATAAAAACCTCACTACATAAAAATTAAAATTAAAATAAAAACAATAAAATATGAAGAAAAATACCACCTCAAAAATGATTAAATTTACAAAATAATTATTTACATTTCATACATTAGAAAAAAAAAAAAAAAGCCTTTTAAAAAAAGGTCCTGGTGTAGAATTACCACCTTTTTAAATCAGCATAAAAAACACTACCATTCTAAAATTCAATGTACATAAAAAAATTTATAGTGCCAAAAAATATGCTCTAAAAAAACATGTGTTCTGCATCACCCCTTTTCCAAATTGGGTCACTTTTTTGCTATCTCTACAAAACGGGTAACAGTATGAGTTCTTGTTTCAAAGTTTACATTGTTTTATCCTTGACCTAAGGTCGGATGCAAATGTGTTACCTAAGCAAACCTGGGAACGCATGGGCAGGCCCACGTTGTAGTGGTCCCCTATTCAATTACGAATGTGAACCAATAGAAGATCGTGCCCATGGGAAGGTTACAAGGAGTAACAGTCGATATTGAAGGCGCAAGCACACAGACGGACTTTGAGGTGATAGAGATTGCCGATCACAGTAATCCTTATCCTGCACTGTTAGGAATAGACTGTGCGATTGATATGAAAGGAGTTATCAACCCGAAGAAGAGGAAGATGATATTTGAGAAAAAGTCCCTATGCGTAGTAGTCCCACTGGACCCAGCTGAAGAAGCGCATTACACTGAGCCTATGCGGGACAATGAAAGTGACAACGAACTGGATTGCATTTATTAGATAACCGCGCAAGATTAGGATTGGGTGAATTCGACCACAGATGGAAGAATCTCATGGGAGTGCGACAACTCTTGCACTTTGGATTTAGACAAGGAAGTAGAACGTTGGCAGAACCTGTTGCACGAGGTGACGACGTTAAATTGCAACATGATGATTAGATCATTCCATCGCGTAACGAAATAAGCAATGGAACTGCCAAAATATGATGATGTGACAGTGGTAGGGGAATTCCTAGACGAGGTTGAAAGCGCAGTACCAGAACAACAACAATACGCTACGCTGGAAGGGATACTATGCGTGACACCTGTACGGGGATGGAGTACACAACAAGAGACCATGGTAAGCTGGCGCAAAGGTAAAAGGCAAATGCGATTATGGGTTGGAAGCCCTCGTTGCTGAAGAAGAATTAGGTAGCTAGGACAGAGAATTCTACGCGCTCACCTATGTTGATAGGTACAAACGGGGGTTGTGTTGTCCACAACTGCACACTCCCGACTATGGCTTGATACTCAGAACTAGCTGCAGCAATAGGAAAAGAATTGCACATCGCACAAGTTCCACCTAAAAACATTCAAGAGGGTATGCAGGAATTTGAACAAGGTTCACCAGGCCAAACGAACTGAGTGCGACCAGCGCGTACCAGCAGTTCGATGGGCCTCTAGGGCCATGTACAAGAATCTGAGCGAGGAGACGATCCTAAAGATGATGGGCATAGTCACGACCATAGGTTTGGGAGGGAGGAATCCTCACATAATTGGAACAATTCGTAGGGACCAGGACGAAGGAATTATGCAACTGCGTGGGGTCAAACATATGCAGATTCAGGAAGCCATTCGATAAGGGCACTTGAAAATTCGCGAACTCGAAGAAGATCGAGTATGGCTGAGGAAGAAAAGCAGGATCTTGGACGAAGAAATCAACAAACTAGAAACCGAAATCACACAGGCAGGCCACACTGAGAAACTAAGCCTGATAGAACAAAAGTTAGGCAGCCACACTTCTACATTGGAAGAATTTGTGGTTTTTCTAACATGGTGGTGGCCACACCTCACTAGAAAAAGGAATCAGGGGAGCGCACTGTGTATAGAAGAATGCGAAGCACTAACTGACGTTAGGATAATTGAGGGGTACCCATGAACTAGGTGGGAAGATGCAAGGAAGCCTCGCACGGGTGGAGTGACTACTTGACTATCCATAGAAAGCACAGTCTCAACGTTCCAAGCAATTAAAAGAGAGCGCGGGACTATAAAAGAGTCTGTAGGGAAGTGGCGTGATAGGAGGACTGCATGCAGGGTCAGTCGGCTCCCAAGGTCACACCCGCGCATAGGAGGCCATGCTTTCCACAGGTAGACTGGGAAGTGACTGTTGGGATCAATATTCATGATAAGATATCCCATTTAAGGCAACAAGGAGCAGGTGACGGGAAATTAAGACACAGATTCAGCCCTAGATTTGAAACAATCTACCACCATTATCGCATTAATAAGTAGAGGGAGGGGGGAACGGTCGAATTTGAATTCCGGTAGGCCTATAAATCATAGAGGATCATCCACCACACAACCCTTGGCATCTTGAGAATTCAATTATTGTGCTATCAACTGTGTATGGAATTCACGGCTTTAAAGGCCCTACAAGCAAGTTCAGTTTTTGAAGCATTGCTGAAAGAGACGTAGGACCTTATGAACAGAGCAATGGCGATAGCCGAGGAAGCCACATCAAGCATCATGTCACCGGTGGGAGATGAAAATTCCAAAATCGCCTTAAATTCCGAGGCCCAAAAAGGACCCATAGGGAGCATGACCAGTCCACATGTCTCTAGAAGATAAGGGAAAAATGGTTAATATTGAGAGCGATGATGAGGAGGAGGATCTCCACGCATTCGTAGAAGAGATGGAACCAGAGGTAGAAATGGCGGAAGATATTTAGCCAGTACGCGCTGCAGCAAAGATGCCCAAGTATGTCCCTCCGCGGAAAGGGAGAGTAAAGGTACCTAAGGATTTGGATGCCATTAAAAGCTCACTCTAGATCTCGTTCCTCCCTGAGGGAATTATGTTTGAAGGGTCGGCTTTGGGCCGCATACCCACGATGAAGTTTGAAGACTGGGACCTCACAGATAGTGAAAAGTTCCCTCATTTAGAAACCAACCAACTGATAAAACAAAGCAAAGAGGGGGTAGTTACAGTGTTGCAGCCATGGAAATGGTTGCACGGGGTGGAGGAGGCCGGGTTACTCCACCTCCTATGGATTCCACACTTTCATCGAGTCCCAATCACAATATTTGTCATCAGGCAACTACTTTTCTTAGTGCATGATGGGTACTTGTGGCTAGAAGAGCCCATTCCCATCACAGCAGAGCTTATTCATAGGATTTCTCAGCTTCCCTATATGGGAAGGGACCCCACGGAAATAGCTGGCACAAGTGGTGATTTGGCGATTAAAGAGGCTATGAAAAAGAAATACAAGTTGGAGAAAAAGTAGAGGGGTTACGTTATCACTAGCATTCTAGATAAAGGGGTCCACATAGCCACCCAGTTGCTGGCAGGCAAAGTGATGAGAAAATGTCGTGCTAATGAGGTACCAGCAACATTCATTGCGCTCACTGAACAATGGACAAAGGGGGTATGATTCAATTGGGCGTAGTTCCTTTGCGAGGAGTTCCTGATGAACTGCAGGGAGGCCTAGGAGCAGGGCAAGACATTCCACTACACGTGGCTGCTCTTATCCATACTTTTGGTTACAGGGGAATTGCCTGAGGGTATTTTGTTTCCTCCCCTTGACCAAGATTTGCCGGAGGTAGCCAAATATGCGTCACTATGGGTGACAAAGGACGCTATGCGAATTCGCGAAACCAAGATCTTCTAGATACTTATGGAAGCAAGCATATGAATGTGGATCAACAAATGACCGCGCCTATCCCCCATGGTATATGACAGTCTGTGGAGCTTTGCAGACTTTAAGGCCGATATGCACAATGTGTACATTAGGGTGTGGAAGGATCCGCAGCAGAAATGGAACACTGTCCCATTCATCGTGATTGGTGATGTTATGTTCGCGATGCTCGATTCCTAGCCACCTGAATGGCATGCAGCGGATCGGGCAGAGCACGATGAGACATTAGTTCAACGACAGAAGGATGTCGCTAAGCTATTGGCACAATAGAGGCAAAACAAACAGGTTGCCGAGGAGGTGAGGGCCTCCCGCGAAGCAGCAAAGGCCGCTGCAGAGCAGACCAAGGCCAAGGAAAAAGCAGAAGCAGCACCGGTAATTGGGGCCACCACAGCGCCCGAGGAAACAAGCCCAGAACAACCCGTAGGACAAGGGATGGTCGATACAGTGGAAGGAAAGGACCTGAACATGTCATCGACAAAGCTAAAATGGCCGCACAGTGTGGAACGAATAGAGCCCCAAAAAAAGACCAAGGCTTCCAAATTAGATGGGGAACCTATTACACTGACTGAGGGTGACCTATACGACATCGGCGACATAGTTTGCGAGGTCACCAGGGAGGCACTCCAGGGAGCAATGACAGAGCAACAGAATGTGTTAGGGGCACTCAGGGCACAACTCCATGAACTTTAGGTGCAGCCCCCATAGCAGGGAACAGTAGCCATCTACGGGGCTACGGGTACATCAGCAAAAGAGCAGTTGTTGTGGGCAAAAATGGCTAATACCGTCGCACTACCGGAACAGAGCCACGGTGGGCTGGATCAAGGGACTTGGCCTAAACTTGGTGGCCCTTCCATGAGAGTTATTATACCAGCTACAAGATAGAGCGACGACAGAGCTACGCGCTAGGGAAGAATGTGCAGTACAGATGCTCAGTGAACAACGAATCAACATCGAGCAATTGATCCTTTAACGTGATGAAGCAGTAGCACAGACTCAAAAGTTAGAGAAAATCATTAAGGAATCATGTTGTCGTGTCCACGAACTAGAGATTGTGACAGACTTACCAGTAGGTGTACGGATCCATAAGTTGGTCAATGGATTTCGCGAGGCAAAGGAGGAAGCAACGAGGATCTAGCTGGACCTCAACCTAAATATTATGGAACTACGGCTGAAGGCGCAGCCCCTTACACCCCCGGAAGTCAGAGAGTAGTGCCACCACGCCATCCAATCAAGGTTGGAAGCCATAGAGTGTACTATACAAGATTGCACGGGCTTGTTAGATCAGCCACTCTTCACGCTCACTTCCCTGCAGAAAGACCGAATGCTACAGCGTTTAAAGACAAAAACACGGGAGTTGCAGCAGGCCTATGACAATGTCTGAGGGACCACACAGATAGTCGCCCTTACTTAGCGACTTTCCAAGATGAGGGAGGCCTAGGCTCTAAAGGAACAGGTGGACACCATGCATCAAAAAGAAGCAGTGCTTAAAGCATGCATCTAGCCTTGGCTCGAGGAAGCATTCACAATCACCGCCAAGATCAAGGGAAAGTTGGCATAGATGCAGGGCATATATGCACTAAGGCAAGGAATTTCCCCTAACATCGACGCATCAAAGATACGTGCACAACTGGTACAGCAGACAGTGGAAGAATGTGTTGTGGACATTAGCGAAGCGCAGAATCTGTTGGATGGACTCCGTGCGAAGATCACCGCACCAACCAAGTGACTCGGGACGAGTCACGATGATTGTGTTGGGGGCCTGTTGGGTAGTGGATCCCCCCATAGAATGTTTTTGGGGCTTAAAGCCCAAGTTTTAGCTAAGGAAATCTAAAGACTCCAAAAAATGAGGGCTCAGAATGCGAGAGTCTAGGGTTGTCCACCCTAAAATAATGTATTTTAATATAAAGTGTGTTGGCCTACCCATGGTCCACAGACCATGGGATTGTATAAATAGAGTGAGGCTCTAAGGGTAAGTTAGTCTTGAGTCTTTTTAAAAGTAATAGATAGATGCGATGGCATGGGTAGACTATAAAAGTGAATCTGAAGTGTATTGGGTTGTAGTTGAGGGTAGAGGCTTTGCAGCTGAGTGTGTAGAGTCCTAGTAGAGTTCGCAGCTGAGTGCGCGAACCCCTGCAGCTGAGTGCGTAGGAAGGAGTCGAGTTTGTACAGGATCCAACTTTGAAAGCATTATTAATAAAGATCAGTTGGTTTGATATATTTTGCATCTGGTTCATAGATCTGTAATTGAATGTTATGTGTTGATAATACCTGTTTATTTATCTGCACGCACTTATATGTATGATTATAATTAAGAATCTTCTTAGTAATTAATGAACAAACCCTGAATAAGGAAGAAATGGGTAATTAATATTGATCGCACTATGGGCAAGGCTGCGTGGTTCCACAGAACACCAGAAGCCTTCGAGTACGCGTAAGCTAGCAAGCACAAAGAGTGGATCAGGCACTGATCTCCCACATCAAGACATCCCTAGGGTGTGGAAACCTAGTTCCAGCACCCTCCCATACTACCTCGGGTGAGACCTGAGTCTGTGCTCTATGGACTGTTGCTGAAAGGGCCGGTAGTACTGGGATTTTCGTGGCTAAACTCACTGCTGAACCTGGGTTAGGCCCCAAGTAGCCAACACCCACCACGAGTGGAACTCAGTACATTCTAGGTTCCGCTCCTTTTGTGTCAGACCCTAGACCTTTGACAAGTGCTACATATAGTGCTCCTTATGATGCTCAATATAGCATGGTTAGCACGGGTCCCTTCAACCAACGATATGGTTGGCATTCAATGTATAGTTCTCTCTCAAATTTAGGTATCTGGGGGCACTATTCCCAATATGAATATATTGAATGGGAGCATAACAATTCCCCCTCCGTTTTCAGGTATGCATGCTCAGTAATTGATTGACATTAACCCTCCTTATGTCAGTCAAGGACCTATGGTTAGTTATGTGGCGAGCGGGAACCCTCAACAAGGTCCCAATCAATCCATAGGGGCACCCTACTCACAACCTCAAATGAGTCAAGGCGTCACTCCTTATCCTGGGGGCACTTCTATTCCCTAGCCTAACAATCCCTATGGAAACCCATAGTACAATACCATACACCAAGGCACTTACTATACCATGCAATCTGTGTATAATATTGGAAACAACATGATGGGAGGACCAGAAGGACCCTCAAGTCATATGTCATCACCTTGGTTCGATTCGGGGGCATCAAACATCTTGCCTTTCTTAGCAACACTTGATTTCCCTGACTTGTACAAACTTACAAATGACCCCATCTATCATAAGTTACTTTGGCCTCTAATCCTGCATAAATACTGACAGAGATCCCAAAGTTCGAAGGGAAACAAGGGGAGGCTCCGGGTACACACATCACCACCTATCGTCGATGGTGTGTTTCTAACTCCATGGTGGATGATACTATCTAGCTACATCTCTTTCCCTACATGCTTACTGGCAATGCAGCCAAGTCGTACATCGAGTTACCACACACGTCTTTCAATACCTTTGGTGCTTTAGCGATGGAATTCTTAAAGCACTTCTAGCTACCCATCTACTATGAAACTTGGATGGAACTCCTCACTTCATTATGTCTAGATACCACCACCAACATCTCTGATCATATACATGGATGGAGATGTAGGCAGAGGTTAGTTAAAGCTCCCCTCCCAGACTATCTATTAGCGGATTGGTTCTACAAGTCTCTACTCCCCCAAATCTCTACAGATGTCACCTTAGGTGGTGCAGTCACAGAAGACCAATTCATTCGTCGTGCCCAGCACTTAGATCTGATATATTCACAGTTTGGAACTTTATACGATGCCATTCCCAATGCCCCTCACAACTCTAATACTCCCGCTACTCAAAAACCTGGAGCGCACGCCGATGGGATTATCGGCACAACATCCGGGGTTGCTGTAAAACAACTCAGTAGTCACATTTCCCATATGTTAGTTGACCCCTCTACTAAATTGACTGCTCTTCCTACCACTGCGATAAACTTTGTGCACTCTACACAAAAACTCGGTGGTAAGAACAAGAAGAATAAGAAAAAGACTGCTCCTTCTAAAGAGCAGTCAACAAAGCAGCACAACCCAAAGCAGAAGGTTGTTGCACCCTCTGATGATGGAAAGGATAAACCCGCCAGATTCCCTTGCAAAATCTGTGTCGAAGACCACATGACCTATCGTTGTCCGCATCTTCAAGAATGCACAGATTTCATTGCTAAAAAGGACATTGGCAGGACCCCTAATGTCTTGAATAATCCATTCCTTGTTTAGCAGCGGTAACACCTTATTGCAAACCAACCCCAACCCCCGCAAGGGGGCAATGGTGGTTCGCAACATCCTTTAGCTGGTGAAGGACCATCTACCATTTACACCTTTGAAATGGTAGATCTACAAACCAGAGCCAAATCTTATGGAGCTCCAGTCGCTCATGCAAAGGAACCCTCCTCAAGTCAAAACCCATCGTCGCCTAACGATCTTCATATCGAAAGGCCAGTTGCTGATCTTGTGATTCGCCCTCCTAAAGGGGCACTTCGTCGCACAATGCGCAATACATCTGCATGTACCACCCAAAACTACAGTATTGTAGAAGATTTGTTGCAAGCGCCGTCGGCTATGTCAATGCTCGAAGTATTACAAACTTGTCCAACATAAAGGAAAGCTCTACTTTCAGCTATTGGTGATATCAACCCTCAGGATTCCATGCTTGCAATTTTTGACATAGAAAAATTTAAACCTCCCCTTTCACACCAACTTGAATTTCAGGAGAAAATATTTTCTAAAGGAAAAGGAATACATAGAACTGTCATTGACAAAGGTGCTTCAACCTACATAATGTCAGCTTCATGTTGGCTCGCTTTAGGTTCTCCAACCCTATCCCCACCATCAAATTCCCTTTTTGCTTTCAACATCCACACTTTCATCCCAAAAGGTTACCTAGCTAGCTACCCCATCACATTGAATGGGAAAATGGTAACAGAAGACATCAAAGTCATAGATAGAAAGCTCGACTATAATCTATTGTTGGGTCGCAGTTGGACTTATGCCATGACTGCCATTGTGTCTACTATCTTTCGCATCATCCTTTTTCCATTGGGTGTAAATATAGTCACAGTGGACGAGCTGTCCTTTTGCACCCCTAATTATTCCTCGTTACCCAACTACTCTATACCCTTAGTGGGTGGTGTTCCTGACTCTTAAGTTAGTGTCGATACTGGTCTATTGAAGGGCTCTTCCCTGATGGGTTGTTTCCCTCTTCTGCCACCAGAAGTTCCACATACGGTCAATATGGTTTCATCCATTCCTCATGAACCGACTGATCCTTGGATCCTACTTGCCCTTTCAGACATTGATACTTACAGAGAACAAAAGTCGTTGTCACCAGATGAATTGGCCTACCAGTCCATTCAATCTGCATCTGAATCGTTTCCTCACCTTATACGACTATCTAAACTTTCGACTCAGAAGGAAACATGGGAAATATTTCAAAGACATTGCTCATCGATATTTCTGTCACGACATACATCGTAGAAAACATCCAGGTTGGAGCAGATTACAATCCTTGGGAAATAGCAAGCTTCACCTACCCTTTTAAGTACTTCCGCGATGTTTTCCTTTGGTCTTATGAGGAAATGCATGGCATAGACCCTCCTATTGTCAAGCATGAGATCAAGAAGTATCAAGCATTCTTTTTTATGGTATTTTTATTTCTCGTTAATCCAAAAAATCCCCAAGTCTAATTCTTCAGGCTTGTTAAACTACCACGAAGAAGAGAGAGCATTATTTTTATGGTATTTTTCTTGCTCATTAATCCGAAAAAACCTTGAGTCTCCTTCTTTGGGCTTGTTAAACTACTACAAAGAAGTTATGAGCGTGTTCTTTTATGGGATCTTTTCTCGCTCTTTTAACTAAAAAATCCCTGAGTTTTTCATCATCGTGCTCATTAAACACTTACGACGATGGTCTGAGCAACTCTTTTTCCCTCTTTTTCTAGCTCACTAAACTGAAAAGGATCGATTGTGCATTATTTTTTGGGACTTTTTTCTCGCTCACAAAATTGAGAAAACCTTGAGTTCCTTCTTCAGGCTTGTTAAAAACCTATGAAGAAGCTCCGAGCATTATTTTTTAGGAACTTTTCTCACTCATTAAATTGAAAACACCCCGAGTTTTCTTTCTTGGGCTCATTAAATCGAAAAATCCCTGATTTTTTCCCTTCTTCGGGCTCATTAAATCTACGAAGAATGAATGAGAAGTTCTTTTACCTCTTTTTCCTCGCTCACTAAACTGAAAAAGATACCTTGAGTTTTCGTCATTTGACTCGTTAAAATTCGATGAAGGTATTGATTTTTTCATAGCGTGACTCATTAAAATTTCATGATGAAAATTGAGTTTACTCTATCTCCTCATACTCGTAACAAAATGAGGAAAACATCTATTGAGCATAGGTTTCTCTTTATCCGGACTCAGTAGATTAACTCATGAAAAAGGAATCGTTCTGAGTATACTAATAAACTTTTATTTCACCTAGTTAACAACTATGACAAAGGGACCACCTTGGATTCATTCTTTACGATCTTTTCAGACTCTCGAAATATGAAAATACCACCGAGTTTTCTCATTTGGACTCATTAAATTACACAGATGAGGTATAGAGTCACTCTTTTTACGATCCTTTTCATACTCTTAAAACATGAAAAGATTGACGAGTTTTCCTGTATAGACTCATTAAACTAATCAGATAGGGCATATAGTCACTCTTTTTATGGTCCTTTTCAGACTCTTAAAACATGAAAATATCGATGAGTTTACCTGTCTAGACTCACTAAACTAATCAGATGGGTAAAGTGGAAAATACAACTGCGTTATGTTCTTTTGAAAGAGTTTTTTGGAAGTAGTTGCTCCATTGAACATGGCACTCCCTCAGATAAACCTTCCTTGTGACGGCCTCTCAATATGAATCTTACCATCTTATGAGTTTAGCCTATATACCCTGATGTTCTTGCATCTCTGTATCCTAACACTCTTTGGTATTCATCAATCTAGTGTTGCATGGTTAAAACCATTGTCGTGACTTCTATTGTTCAAGGGAAAACCTTTATCTTTTGTTTCTTCCATCAAACCATCAAGCATATCCTACCATCATGCCCTCTGTCGCTTTGAACCAATGCTCAAAAGATTCCTCAAAAAACAATAATTCTTGTCTCGTTTCGTGTCGACTGATGTAGGATACCTTATTTCTTACCTTTCGATAGGCCTCTTCCTATCGACTTCAACACCCTATCTAGGAAGAAGACCTAGAAAAAATTCAGTGCCTTGGTACTTACAGACATCAATGGCAGGTCACCTTGTGTTTGATCAGGGGTTTTCATTATTGGATCCTGTTTAAATGATTCTATGAGTGTTCGATGACAAAAACATTTTTCGCACTCACTAGATTGTACTGTGCATCTTGGAGACCATCACCATTATCGGTGGCCATCCTCGCGCCTATTAACAGTCTCCATTGTTGACTGGTAATCAGACGATTTTGTGCATGTTCAACATCAACACCTATATTCACATGTATCGATCTATGCTGTTTGGTGAAGCGAAAATCAAGACCTTAGGTAGAGGCTTGCATTACTCAGCCTTGTTTCCTCTCCCAAGTTGTGTTTATTGTTTTTGGGAGACAACTCATCAGAATGATCCTATTATGACATAAGTTCTACATTGTGCTTATCAGCAGGTGGCATCGTCATATATCTTTTATGAGAAAATCGCTCTGACATAGCTACTAAGTGTGGGAATGCCTAACTTAGGACATGATTTTAGTTGTTTTATATATATGTGTTGTATCAGTTTTCTTGTACTGCTCGAAGCTCTGATCCTCTCTCTCTTCTTTCTAAAGAAAGGGACAGTTAAATATAAATTATTTCGGCCATCGTCGCAGCCTATGATCTCACACTTTAAGGGGCATCTGTTATATAGGAAAATGACCTCCTCATCATCTCAGAGGATAAAGACATGATGATTGAAGGACTGACTAAGTTCACATGCCCAGCTGTCAAGCTAATGCTGCCTAAACACTAGCAAACTGCTTTATAAAGCTTCCTAGCAAGGCTAGGGGTGCGTTATTGCCCAAAGTAACTCTGTTTGTTACCTCGGGAAGAGAGTTAGTGAACCCTAATGAGTTTCTATGGGTCAAGGGAACGATTTGATTGAGAAAATATCCCTAGATTCTCTCCTATGTCATCTCATAAAAGCAGGGAAACATTAGAACTCAACCTATTTGGGGGAATTACTAATTCCTAATGGAGTATGCAAACGAGAAAGAGCACAAAGGCATGGAAACATCACTGCTCTTTCTTAATGGAACTCATGAAGGACTTGGAAATCCTAACCTCACATGATATATATGCAAGTCTAGGGTCATTTTTAAAGAGGTCGAACCATTTGAAAGGATTGCCTATTTGACTTTCGAGCAGAGTCTCAGATGAAGGCATCAGAAGAGGTTAAGGAGGGAAAGAGAAAGGAGTTGGAGTGGTAAGGGAAGGCTGATGCATCTGATGGTTGTAATCACTCTTTCTACATCAATATAGAATTGTAGTTGTGTTCTCAACTCCATGATGTTGGTAGTATAAGTTGTTTATATTTTTATTCAATATCTTTTAGCATGAGTGGCTTAGTTATATGCAACTAGATATCTTTTATATGTTCATGCATTTGTTTATCAAGGTTTTATGATGTGATATTATGCTTGTCTTTACTATGTGCAGGTTTTGATTTGGAGCTGGCTCAGGGGTCTTTTGCTTAGCTGCACTGTGCTCTCCAGCAACACCACACTAAGACTTGAGGTAATAATTCCTTCTTGCTTTGATATTTGTTTGTTAAACGTAGATATGCATGTATCTTTGTGATAGCTGCAGCTAATCTAACTGTCTACCGAGGATCTTGAGAAGATCCTCGAGGGTTCTCTACATCACCAAACACCCGTGCATTAATCCTTATGGCACCAACTCTGGGCATGTTCAATAAAAACCTACTCTTCCTATTTCTAATGGATATATCACTAATGATAGGGTACATGTTCAACATGTTTCAACATTGACCCCTTGTGTAACACACCCAGGGCCATATATTTGGTGTTTTACTGCATCTGTTACCCATGTAGCCTAATTTTCCTAGAAAATATCTTTTTATTTTATTCCCTATATGTATGATTTTCATAACTAAACACATTCTACCATGCACTACTCTTATGCCTAGGTAAAATAAACACATAGAAATACCATTATTTTGTTTGCATATATAACAAACATAAATATATAATTTATTACAAAAGAATTTTAAATAAAAATTTAAATTAACACTTATTAAATTAAATATGCCACCTAGATACAGACCTCAGACATTCAGCTCAACTATAAACCATAGTTCTCATTGTCTCTCAAAAGTGTGCCACCCATGAGCTCCAAATTTATGGGGAAATAACTTACCCAAACTAGGTAAATATCTAGTATTTTGTATGAACTAGGCTAAGGAACCAAACCCCAGTAGCCTCCAACAAGTAGGCTCATATCCCCCATTGGCCGCTCACCCAAGTGGTGTCCCCCTTCTCTATAGTGTGCACTTGCAATCCCTCAATTTGTGCCACTACCTATAAGGTGTCTAACTTAGTTGACTGGGATGTATACGGAAGTTCATGCTACCCTCAAGGGTAATCCAAGTTACATATAGGCCCTCACATTGGGGAACTCGTCGCACCCATCATAAGGTCAACCCCTATTTTTTGCCAAGGTGTCTAGTCCATTATCCCCATTCATATCACTATATAATGTATGTTCCATAGAACCAACATCCTTCTTTTATGTCTATGTCCCTCTCTTGAAAGAAAAAACTTCTTAAATTCACTTGATGGAATTTAGTTAAAACAATGTGAATTTTTTATCATTATTAAGTCATACAAAGACCCCGTTTTAATTCTCATGGCATCTTAGCGCCCCTCTCCCCTCCCCACCCCCCCAAAAAAAAAGAAAATACTCTTTTCATTGGACTTAGTTTGCATTATTAATGCATTTTACAAAACCAAGCTCTTAAGATCTAAAAACATATAAAATCATATGCACATGGACATAATGGCTCCCAAACATATAATCATATGTACAGATGGGCATGCTAACCTTAAAAGTAATTCTCAGCTCATCAACTTAATTAATATGTATAAACTCGTTAGTCTAAGTTTCATATGTACATGTTATTTACAATCTAGAGGCTGAGTTGGGGTGTTACATTCCCCTCTACCATATTTATACGTTGTTCTTAGTGCAATACATACATACATACATACATACATACATATATATATATATATATATATATATATATAGATATATAGATATATATATATATATATATATATATAGATATATAGATATATATATATCTATATATATATATATATATATATATATATATAGATATATATATATATATATATATATATAGATATATAGATATATATATATCTATATATATATATATATATATATATATATATAGATATATATATATATATATATATATATATATATATATATATATATATATATATATATATATATATATATATATATATATATATATATATATATATATATATATATATATATAAGACTAAAATGCATCTAGGGGCCGAGTTGGGGTGTTACATTCCCCTACACCTTATTTATGCATTATTCTCAATGCAATATGTGTGTGTGTGTGTGTGTGTGTGTGTGTGTGTATGTGTGTATGTATATGTATGTATAATAAAATTGTACAAAACAATGAGGGTACTCTTCCCTCATTACATCTTCATGCTCCCATGTAGCATCTTTGATATTCTTGTCAAAACAATTCACTAGCTGGACCTGAAATTCTCCCTTGGGCTCCACCTAAATCATATTCCAGTCAATTACATGGTTAGCATTAGGAACATATTTTTTAAACATTGAGATACACAATATGAATATGCATGGATGCTAGTAATCCAATCCCATAAGCAACTAGACCAAGCCTCTCCAATATTTCAAATGGCTTGCAAGATCTAGTTGTTGATTTTTCACAACTACCTTATTTCAATGAACTTTTCTTTTCTTTCGCTCTCAAGAGTACATGTTCACAAATTATAAATTCCACGTTTAATCTATTCTTATATGAATAACATTTTTTTCTATCTTGGGTAGGCTTCAATTTTTACATGATTTTTATTACTTTCTCCTCCATCTACCTAAGCAAATCTAGCCTAACAATGGCCTTTTCCACTAGGTTGTCCAAAATCACAAGTGTGTTACATTTTTTGTCATAAAAGGTCTCAAATGGGCTCTTTTTCAAAGATACTTGGTACCCATTAGTATAAACAAAACTCCATCCAGTGAAAATATTATTCTAATTTGGATGGTATGTCCATCATATACATTGTCAGCATATCTTCAATAAACTAATTGACTCTTTTTGTTTAACCCTCTAGCTCTCAATGGTATGTTGTTCTAAAGTTTAAATTAGTTCCAAATACCATAAATAAATCTATCCAAAAGTTGGATGTAAACTTGAGATTCCAAACTTAAATAATTTCCTTGGGCACAACATGTAGTCTAGAAACTTCCTTCATGTAAATGTCAACGACATTTTCTACCTTATGTGTTGACTTCAATGGAATAAAATGGGCAGCTTTAGTGAGTTTTTCCACCACTATCATGATGGAATCATATTTTTGCATAGTATTGGGTATATTTGTAATAAAATCAAGTCATACAAATTCTTGTTTTCACATAGGAGTGGATATGGGTTGCAGCAATCTAGTTGGATGCTTATGTTCAACTTTAACTTTTTGAATTCCAAATATATGGCTATATAATCAACCACCTCATTTTTCATACCTAGCCAAAAGTATTGTTTCTTTACTGTTAAGATTGTCTTTTGGTACCTTGGATATGTAGAATATGGTACCATGTGTACTTATTCAACATTATACTTTTCATCCCCTCATAATTTGGTACATAAATCCTATATTTGTACAAAAGAATTACATATTTTCTCAATTCATAATTCCTATATTTTTTTGTAAATTACCTTGTTGTAGATTTTTTTTATTTTATTTCCAGTATTGTCGATCTAAATTTTTATCCTTTAAAATTCTGATTTTTAAAACATATTTGCATACACGTATGGTTGTAGAATGTATTGTGTGCACTCTTCTACTAAGTGCATCAGACCCCTTATTTTCTTTATCTTTTATGTTCTCATTTTCAAAGTCATAATCATCCAAAATTTCTAACTATCTAATTTTTCTATCATTTAAACTTGATTGTCAATATAGTTGTTTCAATCCATTATGGTTACTTCTCAATTAAAATCTTCTATCCATGAAGTAATGCTTCCACATTTTTAAGGCATGTATAATTTCTTCCAACTCTAAATCATGAGTGGCATAATTCCTTGCATGTTTCTTCGGCTTCCTTGATTCATAAAATATTACACGCCCCTTTTACATGAGAACTCCTCCAAGCCTCTCCTTGCATGCATTAGTGTACACCATGAAATATTCATTTGGATCAACTATACTGAGTATAGATTCACTTGTTAATAACATTTTTGAATATTGAAAGGCCTCTTCACATTTATGAGACCATTCAAATTTTAGAGCTTTCTTTTGCATGCAAGTGATAAGATGGTTCACTTTTAAGAATCCCTCAATAAATATTCTATAGTAGCTTGCTAAACATATGAAGGATCTCACCTCTATCAAATTTTTGGGTGTTTTCAACTCTTTGAGTGGTTTGATATTTTTTGGGTTTATTGTTATTCTTTCCTTTGAAATGATATGAACCAAAGAATGAAATTGACTTTGATACAATGATAAGTACTTATTCATCTTGGCCTACAATTAATGCTCTCTAAGTATGTGTAACACCATCCTCAAATTTTTTTCATTCTCTTCCTCAAATTTTGAATACACCAAGATATCATCTAAAAATACAATAACAAACTTAGCCAAATAATTTTGAAAAATGATATGCATAAGGCATGTGAAGATACCTAGTGCATTGAATAACCCAAATGGTACCACAACAAGCCCATAATGTCCATATCAAGTTCAAAATTTTGTCTTGACGATGTCTTCCTCCTTATTCCTTACTTAGTGAGACCTTGATCTCAGATTGCTCTTGGAGAACACATTGGCTCCCCTGAGATAATTAAACATGTATTTTATCCTTAGAAAAGGGAATTTGTTCTTCATTATTACTTTATTCAGTTTCTTGAAGTCAATAAATAACCTTAGTGTACCATCCTTGTTTTTAACAAAAAGCACTAGGCACCCCAAGGTGATACATTTGGGCATATGTACCCCTCCTTTAAAATCCATTCTAACTATAATTGTAATTTTTTAATTTCTAGTGTACTCATCTAGTATGGTGTTTTGGACACTGTGAAAGTTTCAAGTACTAAATATATAGAGAAATAAATATCACTTTGCGGTGTTAAACCTAGAATTTTGGATAATACATTCTCAAATTCCTTAAGTATTTCTCAATTGTAGCAAGAAAAGTCTTTAGCTGACTTGTGCCTTAGCCAAATGAAGAAAATTGAATTTCCAATTCAGCAGGGTGAGTTTTGAGGCATTTAATAGGAGTGACATGGCCAAATCACTCAGTTAAGTTAGTTAATTCAAGTTTGTGGGCTAGAAGTGGAGTTCTGTGCAAGTTGTTGGCTACGATCTATCTAGAGTTGTTATCATTAGTGAAATTCAGTTCTAAGCTCTAGTCTAGAATAGAGTCAGTATGAGTTCAATTGAGTAGTTGTAACTATTGTAAACTCAATTAACTCTCAGTTAACTAGTCAATTTACTAAAAACAACCCTGTTCATGCATGCAACTCGAATTGCCTATTGAAGTTTAAGAGAAAATGAATAGTGCAATCATTATTGTATACTACTGAGTGCACAATGTTTTCATGTAGTAGGTGAGCTTATTCTCCTGGAATTGCATAAGGAAATAGGAGCTTCCCTATTCTTTAGGAGCAGGAATTGCATAAGGAAATAGGAGTAAGCAGTAGACCTATTTTGGCTAAGTATTGGCCATAGCAGAATCAAGAGGAGGAGATTAGTATTGCAGTGCAAATTGAGCTTCAAGCAGTAAAGTTTTCATTGTAATAGATCATTTTTCTCATTTGATATAATACAAACAGGGGAGGGGTTTTTCCTAGTTGGGTTCCCCAGTAAAAAAATTGTGCATTATGATGGAATGATTTCATGTGTTTGTATTTTCAGTTTTCCTTCTGCAGAATTTAGTAGAAGAAATTTGTGTCTATTGATTTCAGTGTGAATTCTCTACTAGCTACAAATTTCGAGTTATTTCTACATATTGTCAGAGCTATTAGAAACTACATATAAACCAGGTTCCTGGTCATCTCTCAAAGAAATTTTGAATAGCAGAATTTGTGGTGCAGGTATTTCTTTAGTGCAGGAACAATGTCTTTTAATGGATTGAAGCTTGAGTATGCATTGGAGGGAACTTTGAATTTTTGTGTTTGGAAAGACAAAATGGAATTTGTACTGGATGAAAATGGAGTATTAGAGTACACAAAAATAGATATTCCAAAACCAACAACATCAGATGCACAACAACTAGTTCAGTGGAAGAAAGATACTATAAAATCCAGGAGGATTATCTTGGAGGGAGTCAAAGACCAAGTGGTTTTGAATTTTCATGGAAAGGAGACTGCTTTTGCAATGTGGAAAACTCTCACAAAGCTATTCAAAAGTATTATTGATGCTAGGAAGTTGGCATTGAAATATAAGCTTAGGAACATTTGAATGAATAAAAATGAAACTATTGTTTAATACATATCCATATTCACTCAGGTGAGATATGAAATTGGAGGAATTGGAGAGATTGTGCCACCATATGAACTTGGGAGCTTACAACTTCTTGGTCTTATAATGTCCTGTCACGACTATCAAGATTTAGTTAATTGAATAGGAAAGCTCCCAGATTGGGAGATACTTTGGTCTAACTTGGTGTAGGAGGAGATTAGAAGAAACACTAGAGATGGTGTCTCATCCAGAAATGATGAGGAAGAAAAAATTGCCTTAGCTGGTGAAGGAAAGAAATCCAAATGAAAGAAGGCCCAAGGCGAGGTGGAATCTAGCTAGAACCATGTTAAGAAGAAATATCTCAGTAAAATTAAATGCTTTCACTACCATGAGTATGGACACTATTCAACCAAGTGTCCACATAATAAATCCAGTAAGAAGCCTACAACAAGAGCAAGAGGAGATGATCTCACATCAAAATTTGAGTTGGATTTCAACATCATTGCTTACATTGAAATTATTTTATGAGGTAGTGTATAGTACTGTTGATGCCTCGAAAATCGTTGTATCAACATTGGGGGATAACCACTCAGTCCGGACGAGAATTGAGTTGGGAAGCATAGGTGGCATCTTGTATATCGGGAATGATACACCCGACTGCATCTGTCAGGCACTTGAGGGCGACTCTATGGCTGTATGGTTTTACTAGGAACAACCAATAGGTGTCCCAAGTCAAACTGTTAATACTTGAGATCAATCTCCCATTCTTCTCCAGCTCTTG
This sequence comes from Pinus tabuliformis, assembly GCA_031772625.1. Classification (NCBI taxonomy): domain Eukaryota; kingdom Viridiplantae; phylum Streptophyta; class Pinopsida; order Pinales; family Pinaceae; genus Pinus; species Pinus tabuliformis. Next base: position 1,560,538,319 of record CM062804.1, read on the forward strand.
GTAACATGACTGCTCCAATGTTTTAGCCGATAGTAATTTACCTGGGGTACATTGAGAGATCATGTTAGATAAATAGAGAGTATCATTAATCAATTCAACCAAATTACTTGTGGTTAACTTGCATCTAGAAATTGCTCTCTCTACCTTCATTAACTGGGACTGCCATTCCATAAATAGGATCTCTTTATGGGATTCTAAGATTTTTGGCAAATTAGCTGCTTGTCCCTCATCAGTGTCTTTCCACTCAATAAAATTGGTCAAGGTCTCATCGGCATGCTCCAAGTCTGTTCTAGCATCAACCGATTTATCAATTATTGATGATGTTATGTCACATAAGGGTTCTGCTTGAGCGATTTGTTGACATAAAAACCTTATCTGTGTTACCAATGCTTTGTTAATCTGTTGTGCTTCTGCTCTGAACTTTGTAGGCTACGGAAGATTCTTTGACTTTTCTATTTGGGCTGATAATTGAGCAATTTTCTCATCTTTAGATTTCCCCATCTATTCATGCATTGCTTTTAATTTTGCCAGCGCTTCCGACAGCTCTTTCTTCTTTTGAATTGCACTTGAATCAATTCTTTGTTTCTCTTCCTGCAATTGTTTATTCAATTGATTGTTTATTTGTTGTTGTGTAGACAACTGCTGTTCAAGTTGCTCTGCTTTTTGTTGTGCCTCTGATAACTGTACTTGTAGCGAGGCAATTGCTTGGTCCTTTTCTCTTAATAGATTAGTCACTTTTGATGCCTTGTCCATGGTGGCCGCCGAATAGGCTCCAGCATATTGGGACAATTTTGTAAGGTCATCAGAAGGATCACACTCCTCTTTCCAGACCACATTGGCTGTCACTATTTGTTCAGGGAATAGGGAAGATTGATCAGTTCTTCTCCTCTTCCACTGTTCTTTTACTACAACCCTGTGCTTTGGGCTGTAGAATACATCCAATGGAGGTATCTCCTCCACTTGCAAAATGATCTGATCCGCAGGATCCTTGGGAATTATCTCTATTCCTCTAGAAAGGGGTAGGCCGCTGGTTCCACTTGGAACCTCTATAGATGTTGTATCCTGTGTGTCAGCCGCTTTTGATGTATCGGCTTCCTTTGAGCTCTCAAGATTGCTTATGATTGAGTTGAATTGCTGCCATTCCTGGAGAAATTTCGGGTCAATCTGCGCATCTACATTCACATCTGTGCTACTCTGCTCCTGCTCTTTCCTCTGTATTTCCTCTTGCTCTTTTCTCTACACTTCCTCCTGCTCTTTTCTCTGCACTTCCTCCTACTCTTTTGTTTGGATTTCTCCAGCAATTTCTGATGTAGCAGGAGGTCGTTGTTCAGGCTCGCTTGACTGTGTCATCGGGGTCATTGCTAACAGATCTAGAGGCAGAGTTTGCAACCTCTGTTCTCTAAGTCTGTTAAATTCAAGTAACCTGTCGTCATGATATTTCATTCTGGCTAGTGATTGAACCTGGAATAGTGACTCGGCTGAGGAGAACAGGTCATCAAAATCATCATCTTTATGGTCAAATTTAGTGATTTTTGCCTGTTCAAGTGCATTGTAGGCGACTTTGTTTAGATCAAATCGCCTATTAGGAAGAGTGGCGAGATTCAGTGCCTTAATCTTATCTGCTTCTTTCTTTGCATGTTTAAAGTCATGAAGAGTGTAAACACCACATCTTAGAGGAAAAGAAGGTCAAACCTGCTTCTTTTTATTCCTTAGAGTCTGTGTAACTCCTTCGGATGTAATCTGATATGCTACCTCTCGGGATAACAGTTTGTCGGGTGTATACAAAGGGAGGACCTGAGGCTTGGCATGGCTACTGAAAACTCTTACATAGGTGAATTTTTCTTCTCCGAACCATCTCCCTATGGCTGTCAAGTCAATCTCCACTTGTGAGGAAATCTTAGGAGCAGGTTGGTCAAAAATAGCATAGTGAGTGGGTAACATAAAACCATTGCAAACTTGATATAAATGGTGTTTATAGTGGGCTTTCCATAACTTCTGGTGGTATATATGAATGGGCATGGGGTCTTGTGGAGTCCATCTCCACCCCAGCAAAAGAAATTCAAAATTAAAACACAGGGTGTCCAAGATGTAGGCACTATAGTAAAATGGGGGAATGAACCTTTCAGTAACGCAGGATTTGTTTCTGAATTCAAGAACCGCGGTTGCTAACTTATCACATAGTATATTTCCCCAATTCATTATTTCACTCTTGCATGTTGCCTCCATTAAAGGTACCATCTCTATAGTGAAGTTTGAGGAATCATGTAACCCCCACAACCTACACATCATTACTCCGGCATAACAATAAGGATAACACAAGGAATCGATAGAGTACTTACCCGAAGACTCATGCTTGTGTTTCGCTGGGTTTTGCCTCCAATCCCGTATGGGTTCTGATTCAATGTCGTTTTCGTTTCTGAATTTCTCTAGGAATGCTTTGTTGTACTTCTTCTCCGGTGCAGGCAAATGGTACATTTGCCTCAAATCATCAGGTTGAAACGAGCCGAACACTCTTCCGTCCATGGTGCAAAATGTTTTGTTTGTGATTGGGATTTCTTCAATTGCCCATCTCACCACATCTGTATATGGGAGAATTTGTTCTCAGGCTGCTATCCGATGAAGGTAAGAGTCGGCTAAATCCTTTAGAGTAGCATCAGACTTCTGAGACAGGTCTGCTGTGGCTTGCACTGTTGTTACCTCAGGCTCTTCAGCCTTAATCAGATTGTAGATGCTTAGCCAAGTAGTTTTACCAAGTCCTAAACAGGTGGTGTCCAATATCAGTCCCTTTTTGCTTGGTCCTGGATCGACAATATGTTGTCCTGCAACTGCCGAAGCGGAAGCTGTTCCAGTTTTCTTAGATTTCTTCCTCATTTGGCTTGAATTCGCTGCTTCGGAAGAGCTCTGCACAGGAGATAAAATGAACGTAATGCGGAGAATTGGTGGCGCAAACCAAAGATGAACGAGATATATTAATCAATGAATAATGGAGGATTTAACTTAAGGTGACCACGGATACAATCTCTGAAGAGATTTTAGCCTTACTGTTTCATTAAATGGCTGTTTAAACCTGTCAATCCTTTAAATGCTCATCATATCGTTTATTGGATGAATGATTCATTTAAGCGTGGCTTAGATGTTTTGGCGGTTGAGCGTAATTGAATCACTATCGGGAAGAGAAAGGCCTTTAATACCAAATAACCATAATATATCTCGGCCTTATCAATCTTTTTTGAAATATGCGCTTAGCTTTATCGCAATCGGCGATCGGGGGAATGCTTAAGTTGTTATATTGGTGTCCTTTCGGAATCCTCATTCGCCGATAGCGATATCGCCAATTCACATCGGGAGTTTTAAACGAGGGCTTTAGATGCATGCATGGTACATCCCTGATCGCCGATAGCGATATCACATCGGAGAAAAGAGGGGCCTTTTGTTATGATTGCTTGCCTTCCCGATATCCGATAGCCATTTGTGCTTTTTTGCATCGGGGAAAACCAATGGGTCTTGTGTTATGCATCCTTTGTTATTGCGATACGCGATCTTGCGATCGCTTTATTGCAATAATAAAGGATTATTCATTCTTTATTATAAGACCGATTAAGTGATTTAAAAAGGTTTATAATGTTTTATTTCTTTTTGGACTTTTTGAAAATGATAAGTTGATACCAATTTAAATGAAAAGGGACCCATTTCATATTATAGTTTTGAAAAATAAAAATTGTATGAAATGGGGGGGTTGTTGTAGAGCACAACAATTGGCGATTCGCTGGGAGAAACAGTTATCTCTGAGAAGTACTGAAATACTTACACTTTCATTAAATAGGAATCTTATCAAAGAGGAAATTTCTAATATAACTAGGTATATATGCATTCTGAATAAAATAAAAACTATCTTTGCTAATTTCTTCTCTTGTTAAAGCTAGATACATTCTAAGTTTTAAATTGGCCTCTATTGGTTGATAATGATAAAACAAAAAACCTTTCCAAATCAACCCTTTTAATTGACTCCTTTGTCATAGGTAGAGCCTCTGTTGCCAGCAAACGTTCATAGTTTCGACAGGGATACCTTTTAACCATGTTATTGTCCATTATCCCATCCATTTCAGAGTATGATTAAAAGAATGAATTCAAAACATGCTTTCATATTTTGTATCTCTTTTTACTTTTCTGTTATTTTGTAAGATAAAAAGCCATTGTCTTGGTTTGGTGGCCAGCTGAGTGACAATGCCATTCACTGGTAGTAATCTAACCGAACAAGCTGGCTCATGATGGGACCCCTTGTCTTATGATTCTAAGCCATTACCCTGCTTTGGTATGCAGTGTTGGTAATGTCGGTTAAACTATTTCCCGATGATCATGGTAAGCAAGCTTGTAATAAGACCCCTTATCTTTTATATCAAATATTATAATTACACTCTGAGTAATCACAAACTTTGATGAATGGGATGGACAATTTTCTCCTTAAGAGCTAATGGATGACAGGGTAGAGTTGAAGATGTTGAAGCTGGATTAGTTTCTGTTTTGATATTGATAACCTTTTTTGTGACCAATTTGAAAACATAAAATGATTTACAATACTTCTAAACCTTGAGAAGAGTTCACAAAAATTGAAATGTGGTTTCAGGATGCGAATATACCTAGTTTCCTAGAAATTGTCCCTTTTGTTTAAGGCTTCTATTATTTAAGTAAATATCAACACTACTTCTTTGAGAAACTTTTAAATACAACAAAGGTAAATTGAAGATACCTTACAACTTTATTTCCTAATGGTCCTACAAACTACAAATTCTACTAAACTAAAAAAAAAAGAAGGGAGAAGGGGTTACCTCCTGAATTGAATAATTTCTTTAAGATGAGGCCATTAACAGGAAGAGAATCTCTCTTACCTGATAAATCTTGTAATATGAATGTAGAATGGCCTATCTTTTCGCAAATCTAAAACGATCCAAGCCACATTTTCTGAAACTTGGTGTGTTTTCCTTTATCCTCATGGGCTTTGTCCCATTTCAGAACTAGATCACCGACTTGCAACTGTTTTGAACTGGATGAAGTTGAATCAAAGGATGACTTGATAATTTGCTGATGTTTTGCATGAGTAATTTTGGCCCTTTCTCTTTCCTCTTCTAATTTTAAGATTTGATCATGTCTAAGTTGAATAGAAGAAGAAGGGCTTTCTTCAATAAACTGGACTAGGGCTAGAGAAGGAAGGACAAGATTTGTTGGTAGCACTGCTTCTTTCCCATATTCAAGATTGAATGGAGAAGAACCTATGTAAGTCTTCTGTGTTATCCTATCAGCCCATAGTGCGAATATTAAAGATTTGTGCCAGTTTTTATGATTCTGTTCGATAGTTCGCTTAATAATTTTAACTAGATTTTTATTGGTAGATTCTGCTAAACCATTACCTTGGGGATAGTAATTAGCATAATATTTCAATTTAAACCCTCTTTTATAGCGAAATAAAACATAGCATTTCCAGAGAAATAAGATGCATTATCAAAAACAAGAGCTTTTGGGACACCAAACCTAGTAATGATGAATTGATCTATGAATTCCATAATTGCTTCAGAATTTGTTGTCCTTAAAGGAATTGCTTCAACCCACTTAGTAAAATAATCAGTGGCAGTAAGGATATACTTATTCTCTTTGGAAAAATTTGGAGTTATTTCTCCAATGATGTCCAATCACCATTGCTCAAATGGTTTTTCAATGTTGACTGGTTGCAAAGGGAAAGCTGGCTTTCTTTGTCTTCCACTAGAAGTTTGACAATTTCAGCGTTTCCTTACATATTCATGAGCATCTCTAAACAGGGTGGGCCAATAGTATCCAACATGAATGATTTTGTGGGCTGTTGTGTCAGCTCCAAAATGTCCTCCTGCTGGTCCATCATGTAATTCCTGCAAAACCTTTTGTGCTTCAGGTTTTTCTAGGCATATTAATAAAATTGAATCATAATTTTTCCTAAAAAGTACATCATCAATGATTGTGAAGTTTCTTTCTTTTAATCTAATGGCCCTTTTGTTTTTATAAGACAGGTTCGGAGGTGCATATCCATTTTTCAAATAAAAGATCAAATCTGCATATTGTGATTCAGAATCAGTAATACTTATCTGGTTGATTTCTTTGGTATGTTCTGTATCACCTGGTTGTTGAATGTTGGATGCTCCTGCCAATAACCTGCAAAAACCTTGGCCTCTAACAATCTTTGCTGGCTTGATTTCCAAGTCATATTCCTGAAGTGTTGTAACCCAATTTTCCCTTTTTTCACCTAATTCCCTTTGGATTAATAATTGCCTTACTGCAGGAAAAGGAACTATAACTTTTGTATGGGCTTTTAAAAGGAAGGGTCTGTAATGTTTGACAGCTTTATACACAGCAAAGGCTTGTTTTTCTACTTTAGAATAATTCAGTTCAGCACCCTGCAGGTTTGAACTATAAAATGAAATCGGTGCTTCCAAGTTGTGATCATTAATCTGAGTGAGTACTGCTGCATAAGATGAATCGGATGCGATAGTATACAATGTGAAATGATTAGAAAAATTAGGAGTGTTCAAAGCGGGGGCATTGATTATTGATTGTTTAATGGAATCAAATGCTTCCTTTTCTGCTGATCCCCATCTAAAAACTAAATTTTTCTTAATCATAGTTTGTAGTGGCAAAATGATGTGAGAAAAGTCTGGAACAAATCTTTTGAAAAAATTGATTTGGCCTAAAAATTATTGCATGGATTTTTTATTATGAGGAAAAGGGATTTCAAAGATTTCTTTAATCCTATTTGGATCAATATAAATGCCATCTTTGGAAACAATAAAGCCCAAGAGCTTTCCTTGATTAAGAGTGAAGAAGGATTTTTTGGGATTGAGTGAAATACTGTACCTTCTGCAGCATTCAAAGATTTGATTTAAATTATACAAATGATTGGATCTCTTCTTAGAAAATATAGTAATATCTTCTAAGTAGACAACTACTGTTTTATTGATCAATCCTTTGAAAGTTATATCCATTGCTCTTTGGAACGTGGCTCCTGCATTAATAAGTCTGAAAGGCATTTTCTGATAAGCATAAGTTCCCCATTTTGTTTTGAAGGTAGTTTTGAGTCTGTCATCAGGATGGACCAAAACTTGGTTATATCCTGAAAAACCATCTAAAAAGGACATCAACTCAGAGCCTGCTACTGAATGGAGTATCTACTCCATAGTAGGTAATGGGAAATTATATTTTACGCTTGCCTTATTCAGATTTCTGAAATCTATACAAATCCTGATGTCACCATTTTTCTTCCTAACAGGCACCATATTGGAGACCCAGTTTGAGTGCCGAACGGGAAAAATAATATTAGCTTTCAAGAGTTTATTGAGTTCTGATTTTATTTGACTCTCTAAGTTCGGAAGTAATTTCCTGAGCTTTTGTTGAACTGGTTTTTGTTCGGAAAGCATTGGAATGGTATGCTAGATGATAGATGCATCATATGTCTTTAAATCGTCATATTTCCAAGCGAAGACATGTTTATTTTTCCTTAACAGTCTAATGAATGTTGTCTTTTCTTCCACAGAAAGTCCTAATCCTAAATTAATGTTTTGAGGATTTTGCTCAGTGCCAAGATTTATCAATTCAAACCTTAAGGTGGAACTTTGGAGCTTTGTATTGGTCACAGGTTTAAACCTGTCTTTAATATCGTAAAGATCCTCAAGCTTCACCACAGGCTTCGGTATTGAGTTTTCCTCATGCTTTTCTATCATCTAAAGATCATGCTCGCTTTCCTCTATGATCTGACCATCGTAGAACTTTTCGGAAGTCAAAAATTGTAAGATGTCCTCATCGTGATTGAATACTCTCAAATTAGTGACATTGTCAGGAATTGATGGTATAAAAAGTAACTCTACTGAAAATCTATCTGGGCTATAATCTTCAGAAGGTAGGAGTTTGGAAGCAACATTGGCTAGCAAGTCGGCTGCTGAATTTTGAGACCTAGGGATGGAAGAAATATTGAATGCTGAAAAGTGAGAGGTGAGTTCTTGTACCAGAGACTGATAATGTTTGAGGTGGCTAGAAAGACAATGAATCGTATTTCTGAATTGTTTAATAATAATTTCTGAATCGCCAAACACTTTCAAATATTGAACCTTGAGGCCAATCGCTTTGTATAGTCCTTATACTAAGGCTTCGTACTCAGCTGTATTGTTTGTGCATTCAAACTCCAACCTACAGGACAACATTGTTTTTTCTCCCTGAGGGATAATCAAGATACATCCTACTCTCGAGCCTTCGTTAGACTTAGACCCATCAAAATATAGTGACCAAAATAAAGAATTATCAACAATTTTATTTACAGTTTTCTCAGTATTATTAAAACATCTTGACCTATCTGTTTTTGAATAATTTTCGATCTGAGATGTAAAATTGTTTACTGAGAAAGGAGATGGTTGGGCTGTGAAATTGCCAAAGAATGACTCAGATGAATAATTTCTCAAGATATTGTTATTAAATTCTATTGGTTGATTTTCCTGTTTAAATTCTGTAACAGTGTGGGTCATGTGTTTTTCCCGATTAATTTTTATTTGATTTGGCTTTCCCTTGTAGGGTAGCCACATGTGGGACCAATCGATAGAAATATACCCATGGAGCTTCTCAGACCAATCCCTACTCAAGATTAAACCATAAAATTCAGGTATATCGGCGATTAAGATATCAATTCTTTGAACTACTCGTGGATCGGCCGATAACCTGATAGTTACAGAGTTAATTTCTCCTAAAACCTGGACCTTGGTTCTATCAAATGCACAATATGGATTGCGGACTTTTGGGGCTCAATATTTAGTTTGGAACAAACCGAAGCTGGCATTATATTTGAGGATGCCCCTGAATCAATCAAACAATTGTGCATATTTCGATTATAAATCTCATAGGTTAAGAGGAAAGGAGGAGTATGGGAATTTGATCTGTCTCCAATTAGAATCGTATCAGTAGCTTCAATCCTACTAGAAGGTGGTTGACCTGAATCATTTGCAGCTTTAGCACTGGGAAGAGGTGAAGAAGGAACAACATTCAATTCTTTGAGAAGCAATTTCTGCTGATCTTTTAGTTTACTAAGTTCAAACATAGTAATGTTTGCCTTAGTTTTCTTCATATCATCAACAATATTGTAATCCGTTGAATAGGATACTACCAACATTTTAGATGTTGAAGGTATATTCGAGGATGAAGGTTGGTTTTGGGGAACTGTTGCAGCTGGCTTCTTTGTGGATACCTTTTCCTTTGTAGTAGTAGCACCTACACTTCTTTTCTTTGAAGTTGCCTAGATGGGTTCAGGGGCACCTTTACTCCTAGTAGTGACAGGAAAGGCTTCTTGTTCATTTTTTGTATCAGAGTTAGGCAGTATGAAATCCCACATTCCATGGCATTCAACAACTTCCTCTTCTTCATCAGTTGGTGAAATTGTTTCCTCTTCTTCTTCTTCCTCAGGATCTGAATCTGCATTAGATATAACATTTGGTGGTTTTGATTCGGTTTTCTTGAAACTTCTAAAGGGCCTTTTAGTTGAGGTTTCTGCTACTTGTTTAGGATTTTTAGGATTTTTCTTTTTTGAATCGTCTTTAAAAGAAACTTTTTTGGATTTTCTATCTTCAAGAGCAGCTTTCTTTTCTAGAGCATTAATACGTTTCTCCACAGCAAGTGCTTCTTTCATGTTTTCAGCTAAAGTTGGTTTTCCGGCCCTGTCTACGAAAATAGCTATATTGGCAGGTAGGGCAGTTATATACCATTCACTTCTGATTTTCTCACTTGGTTTGGAGGCCGTTGGGATTTTATTCAAGAGTTTATTGAATCGCGCATTGAATTCTTTAATCGGTTCCCTATGCTCTATCCTAAGATTGGAGAGATCATTTATTAATGTGGCTAAAGATCTATCATCACCATATTTAGTGAGAAATTGTTCTTGGCAAGTGGTCCAACTGGTAATGGATCCAGAAGGCAAGGAAAAATACCAAGATCCTGCTGATCCTTGCAAAGTGTAAGGGAAAAGCCTAACGACAACATCTTCCTCTATTACTCCTTTCAAATTAACTGATAACATGAAGTTATTAATATGTTCCTCAGCTTGCATTCCATCATCTGGGTTAAACTTGGGTAACCATTTTTCAGGAGCATCAAGTAATGCATGTAATGGTGGAGGCATATTAACCACACCAGGTCTATTCCATGGATTTTCCATTGAAACACCAGTAGGGGATGAGATGGTTGATGAAATTGCAGATGTTTGGGAAGGACTTGATGTTGAGGATTGAGCAGGTTGGGATGTTGAAGTTCCTAATCCTTGATGAACAAAAATGTGTAATGAGGGAGTGGATGGTTGACATCGCACAGGGGAAGATGAGATGGAGGATGTGGATGAAAATGCTTCACTATCATATCCTTCAGTGTTCTTCTTTTCCCTTTTCCTTTTAGGTAAGGACAGCTCAATGGGTTCAATACCGAGCTTTCCGCTCTGAAGTCTAGTGAGGGGATGAGGTAGATTGAATTGCGAAGTCTCACTGCTTTGAGATACTTCAAATTTCTGTGGTGATATCGAGAAGCCTTGAAGTTTATGGATGAGTAACTGAACTTCAGGGGAATAAGGACTTAATCATTCTGGAGTGTTATGGATTTGAGCAATGGTAGTTGATTCCTCTTCTTCTTGCTTGGATACTGGAGAACCAACATGCAATTGGGAAGTACGAGGTGATGTGGAGGGAGATTTACTCTCAGAATGGTCTGTAGATTTGGATTTTCTCGCCATTCATAGTTAGGCCCTCCTTCTAGCGCCAAAAATGTTGATGCCCCGAAAATCGTTGTATCAACATTGGGGGATAACCACCCGGTCCGGACCTTAATACAGCTCCTTTTCCGTTTGGGATGGTGGCTCCAACTGGGTATAATGGGACCAGTTTCCCAATAATGAATAAAAGGGGATGGATGAGTGATTGGTTTCTAATAAATGATAATGAGTGGATGACTTAATCTAACAGCGAAAACATAAATGACTATTCTATCCCGGGAAGCTTCTATTCTTTTAAGTGCAACGCTTGATGATCTTTGTTCATTGATAGGCATATAGATGACTCTACACAATAAACATAGACATTCATTCACTTAATGATTGCTTTGTTCAAATAGTTGAACAAAGTGATTAACAAAACATTGTTACACTTATCCTTTTATATTACCAATACATGTATGATAAAAGAAAGGCATGTTGTAACATCCAGTAGTGGAAATTGTAAAGAATGCTGTTAAAAAACATACGCATGTATCTGATAATAGCAAGAGCGATTAAACAACAATTCACATAAAAAGAAAGAACTCAGACATAGATAGTAGTACCATATGAGCTGCAAATCATTCCCAACATCAATTGCTATTTGAATTCCTTCTTTCGATTCAGAAATACTTCTAAACAAAGGTAGTAGTGCACATCCACATAAAAGCTTCGTTATCAAAATTGGAATAATTTGCCTAGTCTTTATATAAAAATATGCATGAAGTACAGTAGTGCAACTTCTAGTTTAAGTCATATACAAAAACTTACGACCCTTTCCAATGCATTGAAAGGGTCTATAAATACTTGATTAAAACTAACTAACTATGAAATTAAAATCCTACTTAATTGGTACAACTTGATTTGGAGTATCTTCCTCATAGCAATCTGGCAGTCGGCAGCATGATTCATCACTTTGGTTGTTTGCCTTTCGACCTGAGTTGGCATATTGCTAGCATTGGTTCCACTTTTGGAGGTCGGTTGAGACGAGAATTGAGTTGGGCAGCATAGGTGGCATCTTGTATATCGGGAATGATACACCCGATTGCATCTATCAGGCACTTGAGGGTGGCTCTCTGGCTGTATGGTTTTACTAGGAACAACCAATAGGTGTCCCAAGTCAAACTGTTAATACCTGCGATCAATCTCCCATTCTTCTCTAGCTCTTAATAACATGACTGCTCCAATGTTTTAGCCGATAGTAATTTACCTGGGGTACATTGAGAGATCATGTTAGATAAATAGAGAGTATCATCAATCAATTCAACCAAATTACTTGTGGTTAACTTGCATCTGGAAACTGCTCTCTCTGCCTTCATTAACTCGGACTGCCATTCCATAAATAGGATCTCTTTATGGGATTCTAATATTTTTGGCAAATTAGCTGCCTGTCCCTCATCAGTGTCTTGCCACTCAAGAAAATTGGTCAAGGTCTCATCGGCCTGCTCCAAGTCTGTTCTAGCATCAACCGATTTATCAATTATTTATGAGTTATGTCACATAAGGGTTCTTCTTGAGCGATTCGTTGACATAACAGCCTTATCTGTGTTACCAATGCTTTGTTAATCTATTGTGCTTCTGCTCTGAACTCTGCAGGTTGCGGAATATTCTTTGACTTTTCTATTTGGGCTCATAATTGAGCAATTTGCACATCTTTAGATTTCCCCATCTGTTCATGCACTGCTTTTAATTTTGCCAGCACTTCCGACAACTCTTTCTGCTTTTGAATTGCACTTGAATCAATTCTTTGTTTCTCTTCCTGCAATTGTTTATTCAATTGATTGTTTATTTGTTGTTGTGTAGACAACTGCTGTTCAAGTTGCTCTACTTTCTACTGTGCCTCCGATAACTGTACTTGTAGCGAGGCGATTGCTTGGTCCTTTTCTCTTAACGGATTAGTCACTTCTGATGCCTTGTCCATGGTGGCTGCCTAATAGGGTCCAGCATATTGGGACAATTTTGTAAGTTCATCAGAAGGATCAAACTCCTCTTTCCAGACCACATTGGCTGTCACTGTTTGTTCAGGGAATAGGGAAGATTAATCAGTCCTTCTCCTCTTCTGTTGTCGTTTTACTATAGCCCTGTGCTTTGGGCTGTAAAAGACATCCAATGGAGGTATCTCCTCCACTTGCAAAACGATCTGATCCGAAGGATCCTTGGGAATTATCTCTATTCCTATAGAAAGGGGTAGGCCATTGGTTCCACTTGGAACCTCTTTAGATGTTGTATCCTGTGTGTCAGCCGCTTTTGATGTATCGGCTTCCTTTGAGCTCTTAAGATTGCTTATGATTGAGTCGAATTGCTGCCATTCCTGGAGCAATTTTGGGTCAATCTGGGCATCTACATTCACGTCTGTGCTACTCTGCTCCTGCTCTTTCCTTTATATTTCCTCTTGCTCTTTTCTCTGCACTTCCTCCTGCTCTTTTCTCTGCACTTCCTCCTGCTCTTTTGTTTGGATTTCTCCAGCAATTTCTGATGTAGCAGGAGGTCGCTGTTCAGGCTCGCTTGACTGTGTCATTGGGGTCGTTGCTAACAGATCTAGAGGCAGAGTTTGCAACCTCTGTTCTCTAAGTCTATTAAATTCAACTAACCCGTCGTCATGATATTTCATTCTGGCTAGTGATTGAACCTGGAATAGCGACTCGGCTGAGGAGAACAGGTCATCAAAATCATCATCTTTATGGTCAAATTTAGTGAGTTTTGCATGTTCAAGTGCATTTTAGGTGACTTTTTTTGGATCAAACCGCCTATTAGGAAGAGTGGCGAGATTTAGTGCCTTAATCTTATCTGCTTCTTTCTCTGCATGTTTAAAGTCATGCAGAGCGTAAACACCACATCTTAGAGGAAAACAAGGCCAAACCTGCTTCTTTTTATTCCTTAGAGTCTGTGTAACTCCTTCGGATGTAATCTGATATGCTACCTCTCGGGCTAACAGTTTTTCGGGTGTATACAAAGGGAGGACATGAGGCTTGGCATGGCTACCAAAAACTCTTACATAGGTGAATTTTTCTTCTCCGAACCATCTCCCTATGGCTGTCAAGTCAATCTTCGCTTGTGAGGAAATCTTAGGAGCAGGTTTGTCAAAAATGGCATAGTGAATGGGTAACATAAAACCATTGCAAACTTGATATAAATGGTGTTTATAGTGGGCTTTCCATCACTTCTGGTGGCATATATGAATGGGCATGGGGTCTTGTGGAGTCCATCTCCACCCCAGCACAGGAAATTTGGAATTAAAACACAGGGTGTCCAAGATGTAGGCACTATAGTAAAATGGGGAATGAACCTTTCAGTAACGCGGGATTTGTTTTTGAATTAAAGAACCGCAGTTGCTAACTTATCACACAGTATATTTCCCCAATCCGTTATTTCATTGTTGCATGCTGCCTCCATTAAAGGTACCATCTCTATAGTGAAGTTTGAGGAATCATGTAACCCCCACAACCTACACATCATTACTCCGGCATAACAATAAGGAGAACACAAGGAATCGACAGAGTACTTACCTGAAGACTCATGCTTGTGTTTCGCTGGGTTTTGCCTCCAATCCCATATGGGTTCTGATTCAATGTCGTTTTCATTTCTAAATTTCTCCAGGAATGCTTTGTTGTACTTCTTCTCCGGTGTAGGCAAATGGTACATTTGCCTCAAATCATCAGGTTGAAACGAGTCGAACACTCTTCCGTCCATGGTGCAAAATGTTCTGTTTGTGATTGGGATTTCTTCAATTGCCCATCTCACCACATCTGTATATGGGAGAATTTGTTCTCGGGCTGCTATCCGATGAAGGTAAGAGTTAGCTAAATCCTTTAGAGTAGCATTAGACTTCCAAGTCGAGTCTACTGTGGCTTACACTGTTGTTACCTTAGGCTCTTCCGCCTCAATCAGATTGTAGATGCTTAGCCAAATAGTTTTACCGAGTCCTAGAGATGTGGTGTCCGATATCAGTCCCTTTTTGCTTGGTCCTGGATCGACAATATGTTGTCTTGCAACTGCCGAAGCGGAAGCTATTCCAGTTTTCTTAGATTTCTTCCCCATTTGGCTTGAATTTGCTTCTTTGGAAGAGCTCTGCATAGGAGAGAAAATGAACGTAATGCGGAGAATTGGTGGCGCAAACCAAAGATGAACGAGATATATTAATCAATGAATAATGGAGGATTTAACTTAAGGTGGCCGCAGATACAATCTCTGAAGAGATTTTAGCCTTACTGTTTCATTAAATGGTCGTTTAAACCTGTCAATCCTTTAAATTCTCATCATATCGTTTATTGGCCAAATGATTCATTTAAGTGTGGCTTTGATGTTTTGGCGGTTGAGCGTAAGTGAATCACTATCGGGAAGAGAAAGGCCTTTAATACTAAATAACCATAATATATCTCGGCCTTATCAATCTTTTTTGAAATATGCACTTAGCTTTATCGCAATCGGCGATCGGGGGAATGCTTAAGTTGTTATATTGGTGTCCTTTTGGAATCCCCGATCGCCGATAGCGATATCGCCAATTCGCATCAGGAGTTTTAAACAAGGGCTTTAGATGCATGCATGGTACATCCCCGAGCGCTGATAGCGATATCGCATCGGAGCAAAGAGGGGCCTTTTGTTATGATCGCTTGCATTCCCGATATCTGATAGCCATTTGTGCTTTTTCGCATCGGGGAAAACCAATGGGTCTTGTGTTATGCATCCTTTGTTATTGCGATATGCGATCTTGCGATCGCTTTATCGCAATAATAAAGGATTATTCATTCTTTATTATAAGACCGATTAAGTGATTTAAAAAGGTTTATAATGTTTTATTTCTTTTCGGACTTTTTGAAAATGATAAGTTGATACCAATTTAAATGAAAATGGACCCATTTCATATTATAGTTTTGAAAAATAAAAATTGCATGGAATGGGGGGGGTTGTTGTAGAGCACAAAAAGTACTTAGACTCTGGTGCTTTATTTCATATGACAGGAAATAAATATTTCTTCAACAACTTAGAGGAGAAATACCTAGAATTGGACATAGATCTTGGAGATGATGGAAGATATAGTACCAAAGGGATTGCCACTATCACCTTTAAGAGTGAGTTAGGGTCCCATCTTCACCTAAAGAATTTAATGCATGTTATTGGTCTAAAGAAAAATCTAGTTTCTGTAGTTGTACTCTAAGACATAGGATATGATGTGGTGTTTAGTAGAGGGAAGGCTTATCTAAAGCATGTTACTACTGGAGAAGTAAAACAAATTGATGTTCAGATTAAAAATATCTACAATCTAGAGGTTGATACATGTGTTGCATTGAGTAGCAAGGATGAACATGTTCAGGGAAGAGATGTTGGAGAGCTCTGGCATAGGCACATGGGACACCTACACCATGGAGCATTGAAAATAATGCAGCAAATCAACCCTGGACTTCCAAGATGCACCCATGATCAACATGATGTTTTCAGGGGATGAACTCTGGTAAAATACGTTAAAGCCTCATAGTGCCAAGATAACAAAGCTGGAGCCATCAATGGACTGAGTTCACTCAAATGTGTGTGGACCATTTTCCACAGTCTCAACTACAAAGCACAGGTATTATGTGACCTTCATAGATTATTTTTCCCACAAATTTTAGATATCTTTAATGAAGAAGAAAGATGATTTTTATTCAATTTTTTTTTAATTTAATACCTTAGTTGAAAATGAGACTTGAAATAAAATTAAATCCATGAGAAGTGATAATGGAGGAGAGTATGTGTATAACGCCTTTAAATAATTATGTACCAAGGAGGGTATTAGAAGGGAGTTAATTGCACCCCACAACCCATGAAAAAATGGGGTTACAGATAGTAAAAATAGAAGTATTGTAAGAGCTTCTAGAGCAATGTTGCATGACCATGGATTGCCACTATCCCTATGGGAAAAAGCTTGCAATACATCTACCTATTTGTTCCCTCACAAAATTCTTGGAATGATTACATCTAAAGAGGATTTCTCTAAGAGGAGGCCAGATGTATCCCACTTTCGCATTTTTGGATCCATAGTCTATTGTCATGTCTCTATAGATAGCAAGAAAAATTTGGAGCCCACTACAGATAGGGAGATCTTTGTAGGCTATTCTGAGACACCTAATATTTATTGGGTGTACATGCCCTTTGTCAAGATGATTATTTTGAGAATGAATGTTATATTTGAAGAGGAAAAAGCCATGACGATCTCTCTAGAGCGAGAATTGAGAATACCACCAGAGGAGGAGCTTCTAGCTCTAAAGGGGGAGCCTCAATCAGATCCACAGAGTCAAATATTACTCAAAGGAAAGCGGATATTCCAGGAGAAGGATGTGGAGCAGCCACATGTGGAGGAGCGAAGAGAAAAATGAATGGAGGCACCTGCTCACACAGAGCCTTCCAGAGAAGGGAGGTAGTGGACTAGGATGGTTGATAGGTTGGTGCAGGAAGCTTATGAGCAGGTTGGATCTCCTAGCTCCTTGTGCAGATAGAGGAGATCACCAAACATATATATAGGATATATGTCACTCATGTCAAAGTTGATTGATTTTGAGCCATCTTATTTCAAAGAGGAAACTTCCCAACAAGTTTGGTTGGATGCCATGGTGGAGGAGTATAACTCCATCATGAAGAAAAATGTTTGGGAGGTCATGCCCAGACCTTAGAACAAGTAAGTTCTTGGTTCCATGTTTTTGTATAAGGTGAAACATATAGTTGATGGAAATGTTGAAAGATTCTTGTGGGAGGAGGGGATTGATTATGAGGATACATTTTCCCCTGTGGCAAGATACTCATCCATCAGGACAATACTTGCATTGGAAGCACACTTGGGGTGGAGGATCCACCAAATAGATGTTAAAATTGTATTCCTCAATGGAGAGGTTGAGGAACAGATCTATCCTGAGAAGCCTGAGTGGTTCAAGACCTTTAGCATAGAGACAGATGTGTGTAGTCTCAAGAGAGCCCACTATGGTCTCAAGCAGGCACCTTGTGCTTGGTACACTCACACAGATTCTTATTTCAGTGTATTAGGCTTCACTAAGAGTGAAGTAGATGCCAATCTCTACTACATTATGGTAGATAGCAGTTTTCTCATCTTAGTCCTTTATGTAGATGATTTGACACTGACGGGAGATGACAAGTTGATCCAGTCTTGCAAGGATGACATTGCAAGAGAGTTTGAGATCAAGGATATGGGTTTGATGCACTACTTCCTTAGCTTGGAGGTGTGGTAGGGAGATGGATATATATTTTTTGGAAATGGGAATTACACATATGAAATCCTTCAGACATTCCACATGTAGGATTTCAAACCCATGGGCACTCCTCTTGGTACTAATTGGAGGAAGGATGATGCTTCTATAGGGGAGGAAGTAGATGACACTATCTATAAACACTTGGTGTGGTCCGTGATGTACTTGGTGAACACAAGGCTTGATATTTGTTTCACAGTTAATAAACTTAGTCAGTTTATGGTGGAGCCTACCAAGCTTCACTGGAAAGCAACAAAACATGTTCTTAGATACCGCAGAGCCACAATAGACTTTGGTTTATGGTTAAAAAAAATTGGTGGAGTGAAGCTCCAAGGCTTCATAGATGCAGATTGGCTAGGGAGTCCCTCATATAGGAAGAGCACATCGGGAGCAGTATTCAGTGTTGGGTCAGCAATATTTTCTTGGTACAACAGGGAACATAGATCTGTAGCACTCAACTCAGTAGAGGCTAAGTATATGTTGCAATTCAAGAAGCATGCAAGGCTATTTAGATGAGGAAGACCCTTATTGGTTTCTTCAGTGAGGGGATGGAGCCTACATTGATCCATTGTAATGATCAGAGTTGTATAAAACTCTCTAAAAATCTAGGGTTTCATGATAGGTCCAACAATATAGACATTAGGTACCATCACCTGAGAGATTATGTGCAGAGGAGGGTTGTTATGTTATAGTACATTCCTATGGAGGAGCAAGATGCAGACATTTTGATAAAGGCTTTTTCAAGAGGCAAGTTATAGTTCCACACGAGCAAGATTGGGATTGTTAATAACCCTTTTCTAGCTAAGAGGGAGTGTTAAATTGTAGCAAGAAAAGGCTTCATTTGACTTGTGCCTTAGTTAAATGAAGAAATTTGAATTTCCACTTCAGCGGGATGAGTTGTCAAGCAGTTAGCAGGAGTGACATGGCTAAATCACTCAGTTAATTTAGTAAATTCAAGTTTTTGGGCTAAAAGTAGAGTTGTGTGCAAGGTGGTGGCTAAGATCAAGATATTTAGAGGTGTTCTTTAGTGAAATTCAGTTATTTGATCTCTAATATAGAATAGACTCAATATGAGTTTAATTGAGTAGTTGTAATTGTTGTAAACTCAACTAACTCTCAGTTAACTAGTCAATTTACTAAAAATAGCCCTAGTCATGCATGCAATTTGAATTACCTAGTGAATTTGGAGAGAAACTGCATAATGTAATCATTATTGTATGCTATTGAGTGTACAATGTTTACATGTAGCAAGTGAGCTTATTCTCTTGGAATTGTGCAAGGAAATAGGAAGAAGTAGGAGACCTGTTTTGGCTAAGTATTGGCCAGAGTAGACTCAAGAGGAGGAGATCAGTATTGCAGTATAGATTGAGCTTAAAGCATTGAAGTTGTCATTGTAATAGATCATTGTTCACATATGATATAATACAAACAAGGGAGGGGCTTTCCCTAGTTGGGTTTCCAAGTAAAAACTTTATGCATTGTGATTAAATGATTGTATGTGTTTCTATTGTCAGTTTTCCTTTTGCAGAATTTGGTAGAAGAAATTTGTATCTATTGACTTAAGTGTGATTTCTCTAGCTGCTACAAATTTTGAGTTATTTCTACAAGTACTTGGTGGTCTTCAATGCTTGGTGCCCTATACTTAGCCATCTTTTATATATGGGCTACATAAATTTGGGGCTATTTTCTAATTTATTTGTTTATTTTTCAGTAGCATGGATGATATTTACTTGATAGAAATTGGCCTTGGAACTCCTTTCACTTGTCTTTACTACCGTTTTTCATCAAGTAAAATAATTACTTTATTATAATAGTCAAGTACTACATGATGTTTTGAACGAATCCATATCAATTAGGCAATCACATCATACTATTGACGTGTTCAAATCTACAATTGTGCTCAACCCATTCATATTGATTTGGCACTATTTTACAATTATAGTTATTCTTATTTTAGCTATTTTAGCTAACTGGAATAACCTATTCCTATCATGCTTGGTTTTCTTTAAGTTAAAATCATTGAAACTACAACTATTTCACCAACCTATAAGAGAAGAACATGTGACCCACATATACAATGCATGGTAGCTTGCAAGTTCCTTAATGTGTAGATCCTTTGATTAACTCCCTGGGCAATTAGAAAGGAGTTTAATAAGCTCACCATGCTTAATGATTTTTTGCATTTTTTAGAATAGTGTTCTAAACCCAATTTTTGTTTTACAACAACATGATCTATCAAGTTTAACTTGCAGTTAAAAAACGATTATGTTTTAATTGGCCAAGCAATCATGTTCTCCAAAACAAAACTAAAAAATATCAATTTCCGCCACATATTTGTCACAAAGTGGTAACTAAGATTCATGTTTTTATTGAACTCCATTATATGAAATGTCTTAGATTACAGGAAATATAGATAACTACATTTAATTCCTATCATTAGAATTAACACTAAAAAAATTCATGTAATGGTCATCCATTATATTGATAGTGAACAAATGAGCCCTTATACACTGACAAAACATATGTCTATAGCCTAACATAAGCGAAGAATTTAGAAAGGATAAATGTTTCTCATTGAGAAAAAAACTCTCTAAGCTTTTAATCTTAAATGTAGAGATACATATTAGACTTCAATCTTCTATGAATTATAGAATGCATATTTATGCTTCACATGCTTTTAGTGTGCAAACTCAACTTTTGTAAATTAATCCTCGCTTTAATTGATTTGTGCTTGTTGGAGCATTAATATGTCATTATTATTATCACTTTTTAACACCTATTTCTTTCATTTCTACTCTTCTTTATCATGTCATTTATCATGTTTTATCATATAATTCCATCTTATAATTATTTATGCTCTTATGGATAAATATTATTTCTTCTCCTTTATTTTTAATAAATTAATTATTATGCATGATTTTACCAATGATGGTTTATTAATAAATTGTTTGTAACATCACTTACCATTTTAGCCTCCAAGATATTTTCCAAATTGAAGATTTGATCTCCAGCTCATCATTAAATGTGCCAACTCCGAAATTCACTAGAATAAGAAGTGACGGTTTTGTATTGAACAGTTCAGGAAAATGGAGAAGAATATGGAAAATCTGAAACATGGGTTTTGTTCAGAACGGACCAAATTAGTTTTAATGTGAGAATTTTTCCCAAATTCAGTCCGTACTAAGAGAAACAGAAGGTTTTTTGAAAACGTTTTTCTCAAATTCACTGTTGTGGCCGTTTTCCAAATTATCTCAGCTGCAACACCAAATTTGACCTGTTCTTGTTGAATGCTGATGGGAAGATATTTCAGATATGATCTTGTTTATCAATTTGTTGAGAACAATCAAATTTTGTAATGGGAATCATATTGTAATCATCACTGTTGTAACTTCTCTTTTCTCTCTATGTATTTAAATCAGAAAAGAGATCAAACGAGGGGAGATTATGGGATAGATTATGAGAGATTAAGATAGGGATTATTAGAGATAAGATAGGATAGGAGGAAAGGGGGACTGTTGTATTACCATTGTAATTCTCAATTACAGACTTTTGTTGTAGAGCGCAAATATATTGTAATGATTTCACATATTGATGATTAATAAATAAAAGAGTTGTTGTTCCTCTCCATTCTTTGAAGTAACCAAGTGGTGTACGCTGGCAGCTAGGACCCGACTTCTGGTGGAACTCACTACTTCATCTATATTATATGATTTCAATTATTGCAAGAGTGTTAGTGTGATCATATTACTGCCTTTTGTTATTTTATCGCTTTGTTGTTCATTGGTTCTTTGCATGATAGAATAACTCTGTTTTATATTTAATTTACAATTTTTTTTTTTTTTGTAAGTCAGATATGTATATTATAGAACAAAATATGTTACAAAAAAGTCTGCCGAAGCAGAACAAAACCTTAGAAGGACCATTTAACCCGGGCTGACAGCAAGCCCTGAACTTTCAAAACCAAGCTGCACACCACGCAGGGCGGCTTACTCTTAAAGCTGTTACTTATCGCCACGACACTATCAAAACTTGGACAGAAACAGAGTAACATAACGATCTTGCATAAGGCCGAAGCCATGACAGAAACAGAGTAACATAACGATCTAGCATAAGGCCGAAGCCATGACAGAAGACAGAAGACAAACATAAGGAAGAAACTAAGGAAACCCGCCAGTACGAGGAAAACCGCCAATTCGACTAACTGTGTCTAAGCCCACGTCCAGAACATGCTTGTCAACTCTGGCCTGCATATCTTGCATGGATTGGAATTCCTGTGCTTCCTTCATCTTTTGCTCCTGCACCAGGGGGTCTGGACTCAGAGTTTGCCGAAGAAGCCTGATGAGCAGAGTCAGTTTCTTGTTGACAGTTTCCACAGCATCATGTACAGTGGAGATTCTTCGATCCAGCGATTCATGGATTTCATGAATTTTTGCTAACTGATCCTCCGAAGTGGAGTTCCCCTTCCCAGATTGCTGCTTCCCTTCGTCCTTTGAGTCCAGGGCTTTCGCAAGGAGAGTTTTGATTCTCCAGCTCTCCACTTTAGTCCGAACAAATTGAGTGGATCTTTTGGAGGGAGTGCCCGGGTCATGTAACCAGTCAACCTCCTCCGCAATGATCCCCTCCGTTCGCTGCGCTTCTTCATCTCTCACAGAAGCTTCCAGTTCCGCGATCTTGCGTTTGCTCCTGGTTGCTGCTCTGGTCTCATACATGTTCTGCGTTGTTCGTAGCTCATGGTGAGCCGCCGAACACCTGCAGCTCCCCGCCTCCATACTATACCCTTTAATCTTATCGTTGTAATCCCTTCTACAGTCAGAAAAGTGGTGGTCTCTCGCAGTGCCTTGAACTGAGGTGAAAGAACCAGAGCCACGACTCTCCGTTAAATAGCTACTTTCCATGGAGTTTCCCATAATGCGCTCTCCCCTCCGATGCAGAGTGGAGGTACTTTCGTTATTAATTCGAAAGATATCCGCACAGATCAAACAGCTCCTCCCTGACCTAACATAAATGTTGCTGAATTCCTTCCCCTTACGGATGAGCCAGGTGTCCCTTCCTCTCAAGCGGGCTCTACGGAATCTCTCGTGGCATGAACTATATTGATAGTTTCCAAATTTGGCCTTCTCTTGCCATAATGACCACCGCCGCATCTGTCTAGTCGTCCAGCTCCCGTGATGAAATCCCATGCTGTTACCGGTAACTTCAGTTATACGGTGCCGGAAACAGAAACCGTTGCCGGTCAAGCCCGGTCGGTTTCGTGTAAATCTTGCTGTGCCAACTGTAAACATCTCGCCTTCAGGTTCGGGCAGTCCACTTCCTGCCAACAACTGTCCCACCCCCTGTCCTGATTGTCCACGCCACAATTCGCTAGGTAGTCCGCCAGCCCATTTGCCTTACGCCTTACCGTATGAAAGACTAAACCTTTCATTCCAGCCATAAGTTCTGCAATATTCTCCGTCACCTTGGCGAGCCGCCAGTGTTTTGTGGCTTTGTTCGCCTTAGTGCCTCCTTGAATTCTCTTAGCTGTTGATATAACCAGTGACGAATCCCCTTCCACAATTACATTGCATTTTCGTAGGGATTTTAAAATTCTCAGACCATGCTCAAGCGCTGCAAATTCCATCTCATTATTTGTGCTTTCCCCAAGCGCTCTGTAATATATATGTAGAATTTCTCCATGCTGGTTTCGTATTGCACCTCCAATTCCTGCCATGCCGGGATTACCTCTCGAGGCCCCATCAAAATTCAGCTTCAATCCCCCTTCCGGCGGACACTGCCATTTGTCGATCTGTGAGGATGGTTGCGTTCTGTGTCTCGAAGCTGTGATGCTGCTGGTGGCTTCCAGTCGAAAGCATTTCAGAATGCGTAAGTCTTGAGCTGAAGGTTTCTCGTTACATTCCTCTCTGCATTTCGTTTGAATTAACTGTTGAATGTTAGTTAATATATTGTCTTTAGAGAACTCTATGTTCCTGTGTTCGTCTTGAAATATTCTACGGTTACGTTCCTTCCAAATTGACCACAGTAAGAAGCCTGGAACAGACTTCCATATGTTGTTGACTCTTAGTATGTTGGAGAAGTCTTTTTTCCAGTTCAGTATGGTTCTGTGAATGGATTCTCTATCTCGGTCAGAACTGCTGAGAATTCCTTCCATCCAGCTCCATAACTGATTTGCCCATTCACATGCATTAAACAGGTGGTTTATAGATTCCTCTTCGACGAGGCACATAGGGCATCTTGAGGGTCCCCTGAAACCTTTCTTGCACAAGTTGTCCCAGGTTAAAGTTTTGTTTCTCATTAGAAGCCAAAGGAAGGTCCTGATTTTCGGCCAGAATAGGCTATCCCAAACTTTGTTGCACCAGGGCACTGCTTCTACCTGTTCTTCCTTTTCTATTATATCCCTATCTTCTTTTAATGAGAAATTTCCATTACCTTTTAAGCCCCACCTCAGCTTATCATCCTCTTCAGTTTTCCGAATCTTTCTTTTGAGGATTCTCTCATTGAGTTGCTGAAAGCTTTCATTGTTCTCCTCTGTGCTCCCAGGATTTAAATTAATCCAGTCCCTCCAGATCGGATCCCCACTGCTTTGAGTCCAATATTGATTAACTCTGTATCTACCCTCGTTTTGAATTATTCGCTTGAGGGTAGATAGCTCTGGGGTATCCAGTTTAGGGAATTGCTGCCAAGCATCTTCCCAGAACATGGCAAGCCTTCCATTGCGAATCTCCCAAAAGCTGTGCTCCTGTACCAAGCTCCTGTTATTCCTGGCATGGTTCCATATTGACGAACCTTCCGGGACTTCCTGTAGTCTTATGAGGTCCTGAGTGTCACATTCTGGAGTGTACTTTTCCTTCCAATGCCTCTCCCAAGGTGAATTGGGTTTTTTAATCCATTTCCACCATATCTTAGCTCCACAGGTTCTGTTGACCACTGAAGGGTCTACTAAGTTCAGCCCCCCCATAGATTTTGGTTGGCATAGCTTATTCCACGCCACCAACGCCCATTTCTTCTTATCCCCATTCCCATTCCATAAAAAGGATCTCTGTATGTTTCTCATTTGTTGCAGAATGCCCTTGGGCGCTGGAAGCATTGAAAGTAAATATTGCGGAATTGCCTGTAGAACAGTCTTGGTTAAGATAAGTCTTCCCGCTAGGTTTAGGGCTCTGTGCATCCAATGCTTGCACTTTTTCTCCATGTTGGCTAGAACCTTCTCCCAGTGAGTTTTCTGCCATGGTTTCAGAGTCAGGGGAGCCCCTAGATATTTCGAGGGCAGGGAACCAATCCTGAATCCAAGAAGCTGGGACAAGTGAGCTTGAACAGCCGGATGAGTGTTGAAAAAGAAAATAGTGGACTTAGAAAAATTAATCTCCATGCCAGAGGCTCGGCTAAAGAGATCAAGGATACCCCTATAAGCCACAGCCTCCTTCACAGTGGGTGTACCGTGTAACATGGTATCGTCCACGAACTGTTGATGTGTTGTGGCTGGTATCGATCTTAACGGTTGCAGACCTTTTATAGATCCTTCTGCTTTCTTCTTGGCTATGATTCTGCTTAGTCCTTCCATTAGGATAACGAATAGGAAAGGGGATAGAGGATCCCCCTGTCTTATTCCCCTCGAAGGAGTAAAAGGAGCTGAGGGAGCACCATTGACAAGGATTGAATATCTTGGAGATTTGATGAGAGCAAGTATCCACTTGATCCAAGCCCTGCAGAAACCAAATGCATCCAATACAGCTTCAAGGTATCTCCAGCTTACTTTGTCATAAGCTTTTGATAAATCTAATTGCATTAGCATTCCTGCTTCTTTTCTCGAATGAAGTGAGTGGATCATCTCCTGTGCTAACAAGATGTTATCTAGAATCTGTCTACCCTCAACGTAGCCCAATTGTTCTTCCGAAATGAGACCAGGAAGAATCAACTTTAGTCTATTAGTTATGACTTTTGAGATAATTTTATAGATAACATTACATAGGGCAATAGGTCTGAATTTATCAGGTGTCTTTGCTTCTTCAACCTTAGGAATGAGCACTAAAAAGGTGGAGTTGATGGATTTTAGAATAGTTCCTGAGCGTCTGGAATCCTCAACTACCTCCCAGACCTCCTGCTTAACAGTGTTCCAACAAGCCTTGTAGAAGTTGATGGTAAATCCATCTGGACCTGGTGCTTTATCGTTAGGCATACTCCTAATTGCCTCCTCCACCTCCTCCAGAGAGATTTCCCTGCTAAGGGCCCAATTCTGATCTGAGGTAATGGATTTAGGAATGGCTGTTGTGAGTTCCTTGATGGCCTCCTCTCTGTTTATAGGCGGTTCCTGTGCAATTGAGCTGAAGTGATCCGAGAGCAGAGCAGATATGTCATTGTGATTCTTTAATATCTCCCCTGCATTGTTTTTTAACTCAAGAATCTTGTTAGCACTTCTATGGTCTAGAGCCGACCTGTGAAAAAATTTTGTATTCTGCTCCCCCTCTTTTAGCCACTGGATTCTAGATTTCTGTTTCCAAAGTATCTCTTCTTGTATACATCTTCTGTGCCACTGCTGTGAAAGAACTTTTTCCTGCTCAACCGCTTCGACACTGTGGATGCCTGCTGCTCCATCTCTGTGAATCTGTTCCAGTTTGCTCTCTAGAATGGCTTTCTCCTGGAAGATGTTTCCAAAAACCGTTCTATTCCACTCTTTTATCTTTTCTTTAGTTGCTTTCAGCCTCTTTTGTAGATTAAACATTTTGGAACCTCTTGCCTCCAAAGGTTCAGACCACCATTTCTCAACCATCTTGAGGAAGTTAGGGTGGTCTAACCAAAATTTTTCAAATCTAAATGGTTTATTCCTTGGAGTACCCTGAACTTCAACAATAAGCGAGATTGGCCAATGATCCGACCCACCACTGGGAAGGATATCTGATTCTGCTGTTATACCATCCATTATTATGCTTTCTGAGATCAAAAATCTATCCAAGCGAGAAGCTATCAACCTCTCTCCCCCCCTTCTGTTGTTCCAGGTAAACATGCCACTCTTGGGGTATATGTCTACCATTCTGACAGTCTCAATGAAACTTGTGAAGGCTTCCGCGTCCCTATTAAGTTTCCTAAGACCCCCTTTTTTTTCCAGAAGGGTGGTTATCATATTGAAATCACCCCCCAGAATACACTTAGACCTTGGATATCTTTCAATAAGTCTGGTTATTGAATTCAAAAAATTTATTTTATCTTCTAATTTCTGAGGACCATAAATATTGATGCAAAGGAAGGACCCAGAGTTACCTGTGGGTTGAAATTCCACCGCTATGAAGTGTTTGTTCGCCTCAGCTGATAAAATCTGGATTTCCCTTGTATCCCATAGTGTTGCAAGGCCTCCTTCTCGTCCCTGGCTCTCAATCTCTAAAACTTCTAAATTTCTCCCAAGCTTCCTACATAGACTGTTGATGCTAGAGCTGCTACATTTAGTTTCTTGTAAGAACATAATCTCCGGTCTGTATTTCTGGATTTTCCACTTTAAGATTCTGTGTTTTGCCTGGCTATTAAGCCCTCTTGCATTCCACGAGATGATCTTCATGTTTAACTAATTTTCATTGGTAGGACGGGAAGGTGCTAAGCGCCTTCATCTTCCCTGAGTTTATCATTATCATGCCTAGCTCCTGTAGAACTTCACCACTAGTTCTACGGCCTCTTCTTTTCTTCTGCTTTGAGTTGGATGATTTCCATAAAAGGCTTTTCGAATGGAAGCTATTGCCTTTTACTATACCTAGCTTCCTATTCTGCTTTTCTAATTCTGCTTTTTGCCTTGCTATGAAGAGGTCGTTTACCTTCCTGATTTCTTCTTCCGGTGCATTCTCTATTCCTCGGGCCTTCCAGTTCTCAGCAATTACTGGTAGATTCATCCCCTCCCTGGCTAGCGCCTCTTCCCACTCTTGATCCTCACTTCCGCCATCACTGGTGAGCATATCAGTTTCTTCTTCCGTCTCCTCTGTTCTCTCCTGCATTTGAACTTCGTTGTTGAGGTCTCCTTCATCCGTTCCTTCCCTGGTTGGTTCTTCCTTTTCATCATGCCCTGCATCTGATGTTAGGGTTTTGTGCTTGTCCTCCGAATCTGTTTCAAGATCTAAGATCACAAAAGAGTTGTTGTGGTTGTTTCTGTCTGTATTACCTTTATTATTCTTCCTTCTATTAGCTCTCTGTCTAGACTTAGGTTTTATGAAGGTTTCTTTGTCTTTGTTGGCTTGTGTTGTTTCGGTCTCTACTTCCTTCCTAATCATAGGGAAATCTCTCATCAAATGCCCATGTTCATGACATTTGCGGCACCGGAAGGGAATCTGCTCATAGTCTATGGCCTGAAAATAGTCCTCGTCCCTGTATTCCAGCCAGAGCCCCTCATGCAGTGCCCCGGAAACGTCCATTTCAACACATATTCTGGCGTAAGATGTGTATCTCTTTTGTAATGTTGCTTCCGAGGCCTTGATAAATGTTCCCAACTGGTCACCAATTTGTTTCAAGGCATTCAGACCCCAATAATCTATTGGGAGAGAGAACAAACGAATCCAGACTGGGACTTGAGTGAAAGATTCTTTCTCTGGGGCGAAGTTTGGTTTCCATGGTCGCATGTACAGACCAGCTGAAGCCAAAAAGTATGGACCACCCTCAAAAATTCTATCCTTGTCTTCTAGGTTGGAGAATACAACTGTGAAGAAACCCTTGGCTCCCAAATGAAGCTTAACATCCCCCCTCGGCTTCCATTGTTGTCTAATCCAATGACAAAGAGTCCTTTCAGATGGCCAAATGCCCATAAATTTGCAGATGACAGCATGTTCTGCCATGTGCTCTCTCTATATGCCTGAATCTCTGGGTCAGTTATTACTACCCTGAGGTTATTGGTCTTTTTTGGTTTGCAGACCCCATTTGATGAAGAGACTTTATTGGGGCTTGTGCTTGTCTCCCCCTCCTTTTCCGGCTTTCCTTGCCTATTATCTGTTTGCTCCCTGTCTTCTTCAGCTTTTCGCTCCTCGTTTTCTGATGATTTAATTATTGAGGCGATTTTGTCTTTAGTTCCTGTCAGGCTTTCACCCACTATGCCTTTGCCTTCCGTTGTGTTGTTTGGCTTGCCCATTTCCCCTTGTATTTTCTCCTTATTCCTCCTGTCGTTCTTCTTGTTATTGTCAAGCCCAGAAATCCTGACCCCTTCCTGCTTATTTTGCCTCTGCTTCTGCATGATTATCTGTTTGAAAGTAGGGGTCCCACTGGACCCCTCTGCCCCCATCCGGTCAGTCAGCTCTTGACCTTTTCGATACAGTGCTGCGAACTGAGAGATTACCACTTCCAGCCCTGCAATGGAATCAGCACATCGGAAACCCTATCTTCGCCTTCGGCTCCTCTGTCTAAAAAATTGATTCTTGATTGGTTTCCTTTCATTTCAGATTGAGTTTTGTTGATACATCTCTTGCTCGGTGTAATCAACTGTAATGAGCTATAACTATTGCTCTTAAGAACTCTCAAATTGATGCCATCATTATTCTACATTCGAATGAACATGATTTAATTTCTATCAGTTTCTAAGGGAATAGTTATTATTACTGCACTCTTAAATGATAGCGTTGTTATATAGATTGCATTGTCGTTACTTAGATTACTGCAGGATTTGAGTTCCATAAAGGATTGGACTTTTTTTTAATTTCAATTAGAATTTATGTTTCATCCATTTATTCTTGTATTTGAGAGCACTGTACTGCAATTTAGAAACATCACTCTTGAGTAAATAGTTGCCAAAAACTGTGTACACTCTTGAAATAGAAAATCTTACCCAGATTGATAACTAATGTGAAGATAATTAGGAGTTAAAAAGACACCTTTTATCAATCAACAGTGCTCTTTTGTAAATTGTTTCAAAAGGCTACAAATTGAAAGATAACCTACTTACATAAATGTTGCAAAATATTAATGTCAAGGTACATCAAAATTAGACAAAGAAACAATATTTGAATTCCAAGGTATATTTAATTTGGCAAAGACACAATTTTGCCCATACATGGCTTAGTTAAATTTGGGCAAAGAAACAAATTTTCCCATACATGGATTAGTTAAATTTGGGCAAAGAAAGAATTTTTCCCATACATGAATTAGTAATTGATGCTTTCTTTCAATTGATTCTTCAGGCACATAGAAATGAAAGATTTAGGATGCTTTGTCATGATTGAATATGCACTATTATAAAGGGGAATTTTAGAAATTACCATTATTGACAGAGGAAGAAGAAAGAAAGAAATTATTTGAACATCCACGAGGCTAGAGATAGCCTATGGGACAAATTTCTTCTTCATCTAATTGGTGTATTCAAGCCTTTTCTATGAAGCTTCACAATAAATTCTCCCAGCTTCTCGACAAACCCCTTGCTAAATAGATTATCCCAAGAGCTAGCTACTAGAAGAATTGCATAACTTTCCCTGTTGTCTTTGGAGGCCTCACATTCTAAAATGAAATTCTTTTCTGTTTCCACTTTCCCGGAAGAACAAAAAATGCATACTCATTCCTCCCTCACTTATTTTGGCCTTTTCCAGCATCCTTTTTCACAACGGAGTTGATGAGAATTAGTCCTTAACTAAGCAATAATAATTTTGGCTCTCCAAGAGATATGGGCCTCTATGTATGCTTTTGGTTTATGATTATGAGTGGGATTAAACACTTCAATATAGTAATTTTTCTTTCTTCCTAGCTCCTTATCCCAACTACGCTTGTGGAACTTGTCCATAACAAAAGATTTTATCTCTTTGTTGTTTATGGGACACGTGTTCAAGAAAATACCCCATTTACTAAACAATTTGTTATTTTTTTGCATCCAAGTTTTTTTCGGTTGCACAATTTGTCAGTAAAGACAAGCTTAGGCCATCTAATCTCTTCCATTTTCTCAATTTTCTTTAAATACGTTATGACTCACACCATAGCAATTGCTTCAATAGGAGCAACCCATGTTTCACTTAACAAGATAGCATAAGGAACTGCAATTTTAATCTTGAATTTGTTTGTAATCAAACGCTTCTGAATTTTCACAATTTGTCTCCACTGCATGTTGGATGTACTGTTGGCCCATAGTTCACAACCACATAGAATCACTGGAATCACTAGAAGCCCAAAAATAGTTTGAGTGGTTTTCCATTCCCATAACTCTGCCTCTCTACACCTATTTTGAAAAGCATAAAATGCTTTCCAACGCCCCAAAGTTCTTTTCTTTCTACAACCATCCCAACGTTTATTTTTGTTGATGTCAATTCTGAGGTATTTTTAATCCACAACTTCTTCCAGAATGTTTCCTTCAAAGTAGAACTTATGCTAGTTATGGTTTTTTTAGAGAAAACAACTACTTTCATTTTGCCGATATTGACTTGCATCCCCACACTTCTACAAAAATGCTCAAGGGATAGTAAGTTCTCTTGCAAACCAAGAGTTGATTTAGCAATTAGGATAAGGTCATATGCATACAAAATAAGCCTTATAACAAACTTGCCCAAATAGATACCATCACCTCCTTGCGAATTGAACCACTCCTCAATCTTGTTGATATATAAACCAAAAAGGGTAGGAGATAGTGGGTATCCTTGCTTGACCCCGCTATCACTTCTAAATCTTTCATAAATGCCTACTAAGGTTCTAATTTTTACTTTCATTTCTTCATACAGCCTATGCACAGCTGCTCTCAAATGTTTAGGAACCCCAAGTTCCTCCATTATGTGCCAAACCTTATCCCTAGGAATTGTTTCAAACTCTTTTCTGAAATCAACGAAGAAACGAAATACTTCTTCACTTTTCTCCCAAAAGATTTCAATGATGTGCCTTAAAGTTATACCATGATCAACTGTGGAATGTTTAGGTCTAAAACATGCTTTCCCTTTAGCACGCTTATCTCTTTCGTCCACCCACTTGCTAATTTTATTTTCTAGAATGCATCCCAATAGCTTTGCAAACAAAGGGTTTATCATGATGGTCCTATAACTGGAGGGATTATTGACATCAACGCTCTTGAAAAGAGGTATTTCTAGACTAGTTGTCCAATCTGTGGGGAGCCCCTATTGTATGATGTTGTTGAAATGTTTTGTAATGTGAGGTGCAAGGATCTTTGAGCCCCACTTTAGATATCCTGCTTCGAGCTCAGCTAAGTCTTTCGATTTAGCAACACCCAAGTTCTTGATGCCCATCTCTAGCTCTTACATCATGAAGAGTTCAGTATCAATGTTGATCAAGGAGGGAGGGTCAACCTTGGGATCCTGCTCATAGAGTTGTCTTGCATAGTCAAACCATCTAGAAGTTGTAATATTATTTCTAGTTTGTATCTTTCTCGATTGGAGCTCCTTCCAAAATAATTTGGGATTATTTTTCCAAAGGAAGATTAGTTTTTCCCTCCTTGAAACCATGAAATCGGCCTTTTTCTTGCTTAATAATTTCTTGTAAGATTTGAGCTTTATGTTATCCTTGTTTGACTCTTTCCACATTTTCCTTGCCTTTTTTCATTCTTCGTCAAACCAAGAATTAACTGGAAATAAATTTGTTTCATAATTCTTAATTTTTGTTCTTTTTCACTCTGCAAGTGCACATTTAATTAAATGTCTTAATTCATGACTATGAAGGTCATGAATTTTGATTTTCTCCTTCGCAAAGAGCCTCTATAGCATCATTTTGAAGGTATTACAATTTTCTAGAGTCAAACGAATTCTGCCCTATGGAAGATTTTGTTCGACATGCTGAATTTTTTACTCTAATTGTTTATTTCTAGTCCAAGAGAAACTTAAATAAATTGGCTTGTGATCTGATTTTAAGTCCCACAAATGATCTCCAATCAAAACTTCCTCCATTTTCTCACACAAACAATACAAGAAATTACATAATCTAATACACTTGTTCCGTTGTAAGTATTGTAAGCGAAATTACCAAACTTTTCCCATCTATTCAAGCCATTACAAATGACTAAATCAAAGCCCCCACATAAAGTAAGGAATCATTCACCAAATAGATTGCAGCCTTTGCCCTCTACAATTATTTCCCATTGATGATTACTCTCTTCTGTAAGCCATATAGGGTCGCAATCTCCTTTACAACAAAGAATGCTATCATTCTCATTTGCAGTCCTAACATTGAAATCACCCACTATAAGGACTTCACCTAGCTAAGAATATGTTGAAATATTCACTTTTAAAGGTAAAAATGGATATCTGTGGTCAAACCCTCTACATTTGTGGATTTTTGAAACTTGAGCCGCAAAATAGCATGCTGCAATTCTGATGTGGTTTCCATTTTCTGATATTTTAAACC
This sequence comes from Pinus tabuliformis, assembly GCA_031772625.1. Classification (NCBI taxonomy): domain Eukaryota; kingdom Viridiplantae; phylum Streptophyta; class Pinopsida; order Pinales; family Pinaceae; genus Pinus; species Pinus tabuliformis. The sequence goes on from CM062804.1 coordinate 1,560,571,619, forward strand.
AAATGAATTTCTTATCTGAGTCTTCTTTTTCTAACTGAATGAGAGTACCTTCTTTCTCCCTCACTAAAACAATGATACCCCTGCACCCTTTTCCACTCCCTCCTGCCTTGTTCCACATTGCCATCTTCCAATATCCTTCAAACAGAGGTGTCTTCCACCCTTCATGCTCATGTGTTTCTATGAAGCAAATTATGTCTCTATCTTCCATAATAGGCCCTAACCCAGCTCCTCATCTCCATGGGTAACCTCTACAGTTCCAAAAAACTAATCTTAACGAAATATGGGTATGAATTCATTGTTATTTATTTTGACATGCAAGAATCACGTTTGAGTCTTTGTCTCTGCTTTCCCATACTAACCTTGCTTCTTGATTTCCTGTTGAAGAGTTTGTTGCCTCTTCTTTATTACCATCTTGATTCTCTATTTTGGAAGGAGGTCCAAATCGCGTTATCACATCTTTGCCTTTATAAATCCATTTTGTCTTGCCTTCATCTCTTGCTACCCTAACCTTTAACATTTCCTCCTGTTGTCTTACAGTTAAATCTTCTTCTAGGAAAAACCGAGAACCTCTCAAGAGATTCTTCTTGCTTAGAATGATATACTTATCATGCAAGCTAGGAATGATGACTTTTATGGGCCTGGATCTCTCATTGTTAAACTTACCCATCCTCCATGCTTGGCATATTTGTCCTTGCCATAGAAACTTGTCTTTCAATAAGTCTCTTGCAAGGTCAAGAGTACGTTCATTTTTCCCATAGTCTTTCACCCCTTTAATAATTATGTTTGCTGCTCTATTTTTTCTTTCCTTGCCTTATCTATCTTGCATGTTGCCAACCTGAATGTTTGTTTCTCCTCCCTTATTAGCAGAATTTCTAATAACTTGAGCCCAAGTTTTGGATACTTTGGTGGAATCTCCTTTCCTTTCTTCTCTTGTTTTCTCTTCATGGTTGTGTATTTGGGAAAATATTTTCCCTTTATCCTGGGATGATTTCGCATTCACCACCTTTGTACTTTTCACTACAGATTTCTTTATGTTTTTCACATCTGCCTTCATGCATTTCCATTCTGTCTTCCCTATCAGGAGAGCTTCTTGTAGCAATGCCACTTGTTCTTTCAAAACTTTATTACTTTCTGCTAAAGCCTTGTTATCAACTATTATTATATGACTTTTATGATCTCTTTCCTGCTCTTTAGCTTCTAAAACCTCCAACATTTGTTTTGAATTTAACAATTCATTCACATAAAGATCAGATCACCAAGTGAGAGGTGTGGATGTGGGACTATATAACGCAGAATCATCAATGAATTTTCCTATAGACTTCTTGTTACCATGTGTTTGTTGAGAGGACTTATTTGAGTGATTATTCTGAAGGGCTCGAGTACTTTCCTTTTAAGATTGCTTTTTCCTTGTTTGGTCCCATTTTAGACGACTTAATATTCATTTTAAAATTCCCCGATATTATTTCGCATTGACCCAATCCACTTCCCAGCTTTGGCAGATGAGGCAATTTTCACTTGTCCTAAATCATTTGTCTCCACATGTTTTGAAATGTCTTGTCTCGTTGTCATGTTTGATGAATTTTCCATCCAACCTATTTCAAGAAATATGTAGGTATGTAAAATGCCAATATTACTTCGCACTTCTCCCCACTGTTCAGGTTATCGCTGCTCCCTACTTAGGCTACATGTTGCTCCCTACTCGTTGTTTGATACTTATGTTGTATAAAATCTCCCTGCTCTCACACTGCTCACTGTTCACTGCTTGCTGCTGTCGCTACTGCTCACACTGCTATCCACGATGCTCACTACTCGTCAACAGAAAACTTCAAAGATAAAATTCTGGCATTGATAGCCCACATTGTCAATGAAATAATAGAGAATCACGTATGGCCTTTGTTGCAAAAATAAGTCTCAGCAATTCATTTGACAAGTAATCACAGAGACAGAAATCAAATACAAAATAAAACAAGCCTCCACAAATATAAAATAGGACATGTCTGTGACGTCAACCAAGGCACAAAATTCAAACTAAAAGGCCACAAAAAGGAAGCATTTCTATCGATTCTCCAGTCCAAACCTCGCAAAAGCGACAAGCCTAACAGAGATTTCCTGCTCCAAACCTCATTTATTGTAGAAGAGAAGAAGTGCTGACGTGGAAGATCATGATAGGACAGAGGGCATGCGGAGTCACTAGATTCAAGCAGGTAGATCACTCCTCGCTAGAATCCATTAGGGTAATCTACAATCGAGTGAGTTGTCGAAGTTTGACCACCCTCAAAAGGCGATGCGCTACTGCAGATCCTGCTATAAGGTGTCCAGAGTTCTCTATGTGTAGGAGTTGTGAACCAAGCACCCAGGGATGAGAGGGTTCAAAATATTGAAACATAGGGAGAATGTTGCATTTATGTGGCTATGGACAAGTGGGGATGAGCCATGTGCTTACCTGGCTTTTCATTTTCCTCTTCTATAATGTAAAAATAAATGTGAAATATTTCACACTTTTTTCACATCTTTCTTAATAATACGCATTAAAATATATGAGATATAACTACCTTTATAAAGTTACAAGTGAGACATAAATACAACTAAGTGGATATCCATATGATAAAATTATCACTCCATCAAGGAAATCTTTCCCAGAATAGTTGTAGGGCATAGATCTTACTCTCCAAGGGCAAGAATGTGGTTGCAGGTGGTGGACTCGTAGCTCCAGTATTGTTTCACCTTTAGAATGTCAGAAGTAAGTTGACTAAGGTGCTATTATGTCTCAGGTCTTGGGTTGTATTTGGTAAGATTGGCATGGTCATTGTATAGGTAAACGTGGTATGAGACATGTATCATGAACTACTCCAATGTAAAATAGTGACATATTGGAATGTATATTTATGGTAATATTGGTGCCAACTGCTATATATCCTTTGTATAATGATAAATTATTTAAAAAGAAATGGGAAGAGGAAACCCGCATAAGGAGAACAATCTATAAACACATCCAAATGAAGGTTGAAGTGTCATTTTATGCAAGAATTGGAACGTAGGTCATTATATATCCGAGGAAGTATATGGGGTGTTTACGGGTGGTCTACTAATTGGTACATATGAATTGGTTTTTGACATCATAATTGGAGTAGGAATTATTGCAAAATGGTGTGAATATTCTATTGTTTTATACATAGTGTGATGCAAACTCCCAAAACCATTCAACAAGTTTTGGAAGAAGATGGGGAGGGGGAAAGAAGGTGGAAGACAAGATTGGCCATTTCAAGTGTTGAGTAGCAGATAAGTGGATTAGATGTAGTCTATGGTGGTGTAGAATTTGGTGTTGCTAGATGTAATATTATTTCTCTTAAAGTTAAAACAAAATAGGAACAATTGGTGGTTTAGGTGGGTGTTTCTATTTGTTGACTATGTTGTAACTGTTCAGACTTTCTATCCAAGCTTGAACATATTCTTCTTACTGCAGCCATGGTTGCAGAATGTTAAAGTTCTGATGCAGGAGGATTCAGGCCTAATCAGCAATGTGATAGCACGATCACATGTGGTGACTAACAAGGGGTTGGAAGATAATAGTTTAATTAATTTTATTTGTTTAAATGTACGAGAGTGTTCATTTATTGTTAAATATGAGAAAAGGATATATGTGTCTGATTGATCCTCCCTGTGTGGAGTTTAGGCCAAACAGTTATATTTGTTTAGTTTTGAATAGGATATGAGGAATTTGGGAGCTTGATTTAGTGTTTGTTTAGAAAAGAGTGGAGTTGAAGAGACTTTGTAGGAGAGATTTCTAGTTCTAAACCAAAATTGGTTCATGGACCCATTCTTGTATAAAATGTGGTCTCTTTATATAAATCAGAGGTTGGATAGGTTAGCGAGTGAGAGAGGTTAGATAGGATAGACAGATAGTGGATTGGAGTGATTGTAAGCCTATGGGCGGAGTTGAAATAGAGGTCACTAATGCGTAATATTTCATTTAGATATATAACCAATGATTCATTTTTAGATCATATGCGTATGTTATTCAAATGTTAAAGGATAATTATTGTGTGAATTAGTATTCTGTATACATATGTATATAGGTCGAGTTCTGTGAAATTCGTAGAGGAGGAGCAAAGACGGAAGAGCATCATGGATCTTTGAATCCATTAAAGGGACCAAAGAGAAAGCTCAGGAGGAAGTACGCATTGAAAAGAACCAAGGGGCCAGAACATTTAAAGGAAACCTGCAAGCATAGCTAACATCGAAAACAACATAAAACTAAGTAAATAGATAGAGTGGAGGAGTATAGTGCCCATGCACAGCAACCATTAGATCTAAAAGATCAACGGTTGAGATTTATCACATCGGCGAGAATCTTTATGGATGGATCGGCCCTAGCCCTTTGCAATCTCCGATTGCGACATCGCCGATGAATCGAGGGCCGTTGGATCGAAAAGGGGATCGACGGTGGAGAATCAATCGCATATCGCAGATATGGCAGGCCAATAGACAGTGTAAAGGAACGCCGATATAGTGATCGTCGATAATCGGAGATCGGCGATTGGGACAATCGACGATTGGGCGGTCAGGAGTTTGGCCTATCGGAGGAGTGGAGCGACTAAAGCATGGATCCAACAAATTTATATATGCGGATGAATAACATTTGAGATCTAGCCTATTTGGTTGTGGGCGGATTTCTTTATATTTATGTGTAAAGTGGAGATCAGAAATAATGTGATAAAGTATATGGAATGGAAAACCCGAAAGATATATACAAGCAGGTTTATATATTTTGAGTTCCAGAACATGAGTGCAGAGTGGGCGTTTTAGGGTTTCTCGTGTATTTTGTTATTATGTGTTTCCAAGGGGTTTAAGGCTTGAACACATATTTTAAAGCTTCTGATATTGTAAAATAAACCCAATAAGTGTTTAGCCCATGATTTTAAAGGCTTAGGCTATATGGGAAAGCTTCCGACAATTTTATGTGGGTATAACCACTAAGTCTAGACCCGATAGTTGGATATGTGGGGAAAATTGCTTTAAATTGGGTTCCCTAAGTCATTTGTGGTATCAGAACCAGGTTAACGCTCTGTAAAGAATGGTTTGGAAATTGGGTTGTAATCTCAGCATGTGTATGATTACACTAAAGTGAATTTGATGCAGATGGGGATCAGACTACAAAGAGCACCAAGATCAGAATGGGGAAGCAGTGAACTTCTGAAGAAGGCTTGGTAAGAATGTTTAAATTTGATAAATTTTCAGAGATCTATTTGAATGTCTGAAGAATGATAAGGAACTGAAATTTCAAAGGAGAAGATGTTTTCCTTTCAGGAAAATGAAATTTCTGGGTAAGTTGATTTCATGTTTGATTTGATTGAGATGAAAGGTTTAGAAGTTAAAGTTGAATAGAAGAGTGGTTTGTTGTAGCATTGAATTCATTTAAATGGTTTGAAGAGTCTTGTGAAAACTGAGAATGATTGAGGAGTGTTTAAAGTATTGTTGAAGGCAATGATATTGATGATTGAAAGAACAGAGATTGGGTTTAATAGGACTGAAGGAAGAACCACTACAAGGAATGAATTTTGGAAATTGTAGAGGCAAAACAGGATTTTCTTACAAATAGGTTATCAGAAGGAATTGATAGTGTCTGTCATAAATTGGCAAATATAATTGGAATTCAGATCTAATTTTAATTGGTCTTGAAAACTGAAGAGTCCATTATGAAAAATAGAATGGGAATTAGTTGTTTGCTATTTGGATCCTTTTGAATAGAAAGTCTAAATGAAATAGTGAATAGATGAATCCTTTGGCAAAGATTTAACTGATAGAATGTGAATTAGTTTTAAGACATATTTGAAGGAAATATTGTAGGTTTGAAAGGTACTTTGATGTATCTAGAGATTAGATTGTGCAGGTCAGTGGAAGCAGTAGAATTGTTGAAAGGTGGAATGAGTTGTACCAACATCACAACATATGAGCTATGTAAAGGATATAAGGCAAGAAGAAATCTCAGATGAGTAAAGGTGACAGTACCCAACAGTAAATGAATTTACTGAATGAAGAAGGAAGTGAGTAGTTGAAGATGCAAATCCTATAGTAAGGAGTATTCAAGAGTATATGAGAACAACTTCCAACTGAGGTTGGGTAGAAGTTGTTGAGGCAGCTCCACAATTGTTATTGTGGATAGGAGATAACAATTCCAGCAAGAGGAGCGTTGGGTAGAACTGTTAGTCAGCGAAAGGTTCAAGGAAGGAACCAATAGATGCCAAAAGGCTAAACTCAGGAAAGTTTGGTGAGGCATGAAGGAGACTTGTTACAGGTGAAATGAAAAATGTTAGTTGTAGCTCACTAGTGAACAAGGAAGGTTCACCAGAGGAAGGAAAGGAATTGACTATTGATAGTTATGATAGGGGTACAGAGGAAAGTCACAGACCAAGGGAAAAGAGTGATAAAGTAGTTGGACTCAAAGGAATGAGTAAAGAAGAAAGGGACATAGAGTTGGCCGAGATGAAGGTAGAACTCAATCATTTGGAGAAGCTGGTGTTGAAAGGAATTAAAGAAAAATGGAAACAAGGATTTTATGTGGGAAGAAGAGTTAAATGGCCTGTCAGAGAATTGTTTGCTGAGAAATTATTACTTTGAACAGTTGAGAATGAAGGAATAGAAGATATATGTGAACTAGAGAAAGGATCTCTCCTTGGGGATGAAGATAGTGATCACAGTGATGAAGAACTGATCTATGTAGATCAGAATGAGAGAAATGTGTTGATAGCATCCTCCCAGACAAGAGGATCTCATATTTTTGGGATTAATTATTTCTGTGAATGTAAAATTACAGTTATGTAGCCTAATGAATTTGAACCTGTGTACGAAAAGGTGAAAGGAGAAAAGGCAAGACAAACAAGAAAGGAGATGCATAAGGACTTTCGAGACTTCAATTGGTGGAGGAAATTAAAAGGTATGGCTGAATGGTTGTGTCTTCTTTTAGAGGAAACTTATTGGATCATATTTGAAGGAATTTTAGCATGGATAGAAGACCAATGGGAAATGGAAGCAGGAAAGGAGACCAATTCGTTGTAGACTTGTCGAATGAAGAGAAGGAAAGATGACACAAAGAAGTTAGCTGAAGAAGTTAAGCCAAGGAAATATTTGAAAGATAAAAGGCTTATTAGAGAAGAGGAGGAGGCATTATTGTTATCTTATTTCGATAAACTGAGTGTTGGAAGAGATTGTGTAGAACAAAAAGGTATTCTACAAACTTATGATGAAGTTGCCAAGCATAGTCAAGAAGTTGTAGTCCCAAAAGTTTTCTTTGATGAGGAAGAAATCAGAGATGTTGAGGAAGAATTTCTCAGTAACTTAGTGAACTATTAGAATAGTTCAGAGAAGCATGAGGAACTAATCACTGAGGCTTCAAATTAAGAGCCTTGTAATTTTGAAACTGACATGTTGTGTATGATTTCAGGTTTGACAGGTGATGAACAACAATTAGACAATGTGCTTATGCATGTTGATGAAGAAGTGAAATTACTAGAAGAGATGGCTGAAACAGAAAGATATTTTGAGCATGTATTTAATAATTTTGAGAATGATGGTATGGACGAGGAAATTGTCATGATTAAAGAAGCTGAAGATAAGCAAATGAAAAATTGTGATGATAACCAGAATGAAATATCTTCAGTAGAGAATCAAAATGAAAGTATTATGGGAAATATGAAGGAATATAAGATGATGTTGACAGATACAGAAGTTCAGGAATTTTGTGATTTTAAAGTAGATCATTTTTATGAATCTGTAAACCATGAAGAAGCTTTAGAAGACCAGAATTTTGTTTCTGTTGTAGGAAAAGATAAAACAACATCATTTTGTTGCAATGGTCTAAGTATAGAGGATGAAAAGATACTTCATAATGATATGCTCCAAGAAATCCTAGCTATTGAATTGCTGAATGATAATCTCGTGATAGAACAAGAAATATTGTATAGTGCAGAGGAAAGTATTGGAAAGAGAAATGATGACAGTTTCATAACGTTTGTAGGACAGTATAAAGATTTGATGACATAATTACCTATGAAAACTGAAACCCATAGTTATTTTAAATCTGACAATTGTGATGGAAAATCTGTCTTATACAGGAAGGAGGAGTCATATACAAATGACATGCTTATTGAATATAAAGGGAATTGTATTTTTCTGGAAAGGTTATTAAATGAACCTGATAACAAAGAGGAAAGGATTATCTTTAATAATAATGGAAGGGATGCTGTAGAATACAGACAACAGTTTGTAAATGAATGAGGCAAAGAAGATTTGGGCAGAAATTTTCAAATTTATATGGTAAAGGAGAATGTACAACATATAGATATCAGTGGAATTAAGTTAAAAACAAATTGTAAAAAGGAGGTTGAGGAATTGTGGAAGATGAAATCAGATGAGAAATGGGACAACAAGGAAAAGAAATTAACAATAGGAATTTGTATCAGCAAGGAAAAAGGATGGTAGCAACATAAGATTTGGAAATCTGGAGGAACAGAAGTGACAGTGGCAGAATATGACCAGTTACAAAGTAAAGTTTGGTATATTGGATTGATAGCAGAAGAAACACATGACCAGGAGGTAATGGAAACTTTCAACTTTGGGAGTCTGATGTAGGAGCATTTAGGCCTAGTCAGCAATGTGATAGCATGATCACATGTTGTGACTAACAAGGGGTTGGAAGATAATAGTTTAATTAATTTTATTTGTTTAAATGTATGAGAGCGTTCATTTATTGTTAAATATGGGAAAAGGGTATATGTGGCTAATTGATCCTCCCTGTGTGGAGATCACGCCAAATAGTTAGATTTATTTAGTTTTGAATAAGATATGAGGAATTTGGGAGCTTGATTTAGTGTTTGTTTAGAAAAGAGTGGAGTTGAAGAGACTTTGTAGGAGAGATTTCTGGTTCTAAACCAGAATTGGTTCATGAACCCATTCTTGTATAAAATGTGGTCTTTCTATATAAATCATAGGTTGGATAGGTTAGCGAGTGAGAGAGGTTAGATAGGAAAGACAGATAGCAGATTCGAGTGATTGTAAGCCTATGGGCAGAGTTGAAATAGAGGTCACTAATGTGTAATATTTCATTTAGATATATATCCATTGATTCATGTTTAGATTGTATGCGTATGTTATTCGAGCGTTAAAGGATAATTATTGTGTGAATCAGTATTCTGTATACATATGTATGCCGGTCGAGTTCTGTGAAATCCGCATAGGAGGAGCAGAGACGGAAGTGTGATGGATCTTTGAATCCATTAAAGGGACCAAATAGAAAGCTCAGGAGGAAGTACACATTAATAAAAACCAAGGGGCCATAACCTTTAAAGGACACCTGCAAGCATAGCTAACACTGAAAACAGCATGAAAATGAGTAAACAGATAGAGTGGAGGAGTATAGTGCCCATGCACAGCAACTGTTAGATCTAAAAGATCAATAGTTGAGATTTATCGCATCAGCATGAATCTTTATGGATGGATCAGTCCTAACCATTTTCAATCTTTGATTGTGACATCATCGATGAACTGAGGGCCGTTGGATTGAAAAGGGGATCGACAGTGGAGAATCGATCGCATATCGGAGAAAAGGTGGGTCGATAGACAATGTAAAGGAACGCCGATATAGCGATCGCTGATAATCGGACATCAGCGATTAGGACAATCAGCGATCAGGCAATCGAGAGTTCAGCCTTTTAGAGGAGTGGAGTGACTCAAGTACGGATCTGACTTTTTTATATATGCAGATGAATAACATTTGAGATCTGGCTTATTCGGTTGTGGGCAGATTTATTTATATTTATGTGTAAAGCAGAGATCAACAAGAATGCGATACAGTATATGGAATGGTCAACCCAAAAGATATATACAAGTGGGTTTATGTATTTTGAGTTCCGTAACTTGAGTGCGGAGCAAGATTTTCAGGGTTTCCCATGTATTTCGGTATTATGTGTTGCCGAGGGGTTTAAGACTTGAACACATATTTTAAAGCTTCTCATAGTGTAAAATAAACCTGATAAGTGTTTAGCCCATGATTTTAAAGGCTTAGGCTATATGGGAAAGCTTCCGACAATTTTATGTGGGTATAGCCACTAAGTCCAGACCTGATAGTTGTATATGTGGAGAAAATTGCTTTAAATTGGGTTCCCTACGTCAAGTTCTCTCGAAACAGTTGCAGTATTTTGTGGCACTCCAAAGCATTAATGAGGTTAATTGGTTGTAGATGATTTTGAAATTAGACTATTGGATTCTTTATGGCAGAAAGGTGATATTAGCGTCGTCACTAGCTTCTAATGAGTTGTTGACAAGATGGATAGAGTGAGCATATGAAGGGGTCAAAAGGATATTAAGTTAGGAGTGTCCTGATCCATCTACCTCGTTGCCTTGTGCAGACTAATTAGAAGAGAATACATCGGCGGGGATCTATATCACTAACCCTTTTATACTTCTTTGAATATAAACATCTTATCAGTTGAGGCAGTTGGGATATATTCTGGCGGTGTGTATATTCTTTGGGATGTGTATCTCCCCAATCTAACTGAACCATTCTGAAGGAGGCATATTGTGGTGGGGTCAATTCGTATACTTACTTATATACATTGGTTGGTTGTTCTCTATCAACAAATTTCCTATCCTAAGATATCGTGGGGTCAAAGGATTGCAATAAGCAGCTAATGGGGGAGTTCATGGTGCGACCGAGATATGACCACCAATAATTTATTATTACATTTCCTCTATAAGTATATGTGTTTATCCTCCTTTCATCGATTGGATGTCAGAAAAGCAACTTGGATAGAGGTAGGTGAACCCATTTCATTGTCATTGGAGGAGGGGATCAATTGTTTGAATAATATTCACTGCTTTACTTGAAGGTGGTCACGAGACTGTTTGCATTTTTAAATAGTGGTTTTCCTGTAGCTTTTTCCCACACCCCTGATCCATACAAGGAAGCTTGGTTATTGTTTAGAATTCCATCTAATGGAGAGATAATCCCCGACAATTGACCTAGACATAGACATTGAACAGACCATTGAAGTCACAGTGGCTGCAGAAAACAAAAAGGATTTCAAAAGTTGACAGTAAAAATCCAAGGTTATGAAGATCAGGGATAGGAGAGGTATTAGCGTTTTCTAAGATATAGTTGGGACTATTGAACCACAAAATAATAAATTTGTACCAGGGGTGGTAGAACTTGATATAGAGACTGGGGAGGTCGGGCCTGAATGTTCTCTGACGCATCAGCAATTTCACTAGAGATAAATCATAGATAAATGTAAAAATCCAATCAAAGCACAGGAAGAGATCCAGAAGTTAATATTGGGGGTCGATTTATATTGGAATAATGTAGTAAGATTAAGAAAAAGAATGTTAGCTGGAAGATGGGAGTTTATCAGGATGAATGGTTCCCAAATTAAAGAGTGGCTCCAAAAAAGTTAGGCCTCTCTTCTAGGATATAGACCTAAGGTCGGTGTGAGGTTAATGGTTGGTTTGGATTCCATTTCCTAAAGGAGGAGGATGTGATCAAGATCGCAAATTTAGCATGGGTTAAAGGATGTGGTTTTCTAATCCTGCAGAATTGGAAGGTTGGATTTCACCCAATAATGGAAGTTCCCAAGAGAAAGATCGTTTGGGAAAATTTGTTTGGTCTCCCTATCGAATTATGGACAAAAAGGAGATTCGAGAAATTGCAAGTAAAATTGGAAAATTTATTACGTGGATGAAGGGTGTATGGACTTGCTTGACAAAAATGAAACATGGTTTCTAGTGGAAGTGGCTATGACAGGTGGATGACTTATTGTGATTGTTTTATTTTGGGCTACTTTCTTTATCTAAAGACAGAAGGTTGATTACTGGGGAATTCCATTTCTGATCCAAAATGGATCATTATATTGTTTTTCATCCATCTTGATGCATTTGGAGTGGGAAAAAGTGGAGGAATCATCTCACGGGACCATTTTTCCTGATAGGACCAAGTTTGGCAAAACTGGGTTTGAAACCTTCTAGGAGCGTTTTGAGGCATCAAATGACATTTTTGTGGTAAAACATTGCAACTATAGTGTTGCACTTTTCATTTTATTCTACACGCATATACCTTTCCAACGGTGCAAGAATCACGTCAATTAGAGCCTGTATTCAAAAGTTATGCCACTCATAAGTTGACCTTCCTGTTTTCACACCTATAGTTTGGGATGTGTTGTAGCGACTGCAACACCCTAAAAATTTTTGGATTGCACTCAAATTTAGGAGAATCCCTTGGGTTTTTCCTTGATGGTTTCAGACACTCGAGCTTGTTCCATGAGCTCCTTTAGAGTGTTTCCACCCCTTCTTCTTATTTGATCATTTGTCATCTTTTGGCATGTTTGTCTGCTTTAGCATACTTGTGGTCTGTTTCTGGTGATTTCGAAGGTTTGTCTTTGTGTGTTTGGGTTAACCTAACTATGTAAACATTGGTCGCACTCATACACAATTTTAAGCACTATTGCACAAGTGTCTTCAAAATCGTCCTAAGGTCTATCTCAAGTGTCACACTTGTCTCTTTTGGTTCTAGCCTAGTCTAAAATAGGGTAATACTTTGTCTTGTTGTTCCAGTGGTATATGTCATAGTATCATTGAAGTATGCCAAGTGTGTGATCACAATGTCTTCGCTTGTACTTTGGTTTTGATGACTGCCATATCCGTTGTGGAATATTTTGCTAGATTCCAGACAGACCTTTCTAGTTCACGTGTGTCTCTTCCTAGGTTGTACTATTACCTCTCACTTAGAGGCTCACTTCATTTTCCCTCTTTGCAGTAAGAGAACCTAGACATAGCTATGTTACGCACTCACTAGGCACACTCACCTCACTTTTAAAGATACGAGTTTAACACTCTCATGTGTTGAACATCAACAGTCAAGGAAAATCTCTAAGTAAATGGCAACTAGGCCATCACACCAGATGGGACGCCTACACCAAATGTGTGAGGTATAATTGGGACTTCATATCGAGGAGATAACTTGAATGTTGGTGGATCCAGCACTGTCAATAGGAGGATGCCGAATCAGCCCCCATTATTCATGGAAAAGGGGCTAGCCATGTGTTTATGATGTAAAAGATTCTAGAAGAGTCTATTTTGTAACTCTAGTTAAGAGTTGATGTAGTCAAAATTAACCACTAGTAGGTTATCAGGTTGTGTTATAACCAGGCCACTAGGAGGAAGTGGCATTCCATTCTTTCGAGAGAATTGTGTTCCATAGATAAGAAAAGATACCCTGGAGAGATAGGAGGTAGAGCAAACAGAGAGGATATGTTCACTATAGAATCCCATGGGCCACAGACATTACTTCTTTGTACCTGTAGCCATATTTCTAGATAGAGAAAGAGAGAAAAATTGCATCACCTTCCAGCGATTTTTTCTCGCGAAAGGGTTTCTGGACTTCTTTGTACCTGCAGCATATTTCTAGATAGAGAAAGAGAGCAAAGTTGCATCACCTTCCAGCTAGTTTTTCTCCCAAAAGGGTTTCCCAGAGAGCATATCTTGTGTCCTATGTGTTTGTGAGCTTAATTTTCTATTCTCTACATTTCTGCATAATTTCCATTCACTTGCATGTACTAATTAAAGTTATATCCACAGATCTTAAATTTTGATAAATTGTAATAGTGTAGAAATTTCAGTATTTTAATATATTATCATATATGTTGTGACAAAATGTCTAGTGGAATATCCATGACTGTTTACGGATCATTAGGTATCAGAGAAGGTTTCTTTGGATATTTTGGATATTTTCTGGGGATCTAGGTTGGCAGGGTCGAAAATCGTAAAACCATAATCATGTTCGACGAATATGTAAACCTCGTGATCCTGTGGAGGTGAGGTTTTTGCGGATCGAACAATAATCCATAGATATAAATCGCAATGTAAACCTCCTCATGGCTGCCCTAAGAAATATGTTGGGGATAATTGGAGAATATGGGGGTTCAAATGTAGAAGAAAAATGAAAAGGGGGATTGGGAGATCGGGAATACCCAGAGAACTAACCGAAGAAAGAACCCAGAAGAGATCAACCTAGTTTGAGTGTCGTGAATCAATCCTTGTTCAAAATGGAAGCAAAAGTCAATATCAAGTCATACCATGTGAACTTGAAGCTCTGAATTTGAACCACTGGTTACAGTAATTGGCATTTGATTTCAACATCCATCAGATCGAGGAAGGGAAAAAGATCTCATTTGTGCGATTGAAATTAGAGGGCCATGCACTAACTTGGTGGGAGAGTCACGCAGAAAACCTGAAGTTTGAGGGAGAACCTCTAGTGACTAAGTGGGAGGATTTCAAAACCCTCATTAAGTCATAGTTTTATCCCATTGGATACATGGAGGACCAGTGGATTTGGTGGCATTAATTCAGGCAAATGTCGGTCCAAAGCGTGCAGGAGTACACCAACAAATTGAGAAAGATGGCTATAATGTTAGGTATCTCTCCAAAGAACCAAGATGTACTCCTCAAGTATTTGGGGGGTTTTCACCGTCATCTGCGTGAGAAATTTATGTCTTTCAAGCCCGAATAAGTGGACAAGGCTTGTGTACATGCACAGTACCTAGAGAACATAGACCTGAAAAGAGCGCAATCAAGTGGATCGCAACAGAAGGAGCAACATGAAGCTTCTAAGGAGGGTAAGAAGAAGCAGAAAGGGGGAAAGATAAAAAGATGGAAGCCACAACAAATATCCTAGCAACCACTTCAACCACTGCAACATTGATAGCCATATAGAGGATGATCTAAAAATGGGGCTCTTAGGCTTCTTATCTAACTTACAAGAACCTCTCCCACTCCCAAAGCTTTAAATATTCCCAAGTCTTATTGATTAACCAATGCAGAATTAGTAAGTGCTTGATAATGTGTGTGTACACTGGTACTCATTTTCAACTGATTACTTGCTTTAAAATCTATTGTTTAAGTTGATATGTAAATGTGCTTGAACATAATATATAAATGCATATAATAGTAAACAATGCAGCAATAAACAATCACATAAAAACAACAATTTAATTAGGAGTTCACCCAAAACTCTTGGGCTATCTCCGTGAGCTCTAGTCAACTCAACTAGGCTCTCTTGGATTATGGTATAAGTCTTTTTTTTACAGGATCTTGGCTTAACTCCTATTGTTTTCACAGAAATAGTGGGTTCAGACACCATGTTATCCCCTCTAGCTCTTGAAGCTCTCGGCTTTCTAGCTCTCGACTCTCGCTCTGGCTCTCGGCTCTAGCTCTGACTCTTGGCTCTAGCTCTTGGCTCTGGCTCTTTCGTACGGGGGTTAACTGCCCGATAACGGTGATTTTCTCTCTCCTCAACCTGGAAACGTGGTAGCCATTGTATGGGATTGGGTGGAGCTCGGCCAAAACCATTTACCGCCCATGGCCCGCCCAAAATCCTGCTTGTTTCATGATTTCCTTTGTACTTTAAAAATACATTAAATCATTGAAATATCACAAAAAGGATTTATGGAAGACTTGAAATATTTATGAAGTGGAATTTACAAACCCTTTCGGATACAGTTTCATCACATATTGGAATCGCTTCGGCGGCATGGCCAATGGCCAAAAAATCCATTAAACGGGAACTACAAATGAAAATTTGAATTTCCAGATTTGAAATTTTATGAAATCGGGCTTTTAAACCCCATCGGGTCTGGTTTTGATCGAAATCACAAGTCGCAACGGCCCAGGGGCTTCCCCTTTGGTATCGCCGATGCCGATCTACCGATATTGCAATCACACTATCACATCTACCCGAGGCCTTTGCCTTATGGGTGCATATGCTTGCCTCCGACCCGATCCGTCGATCCGGTCATCGGAGATTGTTGATCACAGGTCCCTTCTACCGGACCTTAAGTCTTCCTCTTTGCCTTATGCGATGCCCTTTCCTCAAATAGCCTTTTTGGCCATTTTTTTGAAGATTTGCCTCTTTTTCTAAAGAACCAAGGGCATCTTCTTTCCATGATAACTTCTGCATACTAAGTCTATTTTTTCCCATTCAAGTTGCAGCAGATTCAGAATGAGACGATCTCTACAAAGGAGCTATTTTTGAGAGCATCATGTGACTTTCATTTCCCTCTAATTTACAAAGGATTTGTGCCATTTGGCACCTTTTACCTCTTATATGAAGTCTTTTAGACTTAGAGGTTTATCCAGGATCCATTTTTGGATCATGCCTTCCCACTAAAAGAACTTTTGGTCTCCAAAAGACTAATATATTGATCTGAACAGTACCTGAGAGTAACAACACCCTCTTCTTTCAACCTCCACACACTTTCCTTGCATAGTTCTTTTAACCAAAGCTCCTGACCACTTCCCTTCTTGGATGGGCTAGTCTTCCTAGGAAGAACTGCCTTCCTCCTTGCCTTCTCACAGAACTCCTGCTGAAATGGTCATAGAAGGTAGTTTGAGCTTCTCTTCCTTGATCATTGATCCAAGGTGGCTCAAACAAATTTGAAGTACATATACTACACAAAACTTTCATTTGTACCTATTTGACAAGGTGTCAACAACAACTTTTAACAACAACAAATATATAGACAACAACTGGATGGCCTAAACTCCTACTCCAACAAAGGAACATATTTCACACCTTGTGAACACCTCCATGTCTTACATCTACATACAAATGATGGACTAGACAACAAGCCCACAAAACATGCCTTTAAAACGAATGACCCTTCAAGTCAAGCATGCAGAAAAATATCATTTGGACTCTTTTTCAAAAGATGAAACACTCCATCATTATCTCCATCTAGGAGATCAAGTTAACTTCTTCCAAGTCAACATGGCATCACATGCATGTCAAAGCAATCAACTCTGCAAGTTAATTACACATACATGTTCAAAAACAAGGAAATCATCAACATCCCTATGTTCATGCATCTCCTACTCATGCATGCATTTCATACTTCAACTTTCACTTAAGCACACTGTACTTTCGAAGCTCAAATGAAATATAATGTAGACGCGTCGATAGAAATGCAATATTAATCGGATAAGAACTCTACATATTTCTTACCAATCCCTTTCAAAGGTACTACCTTTGTCTGCACATCAGCATCATCATGTGAATCATCCTAAGACACATCATTCATGGAATCTTCCTTTCCATTTCTGCCATCTTCTCTTTCCACTTTCTTCAGATTTTGTGGAAGCATTGTTGGATTCAGAGTCCAACATTTTGCAGCAAGATGTCCTTGCTTATGGCAGTAAGTGCACTGCATGTGCATCCTCTTGACAACATGATTTTCCTTGTCCAATGGACCTTTGGCTTCTTGCTTCTTTTCCTTCAAAAGTTTCCTATATGTGGCCATTCTATTCCAACACCTAGAAACATGATGGTTATCCAAACCACAAAAGGAACATGCAACTCTTTCCCCATGCTTATGTGGAAATTTACCATGCTTTGCAAAGTCAAAAGGAATATGTTTAGAACTAGATTTATACCTGCCTCTTTCACCTTTATTGCCTTCATGAGGAGGTGAATTGAGTGAAGAAGTAGATCCCTTTGGAACACCATCAATATCTTCAAGGTTATCATAGTTTAAACAAATCTCTAGTTCAAGTGTGTGCTTCTGAACACCTACATCCAGCAAATGATGTTTCAATCCATTGCATTCCTCTTGAATACAACCTTAACACTTCTAAGGTAGAGGACATGAAATGAAACTCCTCCTTGGGATTGTTTCAATGGCCTTCATGGCAGCTTTAGAACTCTCTCCATAAGACTGTCCATAGCCAAGACCCAAATACTTAGGCCTTTCCTCAACCATTATTGGTTCAACAATACCTTGTGCATGCTTACCCCCAAAGCCTTTTCCTTCATATCCCATCTTGGACATTAGCTTGTAACCTATGCCTCTAGTATGTTTTTCAAAAGAACCAATATAAGCATTCTCAGAAGAATTTGAAGACAAACTGAAATGGCTTACCTCTTCTTCAAGCAGATACTTGACTAAGTCTTCTTAGGCAACAAAGAGCTGTGTCTCCAACTCATGCACCCTTTTCAGGTTCATATTTGCAATATGAAGTTGCCTCTCCATTTCCTGCAATTTGTTAGAAAGCAATTGCTTGTCTTCCTTCATGGAATTCAACTGTTCTCTAAGCATGCTGCTCTTCCTTCCATCCTCATACATTTCTCTCACCATATCCATCATGATGAACAAGTCCTACTTCATGTCTTCATCAAAGAATTTTGTGAAGAAAGGAGAATTTGAGGACTCACTTGAAGAAGTTTTCATTATGCCAATGAACAAAAGAACTTCAAACAAGAATAAAAAAGAGCTTTATTCAAGCAACCTTTTGCAACAAACCTCCTGTGCTCCAAGGATTTCTTTGAGGTCCTATGGGATAGAAGAATTCCTTCATCCCTTCTTCTTGCTTGTCCTTCCTGGATTGAGCTATCAATAGCTTTCCCTTCACCTCTACAAACTAAGAAAATAGTCAGTCTACAAACAAGCATACAATCAACCTCTGACTATTTAAACACCTCTCAGACAAGCAATCTTTGCTATGTCAATCAAGCATTCTGATATAACCTTCTTAAAGGTGTGGTTAATCAATATTAAGCTCTGATATCACCTGATCTGAAAATGGGGCTCTTAGGCTTCTTGTCCAACTTACAAGAACCTCTCCCACTCCCAAAGCTTTAAATATTCCCAAGTCTTATTGATTAACCAATGCGGAATTAATAAGTGCTTGATAATATGGGTGTATGTTGGTACTTGTTTTCAACTGATTACTTGCTTTAAAATCTATTGTTTTAGCTGATATGTAAATGTGATTGAACATAATATATAAATGCATATAACAGTAAACAATGTAGCAATAAACAATCACACAGAAACAACAATTTAATTAGGAGTTCACCCACAACTCTTGGGCTACATCTCCGTGAGCTCTAGTCAACTCAACTAGGCTCTCTGGGATTATGGTATAAGTCTTTTTTTTACAATCTCTTGGCTTAACTCCTGTTGTTTTACATAGAAACAGTGGGTTCAGACACCATGTTATCCCCTCTGGCTCTTGAAGCTCTCAACTTTCTGGCTCTCGGCTCTCACTCTGGCTCTCGACTCTGGCTCTGGCTCTTGGCTCTAGCTCTTGTCTTTGGCTCTTAGCTCTAGCTCTGGCTCTGGGCTCTGGCTCTTGGCTCTAGCTCTTAGCTCTAGCTTTGGCTCTTCAGCTCTGGCTCTGGCTCTTCGGCTCTGGCTTCTTTGGCTCTGTACAGCTCTCCGGCTTTTCGCTTGACCTCCAAGTGACTCCCTTGGCTGCTCTACGCAATAGCTTTCCACTCTCTCTGCTATCTCGGCTTTGCAACTGCTTTCAGCATTCCACTCTCTCTCAATTGAGCTCTCTGGGCTCCTTTGAGACATTTTCCCAACTTTTTGGCTTCCCCAGCCATTTCCCTGCATTCAATCATTCCCCTGCGACTCTGTGGCTTCTCTACACTATCTGTTCAACTGGCCATCTGGCTTTGTGGCTCTATGGCTTTCAAAATGCCTCATTTTCTACCAAAACATCTACTTGTAGCATGGACTGATGATTAGAGGCTATTACAGAAGGAATCCGGGCCGTTTCATAGGAAAAACCCCACAAATGGTCATTCTCTGTTTACATAGAGAAATACACAAATACACAGGAAAATCTTCCCAAACACGGTCTATAGGACATCAAAAATCATTAATTCCGCCCTGTATTCCCTTCGGATCTGCCTTTTAAATCGCTTATTGCATCCCCACCATTTATCTGAGAGATCTAGATCCAATGGTGGTGGTTAATTTCGGGCGACTCTTTCGTACAGGGGTTAACCACCTGATAAGGGTGGTTTTCTCTCTGCTCAGCTTGGACACATTGCAGCCATTGTATGGGATCGAGCGGAGCTCAGCCAAAACCATTTACCGCCCATGGCCCGCTCGAAATCGTGCTTGTTTCATGATTTCCTTTGTATTTTAAAAATACATTAAATCAATGAAATATTGCAAAGCAACTTTATGGTGGGCTTGAAATATTTATGAAGTGGCATTTACAAAACCTTTCAGGTCTGGTTTCATCACATATCGCAATCGCTTCAGCAGCATGGCCAATGGCCAAAAATCCATTAAACGGGAACTACAAAGGAAAATCTAAATTTCCAGATTTGAAATTTTATGGAATCGGGCTTTTAAACCCCATCGGGTTCGGTCCTGATCACAATCGCAAGTCGTAATGGCCTGGGGGCTTCCCCTTTGGTATCGCCGATGCCAATCCACTGATATCGCAATTGCACTATCGCATCAGCCCGGGGCCTTTGCCCTATGGGTGCATATTCCTACCTCCAACCCGATCCGCCGATCCGATCATTAGAGATCGCTGATTGGGGGTCCCTTCTGCCTGACATTAAGTCCTCCTCTTTGCCTTATGTGATGTGATTTCCTCAAATAGCCTTTTAGGACATTTTTCTTAAGATTTGCCTCTTTTTCTAAAGCACCAAAGGCATCTTCTTTCCATGATAACTTCTACATACTAAGTCGATTTTTGCCCATTCAAGTTGCAGCAGATTTAGAATTAGATGATCTTTATAATGGACCTATTTCCAAGAGCGGCCTATGACTTTCATTTTCTTTTGATTCACAAAGGATTTGTGTCATTTGGCACCTTTTACCTCTTATATGAAGTCTTTTAGACCTAGAGGTTTATCTAGGATCCATTTTTGGATCAGAGGATAAGTGTTGGAAGTTGCATCCAAAGCTAAACCTAAAGAACAGGAAGAAAGATAATAAGAATAAGAATCTAATGGCCACTGATTCAAGAAACCAAGTTGAAAGAAACCCAGACATGGATGAGAAGATCTTATGTACATCAGTGTAGAATGAGGTGAATCTAAGTAGCCTTCAGCAATAGGAAGAGAAAGAAGTGACTAAACTCTTCCATATAAAGATACAGGTCAAGAAGGAAAAGATTGATGCTCTGTTTGACTCAGGATGACATGCGAATCTCATTGTAGCAGAGCTGGTCAAGAAGTTGGGGCTGGAATTTTGTGATCATCAAAACCCATATCCATTGGTATGGGTAAATAAGGATGCAGAGCTGAAGGTAATAGAACAGTACAAAGTTAGCTTTGCTATCAGTGCCAATTTTATCGATGAAGTAGATCTGGATGTGGGTCCCCTTGATGTATGTGGAGTCGTGTTTGGGATTCCATACATGTACATTCGTGATGCAATATTCATGAGGAGAGCTAACTAGTACCGGCTCCTCAAGGATTGAAAATCATTCATCATCAACACACATAAAGGAAAGTCAAAATTTTCACTTGTAAGTGCCACCAGGCAAAGAAATTGATCAGTTCTAGCAAGAAGTGTGCCTTTTCATTTTTAAGAGAAATTCAGTCTAAAGAGCAGTCAATAAGAGACAAGGCATCCCTGGAGAGGTGTACTAAGAAACATAAACAAAAATTGGAGGAGTTGTTACAGGCATACAATGATGTGTTCCAAGAGCCTAAAGGGTTACCACCTAAGGGAGAAATGGAGCACGAGATCCAGCTATTGCCAGACTCCCCATTGCCAAGTATTGGGTTGTATAGGAAGTCTGTTATAGAAGTAAGTGAGGTGAAGAAATAGTTGCAAAAACTGCTAGAATAGGGCATCCTTCAACCAAATACATCACCATGTGGGTCACTCATCATCATTGTGCTAAAGAAGGATGGGACTTGGCAGATGTTTATAGATTACAAAGCGTTGAATAAAATCACGCTCAAGTACAGATACCCCCTGCCCAAAGAGACAATCTGTAGATCAATTGCAGCGAGAAAAGTATTTCCCCAAGCTTGACTTGAAGTATGGATATCACTAGGTTCGAGTGAAAGAATAAGATGCATGGAAGACCACCTTCAAAACCAAGCAAGGCTTGTATGAGTGGTTAGTTATGCCATTTGGCCTATGTAATTCACCAGCTACATTTATGATATTAATGAATGATATGTTAAACCCCTTTATAGATTCATTTGTTATTGTCTCTCTGGATGATATATTAGTATATAGTGCTACCTAGGAGGGGTATATTTTACATTTGACACAGGTGATGGAAACATTGAAGAAGCACCAGCTACTAGCAAATCTCAAGAAGTGTGAGTTTGCATAGGTGTATTTGGGGTATGTGATCGGTGGAGTAGAGTTGAAGATAGGCCATTCCAAAATGGAGTTCATCATGAAATGGTCAGCACCTACTAATGTTTATGAGGTCAGGAGTTTCATTGGGGTAGCATAGTACCTCAGGAAATTCATAGCCTCATTTTCAATGGTGGAAGCACTGGTCCATGCCATAACAAAAAGTAGCAAGAGTTTCCACTAGGGAAACATTCAGCAGAAGGCTTTTGAGGAGCTAAAGAAGAATATAAGTCAAGCACCAATTCTGGCATTACCAAACTTGTAGCAGCCCTTTGAAGTGGAGATAAATGTGAGTGGGTATGTTATGGGAGTTGTCTCGGTGCAAGGAGGAACGTCTGTTTGCTACCATTCTAAAGTATTTCATGGGGAAGTTATTAATTATCCTACCTATCATAAGGAGCTCTATGCCATGGTGCATGTTTTGAAGAAGTCGAAGCACTATCTCATGGGAAAGGAAACAATAATCTACACATAGCACTAGTTATTATAGTACTTACATGCCTAGAGTAAGCTACAGCAGACTAGGCATTACAAGTGGATCGGAATTTTACAATAGTTTTATTTGGTGATGATCAAGTATAAGAAGAGAAGCACAAAAAAGTTGACCGATATGATTTCAAGGCCACCCACATCAAATATTAAAACTTTGGGGACGCTTATGCACATGGATCCATTCACCTATGATGCATATAGAGAGGCATATTTAGAAGATGAGGACTTCAATGAAGTGTATTAATACTTGCAGAGTTAGAATCATGTGCACGATGGCGACAACGTCATTGACTACCATCTCCGAGATGGGTTACTCTATAAGATGGATAAGTTATGTGTTCCTAAAGGTGAGTTTTTGTAACTAATTTCACACCTCCAAGATTGCAGGGCACTTTGGTGTAGGGAAGACCATGGCTAACTTGCAGAGGTATGTGTATTGTCCCAAGATGCAAGAGCGGGTAGCTAGGTTCATAAGAGGATGCATGATTTGTTGTATCAACAATCCTAGCAACATGAAACAATATCTATATCATCCCTTACCTGTACCTACTCATCCTTGGGAAAGAATTTCCATGGACTTTGTGGGAGGTTTACTGACAAACAACAAGGGACATGACTACCTGTTTGTGGTAGTTGACAGGTTCAGAAAGATGTATGTTCTGATGCCCTATAAAATTCCATCATAGGATAAGAAGAAACACACTTGTTCTTTGGATATATCTGGGTGCACTTTGGGATACCAAGGAGAATCATTTTAGATAGGGACACATGATTTATCAATACATTCTAGACTACATTGTGGGAGAATATGGACACAAAGTTGAAAATATCTACAACATTCCATCCACAAACATATGGGAAGACAAAAGTAGTCAAAAGGACTTTGGTGCCGCTTATCAAGGGATACAACCAAAAGGATCCAAAGACCCAAGATTTAAATATGGTATAGATACAACATTCTTATAACAGAGAAGTCCACACTTCTACAAGAAAGTCCCCATTTTAGATTTTTTTTGGATATTTTCCACCTTCACCTTTGGATATTGCATATGGGAAACAAAGATGAGTGAGGGAATATCTTACAGGAGATGCTTTGAGGGCTGAAAATTTTATAGAGAAGTTCAGAAAGATCCATCTATAGGTACAAGAAACAACGTAGAAGTCACAGTGGAAGTATAAGGCCAGACATGCTCAACACAGAACAGAGAAATCATTCAAGGTGGGAGATAGAGTATGGCTACTATAGAACAAGAAGAGGATGCAGGGGCCTGGTAATAAAATCAAGGCTCTAAGTTATGGTCCCTTTGAGATACTGGAAAATATGGGTGATAATTCCTATCGACTCAGTTTACCACCATATATGTGCATTTACTTAGTTGTGAATGTAGATAATTTGAAACTCTGTGAGCCTTCCATGCTAGATCTAGAAGAGGAACGAGTCCTACCTTCTATGGAGGATTTGACACTAGATGCTTAGGAAGAGTTGACAGAAGATACATTTTTGAAGAAGAGGTCTAGAACTACCAGACAGTGGCAACATGACCTTTCACAGATTATGTTGAAGGGACAACTTCCAGGTAAAGCTAATCGGTACATTAGAGAGAAGGTCGAGGAAACATTTCCTCACCTCATTCAGTAAAATATTTTGGGGACCAAAAGCCTCAAAAGATGGGGAGGTGTGATCTAAGTTGGATCATTATATTGTTTTTCATCCATATCGATGCATTTGGAGTGAAAAAACGTGGAGGAATTAGGTCATGGGACCATTTTTACTGGTGGGACCCAATTTGGCGAAACAAGGTCTGAAACCTTTTGGGAGCATTTTGAGGCATCATACGAAATTTTTTTGGGGTAAAAATTTACTGCTTTAGAGCAGAAACTTTTCATGCTATTCTACATACAGATATCTTTCCAATGGCGCAAGAAGCATGCCAATCAGAGTCTGTATGCCAAAGTTATGCCACTCAGAATTTGACCTTCATATTTTCACACCTATAGCTCAGGAGGATGTCGCGTCAGCCCCCATTATTCATGGAAAAGGGGCTAGCCACGTTTTTACGATGTAAAATACTCTAGAAGATTCTATTTTATATTTGTAGTTAAGATTTGATGTGGTCAAAATTAACTACTAGTAGGCTATTGGTCTGTGTTATAATCGGGCCTCTAGGAAGAAGAGGCATTCCATTATTTCGAGAGAATTTTGTTACATAGTTGAGCAAAGCTAGCCAGGAGAGATACAAGGTAGAGAAAATAGAGATTATATATGCACTATGGCAGCCCACAGGCCACAGTCATTACTTTTTTGTACCTGCAGCCATATTTCCAGACAGAGAAAGAGAGCGAAGCAACTTGACCTTCGAGCTGGGTTTTCTCCCAAGAGGGTTTCCCAGAGAGAATATCTTGTGTATTTTGTTTTTGTGAGTTTATTTTTTCATTCTCTATGTTTCTGCGTAATTTCCATTCACATGCATGCACTAATTATAGTTAAATCCACAGATATTAAAGTTTAATAAACTATAATAGTGTAGAAAGTTAAATGTTTTAATATATTATTATCAGATCCGTTGTGATGAACTATCTAGTGGAATATCCACAACAGTTTATGGATCAATTTTGGTGTCTTGAATGTCACAACACAGAGCACTTGCCGATTAACTATCCTAATCGCAATATAAGCATGGGATAGAAGATAAAGGACTTTATCTTGGCAAGTAGAAACCCTATTTGGATGGCAGATGGTAAGATCAACGATGGGTCTTCCCAAATATCACCGGTGCATAATACGGATAATTACGACTCTAATTTGAATCCAAATATCTATAATGCTAGGATGGTTAATGGAACAAAATTGATATCAACACCTTGCAAAAAAAAAGGAAAAATGTGGTTGGGCTGTGAACCCGTGCAAGCAAGCTCAGACCCATTCTAAGAGGAAGGGAAAGACATAGAAAAGGCGAGCTATGAAACAAGTAGGTTATCTTTATTATTTCCAATTTGCATTGGCAATGAATATGAGGCAGAATATTTACCAATTTCCATCAATGAGGACCTTCAGGATCTAGCCAAGAATCTGAGAATAGGACTTGATCCTATTTCTATAAAGAAACACTCAATACATAATATGGATACAGGTGGTGGGGGTATGAAGGTATCAAGGTCAAGTAGAAAGAAGAGAAGAGAGACTAAATACAAAATGATCTCTCTCTATGTGGTAGATGCGGGAGAGATTAGACCCTCAGTCCTTCGAAGCCATGGAGGAGGAACTATTCCTATCATTCGATCTAGGCCCTTCCAATGTTTCAAATGAATATATGGAGGAAACTCAATTCTAAGACCTTCGAGAAATATATCCCAAAGCTAATATTTTTCAATGAGGGTCATGTCCCTTAATGTAAGGGGCCTGTGGTCTACCCAAACTAGAAGATCCTTAAAATACAACATAAACTCAAAATGTCCATCTATAGTCCTGCTACAAGAGACTATGATGGCAAAGGAGAAATCCATTGAGATTTTTCTTAGGATGTGTCCACAATGGCGTGGTTGTGTAACAAATGCTCAAGGAAAGTCAGGAGGTCTTGAGCTATATGGGATCCTACAATCTTTAAATTCCAAGCAGACAAAACCTATGCAAGAATAATAGGGGCTTCACTAACAAAGCAATACCATATCATGTTTGTTCATATTGGAGCAAAAAATTAGGAAAAAATGAAATAATATAGGGGTTAAAGGATTTTTATATGTTGTATAGCAATATGTGTATTATAAGATATTGTTTATACAATACATTGGCATGTGGAGACAAAAACAAGCGGGATGGAGAAATAGAGGTTTAGGAGTATTTTTGGAGTATCGAGAGTAGGAGGGAGAAAAAAAACACTACGGTAATATTAGGTCCATAATAGCATAATATTCAAACCCATGGCCCTAGTAATGATATGCAATTCATGGTAATGTTAAATTATTAAAGTAAAAGTGACATTCTCATTTAAAATTTTAACATTACCATGAAATGACTCAAGATGTTTGAGAGTGGTTCCGACCTCATTAGATTTCACATGGAGAAAGTAGAATTTTAGATCTCAGTCAAAATCGAGCAGACTTATTAGCTTTTCAAGATTTCAGAATTGGGGGGATTGCAATGTTTCCATTGGATTTTTTCATGTACTAGGGTACAAAACTCATATTTAATCAAGAGCACCAAGCCCTCTATGTACCTTGATGTTGGTGACATTGGTTTTAAAACTCCTCTATCATAACCCTACTAAAAATGTATTTGTCACTCAAACAAAATCTTGACTTGACATGTTATGCTTTTTCTAACTTATGTTAATGTTTGGAGGGTGATATTAATGACAAAGATCCCAAGGTAGCCAATGATTTTCATGATATGTAGGTATTTTTTGTAGCATGGTTTTTTTGGATGTTAGAGACCATCTAAACCCTATTTTTTGATGTATTCTTAGTTCAGATATGAATTTCACTTGATGTTATTTTGGTTATGTGCACCCTTACATGCTATATAAATGAGAACCTATAATTGTGGACACGTGGTTGATAAATTTATAACTTCTAGATGAGAGATGTTATATGGTTTAATCCATGTTTTTATCTTTTTTATCATAAATTCATCATTCTACCTGCTTTTCTTGACATATATGCATCAAATTATATAAAGATATATATTATATAAAATTCACTCCCAAAATCCTTCCCAACCTGGGAGCTTTTGAAAATGTCTCTCCTTGCTCCTGCTTCCACTCCCACTTCCTACTTCCACTCTTGCTTCCCACTTATGCTCCCGCTCCCAAGAAACCTTGCTCTAGAACATACATTCATCACATTACTAATACCTCTATAATCTATGTCTAATATGTGTTTGTTAATATTTTTTAACTATTGCTCAACTATTTATCCTCCCAATTATGGGGCAATAGAGAAGCAACAGATATGGCACCTTCACCCTTTCCTTACATCAGTGATGAACAAGTTTAATAAAAGTGAAGGAGAGAGTGATACCGACTATTACTTGGTAGAGGGCACATGCATGCCACAAGAGAAATTGAAATAAACTATTTTTTGGAAGAGGGTGCATGCATGCTAAGGGCACACATGTCACACCTTCAGTTAATTCCAGTTTAGATGTTATTTCAAATTTAGCAATTTCAGTTTTAAACAAAGATTTTCTATTATTAAAGCTTTATTTTTTTTTATTTTTTTAGCATGCATGATATATTTTTACTAAGAGGGTGTATATCCTTAGTCAATTAGAATACTTATTCATGATAAGTTCCCATCTTAAGTAGAGGACATGGATCTCAAGGAAGGGATGCATACTTGCATGCTACACTTCATATTTTGATGGAGACACAATTACTTGGCACTCTTACCATGCAACTATGGTGCACTAGGCGATCAAGTTAGGGCTATGATTTGAAAAAGCCCAACCAAATAGGCTCTTGCATGTGTCCATATTCATTGTAATTTATCTCCTCTTCATATTCTATAAGTGAGATGAAAGGTGTGCCATTGTATTGGTTATTGATGTTTTGTTTTGAACTATTGTAGTGTATCTTTCTCAGTATTCAATAGAAGATAGATGCAATTGAGAGTTAAAATCTATTTATTTTCCATTCATATTTTCCACAACATGTATTTGTAAATCATCCAACTTATATCTTCCTCTTTTTTATTGAAACATTCAACTTTTTAGCTACCTAGTATTTAGGTTATTCTTTCTAGGTGCAGAATTTTCTTACCATTGTTAATGAAAATAAAGGGATATAAATAAAAATGGGTATAAAAAATGTCAATGAAAAAATGGATACCTACAATATCTAGTGAAAGTAGGGGTTTTTTAAATTGGGAAGGTGTATTAGGTTCGTATTGGTAGGGGGTTTAATAAAGTGATTTAGAGGTAGTTTTCAATATGTAGTCAAATTAAGGGTATTATTTAGTATGCCATGAATGCACATGCTATGTCAGAGGCTCATTGAGTGAAGCCCATGTGGAAGGAATAATAATGACAGGTTGTTGTAGGGATAGCTCTTATAGATTTCAGATTTTGAACATCTAAACGCCATATTCCAACTGCATAACTTTTTGGGAGGTGGTTGAAGCATCTAATATCCTAAACATTCATGCGTTGATCATGGTGGGTGATATGAATTTAACAATTGATGTGATTGAATGTTGGGGACACATTGAAAAGGAAGACCCTTTGGTGAATCATTTCAAATAACATTTTTACCGAAAGGCTCTTAGAGATGTTGCTCTGGCCCCGTTGTATCCAACATGGGAGGATGGTCATTCGAGAGTGGAGGGTATTGTAAAAAGAATCAACGGATTCTTTGTGGATACAATTAAGTGTCATGGGCTAAATCAGATACCATCTCGGACTTTCTTCTCAGACATATCTGATATCGATGCTATAATTTTGGAATGGTTTGAGGAGCTATATGAACATAAGTGACCCTTTAAATTCAACCCAGTGTGGTTAGACGAGTGTGATTTCCATAAATTGTTACACCAAACATAGACCTCCCTTGTCTATCTAATCAATGAAAATGATATACTGAGGATTAGGGACAAACTCAAGCAACTAAAAATTCAAGCCATGATCTGGATACACAATTGAAGAATTTCTCTCAGACAAGAACTACAATCTATAGAAGAATAAATTTCTCATCTATTGATTCGATCGATCCTGGAATTTTCTATGATCTCCAATAGTGGGAAGTCTTGAATATAGTGATGAATAAGGAAAAAATACTCAAATTACAAGAAGAGGAATGGTGACAAAAAATTTAGTTGGCTTGGATAAAGGGAGGTGATCAGAGCATTGAAATATTTCATAGAGAAATGACTAGAAGAAATTATATAAATTCCATTTGGGCCATAAAATTTGAATCTGGGCATATCCATACCTCTGCCATGGACATAAAAATGCAGGAATTTTGGTTCTTCATACATCAATTCATGGAAATAGAGGGAGAATACACAAAACAGAAAATGAGTAGTGTTAATATGTTTCCAGCGATGGTCAATGATGAGGACACTTCGCTGATGGACACTCCAATCTCGGAGGAAGAGTTTCTCCAAACAATTAAGGAGGTGGCAAAGGACAAGAGCTCTGAGCCTCATGGTTGATATATTGATTTCTTCTTGTACTTTTTCAACCTGATGAGATCGGAACTAGTTCGTATAGCGGAGGCAGTTAGATGCTCTGAGCACATCCCAAGTGTTATTAACTCGACTTTCCTCACTCTTATCCCCAAGAAAAAATATTTTATGTCTTTCTCTGATTATAGACCTATTTATTTATGTAACTCAGTATATAAAATGATGTCTAAAGTCCTTGTTAATAGAGTCAGAAAGATTATCTCAGCTCATATATCTTTGGAGCAGTTTGGTTTCTTGTCAAACAAGAGGATTCAATATGTTGTCTCCATTTGTTAAAATGGTAAACTAGGGCCAAATTTCACTCTCAGTAGGTACTTTGAAGAAGATAATTATGGATTTAATTCCTCTTTTGGAGAGCACCAAAATCGAACTATAGATCGTCAAATTTGGATATGGAGAAATGTGTTTTTGAATTTATGTTCTCTCACATGTAAATTATCAAGGTCGACCTCACCTCTATGTAGGCTCATCAAGCCCAATGGTCATGTCACTTGACCCCCATCAATTTGTATATATAGAGGTGCATTCAACCTCATTTACACACACACATATCTCATTCTTCTCTCTAAAATATCCACAGATGAAAAAAGATCTCCAGCGAATATAATGAGGGCAAGGTTGGGATTTGTTTAGTCTCCTTCATGGGCTGTGTTCCATAGGTAGGAGGTTGAAGTCAGTTAGTAGAAATTCTTAGCTTATCTGTGCATTATGTTGGGATCATTAATATTCATTTCATGACTAAGTTTGAGCAGAAAGCGATTTGAACTTATCAAGGGTTATTGGATGGTATTTTTGGCATACTTATGTATGGATCTTCTCTTCAACTATAAGTCACTCTCCTAACAGAATGGTTCAGGTAAGCTGCAGTACTTATGTCTCTTGACACATAAGGTAGAAAGGTTGGTCTCATCTAGGTTGCAAGCCTAGTCTTCATGGATCAGATGGACTGAAAGGCTTATGGAGGGGCTAACATTAGCTCAAATATGTTGATTGAATGTGAACATAAATCCTATAAGAAGGGTCACAAAATTGGAAGGAATTATGGACGTATTATAGTCATGAACCCATAAGCCCTAACCTAGACTCAGTTTATGCTTTGTATTCCATTGACCACTAAACATGATTGTGATTGCAAGAATGAATACTTGTTTGGGGTGCCTATTTGGCTTTTGAAAAATGGTTCTGGTTATCACATTGACAAGTCAATGTTGACTTTGATTCTACTCTCTCATCCTCTACTAAACATTTGATAATAATAATAAGAAGAATTGATCAAGGGTTTCCCCATCTTGGGGTTTTTCCTCGGTTTGAGCCATAGCTTTGTGTTCTATTGTCTTGGCATGTCTTCTGCATTTACATTTAATGTTATTTCATTAGTTATTTTCATATGGTGATTGTTAAAGTGATTTCTTATGGGTTAGTGGAATTGATAATGGGCTAATGAAGTAACTAACCTAAGGAAAGAACATGTTATCTAAAAATTAACATGGTCTCAGAGCTCGAGTGAGGACAAGCCCAAGCAAGAGTATAAGATAGAAATCACAAAATAATTTTGTTGACAAATATCCATGGTCTCCTCCTTCTGCAAATCTAAAGGTCCTAGCAAGGTCTCATCTCATCAAAAGTCAATTTATCTTTTTGGACTGTTTTTTTTTTATGGAAGGTTCTTCTCTAAGGTTTCTAAGAAATTTTGATCTCTAATATGGTTGAAATTTGGATCCGATCTCGATTCCTTATCCTAAGCTTATTATTGCACCAAGACTATGAATTTTGGAGGTTTTCTATAGCATGAAATTTCAACTCTGAGTCCTTAGTGACTCTTGAAGTATAGCACTAAATTGTTGTCTAAGGAAAATTTGTATGGGTATTTGTTTAAAGAAATTCACATCTGATCTTGTTTTAAGTCTTCCTCTATTGAACTCCTAAGGCATGTAGCATAATAGGCTCTTCTATGTAATATTTTGCGTCCCTTTACAAATATGTGTCATATGTGTTTGAAGCCTTAATTGTGATAATCTTATCCTCTAATTTGAGCCTAATAAGAGGAAATCCTTCTGTGATTTATTAAAGCATTTTTTTAAATCTCATTGGATCTTTTTGAGTGAAATTTGAGGAAAATTTTGCTCATCTTTGAGGACTATTTGTGTGGACAATAATATCAAATCTATTATTCTTGTGATCTTCTATATCAGTATAAAGTCATCACTTAAGTCTCAGCCCTAGGTGTCACAATTCAAAGCATGGAAGCTTGAATTCGTATGGCAGCATAAACCCTTTTGTGTGACATCAAATTTGCATCCGGATCTAGGATTCATCTCTCCTGCCAATTCTGAAATTCTATCTAAAGCAGTCACAAGAAGTCTCTGTCAAGATATTCACTCACTGATATGACACAGTTTGATGAAAGGCTCAGTGATATTTTTGCTTCAGGATCTCAGTACAACCACTATGTTCTCTCGATGTACCTATGACTAATGGCAGGAACAATATTGGCATAGGCAAAGCTACAAGAATAACCGTATTTTTACAATGACATCTCTATATCACTTCTACTCTGATTTGTAGCTCATCATCATGAATCACTTCGGTGGCATGACAGTGGCTCATTATGTTTTCACATCGGCTTGATATAATAGTCTTCTCAAACTCAGTGGATCGATTCTTTGCTTGAGACTCGCATGGTTCAGATTAAGTTCTCTAAGTATGCCCTAGTCAAAATCAAGATACCTGCAGTCAAAGGCAAATAATAATAATAAGAAGTCCTCTCATAATGTTTATCCCACTGAACTATGCAGGGCCATTTGACCATCTGTGCAAATATTTTACCATTCTACTCATCCTCACAGAAGCCTTTCATGGAGACTACTTAATGCCTCGTCAAGCCTATTTTGTAGCCAAATACAAGTTTGGCTGATGTAGGATAATCACCCTTCTTCTCCTTCTTCCAGGGTTTCTATCACTGGGTGAAGCAGTTTAGGGTTTATTTCAAAAGATACCTAATCATTGGCTAAAGCTAAGCTATCTAAATATGCCCCAGTCAAAATCAAGATACCTGCAGTCAAATGAAAATAATAATAATAACAAGTCCTCTCATAATGTTTATCCCATTGAACTATGTAGGGTCATTTGACAATTTTTGCAAATATTTTACCATTCTACTCATCCTCACAGAAGCCTTTCATGGAGACTACTTAATGCCTCGTCAAGCCTATTTTACAGCCAAATACAAGTTTGGCTTACGTAGGATAATCACCCTTCTTCTCCTTCTTCCAAGGTTTCTATCACTGGGTGAAGTAGTTTAGGGTTTATTTCGGAAGATATCTACTCATTGGCTAAAGAAGATGGTGTTAAGATATGCTCCTGTTTGTGGATCAACAACTTCCAATGACCCCAGAAAGTAATAACCAGTTTGAATGGTTATCTCAAAGGATTCGAATTATAGATGTTGGCTTATCAAAAAGTTTGTGCTGACAAGACTGGCTCATTGCCGCATCTGTGTTGGGCTTCAAAGTTCCTATGATCATTATATCAAGTCTCCCATGAACAAACTTACAGGAAACTGAAAATATTAATATCAAGTTCCTAGCCTCCTCCCTTTCAAGACAAGTTTGTCCATATAGTATTGCTTATGATTATGAAACCGATTCATGAGGATTGTTTTTGTTTTTTGGCTTGGGAAGACATCACATACAACACTTTTGATTCATCATAAGGAAATTTTCAAGTTATCTATGGTATTTAAAAGGAAACTTGAGTACTATCTTGGATGGTGTCAGGATTGGAATGATGATGAATACTCTTGTGAGAGATATGTGATTGACCTTATTATCACCAGTTAACCAAGGAGTGAAAAGGAGAAGAAGTGCATGGCACTATAGAACAAATCTTTATATCAACCTCTATTAGCATAAATACTTTGAAGAAAGAAACATATTTTGTGATTTCTTGAACACAAGGAGCAAAAGATTCTGATTTTGGCACCTTGGTTACATTATGCCAGAATCTTATGAAGGATAGTTTTATAGACATGGATGCCTGAATGAGAAAGACTCTTCCTTAGCATTTCTTCTCCCTGGTTAAAGAAGATCTTTAGAATGATCTTATTTGACATGAAGCTTCCTAATCATATGGGAAGCCCATGATTGAAGCAAAGCTTTAGAGGAAACTATAAAATCCCTAGATTAATAGCAGATTGAAGATAGTTCGATAATTATGTTTTGGAAAAAGTTACCCTTCTTGATATTCAGAGGGAGCTATGAAGTTGGATACAACTATTGATATTGTCTATCCAACAAGATGATGAAGACAATTTATGAATGATTGCTTATTCATATAGTATGATCCAAAATGCACTACTGAGCATTGTTGGCTAGGTTGTAGCATAAAAGCAACCAACATGTCCATTTAAGTAAACTCCATGTTGACGGTGTTAAATCTGCCAACATTCAAGGGATCTCCCCGGTATGAAGTCCCAACTAGACCTCACACCGTTTGGTGTATGATTCCCATCCAGTATGATGGCCTAGCTTCCATTATCTTAAAGATATGCCTTAGCTCTTGCTTGTCATCACATGAGAGTGATCTACTTGGTCTTCAAAAAGCAAGGTACATGTGCTTGGTGAGTGCTTAGTGTAACTTGTGTCTAAGTTCATTCACTACAGAGGGGGAGGGTGAAAATGTTTCTCTGGTCAAGAGAGAGTAGTCCCAACTCAGGTAGAGACACACACAACACAACAGGACCTGTGCAGCCTCCAGCGGAGTAGTCCACACAGATGCTATTGAGTATGGAGCATGATTGTTCAGAGGTCTTTGTTTCAACCGGAAGTATACCCCAGGAAGTTTGTACACCCCTCCACACGGGGGTTCAGGGGGGCTGATTCCCCCCCCCACCCAGCTGGGGGGTTTGGGGGCCAACGATCCCCCGGCGGGGGTTGCAGGGGAAATGCCCCTGAAGCTAAAAAAAAATGTAAAATTGCCTTGTAAAAGTATATTAATTTCTAGTCAATCTGGGCCGTTCATTAGGTGGATGATCTCACGGTAGAACTTATGTTTAGTTTAGGGTTTTTTTCCCTAGAAGGAAACCCCTCTCTTTGTATGAAGGAATTGTATTTGAGGCTGTGTAATAGATGTTTATTCTCTGTGCGAGAAGCAGAGAGGTGAGACTGTGAGAGAAAACAGAGGATATTACAGCGGATCTGATGTAGGTTGTGTCTCTTCATTTTGCTGGATAATAGAAAGGAAGGACTGGCTGTTTGGGGTGGACGTAGCCCAAACTGGGTGAACCATGTATATCTGTGTCTCTCTTGTTTTATGCATTTTATGTGTTTATATTTCTGCAATATTTTATGAGTTCCATTGCTCTGTAATATATAATTTTCTAACAACTGGTATTAGAGTCGAAGGTCTATTTGGCTGATAAACTCGTAGGAAAGAAGGGTTCCTCGTTCGAGTGGAAGCAATGGCGGAAGATGGTAAGTTTAGGGTCGAGAAATTTAACGGCCAAAACTTCTCGCTGTGGAAGATGCAGATGGAAGATTATCTGTATCAGAAAGATCTATACCTAGTATTGGGCGGAAAAACAAAGATGCTAATGGGTATGACAGATGAAGAATGGAACCTTCTCGATAGAAAGGCACTCAGAACAGTACAGTTGTGCCTCGCAGCGTCGGTCACCTTCAACATTTTGAAGGAAACAACGACAGAGGATTTGATTAAGGCGTTGGAGAAACTATATGAAAAACCCTCGACCTCAAACAAGGTATTTCTTATGAAATGGTTATTTAATATGAAGATGTCAGAAGGTGGATCTATTGTAGACCATTTAAATGATTTTAATACTGTTACAAGTCAGTTATGTTCTGTAGGGGTAAACTTTGATGATGAAGTTAGAGCTTTGTTATTCTTATGCTCATTACTAGAAAGTTGGAATGGTTTAGTAATG
The DNA here is from genome assembly GCA_031772625.1 of Pinus tabuliformis. NCBI lineage: Eukaryota > Viridiplantae > Streptophyta > Pinopsida > Pinales > Pinaceae > Pinus > Pinus tabuliformis. Next base: position 1,560,607,400 of record CM062804.1, read on the forward strand.
GCCATTAGTAACTCTGTTTCTGGATCTAGTACTTTAAAGTTTGATGATGTTGTCAGAGCTATCCTTAGCGAGGAAATGCGACGGAAAAGCTCCAGTGAGACATCGGGTAATGCTTTGAGTGCAGAGTCTAGGGGAAGAAAAATGGAAAGAGGAAAGAGTTCAAGATATCATAGTAAATGAAGGAAAGGCAGATCCAAGTCTAGATCAGGGATAGTGTGCTAGAAATGTGGAAATAAAGGACACCTAAAGAAAGACTGTAGATCTCGGAAGGGAAAAGAAGGAGATGCACAGAAAGAAAACAATCATGAAGCAAATGTGACAGGTGAGGTGTTACAAGATGCTTTGATTCTTTCTTTCGAAAATATTACTGATTCTTGGGTGGTATATTCAGGGGCCTCATTCCATGCCACACCTGATCAGAAATATTTTCATGACTATCTTCAAGGAGATTTTGGACAAGTCCATTTGGGTGATGATAAACCCTGTAAAATTGTTGGAATGGGTAAGGTTCTCGTAAAACAGCGGAATGGAAACCAATAGCTACTAAAAGAGGTAAGGCATGTTCCATATCTAAAGAAAAATCTGATTTCAACAGGGTAGTTAGGCGGTGAAGGTTGTGTGACAACTTTCACAGAGAAAGCCTGGAAGGTCACCAAAGGAGCCCTGGTAATAGCAAAAGGTGAAAAGGTTGGTACATTGTATTTATGCAATGGTATTTCTAACTCTGTTAATGCTTTAACTTCCAAAGGAGCAGATGCAACATTATAGCATCATAGGCTCGGACACATGAGTGAAAAGGGATGAAGATTCTTCACTCAAGGAATTTGTTGCAGGGATTGAATAATGTTGATTTGGACTTCTGTGAGAATTGCATTTATGGAAAATAGAAGAGAGTCAGATTTCTCAGAGTTGGGAAAGAAAAGAAGAGTGAAAAATTAGAGCTTGTGCATACAGATGTATGGGGACCTGCTCAGGTATCATCTCTCGGTGGCTCTCGTTATTATGTTACTTTTATTGAGGATGCAACTAGAAAAACTTGGATTTATTGTATTAAGAATAAATCTGATGTATTTGATACTTTCAAGAAATAGAAAGCTTTGGTTGAGATTGAGACATGAAAGAAATTGAAGTGTATGAGATTAGACAATGTAGGTGAATATTGTAGCAAAGAGTTTGATAGGTATTTTTCAGAGCATGGAATTCACAGAGAGAAGACAGTTCCAAGAACACAACAAGAAAATAGTGTGTCAGAAAGGATGAACAGAACAATCATGGAGCATGCAAGGTGCATGAGATTGCATGCAGGATTGCCTTTACAGTTTTGGGCAGATGCTGTAGATACTGTTGTTTATCTAATAAATAGAGGGCCTTCAAGTTCCTTGGATAGTGGTGTTCCAGAGGAAGCATGGATAGGTAAAAAGGTAAACTAATCTTTTTTAAAGCCTTTTGGTTGTGAGGCCTTTGTCCATATTGATAAAGAAAATAGAACAAAGCTTGAGGCAAAGTCAAAGAAATGTACCTTTATTGGATATGGTATTAATGATTTTGGTTATCGCTTATATGATTACGAAAATCACAAAATCATTAGGAGCATAGATGTAATATTCAATGAAAAGGTCTTGTATAAGAATCAATTGCAAGAAAAGAAATAGGAAAATGAAAACAAGGAATATGCAGTTCTTGATGAAATCACTGAAAAAGTAAAGGTACCTGAAAATAATAATAATCAACAACCACAACAACAGCAACCACCACAATAGAAACAAGCATCCCAAACACCTGAAAGTGGCGTTAGAAGATCTACCAGGATAAGTAGAGCCCCTGAACGATACTCTCCTTCATTATATTATTTATTGTTGACTGATTCTGGTGAACCCGAATGCTATGAAGAAGCAATGCAGGTTGAAAGCAGAAAGAAGTGGGAGATATCCATGGAAGAAGAGATGAACTCCTTAATGCATAACCAAACTTGGGACTTAGTCAAGTTTCTTGCAGGAAAAACTACATTGAAGAATAAATGGGTTTATAGGCTGAAGGAAGAAGGAGGAAAATAGTGGTACAAAGCTAGACTTGTGGTGAAGGGGTTTGCACAGAAGAAAGGTATTGATTTTGATGAAATATTTTCTCCTGTTGTTAAGATGACTTTAATCAGAACTATTTAAAGTCTAGTAGTAGTTGAAGATTTGCATCTTGAGCAGTTAGATGTAAAGACAACATTTCTCCATGGGGATTTGGAGGAAGAGATATATATATGCAGCAGCCACAAGGATATGAAGTGAAAGGGAAGGAGAAACTAGTGTGCAGGTTGAAGAAAAGCTTGTATGGCTTAAAAAAGGCTCCAAGGAAGTGGTATCTAAAATTTTACAAGTTTATGTCTGAACAAGGTTATACTAGATGTCACTCTAGTCATTGTGCTTATCTGAAAAATCAAAATGATGTCAACTATATTATATTGTTATTGTAGGTAGATGAAATGCTTTTTGCAGGGTCTAACATGCAGGAAATAAATGTGCTAAAAAGAAAATTGTCAAACTCATTTGCAATGAAGGATTTGGGAGTTGCAAAAGAAATCCTTGGTATGAGAATCACTAGAGATAGGAAAAATCGAAAAATTAACATTGTCTCAGAATGAGTACATACAAAAGGTGTTGAAAAGATTTAATGTGCACAATGAAAAACCAATTAGTACACCTTTTGCTAGCCATCTCAAACTTAGTAAGGAAATGTGCCCAAAGACCCAAGAAGACATGGATTATATGTTTGAAGTTCCATATGCATCAGTAGTTGGAAGCTTAATGTATGCAATGGTCTGCACAAGGCCTGATATTGCACATTCAATGGGAGTTGTAATTAGGTACATGAACCATCCAGGAAAGGAACATTGGATGGCAGTGAAATGCATTCTCAGATATTTGAAAGGTACCACAAATCAAGAATTATGCTTTTGTGGTTCAAACATTTCTCTACAGGGATATGTTGATGCAGATATGGCAGGTGACAGAGATAACAGGAGCACTACAGGATATGTATTTACTGTTGGTGGAACAACTGTCAGTTGGGTTTCAAAAATCCAAAGTGTTGTTGCACTTTCAATAACAGAAGCAGAGTATGTTGCTGCTACAGAGGCTAGTAAAGAAATGATTTGGTTACAAAGGTTTATGGGTGAAATGGGTAAGGAGCATGATATGGGCACGTTATACAGTGATAGCCAAATTTCCATTCATCTTGGAAAGAACTCAGCATTTCATTCCAGGACTAAACACATATAGCTCAAGTACCATTTCATACAATCATTGTTGGAAGATGGAGAGTTGAAGCTGGAAAAGATACACACTAGCCAGAATCCTGCAGATATACTAACAAAATTTGTAACTAGGGAGAAACTAAGAATATGATCAGTTTAAATTGGTCTTCAAGGATGACAATGAAGATGATAAATAGCCATGTGCAAAGAGAAGTCATTGTCCAGCAAATGACGCAGCGGTGGAGTTGCTACAATCATTCTCCAAGTGGGAGATTGTTAAGTATGGAGCATGATTTTTCAGAGGTCTTTGTTTCAGCTGGATGTATACCCCAGGAAGTTTGTACACCCCTCCACGTGAGGGGGTGCAGGTGGGACTTGTCCCCCCCATGGGGGTTCGGGGGGGCCGACCCCCCCAGGCTAGGGGGTCCAGGGGCCAGTGGTCCCCCGGTGGGGGTTTCAGGGGCAGTGCCCCCGAAGCTAAAAACAGATGTAAAATTGCCTTGTAAAAGTATAGTAATTTCTAGTCAATCTGGGTTGTTCATTAGGTGGATGATCTGACGATAGAACTTATGTTTAGTTTAGGGCTTTTTTCCCTAGAAGGCAACCCCTCTCTTTGTATGAGGGCATTGTATTTGAGGCTGTGTAATAGATGTGTATTCTCCGTGCGAGAAGCAGAGAGGTGAGACTGTGAGAGAAAACAAACGATATTACAGCGGATCTGTTGTAGGTTGTGTCTCTTAATATTGCTGGATAATAGAAAGGAAGGACTGGCTGTTCGGGGTGGACGTAGCCCAAACTAGGTGAACCATGTATATATGTGTCTCTCTTGTTTTATGCGTTTTCTGTGTTTATATTTCTGCAATATTTTATGTGTTCCATTGCTCCGTAATATATAATTTTCTAACAGATGCGGTAGTCACAAACACTAAGGTAAATGAATAGCACATACAACACCCAGTAGAGTAGTCAACATGGATGTAACGATCTTTATAAAAAATATACAAGAATGAATTTGTCTAGTGGTCGATGGAGTAGTCCACACAGAAGAAACAACAATAGAAACATTACAACACATCTTCAAAAATATATGCACTAGAATAACCAAAGTAGTTCAGCTACCCTAGTACAAGTTAAGAAAACATGCATTACAAGTGTTTAAATAATACTCTTAAAAAAGAATACAATGCATGCATGAAAATGTGTCGGCCTGTGACAGACTTCTGAATTAAGTGAAATTTCCAAGACACATTTATACACCATACATCACTAGCCCCAATAGTGGAGCATTGGACCCCCTGCTCTTTCCTCAAGGAAAAGATTACAAACTCTCAAGGCTATGTGGGAGGAGCCAAGGTGAAAATTCCATTGTTGTACAAATGAGGGGGTATATATACCCAAGGGTGAAACTGACCCTTGTGACTGTTCAACTTCCCTCATGACTGTTTGACTTACATGAATCTTCGATTTACATGAATGTTCAACATATGTGGCCGTTCAACTTACATGACTCTTTGACTTCATACGTTGGTCTCTTAGACTTCCACGTTACATTACATTGATTACAACAAGTATTGCCCATAGTAGTGATGTGGATGAGACAACTCATGACAAAACTCGACATGACACTCCTGGTATGCACATGCTAGCTATGTTGTTTGTGTCAAGCTACTCTCATACTGAGTGATGAGTGTGCTCTTGGTGTATCATATCTTCACCTCTGCATGACAAAGCGTGTGGGGTCCTTGATGGCCTTGGTGTTCGCATGATGGTTCATGCGTGTGCATGTGTCTCTTTCTCTTGCTACTTGGTATGCTTCATATGTTCATCCAATCGTAAGCCAGTATTCTAGCATGCGCTCCTTGCTCATCTTATTCGTCATCGTGCCTTGTCTCATCCATGTACCTATTTATACAATCACGCATGACGAGACAACATCAAATCCAAAAATCCCCTAGTTTACCATGATGCATTGTCTTTCATTTTTGGGTACAGGGAATGGGAGAGAGGGAAAAGCTATGAAATAGCATAGAGCACATGTTAGGTTGGGATGTGAGGCTCTATGAGCACTAGCAATGAAAACTGTGAAGTTTACCAAAGGAGGCCAGGATCGGGCTGCGGGAGCTTGCTCGTTAGAACTACGCAGTTCAAGGAGGAATTCAAGAAAGACATCACTATGTAGTTTCCAGGCTGAGCAGAGTGTCGAGCAAACTGTCAATGAAAATTGTGCATTTTTCAGGAGGAGTGGAAAGCGGGCCAACAGGGGGACTACCTAGCAGAACTGTGTGATTTCCTGGGACAGTATAGTAACAGGCAGCAGGTACTTGCCCCTCATGTCTGTGTAGTTTCTATAGGCAGTGCAGGTAAGAAAGCTGGACAAGTACTGCACAATTTTGGAGATGAGTGCAGCCCTGGGTCACAACTCAAGTCAAATTTTTCAGTTGACGAGCAGGAGGCTTGATGGATAGGCTTGCGGGAAGCACAGATTAATATTGCTTCTTGGGCAGCTTTTGTGCTATTTTTGGAGACAGTCAGCTGGCTAGATTCCAAAAATACGTAGTTCAAACTAGTTGGAGGAAAGCCTCAAGCTCTGCGTAGTTTTAGGAAACAATGCAAGGCCACTGAGGGCTGAGACTGCACAGTGCAACTTAGTGGAGGTCTGGTTGATGAAGGGTGGTCCTTTCGACAGATCTTCGGAAAAAAGGCCAAGTTTGTGAGTGATTGAACTCGTGTATACATGACCTTGTAAACACACACTCAACATGACTCAACGACAAGACACCTCAAACCGACAAGACAACATGTGTTCAACATGACCCATTTCGGGACTGTCTAATGATGAAAGTGACAAGTGCAACACTTGGGATAGACCTTTGGATGACCGTGATGACACTTGCGTGACAATGCTTACAAAATTGTGTGTGAGTGTGAAGAGTGTTTACATAGTCGAAAAACTAATGCTCACAAAGACAAACCTTCAATATCACACAAACAAGGTGTTCCGGGTGAGACCACCCTAGGGCTTTGGGCTGAGAACCCCAACAGAGCAGAGGGAAAACCACAACAAGAAATGCTCAGGAAATCAACCAAAATGCTTATTCTACTAAACTGTGTAGGAGTGTCTTTACCTAGATGTCCTTTGTTTGGGTAGATCCCATAGGGTGAAAACCCTCAGCTTCTCCCAATGTTCTTGAAACCTGAAAATTATTCAAATGGAACATACATAGCAGTAGAAACATAAAGCATGTTCATGATATTAACTTTAAATCATATAAATGAATGACTAATTATACATCAATATAAGATTCATAAATGAATTACAACATAACTTGATGCATAAACATATTTAATATCGGAAACAGAACATCATTCCTTTTATTGAAGTTAGCTACAAGTAAAGTGGAGAAATATGACCTGAGTTGTTCTTTGGCTCCAAGCCGAACCATCCTCTGAATCCTTCCTTTCCCGACCTTCAACAATCTTCCTCCATCACTAATACAAGGATATCTAAAGTAAGATGAAGGATATCTATAACAAGGAAACAACGGTTTCCTGAAGTTTTATGGAATGCTGGAGGCACAGGCATTCATCAAACTCGATTAGGTATAATCTCACTATAGTATCAATATCTCATATCTTCTCCCTTAAGGCCTTCCCATGGAGGTTTATTTATACTTCTCCAAATTAGTTTTTTAGCTAGGAAACAGCTAGGCCATGGGCACTAGGAGGTGAGTAACAAGTAAAACCCGTGAACTCTTCCTAAAATTAAGGAAAAAAAAAATTAAGTGCTTTAACATATGTACGCGGGTTGGGTATATGCTGACCTGCATGTGTTATGAGGAATTTTGCATCTACAAATAAATACTAATTCCCTAGGTAGGTAGCTATACCTAGAACAACATATTTAAAGCGCTTATCCTTTTTCTATAGATGATAAATAAGAAAAAGGGAATCAAATGACCTACTTGTTCTTTCGCTTTCCTTTTGTCTCCTTTGTATGACTCCCGTCGCTCCTTCTTGAAGCCAACTCGCTCAAAAGGTACCTACAAGAATAAATAGAAGACAGAGAACCAATCAAAGCAAGACATATATAGACTATAAGTAAATGGAATCAAATACATTCACACATATAAACATCATATATCAAGATAAGCATATGGAAAAAGGTGTAAACAACTTTATTAAGTAGAAGGAAGAATTACAACCATGAAGTTTGATCCATTGTCACTCTTCCAGCTTGGGTTCGAACCAACATCACATCAATAGCACATCACTCCAATAGCATAACAATAATTTCTTATAATCTCAATCCTCACACCAACAGTATCTCCTTACAAAATCTCAAATTCCAGCCCCTTATCACTTAGATGAGTGCTCAATTTATAGGCAAATGGAGGAGGTTTGGTCATAAATGAGGGTACTGAATGGCCTTCCAAACTTAGAGTTAGTTTCTATGGAGGAAGGAATGACAGGATAGGATGTTACTTAGCTCATTCCCTATACAATTTCGAGCTCAAAGGAGATGATAAGTGTGGGAATATTCTAGATGACTCCAAAGGATAAGAATATTCCCAGAACCCTATGTGAATTTCGCTCAATCTCACCCAGCGCAGGTCAAAGTGGGCCTAGGTGCTCCGCAGAGCACCCTAACATGGGCCTACATGCACTGAAGTGCACTTACCCCTGTCCAAGGATGCACTGGTCCCTCAAGGAGGCATTTTTGGAGGGTTTCAAGCCAAGAAACTCTCACAGAAGGAGGCATTCAAAATGGTGACTTGTTTAAGGCATGTAGCAACTGAATTAGGGTTTGATGAGCCCTAAGGGTACTAATCTGAAGGATGGGAGTGATGTGCCCAAATGGATCTGTAACAGCTGCCCCCTAAAGCATCAAGTCGAAAATAATGATGTTGAGTGATACGCTTTACGATGTGATGAGGAGGTGTTGTGCCCTACAACAACCCCCCATTTCATATGATTTATATTTACAAAATTATTATATGAAATGGGTCCCTTTAGAAGTTAATTGGTATCAATATTGCAAAAGGTCCACAAACCAAATAAAGACATTATATAAAACCTTTTAAAACCCCATTTTTGGTCAAATAAAACAATCTTTTATCATTGCGATAAAGCGATCGCAAGATCGCATATCGCAATGGCATAGAAAATACAAATAAGTGGCACATTGGTCTCCGCCGACGCGATTTCGCTATCGGCTATCGGCAATACTCTATGCACATTTTAAAGCGCCCCCATACCATTAGCCCCGATGCGATGCACAATCGGCGATCGGCTATCGGCGGTACTCTTTACGCAGTCTTAAAACACCCCAACCCTTTCACCCCGATGCGATGGAATATCGCAATCGGCAATTGGCAGTATCCTATGCACAATAATAAGGTGCCCAGGTCATACCCCCGATGCGATGCGATATCGGCAATCGGCGATACACTATCTATGCACATTGTTATGCCCTTTCATTCCGATGCGACGCGATTTCGCTATCGGCGATCGGTGGTATGCTATCCATATGTTTATATAACACCAATTCTCCCGATGCGATGCAATATCGCTATCGGCGATCGGGGTTTCAAAATTGTCAACATAAGGATTTAAGTGTTCCCAACGCCCGATTATGATATAGCGCGGATTTCAAAAAAAAACCGTTAAATGGAAGGATATTACGATCTATTCATATTTAAAGCCTGATCTCTTAAGAAATCGATCACCTGCACTCAACCACCAAAATATCCATAGCACGCTTAAGCAGGCCATTCGGCTGAATAATGGTGTAATGAGCATTTAAGGGGTGGCAGGTCTTAAACGGCCATTTAATGTAATCGTAAGATCTTCCCATGGAATTTATCCGCAGCCATTTTTAAGAGTTAATCTCTCAGCACGCTTTGATCAATATATCTTTCCCATATTGGATTTTCATTAGCATATCTCTGTGTTACGTTTATTTTCGCCGTTGTGCAGAATTCATCCATAGAAGAAAGCTCAAGCAAGATGGGGAAGAAATCCAAGAAGACCACGGGCGCTTCCGCTACACCAGCTGCAGGACAAGCTGTCGTGGACAAAAAGAAGGGCTTGATATCTGATACTACATGTACGGGTCTCACCAGAGTTACTTGGCAAGGCACTTACAACCTGATTGAAGCTGAAGAACCAGCAAGGACAGTAGTAGAAGCTACTGTGGATTTACTTCGGAAGTCTGAAAGTACTCTCAAGGATTTAGCCGACTCCTTCCTTCACAGGATAGCGGCCAGGGAGCAAATTCTCCCATACACAGACGTCGTGCGGTGGGCGATTGAAGAAATCCCAATCTTGGATAGAACTTTCAGCACCAGAGACGGGAGAATTTTCGGATCGTTCAGGGCGGATGATCTAAGGCAAATGTATCATTTTCCCGAGCCAGAGAAGATATATAATAAGGCGTTCCTGGAGAAATTCGCAAACGAAAATGAAGTTGAATCCGAACCCATCCGGGATTGGAGACAAAATCCGGCCAAGCACAAACACGAATCTTCCGGTAAGTACTCGGTTGATTCTCTGGCTTCTCCTTATTGCTATGCTGGAATAATGATGTGTAGATTATGGGGATTGCATGACTCTGCTAATTTTACCATAGAAATGGTTCCTCTAATGGAAGCAGCATGCAACAGTATAATTATGGATTGGGCCACTATCCTTTCTGACAAATTAGCACAAGCTGTGCTTGAGTTTAGAAGCAAGACCCGTATTTCACAAAGGGTAATTCCCCCATTTTATTACAGTGCCTGTATTCTAGATACCCTCTGTTTTAACTCTGAATTCCCCGTACTCAGCTGGAGGTGGACTGCACAAGACCGCACGCCTATTCATATTTATCATCAGAAATTATGGAAATCTTCTTATAAACATCATCTATACCAAGTCTGTAATGGCTTTATGTTGCCTATTTATTATTCCATTTTCGATAAACCTGCTCCCAAGATTTTCTATCAAGCCGGAATTGATTTAACTGGAATAGGTAGATGGTTTGGAGAGGAGAGGTTTACCTACATAAGAGTTTTCGGTAGCCAAGCTAGACCCCATGTCCTCCCCTTGTACATACCGGATAAACTGCTAGCGAGGGAAATTTCTTACCAAATCATTGCAGAGAGTGTTACACAAACTCTCAAGAAGAATAAGAAGCAAGGCTGGCCCTCTTTTCCTTTGAGGTGTGGTGTATATACCCTGCATGACCTCAAACATGCAGAAAAGGAAGCCACAAAAATTCAATCCTTGACTCTGGCGACTCTCCCAAATAGGCATTTTGATCCAAATAAAGTTGCCTATAATGCATTAGAACAGGCCAAACTAACAAGATTTGATCATAAGGAAGATATCTTTGACGACCTGTTCTCTTCAGCAGAGTCAATAAGTCAGGTTAAATCATTCGCCATAGCGAAATATAATGATGAAGGTTTGACTTAATTTAATAAACTTAGAGAACAGAGGTTGCAAACTCTGCCTCTAGATTTACTAGTAACAACCCCAGCGACATCATCAAGCGAGCCTGGTCGGCAACAGTCAAAGGAACCTCCTGTTATAACAAAGGATCATAAGAAGGAACAGGAGGAAAGGCAGAGAAAAGAACAAGAGGAGCAACAGAAGAAAGAGCAGGAAGAAGTGCGGAAGGAGTCCCAAGCCGAAAAGCAAAAACAAACCACCATTGATGTCAATATAGATACTCGTATTGACCCTAAATTGCTCCAGGAATGGAAGCAATTTGACTCTATCATCAGTGGGTTGGAATGTTCCAAGTATACAGACACTTCCAAGACAAACGATACACAGGACATCACTTCACCTCAGGTTCTAAGTGGAACCAGCGGCCCACCCATTTCTAAGGATGTTGAGGTAATACCAAAAGACCCCTCCGACCAAATCATTCTCCAGGTAGAAGATATTCCTCCCCTGGATGTTTTGTACATCCCGAGGCATAAAGCAGTGGTAAAATGACAAAGGAAAAGAAGGAAGATTGATCAAACTTCCCTTTTCCCAGAGCAAACTGTTACGGGCAGCGTGGTTTGGAAGGAGGAATTTGACCCCTCCGATGACCTGACAAAACTGTCGCAGTATGCGGGAGCCTATTCGACAGCGACAATCGATAAGGCATTGGAGGTAAGTCTTCTATTGAAAACCAAGGATCAAGAAATTTTCGCATTACAGGCAGAGTTGGCTCAGACAAAGCAGAAGGCAGAGCAGGCAGAGCAGCAATTGTTGACACAACAACAAGTGAACAGTCAATTAACTCAGCAATTGCAGGCAAAAAAGCAAAGGATCGACCGAAGCGCGATCCAGAAACAGAAGGAATTATCAGAGGCATTGGCACAATTAAGGGTAGCAAACGAGCAAATGATGAAAACAAAGGATGAGCAAATCGCTCAATTGTCATCGCAGCTCGAAAAAATAAAGGGCGCTCCACAAGTGGATGAACTCAGGGCAGAAGCATTACAAATAAACACTGCATTAATATCGCAAATTAGGCTCCTGTGTCAACAAATTGCTCAGGAAGAGCCATTGTGTGACTTAACGACATCCATAAATCAGCAGGTAGAGAAGGCCAGAAATGAATTAGATCAAGCCGAAGAGATCATAACTGCATTTCTTGACTGGCAAGATTCTGATCAAGGGAGAGCAGCAAATCTGCCCAGGATCTTAGAAACACATAAAGACATACTCTTCACAGAATGGCAGTCTCAGATGATGAAAGCAGAGAGGGCGGCTTCAAGATGTAAATCAACTTCCAGCAATCTAGTTGAACTAGTTAACAACACTCTCTACTTATCAAATATTATTTCCCAATGTACACTAGGAAAGTTGACAACAACAAACACATTGGAGCAATCATGTTATCCTGATTTAGAGGAAAAGGGGAGATTAATCGCCGGGATTAACAGTTTAACCTTCGAGGCATATTGGCTCTTCCTGATTAAGCCGCATACACAGAGAGCCGCCCTTAAGTGCCTAACATATGCGATCGGGTATATAATTCCCGATATTCAGGATGCCACCTATGCCGCCCAGCTCAGTTCGCGCCTCAACAAACCTCCTGAAGTAGAGCCAATGCTTGCGATAAGTCAGCTCAGATTTAAAGGCAAGCAGCCTACTTGATGAATCATGCCGCGGATTGCCAGATCGCTGAGGGAAATAGGATCGAGATTTATTGATACCGATTTAGTAGTATTTCAGTTCAATAGATATTTAGATTAATTTAGTATTTATAGACCCTTTCATTGTTCTGGAAAGGGTCGTAAAGTTTTGTACCAGACTTAAAAGACAGAAGTTTGCACTATTGTGCTTCAGTCAATATTCTTTTATGAAACTGGACCAGTTGTTCTTAATTCAACAAGGAAGCTTTTTATGCAACTATGCACTATTGTCTTTGTTGAGAATGTTTTTGCATTGAAGGAAGAACTACAAGTAGCGATTGATATTGGGAATGTCAAGCAGCTCATATGGTATTTCTATCTATGTCTGAATTCATTCCTTTCATATGAATTTTTATGTGATTATTCTTGCTATTATTGATTATATGCATGCGCTGTGACAGCAGATCTATATTCATTCCACTATTGGATGTTTTATGATGTGTTTTTTTTAATCATGTATATGTCAATGATATAAAATGATAAGTGTGGTAATATTTCTTTAATCACTTTGCTTAACTATTTAAGCACAGTAATCATGAATGAAATAATGTCCCTGTCTGTTAGATGGAGTCATCTATATGCCTGTTTATAGACATGGATCATCAAGCACTGCACTTTAAAGCTCAATAAGTTCCCGGGATAGATCATAATTTATGTATTCTTGTTAATATTTTAGTTGTTCACTCACCGCTAGCTTAGTTTATAAATCATCCATTCATCCCGTTTATCCACTTTTGGGAAACTGGTCCCAATATCCCCAGTCGGAGCCACTATTCCAAACGGAAAAGGAGCTGTACTAAGGTCCGGACCGGGTGGTTATCCCCAATGTTGTTGCAGCGATTTTCGAGGCATCAACAGGAGGTTGTGAAGTGGTTGGTGACCTGCATCAATTACAATACATAATATCATGAAATTTTGATTTTTTCTCATGAATCTCTGAGGGAAGGCATACCCATGCTCAGCATATAAACTTTCATTACAAGTACATAGACAATCTTCTACAGATATAGACCCATGATAGGATGACCATCAATGTAAAGCCATTGTACGGATGATTTGGTACATTTCCTGAAATCGCAAACTGGATGTATGAAACTAGATCTGGGGTCTTGTATCTCGTTCAATCGTTCACTGTACGATTCTAACCATGTGAATATGTCATATGAAGTCAAACATGGGAAGAAACCGTCTGATTAGCAGCCAATGATGTAATTCGTTAAGATACATGAGAGAAATCATCGATAATGATAATGATACTCAGGTTAGTGCAGTACATTTTACATGGTGTGATTTTTTTTTGATGTCAAACACCATACAAAGTCTTTTGGTCGAAGGCCATTGATGTCAACCTATCGCTAGAAGAGAGAAACTTGCCATTTATGTATGCAAGCCTCAAGGTACTGGAAGGGTGTTTCTAAGTCAACCTCTTGGATAATGTGCTAATGTCGACAAGAAGTGACTCATCGCAGGAGGGCCTTGATGTATCCCACATCAACGACATGAAATGAGTGTAATGATTTTGGAGACAAAATTTGACTGACGACACAAGGTTCAGGAATGGCAGTCATGAAAATGTAGGTTTGTTAGCATTTCAAAGGATGAATTTTAAACTGAGTGACTTCTCTTGAACATGTAGCGACACTGAATGGATTGGTAGCATTGACCCAAAACAAAGTAATGGATGGTATGATAGACCAAGGTATGATGACCAACAAGCAGATAACCCAACCCAAATAGTGACAATGATGAAGTGAAAGTGTCATGTTCAAGAGCGACCTGCTGCCATAAAGTGGTTTAACATTCTCCCATTTTCCCTAGTCATTGCTGACCAGTACCTCTTTATTTTTATCAAGCTTGAGGAGGATAACATATGCTTGTTGTATAATTCCACCCTTTGGGTGAATCCATCGCTATGTGTTGTTTTAACGAGTCTAGCGAAGGTGAAACTCAATCTTGTCATGATGGACAAGTTTGTCGCTATTTGATGTTTTAATGAGTCTAGCGACAAAGATATCTCAGTCCTTTCATGTTTAGAGAGTTTTAAAAGGGACAAAAAGAAAACTCCACAAGTTCTTTTTCATAGATTTGTCTCTCAAGTCTGAAAAAACATAAAACAAAAACTCCACAAGTTCTTTTTCATAGATTTGTCTCTCAAGTCTGAAAAAACATAAAACAATACAAGAGAGAACCTATTGACCATGTTCGGTCAACGTATTCCTTTTTCGTAAATAATCTATCTCCACTCGAAAAAGGGTTAAACTTATACTGAGTACATGTCATTTCCAATCCGTTAACGGGCTGAAAATGACAAGCGCTTGGCAATCTTTCCATATTTTGAGAGTATGAAAATAGCTTAAAGAGGACTCCACTTTGAGGAACAAGTGGTGTCTAGGATAGCAATTGGTTCCATTGATGTTGGAGCTTCTCAAAAAATCTTTATTTATGTGAAGATGCTGGCTAATAAGACCACTCATTGCAATTGTTCCTCAAAAAGGGTAAAACAACCAAGTGAAAGCGTATGATCAGCCAAGCAGATAGTGACGATGGAAGGAGGAAAACCAAGTCTCGTCTAATGGAAAGGGCTGATAGAATGGAAATCACAAGGGTTAAAATGGAGATGGGTTCATTTTTACACAAGCTTGAACCATAGGGAGCTATGCTTGGATTCAGTTTCATGTTTACACAAACTTGAAACGAAAAACTATGCTTAGATTCAATTTCATTTTTACACAAGCTTGAACCAAAAAACTATGCTTAGAATTGGTTTGCATGCCCCCAGTATGATGACTCGATTCTAGGTGCATGCCCCTCAAGCTTCATTGTATTCACCTAAGTAGACTACTCATAGCTATCAGGTGGATGGAATGAAGGTTCATTTACGAGATCAAGTGAAAGACTCGAATTGGAATTTTGCTCCAGGGGACCTTGTTTCATTTTTTAATGAGCTTGACACAAGACAAGGAACTCCGCTCAAATTCCTTGTTTCTTTTTCTAACGAGCTTGACCCAAGACAAGGAACTATACTCTGGATTTGTTTCATTTTTTAGTGAGGTTGACACAGTAAAAGAACTATCCTCGTATCTCTTGTTTCATTTTTAACGAGCTTGACACTAGACAAGGAACTCTGCTCATACCCTTTGTTTCATTTTTTAACGAGGTTGACACAAGACGAGGAACTATCGTCATATTCCTTGTTTCATTTTTTAACGAGCTTGACACAAGACAAGGAACTATGCTTGTATTCCTTGTTTCATTTTTTAATGAGGTTGACACAAGACAAGGAACTATGCTTGTATTCCTTGTTTCATTTTTTAATGAGGTTGGCACAAGACCAGGAACTATCGTCATATTCCTTGTCCATGACCCATAAGAGGTCATGACTTCCAATAGGTTCTCATCAGATGGGAGAACAATACTCTGGAAGGAGAGATCTGGTTCCAATTCCCCCAGTACATAATGTACAACATCACATTATTGATCATCCATCGATGTAGGCATGGAACGGTTTGCCACATAATTAACTTGTGGCAGGGAAGATACCATTGGGACAAAAGGACCATTTAGAGAAGATGGTTGACTGAAAGCCATATTTGGACTGGGAAATGAAAACTAGTCAATGGTGAAAATTCTACCTTCATGTGGGAAACACATCACTCGAAAGAGTGTTGAAACAATAGCTACCATGTCATAAACATAGTCATGCCCAAGAAGTAAATTGTAATCTAAAGGGCCTGGGACTACCATGACATTGAGATAAACAATTTTTCCTCTGAAAGTAATAGGTAATTGAGGAAGGATCTCTAATGGCTGACTGGTTCCTCTATTAAAAGCCAACAAATTTTGGGTATCTGGCAGAAGTGCCGGAGAACCGAGCTCTTTCCAAGCAGTGGACGAAAGGATACTTAGAGATGCACCTTCATCTATAATAGTGTCAGGTACAATCATATTACAAACCTATACTATGATATGGAAAGGCAAATAAGAAGGAAGACAACATCCTGCCAGTCGATTCCAATCAAAGGAAGTGACCAGACTACTTGGAGGGGGTACCGTAAGAATAGAAGAATTACCCCCTTGAGTTATGAGAACAGGAGGATTTTCTTCCTGTCTTGATGGAACAGGAGGGTTTCCTCCAATCTCATTGGAATCTGAAGAAACGAAAAGAACATGAGTGGTATCATACTCACTCTCTATGGGAAAGGTAAGATTAACTGAAGGTGAAATCTGGTCAAATGTTTCCTCAACCTATGATTGGTTAGGTATAGACCCATGGGATTCACATTCAGAGAGAGTGGGATTGAACGACGGTTGATTTGGGTCATTCAATTCATCAACTACTGAAGGATTAAGGGAGAGTCTCCTGTAACTAGATGGAAGTCGCTGTGGAGAATCAGGATGGTTATCCAACACTTTTCTGGCTTCATCCAGACATGGACAAAGGTGAATGGGGTGATTCCCTTCACATAACCTATAGGGAAACTTAACTTTACCCTCATTTCCAGGAACTTTACTACCACTAGTTGATGGTGTGTCACTAGCATGATCTCCAGAAGTTGATGACATAGGATGATGTGAATGAGAAGACCATTCTTCTAAGATCTGAGGAATATCAGGACAATTTCAAAGAAGATGGTCTCCCATACAAATTTTGCATGGATATCAAACTTTGTGAGGCTTATCGGACGGTTTCTCATCAGAAGTTGCATTCAAAGCAATGGTTGCTTGGTTGCCCCCTATTGAATTTTCTTCTTCTTCTTCTTCTTCTTCTTCTTCTTCTTCCCTTTCTTCTTCTTCTTAGCCACCTGGTTACTAGTACCAATACTTTCACCAGGAGAAGAGGAAGAAGGGAAGGAAGAAACAATTGAGGAAGAAGGCAAAGGGTCAACTTTAGGATCAACTAGATGTCGATTTTTACCAGTTGGAGGACTAGTACTCGATTGCGAAGAAATCACGACATTTTGAACCAAGGAGGTTGAAAACAACCATACTGGCAAGCCAATGGTAAATCCCGGAAGGGATAATGTAGCCAAATAAGGAGCACCCATATTTCCGAAAGCAGGAAAAGGACTAGGATTCCCATCAAAAGGAACTCCTTGATTGGTGGACTTCGGAATTGTTACCATATGTCTCAACGTAAGATCAACTAAGGAGTGACATGGAGGATGTTATCCATGGTCAATTAATTTTATTTTAATCAAAATAACATAACAAAAAAAAGTGGGATAATCTAGGCAAAAGTATTACCAAGCAACTGTGAACTGCAGAATACCTCCCGACGAACCAAGAAGTACAGGCAGGCAATCTCCCCAAATGTTGTGTTCAATGTATCACAATGTACAAGGAAAATGACTTGATTACCTAAGGATGGATAGTAACCTAGTGTCTTCCTCCCATATATACCCAAAAATACGTGGAGACCCAATCCGTATTAGCGTTGTCTAATACAAAACCGCACAGTGAGAGCTTTCCCATACACTTTACATATTGTAACATCGCCCTATATGCCTGAAGGTACATGGACAAGCTACAATATACTCACGTACATGTAATGAGATATCACACTCAGAATGTATCGCAGACAAGTTAGCGATAGCTGCTATGTTTTACGATGCCGGAACACGTCTCTAGCCTGGAACCTCTAAATGTTTTGCAATTAGGTGACAATGCTCCATTAGGTTAATTGAAGTTAATTTTAAGCTGATCTTGATTAAGAATTTTCCTTTCAAGGTTCACCACATGATGTATTTTCAATTCCTAGAATGCAACTAATATGATAAGCATTCTTTTCATTCAATCTTGACAATGAAAACCTTAGCTAGTAGGGGTTGAGCAATCAGATTCTTTTAATCAAACAATAAAGAACACATCTAATGCAATTTCCCTAAACTATTCCTATGATCACACACAAAGTTTTTTAATGCACAATGCAAGTTTTTCTTTTCAATTCCCTTAATGTTGTGATGAACAACAAGAAACTAATGCACATACAATCAATCAATCTTTTTGCAAGAACGAAGACTTTACGATAATTCTCTTTTGAAAGAAAAGAAGACATTTACAACACTTTCTTTTGAACAAAGATTAATCTACCATAAACTAACTTTGACAATGAATTGATAGTGATAAAGAAATCATTTAAGAAACACTAAACAATCAAGGACAAAGTAGGGCTGGTAAAGGAAACACAAATTGATTTCAGAGACACAAGCATCATTGACCTTTTAGCCAGCAAAAACAGAAGGAATTTTGGCAAAAAATCAACTCAAAGGATGGATTTTTGTCCTAAGGAGGATCAGCGCAGCCTTGAATGGGAGACAGTGTGCTTCAGAGCACTGTCCTCAAGCCAAGGGTGCTCTGCAGTGCTCTATCTCTAGACCAAGCCTGCACTGGTGCCAGAGAGGCCATCCTAGGGGCTTACAAGCACAATTTTCACCAAAAAAACACTTCAAAATGCTAAAAGAAGATCAATGGGAGCAAGTGAGGCCTACTAGAGTGTACTAGGATGAAGGTAAACTACTCGAAATCATGATCGTTCCCCAATATGGTTGCCAATTTTTTATGAGGAATTTTGCATCTACGGATAAATACTAATTCCCTAGGTAGGTAGCTATACCTAGAACAATAGATTTAAAGCACTTATCCTTTTTCTATAGACGATAAATAAGAAAAAGGAAATCAAATGACCTACTTGTTCTTTCACTTTCCTTTTGTTTCCTCTGTGTGACTCCCGTCGCTCCTTCTTGAACTTAACTCGCTCAAAAAGTACCTGCAAGCATAAACAAAAGATAGAGAAACAATCAAAGCAAGAGATATATCAACTATAAGTAAATGGAATTAGATACATTCACACATATAAACATCATATATCAAGATAAGCATATGGAAAAAGGTGTAAAAAACTTTATTAAGTAGAAGGAATAATTGCAACCATGAATTCTAATCAATTATCGCTCTTCCAACTTGGGTTCCAACCAACATCACATCAATAGCACAACACTCCGGTAGCATAACAATACTTTCTTATAATCTCAATCCTCACACCAACAATATCTCCTTACAAATTCTCAAATTCCAACCCCTGATCATTTATATGAGTGCTCAATTTATAGGCAAATGGAGGAGGTTTGGTCATAAATGAGGGTATTGAATGGCCTTCCAAACTTAGAGTTAGTTTCCATGGAGGAAGGGATGAGAGGATAGGAGGTTACTTAACTCATTCCCTATCCAATTTTGAGCTCATAGGAGATGATAAGTGTGGGAATATTCTAGATGACTCCAGAGGATAAGAATATTCCTAAAACCCTATGTGAATTTCACTTGATCTCGCTCAGCACAGGTCAAAGTGGGCCTAGGTGCTCTGTAGAGCAACCTGACATGGCCCTATCTACACTGAAGTGCACTTACCCCTATCCAAGGTTGCGCTGGTCCATCAAGGAGGCATTTCTCGAGGGTTTCAGGCCAAGAAACTCTCAAGGAAGGAGGCATTCAAAATGGTGACTTGTCTAGGGCATGTAGCAACTGAATTAGGGCTTGATGAGCCCTAATAGTACTGATCTGAATGATGGGAGTGATGTGCCCAAATGGATCTGTAACAATGTGTACACACTTTTATCATAGGGAAAAGTATTGTATAGGGAATAAAACACTGGTTTTTATATTTTGAACCAAGTTTGGAAGGAAGGGTTGCCCTAGAACATAATCAGAGCATTAGATCTACCAAGAGTGGTAAATGGTGCTATAACAGATGACCCCTAACATATGAGGTCAAAAGGGGTACATGATGGCCGAAATGTATTAATTGTATGGAAGGAATCATGCCAAGACTAAGGAGGAGTTCACTGGAATTCAGCCTACCAAGCCATCAAAAGAGATCAGAAAGAAACTGTTGTCTGAGGCGGGCAAACCCATGCTCAGAAATAGTAAATCATGTCTGCACGTCAAGTACAAAAGCGGATCCAATATGCATACAAGTATAAAGGAACTGAAAATACATAATGGATCATCTGATCATAATCAAGAAAGTACATGTCTGAATATCACATATAAAGAGATGATCAATGATGTTGAAATATGAAGCTGATCACTGAAGCCAAGAAACTGATCCAAATATTACCAAGTGAACATGATGGAATAAATGGAACTACACTACAACTAGGGAGCCAACATATAAGATGTCTTTGTAAGGAACTATGACATATAATATGGATGGTGTCAACTAGCAGAAAGAGGAGCAACTGACAAGTGAACCAAGAGATGTTGATGCAAACCTGAGGCCTTCACCGATCGTCGTGGTACATTTCTACACAATGGGAATGAATGATCTGAAGTTGACCATGTGAGAAATTGTTTGATTACTTGTCATTCATGTATATTGTTAACAAACGCAAGACTTCTCATTGATAATGATGATGAGAGTCAAGGTACCTAGTAGAATCTAACAAGTGCGAATAAATGAGTTGTAATCAAACACTTGAAAGAATCTATCAATTAGGAGACAATGATTTTTTCCCACTATCTATAGCAAAGGAATCTACCACTGATGACTGCAAACCCTAAGGTACTGCCAAATGGACTCTGGATCCCTTTCCCAGAGCAATGAGCTGAAGTCGATGGGAAAATATCCTCTAGAAGGAAGGAATTAAGGCATCCTTCATCAATCTAGCGCGAGTGTAACCCATAGGCCAATAATGTAGAAGGAATCAGACGAACAAAGATGTAGTAACCCAACCGAAGCATGTTTCTAGCATACACAAGATGTGGCTAGCGCACAATAGAAACCCTTTGAACCAACCAATAATGAAAGTTAACACAGAGGCGAGGAATCTAGCAATAGGGTCAAATGGAAACCAAGGCACTGCATGAATCCCAATATATGATAATGAAAGCTGATGTCGAACACAAGGGAAACCACCCAGTCAAAAACCCATGATACTGATCATGCTGAGCACAAGGTGACCTATCAATAATGAAAATAGTGCTAGGGTGCGGCTCTAGATCTGCCCTTAGAGTAGTTTTTCAATGGAGACCTTCTCAAACCAGCACAAGAAAAGGACCAATAAAAATGATGTGATAATGAACATGACACTAAAAAAAAGGGATGGCTGACTGAAAAATAGGTCAAGAGACACCACGGAGAGGTCAACTCAGGTTTACTTCCCTTAAACAAAAAACACAACTCAACTGTAACTACATGGTAGCATATGATAAATTTTTATAAGTCTGTCATGCAGGAGGCATAAGAAAACTCTCCATATGATTGGAAGAGGTAACCAATCGAAGGAGAACTGACTCAATAACAAGGTTAAGGCTTTCCTAAGTCAAACTAAAGCCCACCCCCATGGAGGAAAGACTTTCTTTTGAGTTCTTTGTTCAAGGGCGACACAACTGACTCTAGCTGCCATCAAATATGGAAATAATGTCCCTTTCTCGCTCTTCTTGGAATATATAATTTTTTTTGTCTTTTTCTTTTATATGAAGCTCGAAAAAAGAATAAAAGAATGCTACAATACAATGGAAAGAACGAGTGTCGAAAAGACAGATGTTCTAGTTCCTAGGAGGGGAACATTCCTATGCTCAATGCAAGGAGGCGAAACTGGTCAAGGACACTCAAAGCGATGTTCTTTCCATGGGTATAAGGGTGTGTCAAGTTGTAGACGCTAACTGATTGCAAGGTTGATTTTGCATAAGACATGGTCAATAAGTGGCTTAAAAACGAGTCCAAGTGAAGGCGACTCAAGGCCAAAAGGTGCAAGTAGTCAATATGCAATGCAGCAGTACAACTCAACAAAAAGGAGCCTTTAGGGTATAATGATCTGAATTTGAAACTACTTGTAAATGGTTTGCAAGGTATTCAATTAAGATATATACATATTTAAAAGATGTCCATGTCTTGCAGAAAGAAAACAAATGAAAATTTTAGCTGTTCATGACCCATTTAAGCATAGCATATTTATTTCCTTTTACTGTTTAACACACTAAAACAAATTTGTTCTGCAAAATAAATCAACCACATATGCAAAAGAAGTTGATAAAGTAGTTCACCCCTCCTGGGCTACATCTGCTGGGTCCAAAGCTCCCAAAAGGGTCCTGTCCTTGTTTTAATTAAATGCTCAAATTGAATATACAGCTGAATAGAAGCATCTACAGGAAGAACAGATGGTAAAAACGGATTCAGAACACTTGAATCCTTCAGGATTGACTATTGGTTCACCTCCAATGGATACCTGCAACCCTATACAGTCTTCACAATACTGGGCCCTCATGGCTCCTAGCACTTTTACGGCTCCAAAACCTCTGCAAATGACCTCAGATGGCTAGAAGACCTGCACCAATGGCTTCAAAAGGTTGAAAATACCCAAAATAAAAATAAAAAAAATCGTCCAAAACCGCCTTTCCTAGCCAAAGTTATGGCCATTTACTCCCAACTGCCAGCTGCCCCTACAAAAACTCCAGCTAACTTTAGTTAAGTCCAGATAGGCCCGCCAAATATGGCGGGCCCGCCAATTTTGGCGCTCCTGCCAGAATCTCTGCCAAATGAACCGGGCATTAACTGGTTGTTAAAATTGCATGTGACCGAGAAATCAGGTTGGCGGTTAGCATGGGATTTCGCGCCGGCGGTTAGGTTCTAAGCCCACGGTTCTCTGCACATGGTCATATGGTATGGGGGCTGGCCCTTAGGGGCTGGCCCCCTTCGGGCCCCGCCCAACTGAAAGTCAAACTTTAAAAATATTTCATGCCGCCCACATAATATGTCTGACTGCGTTGGAGCAACGGTAAAGCGTTGTATTGTTGTTGATGAGGTCGTGGGTTCAAAACTTTGAACTCCCAAAATTTTAACACCATATGCACATACCCTTGCTGACGTCACCTCAGCCATGTGGCGGCCTCTGGGATTGCCACGTGGCAGCCATTGATTCGCTGTCCAAAAGGAATATTCCGTGGAATATTCTTTTTTTTAATTTTTTTTTTTTAAATTCAAAAATTAAGGGTTATTGGGCGATTTTGGTTTTGGCATTCTTTCTCATACTGCCACCGTTTTTCGAACTGTTTATGGCGCCGGAACCAGGAGGATGAGCACTTTCCAGTCATTCAACTTTGAACCAGTTCTGAGCATTTTACGGCACTTAGGACATGAGCACCTGATCATATAAGGCCAGAAAGTAGTGCAAAAGAATAAGAATGAGTCTTCAACGCACAAGTCATGGCGGGACTAAAGTGGACTCCCGAGCCTACCCAATATAGCAGCATGGGCATCCAATGTCAGCGAGGAATTAACTAAGATGCCCATGTAAAGGTTGGATCTACCATCACATCATGATTTTTAAAGTCAGCGAGTGAAAATGGTTTGTGAACCAAGATACAATGGGCTTGACCATATGGCTAACGTATCGCAGTATGGAGGCTAGTATGCAAAATGCACTGGAAAGTGGTATTTCCTAACCTATATGCCAGTAGGAAAATGATACCTGCCATGAGGGGTCTACGATCATGGGACCAAAATGATGTCTCGAAGAAGTATCCAAAATTTCCTGTAAAGAAAACCCATTCTGGACACTCCAAACAAAAAGGTTAAAAAGTCTGTAAGACAAAAATCAATTTTTGAAAAAAAAAAAAAAAAATCGATTTATATAAGGACTTTTGGACTCACATTTTTTTCATTTGTGTTTTGAGCAAGGCGCTGTGGAGACAAACTCAGGCAAGCTTCCTCTGACCAATTGAGCCATTCAAATTTCTCCAAAACGTCTAGGTAACCCCTATATCCTGCTTTTAATTATTTGTGATACTTTTTAGATTCTTTTTTCAAGTTTTGGCTGTGGGAAAATATGTCAAAAAATTCAACTCTACATACACGCGGGTTGAATACAGGTAACCCGCGTATACAATGGTCCTACATGTGACTGTGTGAAAAGGGAACCCACGTGTGCATGAGTAAAAAATTTAAAACATAAACTTAACGGTTTGAAACATCTTTTTTGGGTAGGATGACCATCACCTAGCGAGAAAGGGAGCATAGTACCATAGATAATCAAGTAATGGAGGACAAAAATGCTTTGGATGCTTTAAGAGGCTATGGCTTGCTAAATAAATTTAAGATGCCAAATATGAAAGCTAACACATGATTGCTTGAGATTTTGATTCATTACTGAGTGCAGAGGATGATGCATTCATGATCGATCAGATGCCCCTAAGGATCGATATCAAATATATTTACTTCATTACCGGCCTATCTTTAAGGGGAGAGGTAGTGCATTCCACTGGTAGGACGAGGGGTAGTCTTTCTGTAGAAGATTACGTCCACATATACTATCCTGGTCATCCTGAAAAGATTGGAAGTTAGATTCCAATCAAACATGTAGAGAGCTTGTCCTTGAAGATTCTACTATTTACCATTGCTAGGGTAAATGGTTCAGCTGCTTTGCATCAGGCCTCACGAGTATCTATGAGCCTAGCAGTGGAATGTCTCACCACAGTGTTTGATTGGTGCACACCTCTACTGACTAATATGAAGAACCAACTGACCTCCATTCAAAAGGGTCATACAAAGAATTTTGGATATGGCACAATCTTATGCTCATTATTCTTTGAGAAAGTACCTAGGCTTTGACCCAAGGTATTATCGACTATCAACAACCCTAGAGATCCATGAATGGGTAGATGGGCTGACCTGATGAAACGCCTTGGGGGTGGCGATGTGCCCAGGATGACTTTTGACGACGAGTTTTTCGCATGGTGGGATCAACAGGTCATCACAGTCGATGACTACCCCTATGTCGGGATGGATTTCCGAGGAGATCCAAATTTAGTGTTACCACCGAATGCAGCATGGGGTGCCATAGGTTTAAATTTTAATAATTTTTAAGATTTTTTGGATTTTTAATATAAATTAAGCTAAAAAAATATTTTTGATGAGACAAGACACTTACAAAATATATTGGTCATGTTTCAGATCTGGGACTAGTGAGACCTGATGGATTTCCCCGACATAGGCATCATGGAAGAGACACTAAAGGGGCTGCAATTGAGATGGAGAGAGTTCTCCATGCAGTTCAGAGGAACTTGGTGAGACTAACTCACCAAGTACCCATGATAGCCATAGACGACCTACCCGAGGAGATGCAGTGCCGCGTGGTAGGAGTACCATGAGATTGGGTGTGACTCTTTTAGCATGTGGCTAATGCTGGCTTTTATTTTCTAGCTGCTCATCCTGAGCCGCCTATATAGATGATTAGATATTTTTTTTTATTTTACATGATGATGGGCATAAGCCCAAATTTTGAAGGGCATTTTCTCCCAATTTTTTGTATATTATTTTGGACACAAACACTATATCTATATACAGGCGATTTTATGATATATACAGATGACACTTTCATTATTTTTGATGTTTTTTACTTTCATGAATGATTTATATTTCAATCTAATGCTTGATTAGCAATAGAGTCTACTGATCAATTTTCTGATCATGGAATGTTAACATATGTGATATAAACAAATGATCGTTGCAATAATCTCACTCTCACAAATTGGTGATACAAATAGGGATCTCATACCCAATAAGTATTGTTCAGCTGAGATACCACTAGTTGTGAGTCTAAATAAACCACTAACGAATAAATGCCAAGAGATATCACTTTGGATAGTAAATTAGTAACAATAGTATATTTAGAAATATTATTCAAAGCAGGATCGATATATACTCCTCTCGAAACCATCAACTAGCTAGATGGATAATAAATCACCCAAGCTATAGAAGAAAGGTTCCGGGTATGCCTACTCGCACCATCGGTGAATCCTAGATATACTGAATCATCCATCAATACACGCCAAAGCAAATAAAAAATATCAACATCACTAAATCCATTAGATAGATATGTACAAAAATACAATATATACAAATATGTGAGTGCTCAGCCGAAGACTAAGAAAAGTACTTCTTAAGGTAGAGCCCATTTTTTGGTTCCGCCATCTTGTTCCTTCAGAGTCAATTAATTCATAAGCCCCCTTTTCCAAAACATGCTCGACTATAATGGGATAGTACCACATAGATTTAAAATTTCCTGCCCCTAGGGCGTATTTTTCCTAATTGTAGACCAGGACAAGGTCACCTTCAGAAAAATTCCGAGGAGGGACAACTTCATCGTATTGAGATTTTACCCTTTTTTCATGGGCTTCGTTTATTATGGTGGAATATTCATGCTACTCATCAAGATGCTCCAAATGAACGAGGTGTTCCTCAAGAATAGAAGTCTTTGGAAGAAGCTCAACAACTAGTTTAAGAGAAGGAATTTCACATTCGATAGGAAAAATAGATTCCAATCCATAGACTAGTTGAAAAGGAGTAAATCCACTGGCAATCTTAACTAATGTTTGGTATGCCAAAAGTTTTGGATACAACATGACGTGCCAATTGGATTGATCTTTGAATCGTCCTTTGCAGGATAGTTTTAAGGGATTTGTTCATGGCTTCAACCTGCCCATTGCCTTGAGTATAATACGGATATGAATGCTCCTGCTAGAAACCCAATTTGAGAGCCAATTAAAACATCAGTTGATTTTGGAAATGACTACCATGGTCAGTGAAAATATATCTAGGGATACCAAAGCATGAAATAACCTAATTGAAGAGAAACAAGGTCGTTGTTTCATTGTCATTTTTAAAAGTAGGCATGGTCTCAGCTCACTTCATAAAGTACTCTACAGCTACAATGATATACTTGTGATTGCCTATGGAATGTGGATTACAAGTAGTAAAATCAATGCCCCACTTTGTGAAAGGACCAATAGTGATAATAGGGAAAAGCAGAGCTAGATGCGCACACATTTTCCGAGTATAAACTTGACAAGGATGGCATATTTTGACCACTTCAATACAATCTTTGAAAATTGAAGGCCAAAAGTAGCCTGCTCGTAAAAAAAATTTGGTTGTTGCAAGCCCTGATAAATGACCGCCACAAGCTCCACTGTCGCAATAATTAAGAAATGACTTAGCTTCTTCCAAAGTCAAACAATGCCTAAGGATTGAATCAATCCTGCGATGATATAATGTGTCACCTATAATAACATAATTATTAGCGAGGTGACGCAACTTTCTATGCTCATCTTTGGAGAAAGCGGGTGGAAACTTTGAAGTTTGGAGATATATAATGATATCTTCGTACCAAGGATCTTGTGAAGAAATGAGAAATAAATGTTCATTGAGAAAATTTTCCTCATGAATAACTTCTTCCTCACAAGACAACTCTGATATCAACTTTGCAAATACTAAACATTTCTTAGACTTAGCTAACATGAATTCAAGATTTAATTCTTGCACAATGACAATCCGTTTATTATATTTGCCCCCAATCACTTTCCTACTGAGAACAAACTGAAATGGATTGACGACTGCTAAGACGAACATTTTTCGAAGTAGAATGTAATGTCGAATCCACTAGACAACATGGGCAATTGCCAAAGCCAATTTCTTGATGGGAGAATAGTGTAGTTCAAGACCTACCAAGCCTCAACTTAGGTAGTAGATTACATTCTCACAAAAAGCATCATCTTCCTGAACCAGAACCATACCAATGGTTGATTCTGCTACAACAAGATACAAAACGAAGTCTCTACTATAATCGGGTGGACTCAATAATGGAGAAAAATTTAATGCTTTTTTCAAAGCTTTAGAATATCGCTGCATGAAATCATCCCATAAAAATGGGACTCCTTTCTTAAGCAATCGCATAAATCCTTTTGTAATCTTGGCATAATTTTCTATGAATCTCCCCAAGAAATTTCCCTTTCCTTGGAGACTTTGAAGTTGACAAATGGAAGACGGGGGAGGCAACTAAAGTATTGCCTCAACCTTGAAGGGATCAACACGAATCCCCTCTGTCAATACAATGAATCCTAACAACCGATTGGATGTGATGGTGAAAACGCACTTATGAATCCAGATTTTATAAAAACGACACCATTCAAAGATCAACCAAAGGTGTTTAGGATGATCAATTCTATTTCGAGAAAGAGTAGTTAAATCATCCATATGTGCTCTGATAATGTGTTTGATGTCGTGAAAAGCATAAGACATGGCCCACTGGAAAGTGGCTCCAGCATTTTTAAGGCCAAAAGGCATATTTTTGTATGCAAATGTACCCCAAGGACAAATAAAGGTTGTCTTGTGCTGATCTTCTGGATGGATAGTAATTTGATTGTAACCAGAGAATCCATCCATGAACGAAAAAATTTCATTACCCGCACATTCATCAATAATTTGATCAATAAAGGGCGTGGGGTAATTGTCTTTCAAACAAGCCTTATTTAGGTCCTTAAAGTTGATACCTACCTGAATCATTCCTTTCTTTTTATCTATAGGGATTGGTTAGAGACCCACTCAGTTAGAGGAACGGGGTATGTAAAACCTGCCTTTAGCAGCTTTTCAACTTCAGCTTTAATAGTTGCTGCTTTTCTAGGATTAATCGGTTTAATTTTTTGACGAATAGGTTTAGCGTTTGTGTGTGTCTTGATCTCATGCTAGACTATAGATGGATCTATTCTAGGAACTTCCTCATAATACCAAGTGAACACATCATGAAACTATTTGAAGAGATTGGTATAAATTTGAATTTTTTCAGGGGAATAGTCATCTCCGATGAAGACATTTTCGATTATGTTAGGATTCCTAGAGGTGTTCACCGATATAGTTCGTGAGATAACAGGCCTGTTACCTTCGATAGAAAACTATGTTGGGGCCAAAGGCTTTAAAACTGTATGAACATCACTAGTAGATGCACTGGACAAACTTGACTCAATTTCTCACAAATGAGGGGGATAATATGAACGATGATGTAAATCATCCCATGGTCTATCAACACCCATCATTGCTTCTAGAATTTCTTCCTCATATGGTAAGACTGTATTTAAGAAATCCTGAGCTAAAGTTGAATCGAGGGTCCAGGCCGGAGCCACATCTCCATCTAAATCCTCTGTTGAGAAAGGAGTAGCAAAGGAGTCTGTAGAGTTAATGATGGATTGGTAAGCGATTTCCACCGCAGACATAGGGTATGCCATTCCACCTACCTATCCTCCATTTAATGTGGTGGTAGATAAGGGTAAGGGCCAAGGGTCCGAAAAATAATGAGTTCAAAATAACTCTCTTTGAAAAGGTCCCCTAGAGGATGAAATAACATTGACTCTAGCTGAAGGAGCAGGGAGATCAAAAATACCCATTAAAGAAGAGTACATCCCAACTCCTAAATTCTTAATAGGTTTCCTGGAATTGTCCACTAATGGAACAGTAGAGTCAAAGGATGTGTGAGAGTCATCTGGAGAATAATCCATCAGATCAACTTTTATAATCCTTCTCTCATGAGGAAAACAAAGGATGTGAAATAATGATGAAACCATGACATCCATCTCATAAATCCAATTCCTGCCTAAGAGGAGGTTGTAATCTAGGTTTGCATCGACAAATTATACCTCAATATTTACCACCTTTCCCCCAACACAGATGGGAAAGGCTGGAATAATCCCATGCAACCTATGAGAATGTCCATCAAATGCCATAAATAGAGTTGGTGAAGGAACAACCTGAGGCGGTCCAATGGCCTTCCAACATGACATGGACATCACTCATGTTGAAGCTCCCTCATCTATAATTGTTTGAAAAACGTTGGTCTTTCGATATGTAGACTTTATCTGGAAAGCCATATGATGGGGAAGTCTCTTTTTGACATTTGACATATCAAAAGTGAGCACAAGAGAATTTTTTGGATCTACTGCTCCGATTTCCGAGAGCAAAGAACTTCTCTGAGCAGGGCATGACTGGAGTACCTCTAACGCTGACATAGCACAAGGACTCTGAGCCAGATCTTCTACAATCGAGTAGTTCTGGGCTGCCCTAGCATTAGGGTTAATGGTCAAGTGCTTCACGGAGCCTTTCGGCATCTGAGGTATGGACTCAACAGAGGGTCTCTCAATATGGAGCGGCTCTGAGGCATCGGAAGTAGACTTAGCCTTAGATGATTCTGATTCACCATAATCACATGATTACGTAGCAACATCGATATGTGAGCTCATCGTATAGACATTTGATGAATTATCCCCTTGGTTGCCCCTACGGGGGTACTAGCATTAGAGTTTACGCTAGCAAGTAATTGTTGCCCTTGGGCAAAAGGGTTAGTGAGAACAGCCTGGGAGCTAGACAAACCCTGCTACACTAATAAGCATTGAGCATCTTGGATCTTAGGGCAGAGATGAGTCAAATGATCTCCATTGCATAACTTGCATGGAAATTTTACCTTTTTCTTGGACTCTTTCTTACCCCCTCTAGCATCATTGTCGGGTTTGTTCACATTGCCCTTCCCATCCTGGTTCTTCTTCCTACCTCATCTTTTTTTCTTCCCATCATATTGTTGGTTTCCTTTGGGGTTGGAATTTTGGATGACGTTTATAGATATAGGTTGAGAAGGTGTAGATAAATATGGTGATGCCTGCATAGAAGAAGCAGTTTGTAAAGACAACTATTGCAATTGATTCAGCAGGTTAACCATGTTGACATCAATTGATCCGACTAGCCCGTCAGCGTGGGGACCTAGCTTTGGTTTGGCTATATCCTCCTTGGATCTAGGAGCATCAGGTAGAATTTTTTGAAGAGCCCCAAACTGAGAATAGATCAGTTCTAATTGTTGGGCCTTGAAAATAGCCTACTCTTCAGTGAAAACACTGGAGAGGGACACGTCCTTAGGGATCTCAAGTTGTAATGATTTAAGAAACCGTTCAAGAAGGAATTCTTGTAGGATATTGGCTTTGATGAGCCTCTTCCTTCTCCTCCATTCCTAGATATGATCCAAAATGTGAGTTCCCTGATCTTGTTGGAAATTAGCCAGAAGCTCAATTCCAACATCATATCGTACAAGCAATTGAAAATGGTTCAAAAAGATAGTAGCCAAATCACTGAAATTAGTAAAGGTGCCCCCTAGCAGTTCTATGTACCACTTAGCCGCATTTCCAGTTAGGGTACGTTGAAATAATCTCAACCTGATTGTTTCTGGGAAAACTAATGTCTATTCAGATCTACTAGTCCCACTAAGACAGGTAGCTATCTTAGAAACAAACAATTCAAAGTAACTTGTGCTTTCCTTTATGGAAGATAGATAACATAGAAGCAGAGAGCACCAACCTTAATCTTTCACTTGGCTCCTTGCTTGTTTCCTCTCTCCTTTGATAGAGCTTGCTACTCCTTTCTCACTTGTCCTGCTTCAAAGAACACCTGTAGAGGCAAAGCAACAAGAAACCATCAAAGCAGAGAGATATATGATACCATAAACAATGTAGAATCAGAAGTACATTAACCATACAATTGCATACACAAATACAAGATTCAAAAATACACAAGTATATGGAGGAAAACTCAAATAAATTTATTGATAGTAGAAGTAGAAGAGAGGATTACAACCCAGTTGTCTAATCCAACATCATCCTCCCAGCATGAAATCCCTCTTCACCTCATGAAAAACAAGATCACCCAACAATACAATGTCTCAAAGAGAACCCAATAGCACTTCCTTACAGATTACAAAATTCCAACCTCTGGATCTCTAGGATGAGGGATCCATATATAGATATTTGCAGGGGGGTGAGTCAGCTTCTAGGTTTTTGATTAGTGTCATTTCATTGATAGTTCTTGGTTCCACTTGCAGATTTCATGATCTCTTACTCATATCTGGGCGAATTCAGAGAGGCAAGTGTCATATGAGTAGTTTCTGGAAGATTCTCTGGGTTTCCACTTAGCCAACTGCCTTTGCCATTTGTCTACTCTCACCCATCACACCCTATAGAAGGCCTTTTCAGTATGCATTGCACCCCCCGTGTGTAATAGGTGAGATGCATTGCACCTTGATCAAGGAGCAGTCTGTAGGGGTCAGTTTTGACCAGTTCTGAGTAGTTTTCAGGTGGAACTTTTGGGAAATGATCTAATTAGCTGACCTTGATCCTTTAGAGTATGAAACAACACTTTTAGGGGTTTAATAGCCCTTGGTTTATCGACATATGTGATTGGGTTTGTAGTGCCAAAATATATCTATAACAGTTGCCCCTAAAGCATGAGGTCGTAAATCTTCTGATGTCGGGTGAAATGTTTTATCATGAGGTTCTGAGGTTATTCCGAACTGGAAGGCGACCTGTAATAAGATACAATACAATACATTATCTTCATAATATTTTCATGATCTAGCTGAGGCGGGTATTCCCATGATCAACTTTATAAATTCATTTTCATGTACATAGGACAGACAATCGTCTGCTGTTGCAGACTGGTGATTCTTGTAGATCCATCATCCTTAGCTTGGATGATCATCTGTGCAGCTATGGAGTACATTTGATGTCATTATTTTCCTGAATATATCGCACCCCGAATGGATGAAACTAGATCCAGGGTCTTCAAACTCATTCAATCTTTGCCCGATGTACAAGTCGATCCATGTGAAAAGATGTTCTGGAGTCAAACATGGAAAGACATCGCCTGATTACCAGCCAATGATGTAAGTTGTTAACAGGCACGAGAGGAATCACCGATAATGATAATCACCCTCAAGGTACTACAGTACAATTCACGTGAATATATGAGTCGATGTTGACCACCATGCAAAATCTTTCGGTCGAAGGCCATTGATGTAAACCTATCGCCAGAAGTGAGAAACTTGCCATTGAGGCATGCAAGCTTCAAAGTACTGAAAGGGTTGTTCCTAAGTCAACTTCTTGGATAATGAACTGATGTCGACAAGAAGTGACTCATCGTAGGAGGGCCTTAATGAATCCCACATCTACGACATGAAACGAAGCAAATGATTTTGTGGAGGTGAAAATGATTTGATGATACAAGGTTCAGGAATAGCGGTTATGAAAAATGGAGAGTGAAGGTATTGTAGTGGATGAGGTGTTAGGTAGGTTGGTGAATTCTCTGAGAAACTTCTCTTGAACATATCGGCGACACTGAAATGGATTGGTAGCGTTAACCCCAAAAATGGATGGTATGGAGGACCAATGGTGATGTGACTGGTGAACAGAATAACCCAACCCGACTCAATCATGGTGATGGAGTGAAAGTGTCATGTTCAAGAGCGACCTGCTACCAATGAAGTTCTTCAAGTTTTCTTCCCTTTTTCCCCAGTCATTGCTGACCAGTACCTCTTTATTTTTGTCAAGCTTGAGGAGGATAACATATGCTTGTTCTATAATTTTCCCTTCGGGCAAACCTGTTGCTATGTTTTAGCGAGCCTAGCGACAGTGAAACTCGCTCTTGTCCGGATGGACAAGTTTGTCGCTATTGTTTTAACGAGTTTAACGACAAAGATAACTCGGTCCTTTTCATGTTTAGAGAGTTTGAAAAGGGACAAAAAGGAAACTCCAGCAGTCCTTTTTCGTGGTATAATCCCTTAAGTCTGAAAAGGTATAAAATAATACGAAAGGGATGACTTTTCAATAGTTTTAGTGAGCTGAAAAAGACAAGCGCTCGATCTTTTTGTGGAATGATCCCTTAGCTCCAAAAAGATTAAAATGTAGAGGAGGGATGGTGCTTCCCTTTACTTTAACGAGCTGGAAAGGCCAATAGCTCGGCAATCTTTTTATATTTTACGAGTCTAAAAAGAGCTTAAAAAAGACTCATTTTTCGAGGAATGAGTGATGTTTTCTAGTAGCAGGTAAGTTTGGAACTTCTCAAGCACGACAGTGTAAAGAGGGTGGCTAACAGAATCACTCATTGCAACTTTTCATCAAAAGGGTAAACAATCAAGTGGAGGCATATGATCGGCTAAAAGAGTGGAGGTGACGGTAAGAACATGACTAAGGCTCAAAAGGTTGATAGCAATGCAATAACAAAGGTTATTTACCGAAGGTGGATTTATTTTTTAATGAGCTTGAATCTTTAGAAATTATGCTTAGTGCTAGGTTTATTTTTTAATGGGCTTGAACTTTGCGGAAACATTTCTCATTCCAGTCATCTTTAAGGATGTCTCTTATTAGTAGATTCATTTTTTAGTGAGCTTGCCCGGCGAAACTTTGCTCAGCGGCTTTTGTATGTAGGCTAGAAACAACCAACTACAAAACTAAGAGTTAATGAACCACTGAGGTTAGGTAGGATAGTTTCCTACAAAACATTTCCTTTGCTTTGCTGGGGTGTGTTAACAAAGGTGAACGGTGGATCAGACCAATCACCTAACCTAAGCAGTTGAACTAAAAGTTAGGCTAAAATACTACGGGGTTAAAGTTACGCTGGTTGCTTTTCACTTGCGTAAAAAAGGTTTTCATACCCCCAGGTAAAAAGAAAAGTAGAGTTTCCAGGTTACCATATGGTAGTCCTTGCATTTAAGCAAGATTGTTTCATCCGGAGAGCAGACAAAACACTTCCTTGGCTTTTTCCATCGAAATAGACAAAGGTGAATGGTGTGGGTTCGCACTTCTAATCACCTAACCTTCAAGGAGATCTTGTTTCATACTGATCCCATATCCTATATGGATGGGTGTTTCAGACCAATCATATAACCTACGATGAGGAGATCTTGTTCCAGACTGATCCCATATCCTACATGGACAGGTGTTTCAGACTGGTCATATATCCTACGAGGAAATCTATCTTTTCATCTGGGTTCGCCTGCCGAAGTAGACCAGGGTGCATGCCCCCTAGGTTTTGTTACATTCACCGAATCACTCACAGTAATTAGGTGGATGAATCAGAGGTTGAAGAGACATTCCTTATGCAAAGAGACCACTTAGGGATGGTGTTTGACTCATAGCCATGTTTGAACTAGGGAATGAAAGTTGGTCAACAAGTTGTACCATTCTGCCTTCATACGGGAAACACATCACTCGAAAGAGTGAGGAAACAATATCTCCCATGCTGTAAATGTAGTCATGCCCAAGGAGTAGATTGTAATCTAGGGGCCCTTGGACTACCATCACGTTCAAATGAACATTTTTCCTTCTCAAAGTTATAGGAAAATTTGAAAGGATCCCTAATGGTCGACTGGTTCCTTTATTGAAGCCTGACAAATTTCGATTCTCAGGCAGAAGCGATGGCAAACCAAGAACTTTCCAAGTAGTTGAGGAAAGGATACTCACGGAAGCCCCTTCATCTATGATAGTGCCAGCCATGATCATTCTGTAAACTTGTACTATGATTTGGAATGGTACATTAGATCGAAGGCGGGGTCCCACTAGTAGATTCCAATCAAAGGAAATGACTAGATTGCTTGGAGGAGGGACCAAATAAACGGCTAGATGAATCTCTTGAAATGGGGAACTTTCTTCCTATGGTAAAGGAACAAGTAGATTGCCCCCATGTTCATCAGACCCTGTGTTAACAAAAAGAATTCGAATGGTGTCGTTCTCATTCTCTTTGGAGACTGTATCATCTGAAGATGGACCTTCTGAAGGAAAGACTGGGTCGATTGCCATCTCGACCTGTTGAATTTGGTCTAGTGTGGACTTAGAGGGTTTATCTTCAATGATAGGAATTTCGATCGACAACAGAGGTATGTCAGTTAGATTTTCAACTAGCAATGGACTTGACAAGAGTTTCTTATATCTAGGCGGAAGTCACTGTGATGAAGCAGGATGGTTATCCAAGACACTTTTAGCATCATCCAGAAAAGGACAATGGTGGAGGGCATGATCGCCTTCACACAACCTACAAGGAAATCTAGATCTTCCTTTTTGTCCATTGACTTCATTTTCACTAGTCAATGGTGTACTCTCAACATGATCGACAAAGGTTGATGAAATCGGATGGTGCAATAAGGGAGACCAGTCTCTCAACATCCGCGGGATGCAAAGACAATCTCGATGATAATGGTTTCCTTTGCAAATTACGCATGGAGATCTGGGTTTGGAAGGTGCAGTGTGTGGATTTTCGTTGGACAATGCATGGTTTCCCCCTTCCGTGGCTGGCTTCTTCTTCTTCCTCTCCTTCCCTTTCTTCTTCTTCTCAGCTACTTGGTTTTTAGTATCACTATTTTCACCAAGCGAAGAGGAAGAAGGAGAGGGAGAAACAAATGAAGTAGAAGATGAGGGAGAAACTCTAGTATGATCTGGTTGTTGATTTGATCGCTGAGGAATTATGGTGTTTTGAAAGACAGAGGTTGAGAATAGCCATACTAGCAGGCCAATTGTGAGTCCTGGAAGGGACAATGTAGCCATATAAGGAGCACCAATATCTCCCCAAGAATAGAAAGGACAAGGATTTCCCCCAAGGAGAAATCCTTGATTGGTGGACTCCATTACCTCAACCTAAGATCAACAAAGGAACAAGGATTTTATTCCGAACTAAATGAATTTTATGACACTTTGACACAACTTATTTTTTCAATTTTTAAGAGTCGAGAAAAAGCTAAAGGTGACTCTAGTCACCTTCGATTTTTAATGAGCCTGAAGTGACAAGTGCTCAGATGGACCTTTTCTTTTAAGGAGTAGAAAAGGAAGGAAAGTGACTACTCTGGAAGTCTAGACAGAGGGATTACCAAACTAATCGCAAAACTGCAATATAAACCTTGGTGGTAAATTAAAGAGAAATTACCAAGGACTTTACGTACGGCAATCAAGCTTTCCGATGTTGTGTTCAATGCATTGTGATCGATAGGGCAGCAGACACGGCTTCCTAAGGATAAAGGATATCATCCTATCATGGTCTCCCAATATATACTCGATGGTACGGGGAGCACAAGTCCATACTAGCACTTGTCATATTAAAGAGGAGGAATCACCCAACCTTCGATGAAAACGATAGTTACCAGGTTTTACGACGTCGAAATACATCTCTAGCCTAGACTTCTAGATGTTGTGTGTTAGGTTCCAAAGCATTTTTATGATCATTGAGGTTTATTTTAGAGTTGATCTTTCTTAGAAGTTTGCTTTTCAAGGTTCACCGCGTGATGTAGATGTAAAATTCCTAAATATGCAATCTAAAATGATAAACAATCATTTGTTTTCTTTTAGCAATGAAAATCCTAGCTACTAAGGAAAGAAAAGTACAATTCTTTCAACAGAGAGCACACACTAAATGCACTTTCATAAATCATTTTCCACATGTAGTCTAAATGCAAATGCACATGGATGTATTTGTTTTTCCATTTCCTTAATGTATGAATACCACAAAGGAAAACTAAGTACAGATCTAAACTATTTTCTTCAAAGCAACACTTTAACAATTTCTTTTCAAAACGAAAGGAAGACTAAGACGACACTTTCAATTTCGAATGGAAAACTGTTTTTGACACTTCAAATATTGACAATTCAAATCAAATACAATGGCAAAAGTACAATCGACTATCTAAAAGAGGAAGACTTTACGACACTCTTTTTCTTGACTCAAAACGACAGTTACGACACTTTCGAATCAAAAGATGATAGTTCGATTAAGCTACTTTCTGCAAAGAAGGACTGTAAATGATGAAAAATACATAAAAAAACATTCACAATTCCTTATCAATGGAGGCTGAATAATGTAAAGGAAGAAGGCTTCAACAATGATATACTGATCATAGGTAGCAAAACCACTGAATAGAGCTGAAAACAATGAAGAAAAAACCAAATTCTAGAGAGGGAAACAGTCTCATTCAATCATCGCACCTGTCCTTAAGGGAAACAGGGATGCATCTCACCTGCAGCCCACGGGAGGTGCGATGCATCCAGACTGCCAATAAGAGACAGTGTGATAGACCAGGGACGAGACCGGGCTTGGTTTTCACTCACAATTTGTAGCTAAGTTCAGTGATTTAGGCCGAGCTTATGATGGATAGTAAACACAAAGTATAGGGGTATGATCTTATGAGGTTATTGAGCTACCACCAGGGAACTTAGGATGTTTGCAAGTTAGATGTTTAGTTCATAAACCGACCCGGAGATTGACTGAAGCAGTGTTGATCTACTTTGGAATTGCATAGCAAAAGCAGTTCGAAGGCTAGCTGGCTTAACTTCAGGCTCCGTGTGTAGTTTATAAAGAAAACAACAGTGACAAACAAACAAACTATTCGCTCCCCAGTGGAGTCACCATCTTGTTTCCAGGAAAACTAGTGTCTATTCAGACTTTCTAGTCCCACTAAGACAGGTAGCTATCTTAGAAACAAACAATTCAAATTAACTTGTGTTTTCCTTTATGGAAGATGATAAGAGAGAAGCAGAGAGCACAAACCTTAATCTTTCGCTTGGTTCCTTGCTTGTTTCCTCTCTCTTTTGATAGAGCTTGCTACTCCTTTCTCACTTGTCCTACTTCAAAGAACACCTATAGAGGCAAAGCAACAAGAAACCATCAAAGCATAGAGATTTATGATACCATAAACAATGTAGAATCAGAAGTACATTAACCATGCAATTTCATACACAAATACAAGATTCATAAGCACACAAGTATATGGAGGAAAACTCAAATAACTTTATTGATAGTAGAAGTAGAAGAGAGGATTACAATCTAGCTGTCTGATCTAGCATCATCCTTCCAGCATGAAAGCCCTCTTCACCTCATGAAAAGCAAGATCACCCAACAATACAATGTCTCAAAGAGAAACCAACATCACTTCCTTACAGATTACAAAGTTCCAGCCTTTAGATCTCTAGGATGAGGGATCCATATATAGATATTTTTAGGGGGGTGAGTCAGCTTTTAGCTTTTTGATTAGTGTCATTTCACTGATAGTTCTTGGTTCCACTTGGAGATTTCATGATCTCTTACTCATCCCTAGGCGAATTCAGAGAGGCAAGTGTCATATGAGTAGTTTCTAGAAGATTCTCTGGGTTTCCACCTATCCAATTGCCTCTGCCATTTGTCTACTCTCGCCTATCGCACCCTACAAAAGGCCTTTTCAGTATGCATCGCACCCCCCATGTGTAATAGGTGAGATGCATCTCACCTTGACCAAGGAGTAGTCTGTGTGGGTTAGTTTTTACCAGTTCTGAGTAGTTTTTCAGGTGGAACTTCTGGGAAATGATGTAATCAGCTGACCTTGATCCTTTAGGGTATGAAACAACACTTTTAGGGATTTAAGAGCCCTTGGTTTATCGACATATTTGATTAGGGTTGCAGTGCCCAAATATGTCTATAACACTGATTGAATCATCTACTAGGGAGGTGGACGAACACCATAAGTGGAAGGTGGTTGCGTGGTCACCTGGACCTTTACCAGTCTTCCCCTCGAATTTTGGGATATCTAAGGGAAGTTTGGTTTGGATCAGAGGCCAAACCAGGTTATACCTAATCGCATCATTGGTCAATTTAGAGAAATCTGGCAAGTTTAACGTTGCCAGAAAAGGAAATCGTGGCGGACCCTGAGCATTCCACCCAGTGTGGGTGGAACTCCCAATGTTCTGAAAAGAATGAACTGGATTTGTGGAGGCACCAAGTTGCCCGAAGTAACTCATAGACCCAACTGAACCATAAGGATCCCCTTGTGGTCCAGAAAAATTTGGAGTTTGACCAACTTCTGCCGAAAATCCTTCATAACTATTAAAGTTACCCCCTAAAGAAGTGTTAAATGGAGTAGAGAGCCCCTGATAAGGATTCCATGCATTGGCATAGGGATAATTTTTTTTAAATGAATTGACAGAAGAATATAGCATATTCCCTTCTTGGCTGAAATAATCTTGATTCTCGGCTCCTAACCCACTAACCGCAGGGTTTGTCCAAATTTGAAATAGATTATAAATTTGACCTGTAAATGAAAAAGACATTGATCCCATTTTTGGGTTGGAATGTGGTATATGACCACCCCTAAATGGGAAACCCTTGAAAGAAGTTAATCCACTTGCCATGAATGTGGAGGTAGCTGATGGAATACTCAACGGAACTGAAGGAATCACGCTGGTCGGCATTCCAAAAGGTAAAAAGCCAATACCAGAGGCAACAGCTTGAAAACTTCCACTCGATGATGGAATGGAAGTAGAACCAAATATAACAGTGCTAGGAGTAACAGAAGGTATACAAGTTTTTCCTCTTCCTTATACAGATACAAGAGTATGCATACTCGTAGCACTTGTTATGGATGCCATGCTTCTAGCAGTGGTCATCGAAGGAATAGATTGATGTAAACCTG
Source organism: Pinus tabuliformis (assembly GCA_031772625.1). Lineage (NCBI taxonomy): Eukaryota > Viridiplantae > Streptophyta > Pinopsida > Pinales > Pinaceae > Pinus > Pinus tabuliformis. Next base: position 1,560,647,875 of record CM062804.1, read on the forward strand.
GGCTCAAAGTCCTACTGGTCGAAGTTCTGACGTATAATAAAACTTCTGGATGATTGGGAGGAAGAGGAGAATTAGGAGTCGCAACAGACTCAGGAAGCTCTTCAACCTCAATATTATCTTCCAACTAGAAGAGGACTCGAGAAAGAACTGGAGTGTTCCTCTCTAACTCTCTACTTGTACCAGGTCTATCTTGTGAATCAATGACTCCAACCAGAGGATCAATCTCTGATGCGCCTACTGCCACTGGTTGAAAACCACTGGTAGTATTGCTCCTACGCCTTCAAGGAGAAGGCTCAAGACTCGTAGGTGATAGCCCATGAAGTTTCCTAGACCGACGAGGTGGTCGATCAGCCACTTTGAATCAATTTTTAGAAATCTACTTAAAGACTCAAAAAAGTTGTAAAGCTACGCCAACTAGGAGAAAGGATAACTCTCTAAAAGTCCCTAAAGATACAATCAATCAAACAACTTTCAAGTATTTATGCTTTGGGTGATTAGGACCGGACATCAAAATACAAGAAAGCCAAAATCAAGGACCTTTTGAAAATAGACTAGGGTAATTACGCCCCAGGCCAATTAGCGAAGGTATCAAAAGCATTTACGTTGACCTCCACACAATAGCCTTTGTTGGTGCAAGCACCCAAGCTTCACAAGGGTACCCTCCAGAAGTACTGCTGAACATGATGCAACGTCAGCCTCAGGTGCCATGGGATTCCCCTATGTGATTCCTAGGAAAGGAAACTATGGATACCAACTCGTATCAAAAGCTGAGCGGAATAGTCGTGACGGGGGATCCAACAAGTAGGAGACGGGGTATCTCTCTTCCTTGTCTTCACTATCCCTCGTGCTTAACTCCTAGTCATGGAGCTTTCCCGGTCTTTCTAATAATACTGGGTTTCACTCTTTATTCAACTTCTACATTTGTAATTTGAGCAGCCTTGGAGAGTTAACTCTCCTCTCACCTAATCCAAGGCCCTAATGAACCTAAACTTGTTAGTGTTTTTTAATAAGAACAATAAAAGTTCTAGTTCATTTTATTAATCACTTGATTTTATATAGTTGTTCTTTAAGTCAGGGGGAAATACGAGAGTGAAACTGATGATGTTTTTATGATGCAAAAGAAACCAATAGAAAACTAACTATATGAATGTAGTCATTTTCTTTGATGAAGAGTGATCGCTACTTGGGTTCTACGAAAACCTATATATAAGCAAAATATTTTCCTTTTCTTTTCTGAAAAAATCCACACACACCCAAAAACTAAAAAGACTAAGAATGCCTTAAAATGCAAGATAACCTAATGCAAGTTACAATGATGATGCAAGATCCTAAACAACACTCATAAGCAAATGCCACTCTTTATAGAGACAAGAAGGTAACTTAAAACTGAAGAGGGAAAAAATTTGAACACAAATCTCTCTTCAAAGTAAGCGGAACAAATTGCAAAAGATCACAATTTGCTTTTCAACAATAAAACAAAAGAAACCATAAACCAAAAACTTGGAAGAAAAAAAAGCAATGTTTTTTGAGCTTTTTCTTTTAAGGAAACAAAAACAACTTTTTGAGGTCTCAAAAGTACCACAAAAACTCAAAAGATCAATAAATAAGGACAAGGAGTCTTTCAATCTCGCAAGTTATAAACTCGAAAATGAATAAAACTTGAGCAAGGAAGACTGCAAACTTGCACAAACTGATCCAACTAGCAGCAAGATATTTCGACAAACTAACAAAAATGCCAAGAAAGAAATACTTTCAAACATGTCAAAAATACTCTCAAAAAAGCAAGAAAAGAAACAAGGCCACCAAACAAGGGAAAGCAAAGCAAGGGACTTCAAATCCGCACTGGAAACAAAATTGAAAACAATTTCCTGTTCTAGAAGACCAGAACAACCAAGAACTTCAGAACGAAGCCTTGAACCCCAAGATACAAACTGTAAACTTGCTTAAGAAGCAATCCATGGCCAAATCGTTTCAGTGAGAAGGAGATTTTGAAAAAGAAATCTTGCAGGAAAATTGAATTCTCCAGACAGCAGATGACCATACAACATAAATGACCAGGTAGTAGACCTAACTGGGTAGAAAGATTTGAAAAAACAATCCAAAAAATTACATAGGCCACTGTGTAAAGACACAGAAGCGTGCACATGTGTTTCTAATACAGGAAACTCACGTATACGCAAATCTGCTTTAAAGAAACCTACGTGTATATGCTACTTTAGTCAAAGAAAATAGCGTATACAAAGATTTATTAGGAAAAACAAAAATCAAGGTCTGATCAAGAAGATCATACTTGATGCCTGGGACACTAATGGACCAAACAATATTGTAAAATCAAGCAATCAAGAAACTGAACCATGATTGAGAACAAACAACCCAAATGAGGAATAACAAGATTGTTATCCCTAGTGGAGTCGCCAATTTTTTTGCGGGTAAGCCACACAAGGTCTTTGGGTTGAGAACCCCAATAGAGCAGAGGGCAAACCACAACAAGAAATGCTCAAGAAATCAACTAAAATGCTTATTCTATTAAACTATGTAGGAGTGTCCTTACTTGAATGTCCTTCATTTGGGTAGATTCCGGAGGGTGAAAACCCTTATCTTCTCCCGATTTTCTTGAAACCTGAAAATTATTCAAATGGAACATACACAACAGTAGAAACATAAAGCATGTTCATGATATTAACTTTAAATCATATAAATGAATGACTAATTATACATCAATATAAGATTCATAAATGAATTACAACATAACTTGATGTATAAACATATTTAACAACATATTTAATATCGGAAACAGAACAACGTTCCTTTTATTGAAGTTAGCTACAAGTAAAGTGGAGAAATATGATCTAAGTCCTTCTCTGGCTCCAAGCAGAACCGTCCTCCAGATCTATCCTTTCCCGACCTTCAACAATCTTCCTCCATCACCAATACAAGGATATCTCAAACAAGATGAAGGATATCTATAACAAGGAAACAAGGGTTTCCTTAAGCTTTAGGGAGTGCATGAGGCACAGGGATTCGTCAGACTAAATCAGGGATAATCTCACTATAGTATCAATATCTCATATCTTCTCCCTTAAGGCCTTCCAATGAAGGTTTATTTATACTTCTCCAAATTAGTTTTTTAGTTGGGAAACAGTTGGGCCACGGGCAATAGGAGGTAAGTAACAGGTAAAACCTGTGAACTCCGCCTGAAATTAAGCAAGTTTAATTTTTTTAAGTGTTTTAACATATGTAGCAGGTTGGGTATATGCTAACTTGTGTGTACACGCTTTTATCATAGGGAAAAGTAGCGTATAGGGAATAAAACACTTTTTTTTATATTATGAACCAAGTCTGGAAGGAAGGGTTGCCCTATGCCATAATCAGAGCATCAGATCTACCAAGAGTGGTAAATGGTGCTATAACATAAGGTCACAAGCATGACATAGCAATCAACATGCCGAAGACGACAGTTGGTCAAACAAGCGAAAAGGAAGCAAGACATGTAGAGGAAACACATGAAATGACTTTTGTGTTTGCAGACATGCATGCTACTCAAGAAATGATGATATGACAATGAAAAGCAGTCCTGAAAACTCAACTAAGAGATGTACTTTGAAAGGTGTTCTTTACTTACCATACTTACCCTCGAGATGATCATGCATCCAATAGAGTTTGCATGCGGTCCTAATATTTTTCCATCACTTAGTCTCTTGGTCCTTCTCCTCAACTCCTTGGGGGTGATCTTAGCATGTCACCTTTTCATCTACTCATTGAGAGATAGATCATGCAGTTTCAGTGAACAGTGACTATTGCCGAGATGAGGCCTTGAGAGGCCCATCTCTGTAGTTTCTGAATGCAAGACAAATAGGGCAACTTGGACAACACTGCGTAATTTTAAGGCACGGGACACTATTGTGGGTTGGGGTCCTGGGAGGACACCTCTACGCAGTTTTTGAGTGCGGTGCAGTCTAAGAGGAAATACTGCATAGTTTCTAGATGCAAGGCACTATTGCGGGATGGGTTATGAGAGGAAACATATGCGCAGTTTTAGGTTGCAAGGTGGACTGATCAGTTGAGGGAAAATATTACACAGTTTCTAGAGACATTGGGTTCTGGCTAGGGGAAGGACACTGGAGGAAACCACTATGCAGTTTTGGATGCTAAGGGAGGTTGGGATCTCTGTGCACTATGCATTTCCAACAGGAAAGGGAGAAATATTGAGGGTTGCAGAAGCAAAGTGCACAGTTCCAGGAAGCTGGATGAGGCTAGGTTTCTCAAGAAATGGCTAAGGGTGAGATCAATGACACATATGTAAACAGTGATAGGACTCGACTATGATCACACATGAACACTTAGTAATACAACATAGACCATCTAGATTGTATGAAACATACTCTGCTTGATGCAACAACCTTTGTGACAAGATTGCATGAAGTGAGTGTGAAACATGTCTACGTGACGATAACAACTCATGCACACATGCTTTCCCTTGAAGCAAAACAACATCCCCTTTACATGACAAACAACAATCCCTATGCCCAAAGATGACACATGTTTCATAAAGATGAGAACATGAACAACTCTTAAAATCAAGGAGGGGAGCTTGAGATCAACAGCTTACCAATAAGTGACCAAGGAACGATTGATTGCAGGATCCAAAGTAGGCTTCAAAATTTGCATGCGAGCCAAAATTTTGGAGGGTGGTTGTAGCCTCTACAACATTAGCAACACACTAGTAGAACTCCAGCTCTCTGTATGGACCTTATTTCATGAAAAGCAAGTCTAACCCTTCTAGAAGTATTGTTCAATTCTTTGATCGTGATGGCTTCTGCACCAGCTTATATGAGAGATGTAGTCCTTACCATTCTCTTGAGCAGTGAACACACATTCCAAGCCAATTCAGCTTAGTTGTTTCGATTAGGGATGAGAGGTATATTGATGCACAAGTAATATAACTGACAGAGTTTAATTTTCATCTCTGGTGTTGCTCCACTACCAGTAGGCCTGGAAAGTACCCTGACAGAGTCACGTGGGAACACAAGAATCGCTCTGCTACCAGCAAGCCTAGTCAGTACCCTGGCGTAGTTACTTCTATCACCTCTCTGTCCAAAAAGCCTTTCTCTTCTTTCACCTTATTCATTTTTTCATTTTTTTCAAAGAGCTTTGCAAAGGCACTTATTTATTTTAGAGGCAGAAGAGGGATCGCAACTTATTGAGAGCAGAACAGGTTGTTCCTTCAGAGAAGTATATTATATATACCTCTGACATACTTGTTAAGGTTTCCCCCTTCAACTTACTCTACTTGACTGAGATAACAAGGGTAACCCAAAATAACCTATTAGAGTAGGCGATACTAGTTAACAGTGCAAGCATTGTATTTTCACTAAGACTCACTCTAAAAAGAACGTATTTTCCATCAAGGCATCATCGAATGAAGACAACAACCTCTTCATAAAGAGAGAGGACAACAGATAACCAGATGTTGATAGTTGTACAAGTCCTCTTATATTTTCCTGGCTTGTCTCGAGAGCCAAACACGGTTTCATGAGAGGCTAACCTATGGGTACAAGAAAAAAAAGAAAGAAAAAGAAAAAACTAAAGTAAAGTGAAAGCAAACAAATAAGAAAAGAAAGCAAGAAAAAAAACCAAACCAAGTAAGCAAGCAAAGCAAACATGAAAACCAAAAAGTAAAGAAAAGCAAGAAAGCAAAGACTACTCCTACTCGTATGCTAAATAGTGCATGGGCCTATTCATGTAAAGTGATATTTCCAATGCAACCAACAACACATTGGCTAGAACATGTTGGCAAAGGCATGGTAAACGAGAAATATATGCATGTAAACTAGTGAACAAGAAAGATAGATCAACGAAGGCCAACACGCTTTGAGTTCTAAAGTGTTAGCAAAAAAGAAAAGAGTGAATGCAGAAGACAAACTTTCTACGGACGTACCATGGTGTTACGACATAATGCATGTAGATGGTAAACATACACACTCTTTGGACTGTGACATATGAGAAAACATGAGAAAGAAAGACAACTTATGATTTGCAAGCGTGCTCTTTGTGTAAGATTCCTCCAAGGCATGATCGGTGGGATCATGTGATTCAGGTGGAGTTAGATTGATCTTCAATGCGAAGCAGAGAGTAATGAGGAGCCTTGGGTGTTTCAAAAATTTTATGGTCGGTAGTCGAACTAACCTCAGGACAGTGAGGGCCTACCATAACCATCAGCTCAGGCTTAAGTGCCTCAACATCATGTGAGGTTTCCACTTCGTCAATAAATAGTTCGTCGGAGGTCAGTGGCTTAGAAATATTAACAACGAGTGAATCAACATCGTGATCAAATGAAGAAGTACAAAGATCACGAAAACCATGATCAGAAAATTCAAGATGTTCGTCGGCATCCTCATGATTTGATGAATCATGCAGAGGGGTAGATGAGAAACAAGGAAGTTGACCCTTTGTGTTTTAAAAAATGGCAGATGACAGATGGGATGGATTTTCATAGGAAGATGTGTCCTCTCTGTAATGTAATAACAGGTTGACATCCGATGTATCCTATGGATGATCGGAAGTAGAAACATCCAGAGATGAGTTTTCACAGGGAAAATCAAAAGTGGTAAAATCAAAAGAGATGTCAAGATAGAGCGGATGAGGGATGGATGGAAGGGAGTCATCCTTCACCGTAGGTTCTTCTTCAAATTCCTGCACACACTTATCATGAATGATAGCACAGGTTGGTTGCACAACACCAATTCCATCGACAACTTGATCCTCATGAACACAAGATGTGGAGTCCAGAATGGGAGAACAAAACACAGTACAATCTGGAGGATCAATGGAACGTGGGGACAAAGGTTGAGGGAAATAGTCCACATGACAACCGGCAGGCTTGCAAGCCAAATCTCTGTAGACATTGAGAGTAGGTGGGGTGGGATGATGTGACAGTTCAATAGATGTGAGCACAGCTTCTCCCACCTTGCACTGTGGAGCTAGAGTTGTTTGATAAGAAGAGAACAAATAGTCACTTGTGACAGTGACCTTGTCCATCTTAGATTTGGCAACTCTAACATCGAGGTATGCTAGGAGGTATTCAAATGATTCTAAGAATTGTGGATTTTTGGATATGTGAAGAAGATACTTAAATGTTCCATTGAGGAATTCCCAATAAATTTCATTTTCAGGAAATCGGTATGACATATTACAAAGGTGTCTGTGAAATTGCTCAACAGATTCATCAGGTGCTTTGTGTAATTACAGAGTTTATTTATTGAGTGCTTTACAATCAAAATTATTGAAAGCATAGGCTATATCTGCAATCAGGTGAGAGAAAGAGTGAATAGATTTCTTGGGCAGCATGGCACACCATAGCAGTGGGTGCCTTCGAAGCATGAATGTGAACAATGTGCAGGATATTATAACAAATTAATAAAACAAATTAATAAATCAAATTAATATTAATACAAATTAATATTATTCATATAATATTAATAAATCAAGTTAATATTCTAGAATTAATATTTCCCTAGGTTTAAATTAATTTCATATTAGAGTTAAAATTAATTTCATTTAGATCTAGGTATAAATTAATTTCATATTAGAGTTAATTTTAATTTCATTTAGTTCTAGGTATAAATTAATTTCATTTTAGAGTTATCATTAATTTCATTTAGATCTAGGTTTAAAATTAATAAAACAAAGTTATATTATAACAAATTAATAAAGCAAATTAATAAAACAAATTAATAATATTAGAACAAATTAATACTATATATTAAATCAAATTAATATTAAAACAAATTAAAATTATATTATATAATATATTAATAAAAAAAACTAATAAATAAAAAATTTTAAAAAGCAAATTAATTTTAGATTATATAAAATTAATTAATATTAATTTTTATAAAATAAATTAAAATTAAAATTAATCAAAAATCATTTCATCCGGCAAGTTTGTCATGTTTTATCCTCATCACTATTTATTATTTCTTTGTTGCTCTTCTGTCATCATCATTCTCGTATCCTGATGATGGATCCCATTTGGGATTTGAAACGTTGGTACAAAAAAGTTAAAACTGTGGATTCTCCGGTCATTGATCCAAAAGATTCAAGCCACAGATCTCTCAAATCCATGTAATCTTATCGGATTTCATGCCTTTCATAGGAACCTGCGCAGGTAAATATGTGTCTAAGCAATGCTGCTCCACCTTCACCACTGTATGTGTTATGAGACAAGTCATTCCAGAGCTTCTATGAGATTTTAAAGTCCTGTCCATAAGACATACATTTCAAAAGACGAATTGTACAGTTAGTGATGATAAATGAGTGGAGATTCAAAACAGATTTTGAGGGCTCAACTGGTCATCTAGCCTTCCTTCTAACGCCAAAAATATTGAATGGTGCTAGATCCGCCAACATTCAGGGGTTCTCCCCGGTATGAAGTCCCAACTAGACCTCACACCATTTTTTGTAGGAGTCCCATCCAGTATGATGGCCCAGTTGCCATTATCTGAAAGATATGCTCTAGCTCTTGCTTCTTAGCACATGAGAGTGATATACTTGGTCTTCAAAAAGTGAGGTATGTGTGCCTGGTGAGTGCTTAGTGTAACTTGTGTCTAATTTCCTTCACTACAGAGGGGGAGGGTGAAAGTGAGTCTCTGGTCGAGAGGGAGTAGTCCCAACTCAGGTAGAGACACACACAACACAACAGGATCTGCACAACCTCCGGTGGAGTAGTCCACACGGATGCGGCAGTCACAAACACTAAGGTAAATGAATAGCACGTACAACACCCAATGGAGTAGTCCACACAGATGCGACAATCATTATAACAAATATACAAGAATGAATCTATCTAGCAGCTGACAGAGTAGTCCACACGGATGAGATAGCAATAGCAACCATTATAACACATCTTCAACAATATACGCATTAGAATAATCGAAGTAGTTCAACTATCCTAGTACAAGTTAAGCAAACATGCATTACAAGAGTTTAAAGAATAGTCTTACAAACGAATACAACGCATGCATGAAAATGTGCTTGCCTATGACATGCTTCTGAATTAAGAGAAAGTTCCAAGACATGTTTGTACACCATACATCACTAGCACCAGTAGTGGAGAGTTAGAGCCACTGCTCGCTCCTCAAAGAAAATATTACACACTCTCAAGGATATGTGGGAGTAGCCAATGTGAAAAGTCCATTGTTGTACAAATGAGGGGGTATGTATGGACAAGGGTGAAACTGACCCTTGTGACTGTTCAACTTCCCTCATGAATGTTCAACTTACATGACTCTTTGACTTCATCCGTGGGTCTCTTGGACTTCCAGGTTACATTACATTGATTACAACAAGTATGGCCCATAGTAGTGATGTGGCCGAGACAACTCATGACACAACTCAACATGACACTACTAGTATGGATATGCTGGATGTGTTGTTTGTGTCAAGTTGTTGTGCTGTTGAGTGATGAGTGTGCTCTCGTTGTATCATATCTTCACCTCTGCATGACGAAGCATGCAGGGTCTTTGATGGTCTTGGTGTTCGCTTGATAGTTCATGCATGTGCATGTGTCTTCTTCACTTGCTACTTGGTACGCTTCGTATGTTCATCCAACTGCAAGCAAGTCTTCTAGCATGCACTCCTTGTTCATCATGTTCGTCATCATGCCATGTCTCATCCATGTACATCTTTCTGTGATCACTCATGATGAGACAACATCAAATCTAGAAATACCTTAGTCTACCATGATGCATTGTCTTTCGTTTCCAGGTGCAGGTGACTAAGAGAGAGGACAAGACTCTGAAACAGTGTAGAGAACATGTTAGGCTGGGATACGAGGCTTCAGGAGCATTGGCAGTAAAAATTGTGCAGTTTCCTAGAGGAGTCCGAGATTGGGCTGTGGGAGCTTGCTGGTCAGAACTGGACAGTTCTGGGAGGAAGTCAAGCAAGACATGACTGCGCAGTTTTTGGGCTAAGTGGAATGTTGGGTAGCAGGTGAATTTTCAATGAGAACTGCACAATTTTCAAGAGGAGTGGAAAGTAGGCTAGTAGGGAGACTGCTTAGTGGAACTGCATAATTTCTGGGATAGTTCAATGATAGGAAGCAAGTGCCTACCTCTCATGTTTGTGCAGTTTTTGCAAGCAGTGTAGGTAAGAAAGTTAGACAATTACTGTGCAGTTTTGGAGATGAGTGCAGCCCTGGGTCATAGCTGAAGTCAAATTTTTTTGTTGACGAGTGGGAGGCTTGATGGATAGGCTTGCAGTAATTGCAGACTGAAATGGATTCTTGGGAAACTTCTGTGTTGTTTTGGGTGATAGTCAGCTGGCTTGATTCTAGAACTGTGTAGTACAGACTACCTGAAGGACGACCTCAAGCTCTGTGTAGTTCTAGGAAACAATGCAAGGCCACTAAGGGCTGAGACTATGCAGTGCATCTCATTGGAGGTTTGGTTGATGGAGGGTGGTTCGGTCAATAGATCTTTGTTAGAACAACTAAGTGAGTGAGGGAGTGAACTCATGTATACATGACCTTGCGAACACACTCAACCTGACTCGACAACAAGACATCTGAAACCAACAAGACAACATATGCTCAGCATGACCCTCTTCGAGACTGTCTAATGGTGAAAGCGACAAGTGTGACACTTGGGACAGACCTTCGAACGACCGTGACGACACTTGCGCGATAGTGCTTAAAACATTTTGTGTGAGTGCAACAGGTGTTTATATAGTCGAAACAAGTAATGCACACAAAGGAAAACCTTCAATATCACCCAAACAAGGTCGCAAGCATGACATAGAAATCAACATGCCAAAGATGACAATTGGTCAAACAAGCAAAAAGGAAGAAAGACATGTAGAGGAAACACATGAAATGACTTTTGTGTTTGCACACATGCATGTTACTGAAGACATGATGATATGACAATGACAAGAAGTCTTGCAAACTCAACTAAGAGATGTACTTCGAAAGGTGTTCTTTACTTACCATACTTACCCTCAAGATGATCATGCATCTGATAGAGTTTTCATGTGGTCCTAATATTTTGCCATCACTTAGTCTCTTGGTCCTTCTCCTTAACTCCTTGGGGGTGATCTTAGCATGTCACCTTTTCCAACAATCACTGAAAGATAGATCACACACTTTCAGCGGGCAGTGGTTGCTACCAGGATGAGGCCTTGGGATGCCCATCTGTACAGTTTCTGAATGCGAGACAGATAGGGAAGCTTGGCAAACATTACGTAGTTTTAAGACATAGGACATTGTTGTGGGATGGGGTCCTGGGAGGACACTTATGCACATTTTTTTAGTGCAATGCAGGCTAAGAGGCAATATTGCGCAGTTTTTGGATGCAAGGCACTGCTATGGGGTGGGTTCTAGGAGGACACATGTGTAGTTTTAGGTTGCAAGGCGCACTAAGAAGCTAAGGGACAATACTGTGCAGTTTCTGGAGATAGCGGGTTCTAACTGGGGGAAGGACATTGGAGGAAACCACTATGCATTTTTGGATGCCAAGGGAGGTTGGGGTCTCTGTGCAGTTTCCATTTCCATCAGGCAAGGGAGAAAGGTTGAGGGTTGGAGAAGCAAAGTGCATAGTTACGGGAAGCTAGATGAGGCTAGGTTTCTTGGGAAATGGCTAAGTGTGAGATCAATGGCACAAATGTAAATAGTGATAGGACTTAACTATGATGAGACATGAACACTTAGTGATACAACGTAGACCATCCAGAATGTATAAAATATACTCTACTTGATGCAATAACCTTCATGAAAAGAGTGCATGCAGTGAGTGTGAAACATGTCTATGTGATGATAACAACTCATGCATGCATGCTTTCCCTTGAAGAAAAACAACATCCCCTTTTCATGACAAACAACAATCCCTATGTGATCCGAATTTAAATAGGAATGCAAAAAATTACATATATAACCATAAATACAAAGATGCAGTAGAAATAACACTTCATTTCATTAATATGAAATACTGAAATATGCTTACAAACAGAATGGAAATAAGACTAGCTCAGGTGATGGTAGCTTATCTCTAACAAGAGATGTGGCAGCTACATGCCTCTGAACTATGTTACAATGAGGCTCAAGGGCCTTTTTATTATTGAACAATAAGGGTGAACCCTAAACAACCAAAACCCTAACCTGAGGAGATGTAACACCAAGAATTTATGGGCCCCGTTGGAGTGAGTTGGACAGCCAACTTCCCAGGGTCACAACTTGGTCATATTATATCCATTTGATGCACATGATAACTCGTTGGAAAGATCTCTCCGAGGACTATGACGAAAAAGACAACTTTAGAAACAAAATAATTAGTGGTAGATTGCCAAAAAAACATCGTTTAGGGCCTCAAAACGGCTCCGGAAGTTTAGGACCCGAAAAAACTTCTAAAAATAATAAATTGTGCTACAATTAAGGAAACTGAAAAACTGAAAGAAACAATGGTGTGGGTCCAAGTGGAATTGGCGAGTGGCCACCAATATCCACTTGGATCACTATGACCAAAGATGACACATGTTGCATAAAGATGAGAGCATGGACAACTCTTAAGATCAAGGAGGGGAGCGTGAGATCATCAACTTACCAACAAGTGACCAAGGAATGATCAATTACAGGATCCAAGGTAGGCTCTGAAATTTTCATGTGAGACAGAATTTTGGAGGGTGGTTTTAGCCGCTAAAATGCTCCACAACATCAATTTATGCACACATTGTTGTATATTACAGAATAGCATTCAAAGAATCCTGTATTTTACATATTAACATCAGATACCACTTTATATGGTACAACAAAGGACATTCCTGTTTATGGAAGAGCACTACCAGAATTATGGCATGTTTGATTACATTAATAAATTATCTACAAAGTGGATGGATCTTATGATGAGTAGGCTGCCAGATGGACACTTTTCACTCTGGAAAGACAAGCTTAGGCTTGTGGTCTCCCTGAGTAAGAGGGAGTAAGAACAGTTAAATATTTTCTTCATCAAGATATGCAAGAAGCAGAGGATTGCTAAGTGTTTCTAAGATCTCTGTTGTAAATTAGTATGTCTATAGAAAGTTGTGTAAACATCTATATGTTATCTGGTGGAGCTATGAGGCTTCCATTGATGATTTGGTTAGAAATATCATCACCTAGATCTAGTCTTGATTTTCAGAAAGCAGCCTGGCTCTATCCCCTATATGAAGGGATCTTTGGTTAAGATGGAACATTGAGCTATGGGAGCTCCTGAAGACTTGGGGTACTTATTGAGCTATGAGCGACCATAGGGTGAGTGGTTCACCTTCCCCTATGGGTGCACGGTGTACAGGGTGAGTGGTTTACCTCCCCCTGTGATAGATGAAATGTGTTTAGAGTCAGTGGTTCACCTTCCCATATGATTGATAACACATGTGTCTAGGGTGAGTGGTTCACATTTCCCTATTGTTGATGACATATGCATAGGATGAGTCATTCACCTTCTCCTATGGCCTATGAGCAAGATGAGTGGTTCACCTTCTCTTACGGATATCCCGGTGAGATATGCGTTCAAGCATCTGCATGTGGAAGTGTTGGTGGGACGTGGTTCATCCTTTCCCCACATGTAGGATGCTCATTCCCTATGATCAATGGTTGACATGTCGATGGGACGTGGTTCATCTTTTCCCCATGAGTAGGATCCTTCCTATGATTGATTGGTTGGCATGCATGCATGAAGTGGTTCATCCTTTCTTTACTCTCTGTGATTTTCATGTGCGTAGGATGTGGTTTATCCTTTCCCTACGATGATTGTCATATGGGATTGTAGGATTTGGCTTGCCTTTTCCTTACAATGGTTGTGACATGTGACTATAGGATGTGGTTCATCCTTTCCCTACATGTGGTTATGACATGTGTTTGTAGGATGTGGTTTCTCCTTTTCCTGTGTGTGGTTGTGAGCAGGATGCGATATATTCTTTCCCTGTTGGTGTTCCTACATTATCCTACCGATGTAGTCTGGTACACATGGGAAGTACCTCTCACCTGGATAATGAGTTGGGAAATGTGGATAGGAACCTTAGCATTACCGATGGACGCATCGTGTACTGCCACACTTTCTATGTCTAGGATGAATGATGTTTCTTCAACTTGATCACATGGGATCAAGTCTCGATTATGTGGACTGACTTTTGTCGATGGAGATTTGCAAGGTCTTGTGATTTACTCTCAGTAAATTCTTATGCATTATCTATATCAATGTTTAGCAGAGTTGACACAAGATGCAAAGATGGTGCATAATGACAGGATGGCATGATAATAAATCGATTGATAGGTGGAATTATCCCTAGTTGAGAGGGAGTGTTAAAATTGGAAACTATGGCAAAATACCACTATGGGCAGGTCTTTTGAAGAAGATAGTTATGGCATTGAATTCCTCTTTTCGAGAGGACCAAAATTGACCTATAGATTTTCAAATTTGGATAAGGATAAATGGGTTTTTGAGTTTATGTTCTCTCACATGTAGATTATCAAGGTCAGCTTCACCTATATGTAGGCTCATCACGCCCAATGGTCACGTCACTTGACAATATAGAGGCATGTTCAACCTCATTTACACACACACATATCTCATTCTTCCCCCTAAAATAGGCATAGATGAAAGAAGATCACCAACAAAGGTAATGAGGGCAAGGTTGGAATTTGTTTAGTCTCCTTCATGGGTTATCTTCCAAAGGCAGGAGGCCAAAGTTAGTTTGGAGAAAGTCTGGGCTTATCTGTATATTATTTTGGGCTCATTTATATTCATTTCAGGACCAAGTTTGAGAAGAAAGGGAGCCACACTTATCAAGGGCTATTGGATGGTGTTTTTGGCATACTTATGTATGGGTCTTCTCTTCAACTGTAAGTCACACTCCTAACAGAATGGTTCAAGTAGGATATAGTACTTATGTCTCTTGACATAGAAGATTGAAAGTTTGGTTGGTATCTCATCTAGGTCGCAAACCTAGTCTCCATGGATCAGATGGACTGAAAGGATTATGGAAGGGTTGGCATTAGCTTGATTTGTTGATTGAATGTGAACAAAAAGTTTATAAAAAAGGCCACAACATTGGAAGGAATTTTGGACGTATTATAGTCATGAACCCATAAGCCCTAACCTAGATTCATTCTATGTTTTGTCTATTGTTGACCACTGAATAGGACATATTGTGACCGTGAGAATGCACACTCGATTGGGGTGCTATTTGGCTTTTGAACAATGGTTATGGTTATCACATTAACAAGTCAATGTTGACTTTGATTGTACTCTCTCATCCTCTCTTGAACATTTGATAATAATAAGAAGAAGCATTGATCAAGGGTTTTCCCCATCTTGAGATTTTTCCCTGGCTTGAGCCATATCTTTATGTTCTCTTGTCTTGGACTATCTTCTGAATTTACATTTAATGTTCTTTCATTAGTTACTGTCATATGGTGATGGTTAAAGTGATTTCCTATGGTCTAATGGAATTGATAATGGACTAATGAAGTAACTAGCCTAAGCAAAGAACATGTTATCTCAAAATTAACATCATTTCTCAAGAGTGCATCCACTCGGTCAAAAAGAAGAAGCTTAAAACATGCCTCATGAAGATTGACCTCAGCAGGGCACATGACTGTGTGGATTGGGATTTTATCTCAATAATTTTATACAAAATTGGTTTTCAACTTAGGCATATACAATTGATTATGGCATGTTTATCAACAATGTCTATGGTTTTCCTTATCAATAGTGAGCCAACTCAATTCTTCAAAATGCAAATGGGTCTCAGACAAGGCTATGTCCTATCTCCCCTCCTACTCATCCTTATCATGGATGCCTTCAGTAGAGGAATCAACTCCAAGTCTGTCGAGGGAGATATTTCAAGATGTGGGATCTCTAGAAGCTGTAATCTTACTCACCTCATGTTCATGGATGATGTCTTATGTGCTGGGGTGGCCAAACTTTCTGTGTGGGAATCCTTCTACAGGATATTCAAAGATTTCGACAAGGCTTCTGGTCTATCTATCAACAAAGATAAAACAAAGTTAATCACAGACGACAAGGAAGCACCAGGGACACTTGAAATCGCAACTCTTTTTGGGGTGAAAATACATTCTGTTTTGGGAGGCTTTAAACATATAGGATGTCATTTAAATCCATGTAAGTATACTGTTCATGATTGGGATTGGCTCATCACTAAGGTTAAAAAGGAATTGATTTGTTGGGATTAGAAATGGCTTATGCTGGGAGGTAGTGGCATTATGGTAAAGGTGGTCCTACTTATCATTCTAGTATTTTGGATGCACCTCTTTCATATTCCCCAAACATTCATTAACAAAATCGATTCCATTATCGCCAAATTTCTATGGTCTGGTTCTGGTGTAGGAAAAAGATTCATATAATTGGTTTGAAGAATATTGTCAGGCCCATTAAGTTTGGGGGATGGGGCATCATAGACACCTGGAAATTTAATTTGGCCCTATTGGCATCGAATATTTAGAGATTTTGCTATGAGAGAGGTATGTGGCAAAGCATAATGTTTGGCAAATACATTCAACAGATAGGTCTGGAGGAATGGATTGTTGCAACAGTTCCATCAGCTTCTAGAGCATCAATAATTTGGAGAAGCCTCAGACAAGAAATTTTTTGGCTCTATAGTAATCTATGATGGATGGTTGGCCATGGTCTGAAAATCAAAGTAGGATTGGACATCGTAAAGGATTTACAGGAAGTCACCTCCTCCCAGCTTCTATCATCAATTTTCTTAACATGTAGGGGATAGACACACTTGCTAGTTTTTAGGAGAGGCCTCGACCTACCTACGTTGCTAATGTCTGGCCTCATGCATGGCAGATCGGAATTCCATTGGATCTTATGGCAGATGCGCAACCTACTTTGCTTGGTTGGCATATGCCTTTCCCAGTGACAAGATAAGCTTGTGTGGGGCAATCATATTGGGAATGATAGGATTCATGTTAAGGAAGTGTATGACCATATTACACTAACCTCCCATACATTGCCCTACTCGGATTGCACCTCTCAGTTGTGGAAGTTGGAAGCACCCTTAAAGATCAAATGTTTCACGTGGTTAGTCATCCATAATCACATTTTGACATGGGAAACTTTGTGTAGGAAAGGATTTATGGGACCTGGTAGATGCACTTTGTGTGGGATGGACTCAAAGGACTGCATACACTTATTTCTGAGAAGTCCCTTTGTTGTTGCGATTTGGGAGGAGGTTTCTACACTCTTAGGAGTCTTTATATCATAGATTTCTCATCTATT
Organism: Pinus tabuliformis; assembly: GCA_031772625.1. NCBI lineage: Eukaryota > Viridiplantae > Streptophyta > Pinopsida > Pinales > Pinaceae > Pinus > Pinus tabuliformis. The sequence continues at coordinate 1,560,665,151 of CM062804.1, forward strand.
CATGATTGTATAAGCCAATGGAACCTTCAAGCAAAAGCCCATAGGACGGTCCCTCTTTACGTCCTATGGGGTATATGGAGAGCTAGAAATGCACAAATCTTTGAAGGAAAATCTCTTGACATAAAGGTTGTTGCCCTGGGCATAGTGGCATATTTCCAAGAAATTGGACCCTGGGTCCCAAAGGTCTTCAATCAATCCATATCTCTTGTTGATTTGGATGGTCTATATCCTATTTTCTCATTTGATGAGGCTTCTAATAATGGGGGGTGTGGATGTGGAGTTTCTCTTCACATTGATCCAACCATGCATTATCATTTTCTCTAGTTTCGTGGTGGGAGGAGGGGGTAATTGTAGAGCTGAATTGATTTCTTTATGGGGTGCTCTCCAGTGTTCAGTGTGGCTCGGTATTAACAATATTCTGATCATCGGCGATCCCTTACTATGATCAATTGGGTTGAGGGGTGGTGTGCACTCGAGGTCCCTTCTTCGAGATCTTGTGTCCACCTTCACAAAGGTTTCTTTGTAGCATGTATATAGGGAACAAAACGTGGAGACAAATGTGCTCTCCAAACATGGTCTCTCCCTTTGTCCTGGTTACATGTTGTTTGAAAATTTCTCCAATGGAAGGCGCTATGGTATGGGTTCTTTTGAGATTTAATCTCAACTATTACAACGGATTTTTCCGTTTTTTCCTAATAAGCTTTCACTTGATGATATTGATCTATGGAGACTTTCCATTGTTTTAAGAGTGTAGCCTCTTCTCCTATGCGGTGGGTTTTGATCTTCGTGTCAGTGTATTTGGTCCCTTATTTTTTAGAGCACTAGTTCTCACATATGTGATAAAATACAATCAGGTATAATGATATGTAATAGAAAGAGGACCATGTAAAACTTTCCTTTTATGAATAAAAGTTCCATATATTATCACTTAATATTCCTGCACACCACTTGATTTTGTTCTGCCTCGATGTTTTAGTTTCGTTTCACCTCAAGAGGAGTCGCTTAGCACGGTGATTGACGGAAGGGTAGTTAACTCCCCTTCTTATTTATTTAAATGTTTCAACCTCTCCCTAGACTGGTAGTTAGTTTCAAACTTTCACACATGAGACCAGTTCTCTAGAATAGTAGTTGAAGGTTCCTCACTCCTCTGCGCCTTATTTAAAAGAGGTTCCATAGAGGCCAGAAAGCATTGGATCTGCACGAGACAGGTAAAGAGAGAGAAAGGAAAGAGTAATCTCTGCTTCAGAATTGTTGTAGTAAAATGTCGGGTCTTACAATGTTAGCAGCCGAGTCTCATTCCGAGGGTGATAATACACGGAAGTCGCAGCAAGAGCAACCGATAGAAGAACGGCGTGGATGGATCAACGAAGCCGAATGGACCGTTGATATTGAAGGCATTGCCGATCTCGATGGGCGATCGCCGTCCGTTGTGTCAATATTTCGAGTTCCCAACATTCTGGTGAAAGAGTCGAAAAAGGGAGAAGCATTTATCCCTGAAAAAGTATCGATCGGTCCATATCATCATAGAAGTGCAGAACTTCGTTTAATGGACCATCACAAAGGAAGAGCCCTGCGTATAATGATGCGGAGGGTCAATGGCAACCTCCACAATGGATCTGATGCAAATAATATGGATTTCTTCAATCGTGCAAGGAACGAGATCTTCCCGCTGGAGGACGAAATCAGGAAAAACTACGAAGAAAAAATCGACTGTGAAGGAGATATCCTCGCTTCGATGCTAACTTTGGACGGTTGCTTCATTCTAGAAATATTGAGGACCCTGGGTGGGGACCACTCTCCCGGAGAGAACGGGTACTATGAACCTCTTTTTGAGAAGAATAAGATTCGTTATACTGGAATGGACATTCTGAACGACATTTTGAAGCTTGAAAATCAAATCCCCTTGATGGTTCTCCGAAAGCTGCTGCAATTGGAGCTCAAGCCGACCGATGATCTCGAGAGAAAGCTTTTCGACATGCTGTATGAACCGTTCTTGCGCTGTTTCAGCCCCTTCGGTTATAAGAAAGTTAAATGGTCCACGCCGCAACTAAATCATGAAGTTCCTCATCTTCTCGGTTTGTTGCGCACCTGGATTGTGTCTCCACCTTCCGGTAATGGTGGACACTCAAACAACTTCATGATTAGAGAAAGAGATTATGGAGACGAAGTACTTAGTAGAAAAGGTGACTGGGGAGTTGAAAGGGATGCCGAAGTTCTTAGTAGAGAAGGCAACTGGGGAGCTGAAGGGGAAGACGAAGTACTGAGTAGAGAAGGCGACTGGGGAGCTGAACAGTATGACGAAGTACTTAGTAGAGAAGGCGACTGGGGAGCTGAACGCGACGACGAAATACTTAGCAGAGAAGGCGAATGGGAATTCGAGTTAGCGAATGATGAAGATCAAGATCCTCAGCTTCTGCGTCGGGTTCGCCCCAGAATTATGTCTCTATGTTCCCCTAATGGCGGAGACTCTGACAACTTAGTGAATGGAGAAAGAGAAGATGAAAATATCACAGTTCACGGAGAAGACGAAGACAGCGCAGTGGATGGAGAAATAGAAGAGGAAGCAGTTAGTGGAGAAAGCGAAGGCGAGGACAACGGAGAGGATGCCGTGGAAACCATCCCTTGTGCAGTAGAATTAGCAAAGGTTGGGATCAAATTTAGCCCATGCGAGGGAGGCATCACGAAGTCCCGCTTCAATCCGAGGAACGCCACACTTTATCTTCCTCCCATCATTATCAATGATTACACAGAGATTGTATTCCGTAACCTAATTGCTTTTGAGATGTGCAACCAGTTTCCCAACAAGACCGTTGCGTATTACCTCAACGTGATGGATATGTTAATCATCTCGGAAGAAGACGTGGCTTTGCTAACAAAAGAGGGCATTGTTACGAAGTTGAGTATGACTGACAAAGAGGTTGACCAGCTCTTCCACGGGCTATGCAAGGGAATCGGCGTGAATACGACTCGGGACATCCATCGACTGTCAAAAGCCATGAATGTGTGCTACAAGAAGAAATGCAAGGAATTAAAAAATAAATCCTTGGACTTCAAACAGAATTGCATGCTTTCTTTGACTGAGCTTCGCGATAAGTATTTCTCATCGCCGTGGAAAATTCTAGGTCGGGTAGCGGCGACGCTTTACCTGGTGATGGCCGTTGTGCAAACCATATACATAATACGCACATATGAACAGGCTAGCAATTTCAAAACGAGATCGCCCCTAGTTTGGTGCAACTTGCTTCCCTTTTTTCATGGTTTAGACCCAAAAAGCTGATGTTCATTGTGAATTAAATGGTGATTTGGTGATTTGTTTTCGGTCACCGTCCAGCAAAGTCAATGTGTGTGTTTTTTTTTCATGGTTTAGACCCAAAAAGCTGATGTTCATTCTGAAGTAAATGGTGATTTGGTGATTTGTTTTGGGTCACGTGTCGAGCAAAGTCAATCTGTGTGTTTTTTAAAGGGAACTTCCGAGTGATTTTATTACCATGGCTAGTTTATATGAGAGGTTTCAGTTATTTTAAGTGATTTGGATGTTGTTGGCCATAGGAGTTGCTAAAAAAAGATTGGAGGGAGGTTTCTAGTTTTTTATTTTCTAAGAGAAGATTGGAGGGAGGTTTCTATTTTTTTATTTTCTAAGTGAAGATTGGAAGGAGGTTTCTAGTTTTTTATTTTCTAATGATTAGTATTCCGTTGCCTATAACAAGTACCGAGTGTTGCATGTAACTTTGGTACAACAACCTTGTGAATATTAGTTACTTGGTTTTGTTATATTTTTGGACAATGTAGGATATCCTAATATTTAACATATTCATATAAAGCAGATGATTGGTAACGCTGTGTATTTAGGGGTAAACGTGGTTAGATATTAATTTATATTAAAAAATTATACCATAATATATTTTAGATTGTTCATAATTTTTGGTATGAGTTTATTAGAGATTATATTACGTTTGATCATTCTCACCATTGTTTAACATGATCTGATTTTAGAGATTTTTACATTACAGAGTGGCTTAACAGTATACCCCATTACTACTTATTCTACACCAAGTGGGCTCATTATTAATATTAAAAAAATTAAAAAAATCATTAAATTATAACTTTATTTTAAATTATTATTAACTATAAAATTAATTAATATATAAATTAAACATATATACATTTAATAAAAAATTATAATATTTTATTAAATTATTATTAATTATAAAAATAATTAATATATAAATTAAACATATATACATTTAATGAAAAAAATTATAATATTTTATTAAATTATTATTAATTATAAAAATAATTAATATATAAATTAAACATATATACATTTAATGAAAAAAATTATAATATTTTAATAATATTCGTAAATGTAATTTTTTTTTTCAAATTAAATTAAAAAATAAAAATAAAAATTATTTTTTAAACCAATTTCAATTTTTTATATGTCACACCCAATACATGAGTATTGGTAATTATTTGTTTTGCTTATTGTAACTCTGGTTAATTATTTGTTTAGGATATTTTAATACTTGGCTTAGTACGAAAGCCTACGATTGAAAGAAAATAAAAACTATTTAATTACTCATGAATATAATTTATATATGCATGTAATTATACTTGTTGAAAGTTATATAGATATGCGTAGAAACTCAAAAGGAGAGACCCTAAATGAAGTTATCTAACTACCAGACACTTAAATAGTTATGATTCTTGGTCATGGATCTCAGTGGAGAGGAAGGGGGTTCTTTACTTTTTCGAACTTTTCTTGGAGAGGAGCGGAGGTAAAGAAGATTCCACCAAGAAGAGGCGCGGAGGTAAAGAAGATTCAACCAAGAAGGCGCAGTGGTATGCTGCAGGTGGAGGGCATCTCCTGAGTTGGGTTGGACCTAGTGGAATACCTCACAGAGATTACTTTGGAATAGGCTCCAACAGGGGTCTTCAGGTCTGCAAAGTTGTCCCAAACTTAGGAAAAATTCTCTGGTAGTTAGAAAGCTCGGAGGAGATTCAGACGTCATTGTCGATCTCATTAGAAAGCTCGGAGGAGATTCAGACGTCATTGTCGATCTCATTGGAAGGGTGGAGGGTGCTCTTTCGATTGAGTTTTTTGGATTAATAAAAAGCAGATAAGTACTTTACATATGTTGAGATAATTAGTCTTCTTTTATGACTGTAATCATTAATGTATGTATACTATATCACATGTCTGATTTCTGATTCTAGTATGAAACTGTGTAAATGCATATAAATGCAAAGAATAGACCTAGTGGAATACCTCACACAGATTACTTTGGACCAGACTCCAACAGGGGTCTTCAGGTCTGCAAAGTTGTCCCAGACTTAGGAAAACTTCTCTGGTAGTTAGAAAGCTCGGGAGGACATTCAGACGTCATTGTCGATCTCATTGGAAGGGTGGAGGGTGCTCTTTCGATTGAGTTTTCTGGATTAATAACAAGCAGATAAGTACTTTACATATGTTGAGATAATTAGTCTTCTTTTATGACTGTAATCATTAATGTATGTATACTATATCACATGTCTGATTTCTGATTCTAGTATGAAACTGTGTAAATGCATATAGATGAAAAGAATAGTAGAGGAATACCGTCGATGAATATTTATATGTCAAGTTTATTGGATGATTGTAAATGAAAAATTTTGAGATAGAGACCATCGTATTTTATGTTATTAGGAAATTGACCTGTTGGGTATTTTTCAATGGGGAAAATACCAAAAACCAAGAAAATAAAACACAGAGGCAATGCTCTGTTTTACTTCCACATGATCCTCTTGTGCACAGGAAGACTTAAAAAAAAAATTCACTGAGGAACAGAGTTTTTCACCATCATAAAAAAATTTCTAAGAATTTACTGAACTGGGTTTACTGCTGTAAATCCCCTTTTACATTCACTGCTGTAACAAAACTTTACTGCTGTAAAACAAATTCATTATACGCTCATGGATTTTACAAAACCTTCATTTACATACTGCTGTAAAAACAAAATTTACAGAGGCTGGATTTTACAAAACCTTCATTTACATACTGCTGTAAAAACAAAATTTACAGAGGCTTACAAAACACGCTTCACCATTTTCTTTATGCACTGCTGTGCAAAACCACACATGGTTTTTCTACTCCTCAGTTTTACGATGGCCAACACTAAAACATTACAATACGATGGCCAACACTAAAACATTACAACCTGTTCATTATAGTTTCTTCGCACTGCTGTGCAAACATTTCTGGTTCTCATTCGCTGCTGCGAACTGCTGCGAACACACATAGTGTTTTTCCTCCCGTGTGCCATACATGATAAAAGGTCAACACTTAAAAACATAGAGCACATTTTTTTTACATGGCTCATATACATATGAAACTTTAATACAAAACATGCCTGTTAAAAACATACAACTAACACACATAAAAAAAAACTTTACGTGCCGTAAAAAAAACATAAAACGTATACCATATGGGACATATGCCCATAACCAAAATTAAAGCCCTCCACCAAAAAACTACGAACATCATTAAAGACATTTAATTCCCTTCTCGGCGGTCAACAGCAAATCTTGAATTTTACTCCACGCATGAGCTTTAATGTTTGCCGTATGCAAGTTTGGAGCAGCTTCGGACAATCAACGGTTGAAGAAGGTGGAGCAGATCGAACGGCGGATAGCAATATCGGAAAGCCAACATATGATGAACATTAACTCCCGAGATTCTTAGGTTGCGTTACGTCAGGGCTGAACCACGTGTCGGCTCCAAATTATATCGGAGCTCCTTGCCGAATTATTACTTCGTCGACAAATCGCTCCGAGAAAATCCGGTGAACGATTTCTGGCTTGGTTCACGGTTTCTGGTGGTCTGCGTTGAAATTAGATTTCAACACTCCCCTTTAATTTCAACAACTGGGCATTCGGTCATACCCAGACACTTTCTCAAAAATTCAAAGCTCTTCTGATCCAGTGGCTTTGTCAAGATGTCTGCTACCTGTTCTTGAGTCCTGCAATGTTCTAGGACAATTTCTCCATTGTTCACCAATTCTCTGATGTAGTGAAACCTGGTATCAATGTGTTTCGTTCTCTTATGAAACACTGAATTCTTTGACAATGCAATAGCTGAGCTATTGTCACAAAAGATCACTGTCGCTTTTGCCTGCTCTTGGCCTAAGCTTCTCAACATTCTTCTCATCCACACTGCTTGACATGCTGCTGATGTAGCTGCCACATATTCAGCCTCTGTTGTAGACAATGCTACAATGGACTGCTTCTTAGAAGCCCATGAGATGGCGCCTGAACCCATATTAAAAACATAACCGGAAGTGCTCTTCCGATCATCTACACTTCCAGCCCAATCGCTATTAGTGTACCCAATCAAATCTGAATGTTCTGAGGTATGATATAAAATTCCAAACATTTTGGTACCTTTGACATACCTCAAAATTCTCTTTGCTGCCTGCCAATGTGCCTCCTTCGGCCTCTCCATGAACCTGGAAATTAAACTAACAGCATACATAATGTCAGGCCTAGTAGCTGTTAAATACATAAGGCTGCCCACAATGCTTTTGTACCGGCTAGGATCAAAATCCTTGTTGCTGTCCTCTCTGCTGAGTTTTAATCCCATCACTGTGGGAGTGATTGCTGCCTTGCATTCTTCCATCTTAAATCTGCCCAAAACTTGATTTACATATCTTGCTTGAGATATAAAAATTCCTTTTTCATTTTGATCTACTTCTATGCCTAAGAAGTATCTCAACAAACCCATATCAGTCATTTCAAATTCATCCTTCATGACTGATTTAAAATTCTCAATAAGATAAATATCATTTCCAGTGAAAATAACATCATCTACATACAAGACAACAATTAAAATTTTACCATCCTTTTCCTTGATGTAGACTGTGGGTTCTCCTTCACATTTGTCGAATTCATTATCCAATAGATAAGAATCTATCCTGCTGTACCATGCTCTTGGCGCTTGCTTCAGCCCATAAAGAGCTTTCTTCAATTTGCACACTTTGTGCTCTTCACCTTTCTTCTCATATCCGAGAGGCTGTTCCACATAGACCTCTTCCATTAACACTCCATTTAGGAATGCTGACTTCACGTCCATTTGGTAGACTTTCCATTTGTTTTGTGCTGCTATGGACAGCACTGTTCTCACTGTTTCCATTCTTGCAACCGGTGCGAAAGTCTCCTCATAATCTCTCCCATACTACTGCTTGTACCCTTTGACAACCAGCCTTGCCTTGTGCCTTTCTATCTTGCCTTCAGCATTGCTCTTGGTCTTATAGACCCATTTCACACCAATGACTTCTTTGCCTTTTGGTAACTCAACCAAATCCCATGTTTTGTTTCTCTCTATGGCATACATCTCCTCATCCATAGCTTCTATCCATTTCCTATCTTTAATTGCATCTTCGAAATGAATAGGATCATCAACATGACAATACAAGGCAAATAAGGAATTCATTCCTTCATCATAAATGTCACTTAGATTTCTAAATTTCTTACCTCTTTCATTTGGTGTGCAAGTGCTTGAAGATGCACTTGAATTTCCTCCTTGTGGTGTGCTTAGAGAAGCACTCTCATTTATCCTCAATGGTGTACCTTGTTGTCCTTGTGTTGGCGCTGCTGTTTGGGGATTCATTTCAGCCACCTCCTCTTCATATTCATCATGAGACAAACAGTTCTTGACATTCACTGTTTTCTCTATGCTTCCATCTCAAGCTTCCTCTTCAATGAATTGAACATCCCTGCTTACAAAGAACTTCTTGGTAGATGGGATGTATAGCCTGTAGGCTTTGGATTCATCACTGTATCCAATGAAGATGCATTTCTCCCCTTTACTGTCCAACTTCCTCCTTAGCTGATCTGGAATGTGTGCATAGGCCACACACCCAAAAACTCTCATGTGGGTGACTCCTTGCTTTCTCCCACTCCATGCCTCTTCTGGCACTTTGTTCATGACTGCTTTTGTAGGACACCTGTTCAATATATAAACTGCACAATGTACAGCTTCAGCCCAATACTCATTTGGAAAATGCTTTGCCTTCAACATGCTCCTTGCCATATCCATGATGGTCCTGTTCTTCCTTTCAGCAACTCCATTTTGCTGTGGGGTGTACCTTGCTGTAAACTGTTTATGAATTCCATTTTCTCTACAAAATCTTAGGAATTCCTTGGAGATATACTCACCTCCTCTATCAGTTCTCAAAACGTTAATGTGCAGCCCGCTTTGGTTTTCAACAAATGCCTTGAAATTTTGGAATTTCTCAAACACTTCACTTTTGTTCTTGAGGAAATATATCCAAGTCTTTCTTGTAAAATCATCAATGAATGTTAAGAAATATAGGCTGCCAGCTAACGATGGAGCTTGCATTGGTCCACACAAATCTGAGTGGATAATCTCTAAGGGTGTCTTTGCCCTTATGCTCTTCCCTGATGGAAAACTTTCTCTATGTTGTTTTCCCAAAATGCAGCCTTCACATAGGCTGTCCGGTTTCTCTATCAATGGTAATCCCTTTACCATTCCTTTTCTGCTCAATAAGTTTCGACCTCCAAAATTTAAATGCCCGAATCTCAAGTTCCATAACCAGTTCTCATCCTTTGGCACGCTTTGGAAGGCCTCTTGGGTGACTGCTGCCATTTCCCTTTTGTTCTTCATGTCTGCCCTGATCCGGAGAGGGAACATCCTGTTCCTTGTCATCTTCACTTCAGCAATGCATCTTTTGCTGGGTGGTATGTCCATGATGGTGTACACATCATTTACAAAGTAAACATTGTAGCCCTTTTGGATAAGCTGTCCAACACTCAATAGGTTACATCTCATTCTGGGGACATAGCAGACATCTGCTATGGTTTTCCTTTCTCCTTGTTTTGTAAATATTTTTATCTCCCCTTTTCCCATAACAGACACTTTACAATCAGTTCCTAGTGTGACCTCTGATTTCAAATTCTGATTTAAGGCTGAAAAGAGGGCTATATTCCCTGTCATATGGTTGCTGCAACCTGAGTCTAAAAACCATATGTCCTCACTATGTGTTTCAGCCATGTTACAAGCTAACAGGACATTTTCTTGACTGTTGTTTTCTCTTGTAACATTTGCATTTTGTCTGCTGTTCTTATCATGTTGTTTCTTTCTACAATCACTAGCATAATGTCCATACTTTTTGCAATAATAGCATTGAACATTAGATTTATCATACCTTTGTCCTTGAGCCTGATACTGATCTCTTTGTTGGCTGCTGCCTTGACCTTGGTTCTGATTTGTATTGCTGCCTCTTCCTTGTGGATTTGCTGGGTTGTTCCTTCCACCTCTGTTCTGGCTTCTGCCTCTTCCTCTTTTGTTTCCTCTGCCTTGACCTCTTCCTCTTCCAAAGGACATCTGGGTCTTGAAGGCTTGCTCAAGAGATGAGTTTTCATTCCTACTCAACCTCTGCTCATGTGTTATCAGTGATGCATGTAGCTCATCAACTGAATAGCTTGAGAGATCCTTTGTCTCTTCAATGGTGGTGACTATGGCATCAAACCTTGAGGGTAAGACTCTCAATATTTTCTCCACAATCCTTCTATCTTCAATGGTTTCTCCATGAGTTCTCATTTGTGTGATTACACCAATCACATGAGTGAAGAATGAGTCAATGTTATCTGACTCCTTCATGCACAGATTCTCAAAATCCTTTCTCAGCAATTGTAGTTTTGCTGTCTTCACTCTCTCCATGCCTTGATAGGCTGTCTTAAGGGTTTCCCATGCTTCATTGGATGTCTTAGCTGCTGCTAACCTTGGAAACACACTCTGGTCTACTGCTAGATACAACAACACACGGGCTTTTGAATCCTTCTTCCTATTGCTCTTCAGCAGATCCTTCTCTCCCTGAGTTAATGCATTGAACTCAGTTTCATCTGTTGGTTCTTCAAAACCATCTTCAACTATTTCCCATAAGTCTTGGGAAGCAAGCAAGGCTTTCATAGTTATTGACCAGTAGTCATAGTTCTTCCCATTAAACTGTGGGAGCTGGGTATTAAACATACCCATACCAGTGCTTGTGCTAGCCATTCCTTGACTGTGTATTTTAAAAACTGACTGTCTCTTTAGTAACAAACAAGATAGTTATGAAGAATACCTGAATCCTTCGTTGTCTGAGTCTTCTGTCTGCCTGAGAAGTTTTGCTGCAGCAACAACCTTCTCCCTTCAGCTTCTTTAACTTCTTTAAAGAGCCTGGTCCTGCTCTGATACCACTGTTGGGTATTTTTCAATGGGGAAAATACCAAAAACCAAGAAAATAAAACACAAAGGAAATGCTCTGTTTTACTTCCACAGGATCCTCTTGTGCACAGGAAGACTTAAAAAAAAAATTCACTGAGGAACAGAGTTTTTCACCATCATAAAAAAATTTCTAAGAATTTACTGAACTGGGTTTACTGCTGTAAATCCCCTTTTACATTCACTGCTGTAACAAAACTTTACTGCTGTAATATAAAAATTTTCATAAGTTTACTGCTGTAAAACAAATTCATTATACGCTCATGGATTTTACAAAACCTTCATTTACATACTGCTGTAAAAACAAAATTTACAGAGGCTTACAAAACACGCTTCACCATTTTCTTTATGCACTGCTGTGCAAAACCACACATGGTTTTTCTACTCCTCAGTTTTACGATGGCCAACACTAAAACATTACAACGTGTTCATTATAGTTTCTTCGCACTGCTGTGCAAACATTTCTGGTTCTCATTCGCTGCTGCGAACTGCTGCGAACACACATAGTGTTTTTCCTCCGTGTGCCATACATGATAAAAGGTCAACACTTAAAAACATAGAGCACATTTTTTTTACGTGGCTCATATACATATGAAACTTTAATACAAAACATGCCTGTTAAAAACATACAACTAACACACAAAAAAAAACTTTACGTGCCGTAAAAAAAACATAAAACGTATACCATATGGGACATATGCCCATAACCAAAATTAAAGCCCTCCACCAAAAAACTATGAACATCATTAAAGACATTTAATTCCCTTCTCGGCGGTCAACAGCAAATCTTGAATTTTAGTCCACGCATGAGCTTTAATGTTTGCCGTATGCAGGTTTGGAGCAGCTTCGAACAATCAACGGTTGAAGAAGGTGGAGCAGATCGAACGGCGGATAGCAATATCGGAAAGCCAACATATGCTGAACATTAACTCCCGAGATTCTTACGTTGCGTTACGTCAGGGCTGAACCACGTGTCGGCTCCAAATTATATCGGAGCTCCTTGCCGGATTATTCCTTCGTCGGCAAATCGCTCCGAGAAAATCCGGTGAACGATTTCTGGCTTGGTTCACGGTTTCTGGTGGTCTGCGTTGAAATTAGATTTCAACATGACCCAGATACTGTACATGAATAAATTTTGATAAATGGGATAGTTGTTAGTACCAGTTAGTCCAGCCATGAGGTCGAGACCCCAAGCCAGACAGTCTGGTACCCTAGGTAGAAATTGTAAGCGGGAGGAAGGAAAAATGATAATAAACCCCGGTAGGGAAAACATTTAATATTTGTAAAACCGACATATTATTTAACTTAGGTCACATATGGAATAAGAATTATAATAAAACTAGAAGTCAAATAGAACAGATAAGCTAGTATTTCAAGTAAAATTAATGTCTGGCCGGAATGGCCACAATAACAAACAAACAAAATTTTTATTCAACATTACAATGGTAATTAACAAAGACTTGTAGATAACATCATAAGACAATATCCATATAGCTAACCATTATCATGCACTAGAAACTTGAATTCTCGACAAAAATTGTTACCAATATATATACATAAGAAAATTTGAGAAAGATTGTTGTTACTAGTTTAAACGAATCTCAGAATCCATAAGAAATGGTAGAAATGAAACTGTATAACAGAGAAAATACATTTAATCGTGACATAACGATTATAAGCCACAGGAAAATGGAAAACACTATTATAAATAACTGAGCAGTTGGAATGTCCAAACACTCGGCTTAAGTTAATATGTTTCCGAGCGAGCAAAAGCCCCAAATTATACAGGAGATTACACAGAAATTCGTGGCTATAAACTATTAATTTCCTTAAGGAATTCTACACAACAGTAAGCCCCAAATAAAGCACCATTCTGACAGCCAGTGAGGTAAATGAACATAGAAAGAATCCAAAGGTGGTGCCAAACCCTCATGGGTTCTGGAAATACTTGGAATAGAAGCCAATGGTTAATTTTCCCTCCTCTACTCAAAAGTTTGTACTGAGGCCAAGAAAAAATTTGGTTGTGCATTATACCTGCAAGGACCAAAACAAAGGAAGAACAAGTTAGGTATGTTTACATAAAAGAAGTCGATGAACCCAACTTAGAAGCAAATCCTTGAATTTGACAGAGTTTATATACCTTTGAAAAATGGAGAAACATTTAACCCAGCCGAAACCTTTGGGAAAACCCTTTTTAGTTTCTTCAGCAACCAAGGGTAAAACCAACGTAGGTAAATGGGTACTCATTACCTGCAGAAGAGTTTTTCGCAATTCCAAAGTATCTAGTAGCGAAGCACCAAGACCTTCTCAAGACATACAATGGGTTCAAGGATAAATCAAGGACAGGGGAAACTCCTCAACCTCTGGCCAAAACAAACCATTAAAACTCATATGTCGCCTGTTCAGAGCTTGTGACCTCGGGGATGTAGTATTGTAGGTGTTAGACAAGCGAGCGGCTCACGATTGCAGAGAAGGTCCACCATCCAAAACGGTGACAAATGAAAACTAGAACAAGGGTTTGGAAAGGGGTGTGGATCAATGGTAGGCCAAAACCCAAGTGTCAATTGCAAGGGCATCCAAGTGAGGGTTCGAGAAGTTTCTAATTAATAGAGTCGAACATTATAATGTTGTCAATGCAATATGAAACTGAGATATCAAATATTTTAATGTTTAAAAAAACTTTGGGTTGGGACCAAACCCTGAGCGCAGCTGTGGTGACATAAAATGTTGTCTGGATAATATATTAGGGATAAATATTACTTAGATGTGATATTGTTTGGTTCAAACAATATGGTATGTTAACTTAATTATTTAAACCTTGTGGAAATTGTAATGTCACTAACCCATTGTCTTTAAAGAGAAGTAGTGGTGTTAGTCTTCTTTTGTGGAATGGTTTATGCTATAAGTAAAAAAAAAATGTGTTTTGTATGGAGGGTGTTACAGTTGGTATCAGAGCCAAGTTATAACAAAAAGTGATATTGTTACATAGAGTAGTATAAGAACAACGTGATAAGAGGAGTAGGAGTCACGTCACTGGGGTGATCATCAAAAGGAGTTAGGCCCAGACCTCACATGGAAGCCCCACCATAATTGTGGGTCTAGCTAGGTGAAAATACTCTCAATATGAATGAACTTTTAATGGAGACATTCCAACAGTTACGAGCTAAAATGACCAATCTAAGAGCCGATAATGAACGATTGAGGCTAGAATGAGTTTAGATAAGCAGAACCATCAACATCCAAATCCCAGTCTCGAGAATGGAAATAGGGTTGAGATGCAGCGTCAGGGGGACGAACACCCTAAGGTTGAAGGAGGTCGAATTGAAAATGAAGAAGAATTTTAAAATGTTTCGATGGGCAGAATGAATAAAAAGTAGAAAGTCGAGCTCCATGGGGAATTTAAAAAAATCAAACCTCCAAAGTTTGATGGGGAGAAGGAAGAGGTCACAGAGGCATGGTTGATTAACATGAATAAGTATTTTGAAATCTATGGCTATGATGACAATCTTAAGGTTAGATTAGTAATTTATTAGTTACAAAGCAAAGCTACACTATGATGGGAAGAAATTAAGATAGTGTGAGGTATTGATGAACAAGATTTGATGTGGGACAACTTCCAGAAATATTTTAAAGACAAATATTTAACTGAACATTTTTACAATGAAAAAGCAAAAGAGTTTCACGATATGAGGTTGGGGCAGCAGACGATGGACGAATTCATTACGAAATTTACTTCACTATTAAGATATGTTCCTTATATCGGAGAAGAGAAGGCCAAAGTACAACGTTCTACCAATAGTCTTCCAGCGTTCATGAAGGAGAAGCTAGAATTGGATCATCCCAAGACCATGGATGAGGCCATCTAGAAGGCTTGAATCTGTTACCAACAAATGAAGCAGAAAGGGGAATCTCGAAAAGGGTTGCCAAATAAGAAAGGGCAGAAAATTTTCCAAATTCTAGGAATGTTAAAGTTGTCAAAAAAAGAGGAGTACATAGGAAACAATTGAATGGACCCCTAAGAAAGGATCAATAGAAAATTGAGTGTTAGACGAAAATAGATAGATGGAGGCGTCAAGCAAGCCAGAACTAAACCAGTCATCAAAGCCTCCTCTAGAATGTTATGGTTGTGGGGAGCCCCACTATTGCAAAAATTGTCCCCGTTGTACCAAAGCAGAACCAACTGCCAATATCCAGGAAGCCTCTATAGTCAGGGAGGTGGTAAGGAATTTTTCGCGAATCAACATTGCTCTGAAGGACCATCAAGATGGATACCAACTGACGATGGTCGAATTTGAAGGTAAATTAGCCAATCACTCTCTCTCTCTATTTTAATATACCATGTTGCCAGTTTGAGCTGCATTAATTGTAATGTAGTTAAGTCATTTTCAAAGTATTAAATTTAAAAATCCTTGGCTAGTGCAATTGGCCATTGGGGTGTAGCGAAGGGTGACTGAAAAAATAAAAAAATTCCATATTGAAATAGAAGGAAATCAAATTAATGTGACTTTAAATGTATTACCTTGGGATCTTATGACATTTTAATTTGTATGGACTATATGGAGAAGCATTGGACCCTAGTAAACTATAAGAAAAATATTGTTAGCTTCCTTACTGATGAAGGGAGTAGGTAGATTATACAAGGAATTCAAAGAGGTATAAAGTTGTGGCCCATTACATCCAATCAATTAAGCAAGTGTATACGGAAAGGATGTCAAGTTTACGTGGTGCAAGTTGGATACACTAATTCCAAAGATAATATTATGGCTCTTGAAAACATACCATTAATACAAGAATTTGTGGATGTATTTCTGGAGGAAATACTAGGATTACCACCCAACCGGAATATAGATTTTACCATAGAACTGGCTTTGGGAGCAGCGCCAGTATCAAAAACTCTGCATCGCATGAGTATTCCTGAGTTAATAGAATTAGAGTTACAACTACAAGAGTTACTTGCTAAAGGATGTATCCAACCAAGTGTGTCCCCTTGGGGAGTACCGATGTTATTTGTAAAGAAGAGAGATGGTAATTTTATGCATCGACTATAGACAACTAAAAAAATTGACTGTAAAAAAAAAAGTATCCACTACCAAGAATTGACGACCTGTTTGATCAGGTGAAAGGCGCTACCATATTTTCTAAAATTGATTTACAGTCAGGCTATCACCAGATCAGGATAAAAGAGGAGGATATCCACAAGACAACATTTCGAACCCGCTATGGTCATTATGAGTTTGTTGTTTTACCTTTTGGTCTTACCAATGCTCCAACCACATTCATGAGCTTGATGAATGGTATTTTTCATCCTTATCTAGATAAGTTTGTCTTAATATTCATAGATGATATTCTGATTTATTCAAGAAACCTAGAGGAACATAAGAAACATCTTCAGATAGTGTTGCAAACACTAAGAGAAAATCAGCTCTACGCTAAATTCAGTAAATGTATTTTCTTTAAGGAAGAAATTCAGTATTTAGGACATGTTATTTCCTTTGAGGGTTTATCAGTGGACCCTGAAAAGATCAGAACTATTATGAACTGGTATGTTCCTAAAAATGTTATAGATACTAGATCTTTATGGGTTTGGCTGATATTACCATCGATTCATTGAAGGATTTTCTAGGATTGCATACCCTATCACTTCTTTGCAAAAGAAGGGAAAAGTCACAGGGGTTTTACTGGGGGGGGGGGGGTATCATACCACGTGGGTTCATATTGGGGAATATATATTGAGAAAAAAATGACATAATATATTAGGGTATATATAGGGGGTAAAGGGTTTTTATATTTGAAAATATAAAAAATGAAGCTTAAAGTTAATGAAAAATATAAAAGGGTATAAAAAATCTTAATGAAAATTTAGATACCTACAATATCTAGTGAAAATAGGGGGTTTTTTAAATTGGGAAGTTGTATTGGGTTCATATTGGTAGGGGGTTAAATAATGTGATTTTTAGAGGGATTTTCGAATGTGCAGTCAAATTAATGGTATTGTTTAATATTCTATGAACACATGTGACATGTTAGAGATTCACTGAGCGAATCCCCTGTGGGAAAAGTATTTAGGTGGAGAAGAGAATGTCAACGCGGTTTTGAAAATCTAAAATGTGTATTAACAACTACCCTTGTGTTGAAAATTGTAGACCCAGACAAATAATTTATAGTATCTACCTATGTTTTCTAGGAGGGCATCAGAGGAGTTCTAATGCAAGATGGAAGGGTCATAGCTTATGAATCACATAAGTTGAAAGAGCACGAGAAAAGATATTCAGCCTATGACCTAGAATTAACTGCAATCATTCATGCCCTTAAGGTTTGGCAGCATTATTTGTGGGGGATTTTTATTTTTTTTTTGTTGATGAAAGGCCATAGTAGTTTAACCATTTTTTTAAACAACCTAGTTTAAATGCTCGTCAGCCAAGGTGGATTGTGTTCCTAAGTGAGTTATACTTCGACATCAAGCATCTAAAAGGGAAAGAGAATCATGTAGTAGACACGTTAAGTAGGAAATTACAACATATTTATGAAATTTCTTACAGTCGAATAGAATTTGACTGTTCTAAGAAAATTGAAGAAACCCTCAGATTATTGCCCTCAGAGACCCTAAATACCAATTTATGTGGCAACAAGGTAAGAAAATGAAGATTACAGGACAACAATATGATTATGACATCAACAACCATAATTTATTAACCTTTAAGGGGAGAGTATATGTTCCTAATCAAATGGTGGTTAAACAATTCTTACTAGATGAGTATCATCGAAGCCCTTACACCATGCACCTTAGATATCATAAATTGTTCTCTGCAATTAAAAATAACTATTTCTGGCCAGGTATGAGGAAGGAAATAGTGGAGTATTTAGCTAAGTGCCTAGAATGTCAGCAGGTCAAGGTGGAATGACAACACCCATTTGGATTACTTAATCCTTTACCTGTACCTGAATGGAAATGGGACACTATTACACTGGACTTTATAACAGGCTTGCCAAGGTCCAAGAAATAAAATGACTCGATCATGGTAGTTGTGGAAAAATTAAGAAAGGTGGCTCATTTTATCCTCGTTAAGTCTACATTTCGAGCTGTTCAAATTCCAGATATATTCATGAGGGAAATATTTCAGTTGCATGGAATACCAAGAGTAATAATTTCTTACAGAGATGTAAAGTTTACATGTGCATTTTGGAAGGATCACTTTACTAGATTCGGTACCCAGATCCAATTCAGTACAACGTATCACCCACAAACTGATGGGTAGATTGAACGGGTTAATCAAGTATTGGAGGACATGCTTCGCATGTATGTGATGTAGCAACCAACAAAGTGGGAAGAATATCTTCATTTAGTGGAGTTCGCTTATAACAATAGTTATCACGAGTCAATAAAGATGAGTCCTTTTGAGGTGTTGTATGGGAAAAGATGTCAAACTCCTATCAACTAGGGCAGCCCAAAAGATAAGTTAATCTTAGGACCTGTTATCACTCAAGTTGTTCCCTGGCCCCTAAGGCAATACGGCTGAGCTAACCACTAAACGATATTTTAGCTACAGGTCCTAGCCTACCTGCAACCAAAGAGGGCTCTATCTTTATGATTTAGCTTTGTTTTGGTGTAATTTTTAGGCTAGTTATCATGCACAGGGTTTTGTTTTGAATTTGGTTGGATGATGATTTCAACTAGAACTGATATGCAGTTTTCAGAATGGCCTAGACCATTGGGCAGTGGAGTCAATGCCTGTGTACAACTGAAAGTGCTTGTTGGGGAAGAGGTAACACTACAGAGCCAGACAGGTATCCATGAAACAAATCTTCAAATCTAAGAATCGATGGCATGGTATCATGGAATGAAAGGCAGTCAAGGATCTTTCACTATGATGATAGAGGGAAAGTGTGAGAATATTATCTAGGAGCATTTAAGAATTCCTAAACAGCATTCATAATGAAAGAATCAGTGCAAACATGAGCAATTAAGAATTCATATTTATGACCAATTCTGAAGAAAACACAGTCAGAAACAGAGATTGAGCAGAGGGTGCATTCAAACAAGTCTTGAGCTATTCTTTTTCTCTGTTACTAAGATCATGAAACATATGTGAAATTTGCAAACATAGAAAGACAAAACACAGTTTAGAATAACTTATTGTTCCATTAAACGACACAGGAATTATGTAGTAAAACGCAGTTCATTTCACATCCAGACAGCACAGAGAGCATCAACTTCACCAACAATTTGTATTGAGAGTCTAGAAATTTACAGCGTAGCTCTTAGAGAGATTCATCAACCAACCCCAAATACATTCTATGGGGGGGTATATATACAAAAATAAGATACAAAATATCTAGATGCTGAGTCTTCATGAAATAAATTACAACACCAACTCTTCCAAGGAAGTAAGTGCAGAATTAAATGCTGCAGTTAATATTGGTATGCTAGCTGTCTTTTTGTCAGAAAATTTTTGACTTTTTGGACCAAAAAAGTCGGTTGTGGTTGCGCTTTTGATTTGCATTTTGGGCTTGTTGTTCCAGTGATTTGCTGAGTCACTACTTTGACTTGCTCTGCCTGTTGTCTTCATGCTCTGTCTGGTGCCTGCGTACTCAACTCTGCTGAGCTGTATTTGACCTGTAGCTGACCGAAATCTGCAGTTGAACGAAGAAGAAAAAGACTGAAATTACTTGGGCAAAATTTCCAGCATTGCCTGCCACCAATCTTCTCTAGGCAGCTGATGTCTCTGTATCTTTATGAGTGTTTCATCAGCTTCTGTGTATTTGTAAAAATTGGGTTGGAACTCAAAAAGATGATTGATTTCATGCTCAATGTAAAACAGGTTCTCTAATTTATCATAAAGAGACTGTCCTGAGGGAGGCCCTGCTTCTTCTAAGGAACTTGTGGATGCAATAATCTGATTTGTAACGTAATTGTTTACCCTGGTGGCATATTGTTCACGGGTCAGCAGTTTTCCAGCGCTAGTTGTCAGGCCGGGTAATCCTCTGTTCTGCAAAGCTGCAAGCTTCAGCTTGAAATCATCTACTTCTTCCTGCATTTCCTGACACTTTCTCTCCAAACTTTGCACAAAATTTCTAAGGGTCAGCACCTTTTTTGCTGTTAGAATAGTTTCTGTCCTGTTACTGATGTCTAAGGCTGCCAACTCCTCTTTAGTGTGAGTGTTCAAGAAGTGAATCATTTTGCTGGCCTGCTCAGGCATATTTCCCAATGTTGCTCTAGCCCTTTGAGTCTCAAATTGGGCTAAACCTATCAATTCTATCTGTTCATGCATGGTTTGGATTGGTTTCCATTGCTCAGTAATTGATTGGCTGATTTTGGCCCACAAAATCTTCTTTATTTCAGCCAGGGTCTTGTCCAAAGTTAGCTCTTTCTCCAAGGCTTTTATTTTGTCATTCAAGGCCTTAATTTCCCTTGTTTTTTCAGCTACTGTCATTTTGGACTTATCATATTTTCCTTCTAGATTGGCCAACTTTTCTTTGGCCTCTTTTATCTCTGTTGCCTGAAGCTCTAGCTCCTTGACAGCTTTCAGCATTTCATCCATGCTCATGCTAGATTCAGGTGCTGTTGTTGTTGCTGCTATAGCATCTGTAGCTGTTGTAGTTGCTGGAATAATAGGAGGGGTCGCTGCTACTTGTGTAAACAGTTGGAGCGGTTTGAGGTGGCTGGGAGGTCGACTCTCCCTGCTTGACTTGCAGTGCTCTCTCCAACTCTCCCTCCATCTGAATTATTCTCTGGTTCATTTGCATCAGTAGGTCCATTGTATCCTCAGCTTCTTTCTCTTGCACCAGTTCTGCTGTTTGTGGGTGTATAGTCGAGGAGAGCCTCATTTTCTTTTTCAGCGCAGCAATATCATCCTCCTTTTTCTTCATTAGGGCCTTGATGGCTTTGGGATTCTTGGGATCATGCCCTAGGTCAACAATAATGTCCTCTAATATTTTTATTCTGTTGTCTTTGGCAGAGGAGGAAATTCTCTCCAAATCTAGCTGAGTATTTGTATTCTTTAAAGATTCCTTCAATTCATGAGCCAGCATGGCCTTATCTGCCATGGTGGCATAGACCATCTCACTCGTTTGCTTATGCAGCTCTATTTGATCCATCGGGTGTATGTCCTTGGCAAGGACTTCTAAGCTTGTCTTGACATAATCTGCAGGTGTTTGGGGTTGTTGTACCTTTGGCTTGAAATGGCTGAGAATCATTTTTTCTTCTTTGAAGTCATATGCTGCCATCAACCTTTGCTGTTTGGCAGGTGTTGCTTTAAGGAATTGATCATATAACTGTACCCTTAACAGTTCATTCTGAGCTTTGATTTCCATGAAAGTTGTTTTGATGCTAGGTGGTCGCTTGGTTTGTTGCCTTGAGGAAGAGATTTCCATGCCATGCTGCCTCTCTTGCTCTTGCTGGAAAGAGCTAGTAGGTGTCTGCTGGCTTGCTTCCCTTCTCGGGCTTTCTATGACTTCTTCACTAACTTCTTCCTCAATTGGAGGATCAACTCTTTGCCTCTTGGCTTCAGGCTGCTGTGTAGACCCGCTAGCAGGTGTGGAGTCCTCTCTGTCTCGCTTCTTACCTCTTTCCTCATTGGCAAGAGTCTGCAATATTGGCATTTGTAGTGCCTCTGTTTGCTGTAGAGGAGCTTGTTCTTGAGTTTGCTCCTTTGAGGTGGTAGGCTGTTCTGTGATCATTCCTTGTTCTGTATCCATTGGCTCTTTTCCTTTAGCTGTACCTGTTGCTGATGTAGATGCTTCTTGGGCAGCTTGTGAAGCTGCAGCAGTGGATGTGCCTTCTCCAACTTGGTGCGGCAGTTTGAAAGTTACCTGGTCAGAAGAATCCAAGTCAAGAGTTTTTTTCTAAATCTTTGACATTTCGCTCCATAATTTCTTCTTGGGTAAATTCCTCAACTAATGTGTCTTTCACCCACTCATATTGGTTAGCATATTGTTCAATTTGTGGAAACTTACAATGGTAATAGGCCATCAGCCTATATTTAACTCTTCTGGCACTGATAAAACCCTTCGGGTCATAAGGGACCCACCATAAGCTCCTCTTTAACTTATATTTGTCCCTCAATATTTGATCAACATCTTGCCAACCCTCTTTCTTGTTCATAATGAAGGGGCCTAGATGGTCTTTGAATTTCAGGTGAGCTTTCTTCTTGGCACTATGAAAGTGAGTGAGATCAGAATTGATAAGCTGCCTATAGTACTCCAAGGAAAACAGTCTCATTGGTACATATCTTGGGAGCCTGTAAGGGCAGAGCTCACAACCATAGATTCTAATGACAGTGTGATTTTGGTAGAGATACCAATCACCTATTTTATAATTCTTGGACCGCTGCAAGATCTTCTGTATGTCATATGATAATCTAGGAGGAGGGGATCTCATTAGGAGACAAGAGACTGGGTATACAAATTGGTCAATGAACTCATAGTAGGAAAATGGAGAGTTTTGAACCTCATGAAAAACTGATGACCAAAAGATGACAGACCTTCTTTCACCCTTTGAATCCAATTTCTTGATGGGGCATTGGAAGCATTCAGACTGGTAATAAATGAACAAATGATAGATATATGATGAATATATAAAGACTCCCTCCCTATCCAGTTTCACTAGTTGGTCATGTATTTTGTTGGCTATGAACTTGGCATAATTATACTTGAAAGCAAGGGGTTGTCCTGGACTGTATGCAGATAATAAAACCAACACTGTTTCATCAATGTGCTCACTTGTTTTGAAACCTAGCACATAGGAGATCATATCAACTAGCAGTTTGCCCACCTCATTGAAATGGACATATAGGAATGGAGGTGGTCCTGTAGGCTGGCGGTCTGCCCTCATGAATGTCTTAGCAATTCTTGCAATTTCAGAGCTGGAGAGCTTGGAGCCTTCATCAAGCAAGTAGTTCATAGAGAAAGGGAACAATAGCTGAGTCTGTTTGAAGTTAAGCATATGGTTGATGGAGTCAGGAGTAATATGAAAAAGTATGCTCCCAGATGGAGACTTAATAGCTCTCTG
The DNA here is from genome assembly GCA_031772625.1 of Pinus tabuliformis. Lineage (NCBI taxonomy): Eukaryota > Viridiplantae > Streptophyta > Pinopsida > Pinales > Pinaceae > Pinus > Pinus tabuliformis. The sequence goes on from CM062804.1 coordinate 1,560,688,418, forward strand.
AGTTGGATCATAGTTCTCAGCACATAGGCGGATGATCTCAGGAAAAATATTAATAGAGGGAAGAAAGTAAACAGGAAAATTAGATTCCCATATGCCATACATGTCACAGTTGTTTACAAAGCTGTTTCTTAGTTGGCAGAAGGTCTGTAAGTGATTTCTGTCCCCAACTAAATCTTGAATGAGGTAATCCTTATCAGCAAGAGGCATGGCTTCAAGCTCTCTATTTGGTGGATTCATAGGAGTGATACTAAGAGCTGTTGATGTGGCCATTATAAAACATTTTTGATGTTATATTTGGACTGAAGTTTTAGAGCAGTAACAGACTGAGGATAATTTCTTATGAGGATTTGTAGAGGGGTTGCAGAATGAGTTCAGCTGAGCCAAAAGTCTTCAATATCTGTAACTATTGTGGAAAAGGCAAACTTTGCAGAGTTTGGTTAAGGCTTTGTTTTCTCTTTAAAAAATTCTCTAGATTGAGAGACTGTGAGGGAAAAATGCAGAGGGGAAAGGGATTATTACAGCTCAATGTACTGACATTTTTCAGTGGAATGAGGCGAAATGGGACAATGCCGAGCTGTTATGGAATTTTGTCAGGAACCCGAGCTTAAAAAATGAGTTTTCAATGGTAAATTTGCAAACGGGCGCAGGTTTATAGGGTTCTTCTTGAGGTAGGGGTTTATCAGTGGATTTTTGGCAACATTTAGGTGGGGCAGAGTCGTTAACTTGGGAATTTGCAGGCTTCAAGCATGAAAAATAGAGAAAAATGGGAAGAACAGGGGCAAAGAGGCGAAATTGGGCAAATACCTGGTTAAAATAGCGCCGAGGGCAACTGGACTGGTCCAATGGCGAACGGTGGAGACGAATTCGAAGGTGGCAGCAGCTCAATTGGTCGAATTTTGAATTTTGGAGGCAAACGGGCGAAAACGGCAGCAGCAGCTCTCCACTATGTCCAATGAAAATGACTAAAAAAATGGTCGAAAATGCATATTTTTATAAAAATTTGGCACATTTGCACTTTTGGCGCTTTTCCGTGATGACGTCAGCATGACATCATCGGCAGGTCCCGGGTACGGCAGGGTGACGTGGCAGCTGACTCGGGCGCCGACATGGCGGTGACATGGTGGCAGGGTGGGGACACAGGCGGATGAGGTGGCAGCGACACAGGGCACCGACGGGTCGATGCGGAGGTGAAGTCAGTGGCAACGTGGAGCTGACATCAAGGGTCGGAGGGCGGTGTATGGTTTCTCCCACACCACCTTTGAACATAGGCGGTATTGGGGGAGGGGCCTCTGAACACGCCGTGAGGCCGACACGTGGCGGGGGTACAGCAGGGAAACAACCCATCCCATGGACGTTAACCTCCAGCGGATCGGGCGTGAAAATGACTGCCCACCCTTGGATCTAGAGTGTTGGCCATTGCACAGCTGGCGGGGTGATCGGGTGGTGTGCAACTTTAGAACGAGACCCGCGCGAATATTCGCTGTTTAATCATATGTGCCAAGGTTTAGACTTTGGATAGTGGGTTATTGGGTTATGCGCTGGCAGAACATTTAATGTTTAAATAAACGTTTAAATCAAAACCTTAAACAATGAGCACAAAGGATAGAATGGTAAAATTTTATGGGTAAAAGGGTGGGAAATGGTTATTAACTTAACCAGAGGTTAGATTAACTCCAGGTTAGGACGCAAAAGGGTTAATAGTAGTCCCAAATGGACTATTATTTCCCAAAACCATGTTACATATCTATAATGCTATAGGGCAGGATATGTAATATTTTTTGGGGTTTTATATGATTTTTTATAGAAATAGGGGTGGGAAAGTAACTAGGGAGCTATATAATAGAATTAGAAGTTAATATGAGTTTGCAAAGTGAAAGAGTAGGGCAGAGGCTAAGTTTATGAACTAAAACTTAGACATAAGAAATGAATGGAATGTGGAGGAGTGATTTTACACAAGAAATGTGGCTTCTCTTTATTGAAGGAAGTCAAAGCTTGACTTAGTATTTTACAAAATGAAGTGCAAGTAGGACTGGTTGGGCAGATCCCAAAGTCCTCAAGGGGTGTTAGTAAGAAACTTTTAGGGGGAGTGAAGGGGAATTAGACATGCTTCCAAAGTTCTGCCATTAAACATCTGCTTTGACATTTCTGTCATTGATGAGACAAGTTTTGTTTAACCATACAAAAAGAGATCAAAAGCCTGCTTCTGCAACCTCAAACTACCTGCCCAGCCTAATACACCTAACATTTTTTCTTCCTCTTGAGTGGGTGCACTTAGACTTGCAAACCCTGATTGTTCTCTTTTCTTTTGACTGCCCTCCTATCTAAATGTACCCTTATCTCTTCCAAGGGCCTAGATAAGAAGTTGGGCTCCTTAATTTCTCTACCTAGCTATTGGTCTTCCAAGCTTGAACTATTTGGACAGACATTCTTTTTCTATTCTACAATAGCAATTTAAACATGGCATGGTCCAGATTGAACTGTTGGGCCACCCATCAAGTGTGATACCAACAATACTTGCACATTGTGGATTTGTAAATAAGGTAGTAGTGGCATTTTGAGTGGCCACTTTCCTGGTCATTCTTTGGGGTTCATTTTTATTTTTCTTTCTGACCAATTTACTCTTTTTTCCCTTTGATAATTCTTTTAGGGCATACCCTCTTCACATTTTTTAATTTTCTTTTTCTTTTCACAAAATATGGAACCTTTGCAGGATCAAAGATGAACATATTTGGCACTTCCACTGTCAATCATGAAAAATGAAACCTATTGGTATAGGAACCTAATAGTGGCTCCACTTGGGGATGGATTTTCCAGATGAAAAGCCAAGAACAGCAGGTCAGATTGCCTTATTTTTCAATTCTTGCTGCAGTTTGAACCTTCCTTGTCTTAGAGACCATTGATCTAAATCCTTGTAACTTGTTATGAAGTACCCTTTGAGATGCTCTGCGCAAAATTACAGCTTTGTCTTTACTGGTTTCTCTGAGTATTTATCGTCATCTGTATACTTCCCAAGTGCTATTCTTGATTTCTTATGATAGACTCAAGATATATATCAAAAAATGGTGCAGTTCCGTAATTTTCCTCAAAACTTGCTGCATTTGTTTCCTTATCCTACTGCTGTAAATAAAATGCTAGAAATACAAATATTTATATACAATATACAGTCATGTTATGCTGATCAAAGGGAATCAAAATAGTGTTTGAGCATTCGCCCATTGACTGGGCCTTCTTCAGTATTTGTGCCATCCAAACTCTTCAGAAAATATGTGTTATTACCTTGTACAGCATGAATGACATAAGGTCCTTTCCAAAGAAAATCAAATTTGCCATGCTTCCCTTTGTCCTCTCTTCTAGAATCCCATCTCAGCACTTTGTTTCCTATGAAGAAGTCTTCAGCTTTTGTTCTTTTGTCAAACATCTTTTTCAGCTTCTCTTGCAGTACTTGGGTTCTGTGATATACTTCTTCTCTTGTCTGCTGCAAGTGAATGGTTTGATTAATCCTTCTCTGCATATCATTAGGCTCTGCTTGTATTTCTTGCAGCAATTTTAATACTGGGATTCCCAAAGATGAAGGGAAAATAGCCTCTAGACCATACACCAATTCATATGGACTGGTACCAATAGATCTTTTGGTGGTCAATCTGTCTGCCCACAGTGCATTTACCAGCTTCTTATGCCAATTCTTTTTGTTCTCCTCCAAGACCTTTTTGATGATATTGATGAGGCTTTTGTTGGAGGACTCAGCTAGGCCATTGCCTTGAGGGTAATAGGCTATGGAATGGCCCAAGGTCATGTGGTATTTGTGGCAAAAGTTGATCATTTTTTTGGATTTGAAAGCAGCAGCATTGTCTGTAATAATTTTTTGTGGACAGCCAAATCTGGACAAGATGTTGGTTTCTAAAAATTGCATAATAATGGAGTCATTGGCTTGCCTACAAGGGATGGCTTCTATCCATTTGGTAAAGTAGTCTGTGGCAGTCAAAATCCACCTATGTTGGCCAGAGGATGAAGGGTGGATTTCACCAATGAAGTCTAAACCCCATTGCTGAAATGGTCTTTCAGTTGAGATAGGTTTGAGGGGTAAAGGTAACAGCTTTCTTTTGCCTTCAAAGATTTGGCACTTGTGGCAACACATTACAAATTTTTTCACATCTACAAACAAGGAGGGCCAATAAAATCCAGCCCTTAGGATTTTATCAGCTGTAGCCTTCCAGTATAAGTGTCCTCCACAGTCACCTGCATGAAATTCCTTGAGGACATTGTCAGTTTCATCCAATGTTAGGCAATTGAGTAAAATTCCTTCATGATTTTTCCAAAACAAAATGTTGTCTATGATACAAAACTTTGATGCTTTCATTTTCAAGAACCTTTTCTTAGTCCTGGACAACCCTGGAGGAGCTTGCAGGTTTGACAATACAAAACATATATCAGCATACTAGGGTGATTGTAAAAAGGCTTGATTGATCTGTGGAGTCGCCATCTCCTCTTCGTTGTCCAGTTCATTGATGTCAAGGGCTTGGAAATTGGTTTCAGTCATTAATTTGGCTAATCCTTGTCCTTTTATTAGTTTTGTAGGCTTGATTTCAATGTCATATTCTAAGATGTTGGCTATCCACTTGCCCCTTTTTCCCTCAATCCCTTCTTGTGTTAAAATGTCCTTGACCACTGCATTTGGGACATAGGCAATCACATGAGAGTATAAAATGTAAATTCTGAAATCCTTGATGGCCTTTACAAGGGCATAAGCTTGCTTTTCCATAATCTGATATTTTAAGGGAGCATCTCTAAGAGCTTTGCTGAAAAAGGCAATGGGTTTCTCACATCCTTGGTCATCCTTTTGTAATAGGACAACAGCAATTGTGTGTTCAGAAGCAAAGGAAAAAATGATGAAATCTCTATCAAACCTGGGACTTGTGAGGACTGGTGTATTTTTCAAAGCTCTTTTGATGTCCTCAAAGGCTTGTTTGGCTTCCGTAGTCCACTTGACTTTAGAATCTTTCTTCAGCGTATTGTTTAACAGTCTTATGATCTCGGCCAGATTCGGAATGAATCTTCTCAAGAAGTTAATCTTCCCTAGAAAAGCTTGTAATTCTTTGATGTTTCTTGGATGAGGCACTTGAAGGATAGCTTGAATTCTGTCCAGGTCGATCCTAATGCCATCTTTTGAAATGATGTGACCTAGGAGCTTGCCTTCCTCTAGGCCAAACAGTGATTTCTTTGGATTCAATGATATGCCATATTTTCTGCAAATTAGGAAAACTTGCCTCAAGTGTTCCAAGTGTTCTTGGTCTGATTTTGAAAAGGCAGTAAGATCATCAAGGTAGACTACTAGGAAATCATGGATTTCTTTGGCAAAGGCTATATCCATAGCTCTTTGAAAAGTGGCCCCTGCATTTTTAAGTCCAAAAGGCATTTTGACATATTTAAAGGTTCCCCAAGGTGTTGTAAAGGCAGTTTTGTCTTGATCATCTGGGTGTACTAAAATCTGATTGAATCCTGAGAATCCATCTAACAATGAGATCCTAGAGGCTCCTACTACCCTTTGTAGGATATGATCCATTTTTGGTAAGGGGTAATGGTCTTTGAGAGAGACTTTGTTCAAATTTCTTAAGTCAACACACAGTCTTATCTCTCCTGTTTTCTTTCTAGTCGGCACTAGATTTGAAATCCACTCTGAGAACCTGATAGGTGCAATGATTCCAGCCTCATACATTCGTTTAACTTCGTTTTCAATCAGCGAAAGGAGGACGGGATTGACCCTTCTAAGCTTCTGTTTAAGAGGATTTTGATCTCTTTCAAAGGTATAGTATGTTGGATGACTGAGGTATCATAGGACTTGAGGTCCTCATAACTCCATGCAAATACATCTTGGAATTCCTTAAACAAGTCAATGTATTTCAATTTTTGATCAACAAGCAAAGCTTTGGAGAGTTTTACCATTTTGGGATTTTCCGAGGTTCCAATGTTGCAGTCATCAATTTCAGCATTTAGTGGTTTCATCTTTGGCTTCCTAGAAATATCATTTGAATCAAATAAATCCTCCAACGGAGTCAAGCCTGTGGGCAGAAAATTATCTTTTAATTCAATTACTTCAGCTTCTGCCTCAACTGTTTCATCAAAATCTGTTTGCTTCAGCTTTTGCAAATTGTTGCCATCAAAAGTAGTTGGATGCAGAATCAGATTTGCTGTTTCAGCTGATATATTTCGTTCAATTCGGTTCATCTGTTGTTGGTCATCCACAGTGCTAGTGTCAATGTTTATGCTGGAAAATTCCTCCTTCAAGGTCAGGAAGTTATTTATCTGTGTATCACTTTCAAAGATCTGCTAATTTTTGACATTATCAGGGATTGTAGTCCTATGTTTGATTTCAGCAGTGAAATTGTGGTTGGGCTCAAATGGTAGCTTGCATGCGCTGGCAAAGGTTGCCAAGCTATGTGCATGTAAATTATGCTTTCTTGAGATTTTAGTGAGCTGAAATTCTGAGAAAGTGTTAAGTATTTCAATGGCTGCACCTCTATAAGCCCTCAACCTAAGATCATTTGTGACAAAATTTCCCTTCATCTACTGTATGATCAGATCTGAATCCCCTAAAATTGAGACTTTGGTTGCACCTAGGTTTTTGATGAGTTTGAGACCTAACAAAAGGGCTTCATACTCGGCCATATTGTTTGTGCATCTGAAATTTAATCTGTATGCATGACCTTCAGCATGGTCATTTTGCACGTTGTGCACCCAAACCCCTGCCCCTGCTCCTAATTTATTTACTAAGCCATCAAACTCTAAGTACCATAAGATTTCATGGTCAAGATTAGTATTGAGATTTTTAGAAAGTTGCACCATGGGCAGATTGGGTTCTTGTAAGTCATTTGTTATGTCCTTTCCATTTGTTGCATTAACCATATCAAGGATTTTTTGCTCTTGGCCACTAGATTGTTCATCTATGCTTTGTGTTTGTGCTGCTTCTAAGAGTTTGACATCGGTTGTGGAACACATATCAGCATTATATAAAATGAATGAGTCCATATCAGAATGCATAGAGTAGATGGGGAAGTTTTGGGGCTTTTCTTGACTACTCACCACATATTTCATTAGTGTTTCACGGTATAATCTCTTTGGTTGCCCAAAGACTGAAATAGTGGCATAAGACATGTCTAATTGCAAGGATCCTTGGAGTTTGGTCCCCCATGATCTGGATAAAAGCATGCCATACTTGGGTGGAATATCAGCTACCACCACATCCATCAGAATTGTTTTGGTTGGGTATTGGACTAAGGATACACAAAGGTCTTTAATTAGGCCTAGACACCTGACTTGGCTGGAATCAAATGAGAACAAATCTTTGTATGGTCTAGTGATATCTAGGTCTAATTTTTCCGTCACAAATTTAGGCATTAAGTTATGGGAAGATCATGAATCAAACATTGCGTTGTGTAGCACCTTGTCATGAATGTTTAAACTGACATAAAAAGGTGGAACTCCTCCATTTGCTGTCTTTCCATTAACTTCAGGACCAAAAAGTTATTCAGGTTGATCATCTAGAACATTTATAGCATCCCTATTGTCTGATATTTGGAGTGACCTATTGATTTGCTGTCTATATACTTCATGTTTGGCCAATTCAGACATAGGAATAGCTATTTTCAGCTTACCTATTTCTGTTTCCAAGATAAAGGGTTTTTGTCTGCAGCTTTGTGTTAGGGACAACAAGCTTTTCTTTTTCAGCTGGCTCTTCAATGATCTTCTCTTGATTTTGACTGTTGTTTTGAAATGCCTATTTTCTAGAAATAATTTCAGGAACACTGTTTGGATTTGATTTTTAGGGGACGGATGAGAATGGTTGATTCTTAGAGGGATGTACATCTGATATATCTTCCAAAGTGACTTCTCTTGGGTTTGGGTCTCTTTTATCATAGAACTCTGTGAGAGCAACTTTATCTTTTGCTTTATTTGGCTGTTTAGGATCTTTTGGTTTGATAGTTTCAGGCACATCTATGGTTCTACTCCTCAGTTTGTACTGTTTGTGAACCTCATAAATTGCTGCATCATAGCCTTCTCTAAAATCAAATGACTCTCCTGATTTGGTTTGAAATTGATTGTGATTATGGGCCTCTTGATCCTCTTGTGTTAAAAAGATTTGATGTTCACTATCCAAACCCATCAAGTTGATGTGAGGGTCCTCGGTTGGTTCACTAGATGCTGAGGCCCCGACATAATTTTCTTGAAAAGGAGGTTTGATGTTCTGGTTGGGACCAGCCCTTCCAACATTTGGATTTTGATTCTTTCTAAAGTTTGGGTTTCTAGCAGTACTTGGTTGACCTTCCCATGATGACTTTCTTTCAATGGTTTCCACCCTATCCCCAAGTTTGTCCATACCTTTGATGATTGCATCCAATTTTTGTTCAAATGCTGAAGGTTCTTCTTTAAAAGTAGTTCTTCTTTCAGCTCTTGCTCGATTTCTTTTAGCAATTAGGTTTGCCTCTACACTAACAACTATATTCTGCATGTTTGCTAAGGTTGGAGGGGCTCTTTCCCTCAGTTGATATGCCATGTCAGAATCAAATCCATCAGGGAATTTGATTAAGGCTAAATCAGGTAGAGGTCTAAGGTTTTGAGGGATGGCATTGTAAACATTGTTGAATCTTGCACAATAATCTAGGATAGTTTCTTGTGGGCCTCTTTTTATGGTGTCATGCTCAGATAGAATGTGCAGTGGATCTTTTTTCTTTTCCCATCTGTTGAGAAATGTATGGTAAAGAGCATCCGGATTAGCTATGGAATTTGCAGCAAGTGCTCTAAACCAAGTTCTTACTTCCCCTGTTAAACTTTGGACAAAAATTTTCATTCTTACATCATCATCGTCAATTTCATAATTCTCAAAGTAGTCTTGCATTTTCTTTGTATGTTGTAGGGCAGTATATGTACCTGTACCATCAAAATAAGTGATCTTACTTTGATAATCCTGAGGCATAGCCCCAGGATTTGCAGGTAACTGTAAAGGGGCATATCTATTTGCCATATTGACAGGGATAAATGGGACAACAGGAAGGAATGGAACAGCTGGGATAGCAAGGATAGTAGCAGAAATATGTGTAGTGGATGGAGGTGCAGAGAAAGTATTTTGAGAGGTGGATGAGGAAGAAGGAGAAGAAGGAGCAATGTGAGGACGGACTGAAGGTTTAGCAGGGGTTGGAATATAACTTTGCTGAACTGCTTCCGGGCTAGAATCAACTAGATCTTCCTGTTCCTTTTATTTCCTAAGGATCTTAGAGATTAAATTAAGATTTTCAAAAACAGCTGGAGGATCTGGGTCAGGATTTGATCTGGTATAACGAGTTTTCTTCTTTGGAGCCAGCTTCCAAGTTTGTTTTTGGTATTTTTCTGGGAATATTTCTAGTTTAGGAAGGAACTGATCAAATTTTTGGAACAGGTGTTTAGAGATTAAAACTAGAATGTAGATTGACTGAAGCAGTTTTTATTTAATCCTGTACATGCAAAGCAAGAATAGTTTCAAAGGCTTCCTGGCTGACATTCAGGCTTCATCTGTAGTTTTAAGGAATAGACAGCAATTGGAAAAATTCGTTTTGTCCTCAGCAGAGTCGCCACTGATGTTATCACTTAGGTTGTTCCCTGGCTCCTAAGGGAATACGGCCGAGGTAACCACTAACCAGTCTTTTAGCTATAGGTCCTAGCCTACCTGCAACTAGAGAGGGCTCTCTCTTTATGATTTAACTTTGTTTTGGTGTAATTTTTAGGCTAGTTATCATGCACAGGGTTTTGTTTTAAATTTGGTTGGATGATAATTTCAACTAGAACTGATATGCAGTTTTCAGAATGGCCTAGACCATTGGGCAGTGGAGTCAATGCTTGTGTACAGCTGAAAGTGCTTGTTGGGGAAGAGGTAACACTACAGAGCTAGACAGGTATCCATGAAACAAATCTTCAAATCTAAGAATCGATGGCATGGTATCAAGGAATGAAAGGCAGTCAAGGATCTTTCACTATGCTGATAGAGGGAAAGTGTGAGAATATTATCTAGGAGCATTTAAGAATTCCTAAACAACATTCATAATGAAAGAATCAGTGCAAACATGAGCAATTAAGAATTCATATTTATGACCAATTCTGAAGAAAACACAGTCAGAAACAAAGATTGAGCAGAGGGTGCATTCAAACAAGTCCTGAGCTATTCTTTTTCTCTGTTACTAAGATCATGAAACATATGTGAAATTTGCAAACATAGAAAGACAAAACACAGTTTAGGATAACTTATTGTTCCATTAAATGACACAGGAATTCTGTAGCAGAGCGGAGTTCATTTCACATCCAGACAGCACAGAGAGCATCAACTTCACTAGCAATTTGTATTAAAAGTTTGAAAATTTACAGCATAGCTCTTAGAGAGAGTCATCAACCAACCCCAAATACATTCTATGGGGGGGTATATATACAAAAATAAGATACAAAATGTCTAGATGTTGAGTCTTCATGAAATAAATTACAACACCAACTCTTCCAAGGAAGTAAGTGCAGAATTAAATGCTGCAGTTAATATTGGTATGCTAGCTGTCTTTTTGTCAGAAAATTTTTTACTTTTTGGACCAACAAAGTTGGTTGTGGCTACGCTTTTGATTTGCGTTTTGGGCTTGCTGTTCCATCGATTTGCTGAGTCACTGCTTTGACTTGCTCTGCCTATTGTCTTCATGCTCTGTCTAGTGCCTGCGTACTCAACTCTGATGAGCTGTATTTGACCTGTAGCTGACCGAAATCTGCAGTTGAACAAAGAAGAAAAAGACCAAAATTACTTGGGAAAAATTTCCAGCATTGCCTGCCACCAATCTTCTCTAGGCAGCTAATGTCTCTGTATCTTTATGAGTGTTTCTTTTTTTTTGTAAGCTGAGGTGGTACTCTTTCTATTACTGGATAGAAAATAAAACATTACATCATATCAAAAATCTTGCAGACCCGCCCACATGGGGAAACCGGGTGACTAATCCATCTATAGTTTTTAATAGCCGCCCAAAAGTAAAAGGCCCAAAGTCTGATAATCTTAGCCAAATAAACAAGGCAGTCTTGAGATTTCCTAATACTACTAGTCTGCAGAAAATACATATCTCTATTTAAGTCATGCAAAAAACTATAACCAAAAAGACTATTAGATTTTCTAAACATATCTCATGTCAAACAGTGTCCATTGCCGGTTGCTGACTTGCTCCTTTCTCTGCATCTTGCTGGTCTCCCTTCAGCAGCTGATGAATTGCGTCCAGCTTCTCCTCTTGCCTCTCCATCGCAATGCGGATGAAGCTTAATTCCCTACGCATGTCAGGGTTTCCCTGGGCCAGCTCAACCATCTCCTTAGCCACTTGCTCTAGAGCCTTTGCCAGCAGCCCCTTCATAACCCAATATATGTGCAAAGATTGTTTAAACAATGACATTCTCCCCCTTGTATGCCCTGGATCATGAAGCAGGAACTCCCACTCCTCCATGTCCTCTTCCGATTGATCTTGAAGAGACTCCTCCTCCAGATACTGCATAATTCTCCTCACTGCTGGGTTGGAGTTACGCTGGTAGGCCCTTTCTGCCCGCCGGACCCTGTGATTCACCGTTCTCCTTGCCTTTTTAGCCGGGTTCTTGTCCTGCCTGGAGTTTTCTCCTTCCTCCTGCGTCCTCCTTTTCTGTCCCCGGCCCCTTTTCCTGTTCGAGTCCACGCCTCTGCCGGGGCCCTCTCTCGTTTTCTCATGCCATACCGCCGAAACTTTACCTCCTGCGGAGCAGGGTAGTTTTCTTCCATCTGTTGGTGCTTGTCGTCTGCTGCCCTGTCCTGAGAGAAAGACCGCACATTCCTTTCGCCCTGTGGAAGCTCTTCCTCCGACTCATCCTCGATATCCCAGACCTTGATTGGCTGGTCATCCTTCATAATTCCTTTTCCTTTCCTGCTCTTATTCTCAGCAACTGCATTATACTGCTCCTCTGTCTCCCTAGCTTTCTGTCTAGTTTCCATATTGCCCGCGGGTCTGGCACAGAGAATTCTCGGGTTCCCGGAAGCTTTTACCTTTAGATGCTGTTTCTCGGCAGCAATGTCCACACCTCTCCAAATTGGGAAACAGCTTAGTAAGTGATCTTCCATCCCCAAATGGGTATATATCGATTTCCTATCCTTATCGTACATCCTTGGCTCAGTTTTCGTTTGCCGCCGGTAGCTTTCCGGGATGACGATTCCCCCAGCCATCATTCCCTGATTAATTTCTCCTGTCAAGGGATCTGACAGACCGCTCCAACCTCCTCTAATGTCTCGATCATTTATTGCTTCACCTCGGATGTCTTCCTGGGCCGTTCTCCACGCACGCCGCCACTGTACTAGCCTGTATCTTATGATCATATCTTTTCTCTGTCCCGTCTGATCTGAGATCATTACTCGGGACCTCCACGTCCTCTCATTGCTCCAACTCATCGATCCTCGTGTTCCCGCTTGTAGCTTGATCATAGTCTGATTTAATTACTTCTGCCAGGTCCTTCCACTCCCTATGCCCGCACACTGCTCTCCATTGATTATCCACCGTGCTGCCACGACCTTTACAGCCCCAGTTTGCCATGAAATCGGCCGCCTGGTTCCCTTTCCTTCTAACGTGGCTTATAATTTTGTATTCAATTCTTTTCAAAAGATCAGCGATTTCCTGGATAATACCTGCCGTACGCCAACTATTTGTGACCTTCTCCCAATCCCGACCATTACTAAGCTTTTTCAGTGTCTCGACCGCAATCTGAGAGTCTCCAACAATTTCTAAATTGGTGTAACCATTTCTTACAGCAATTCGCAATCCCTGGTGGAGAGCCCAGAATTCTGCCTCGTTATTTGTCATTTCTCCACCCCAGTCTGCGAAAATCCATCTTACCTGCTTGTTACTATCCCGGAAAATGCCCCCAAAGCCAGCTTCTCCCGGGTTCCCCTTCGAGGCCCCGTCGAAGTTTAATTTGATAAAGTTTCCTCTGGGGAAGCTAAATTTATCAGGGCTTTGAGTCCGCATATCCAAATGAGAATTCTTCTTGTAATGAACCATCTCAAACTTTAGGTTTAACTTGTTCAGAATGCCCTCCTCAACCGGGTTGGCCTTCCAATCCTCCCCATCCCACTTTTCAACCAGGATTGTTTCCCGCATTAACTGGACTGCTCGTTCCCAGATTACTTCAGGTTCTTTTTCTGTATTTTGAAATACCCTGCGATTCCTCTCCTTCCATATCATCCACATTACAAACCCTGAGATGAGACTCCACGCTCTTTTGACCACTCTACACTGAAAAACTTCCTTATTCCATTGAAAGACCGTTTCAGTGAATTCGCTAGGAGCTATCTCGGATTTACCAAATACTCGTTTGGTGTTCATCCACAGCTTCTTTGCGAACGGACACTTAAGCAGAAGGTGATTTCTGGTCTCCGTATCAGTGTTACATAGACAGCACCTCGAAGGACCATTGAAGCCTTTTTTTTGAAGTTGATCCCAGGTTAAAATCTTATTCTTAGTTGCAAGCCAAATAAATATGGAGACTTTTGGCCACCAATTGCTTCCCCATATCATTTTCCAGTCTAGATCCTCTTCACCTCTGGTTTGGGTATCAGTTAAGAAATAAGCTTCTTTGGTGGTGAAGGAGCCTTTCATAGAGTTCCCCCACCTAAGGATATCCTTACCTGTGCGGGCTCTAATTTTCCTAGATTCAACCTCTTTCCTGTAAGCTTCTTGATGATCTTGACTGAGCTCCCTATCCCACTCAGTCGGGTCAGTCCAAACTCTCCAGCTTCCTTCTGGGTCATTAGCTTTCCAGTAGTCTCTGACACATATTCTATCTCCTGCTATTCTATCCCGAATTTGATGAAGCCTCTGTATTCGGTTCATTCTTTCTTTCTGTTGCCACCTATCTTCCCAGAAGTTGGCTTCTTCTCCCCCTCGGATCTCCCAGAAGGTATGATTTTCCACCAGATCTCTGTTTTGACGCGCAAGGTCCCATATTGCTGACCCTTTAGGAGTATCTCTCTGTCGTAAAATCTCAACTGTGGAGTCAGGCATATTGTATTTGGTCTTCCATATGACTTTCCAAAGATCATTGCCTCCTCTAAGCCAGCGCCACCAGAGCTTAGCTCCCAATACTCTATTAAGAGTTTCAGGGTCCCTCAGCCCCAAACCTCCTCTCTCTTTTCTCTTTGTTACCTGGTTCCAAGAAACTAAGGCCCACTTTTTCTTCTGGCTAGTCCCTCCCCATATAAAAGTTCTAATGATCTCTCGAATCTTAGCACATACTCCTAAAGGGGCAGCCATTATCGACAAGGGATAAATGGGGATAGCTTGAAGGACAGATTTTGCCAGAACTATCCTCCCTGCTATATTTAAAACTCTGAAGGCCCAATTTGCTACTCTGTTTCTCAGCTTATCCAGGACTCCTTGCCAGTTTTTCATCTTTTTGGAGGTGAAGTCTAATAAATTACCCAAGTATTTCGTAGGAAGTTCTCCCCTTTTGAAGCCCAATAATCTTATAAGGTGGGTTTTGACCTGCTCCACTGTATTAAATATGAATATACAGGATTTATCTCTGTTAATTTCCAGACCCGAAGCCTCAGCAAATAAGTCCAGAATTTTTTTAAGCTGTCTTACTTCTTTGACCGTTGGTTCCCCGAATAGCATTATATCATCAACGAATTGCTGATGAGTTAAAGGCAGATTATTTCCCCAGAGTTGTAGACCTTTGATTCTGTTTGCTTCTCTTTCTTTTTTAATAAATCGACCCAGACCTTCGGCTGCTAGGATGAAAAGAAACGGAGATAATGGATCTCCTTGTCTAATCCCTCTAGAAGCATTAAAAGTTTTTGAGGGAGTACCATTAACCAGAATAGAAAAATTTGGAGATGAAATCAAACTATGTATCCATCTAATCCATCTACTATTAAAACCAAAACTTCCCAACACTTCTTCCAAGTAATTCCAATTGAGCCGGTCATAAGCCTTCGACAAGTCCAACTTGATCATCATACCTTTTTGCTTCTTTGTTTTTAGAGAGTGAATAACTTCTTGAGTTACAACCAGACCATCAAGGATCTGTCTACCTTCAACAAAACCTGTTTGTTCAGCAGATATTAACTTGCCCAGAAGGGGTTTTAATCTCTTGGCGATCAGGGATGTTATAATCTTGTAGATAACATTACACAAAGCAATAGGTCTAAAACCATTGGCATCTTCTAAATTATCCCCCTTAGGAATTAAAGCATAAAAAGTAGAGTTAATGGCAGGCCATACCTTTTGGTTCATCCTGGACTCTTCTACCAAATCAAGGATCTCTTTTCCCAGGAAGTGCCATCCCGCCTGGTAGAAATCGACTGTGAAACCATCCGGGCCTGGAGCAGTGCCTTTCTTCATTGCTTTCATAGTTTCCTCTATCTCTTCTAATGTCACTGCTCTCATTAACGCCATATTTTGGTCCTCTGTGACTAAACGAGGAATAGCTGAGCAGATCTCCTGAATTGCTCTCGATCTATCCGCTTGAGGTTCAGTTAGGATTCCTTTATGGTGATCTATTAGGACTTGTTCTATCTCAGCTTGTTCAACCACTCGATTCCCATTCCTATCTTTGATGGATAGAATCCTGTTGCTCTGTCTGTGTTTGATCATAGCCTGATGGAAGAATTTGGTATTCCTCTCCCCCTCCCTTAACCACTTTATTCTTGATTTTTTCCGCCAGAGAACTTCCTCCTGCTTTCTTCTTTCTTCCAACTTACCAAGGACTACCCCTTCTTCTCTAGTGCTTTCCTCTGTTCTGCCTTCCACTATCATTTTTTGTTGAAGAGATTCCATTTCTCCCTCTAGCTTTTGTCTTTCTTCCATAATGTTGCCAAATTCTTCCTTGTTCCATTTTTTAATTCTACCTTTCAACTCTTTCAGCTTCAACTGGAATGTATGCATTTTTCCTTTGCCCTGCACTGTACTTTGCATCCACCATTCTTCAACTTTCTTCATGAATTCTGGGTCCCTTAACCAGAAGGCTTCAAATCGGAAAGGTCTTTTTCCACGGTTCCTTTTAATATCCACCTCAAGTCTAATCGGCCAATGATCAAAACCCAGGGATGGTATGATTTTTGCTTCAACAAAAACATCCTTATTCATGATAGCTTCTGAAACTAGGAAGCGATCAAGTCTTGAGGCAATTTGATTTTTGCCCCCCCTCCTGTTGTTCCAAGTGTGTATCCCGTTGATAGTCTGAATGTCTACTAATCTTAAATCCTCTATCATTTCATTAAATTTATCCATAAAGTGGTCCACCCTCCTTATCCCACCTTTTTTCTCTTCTAAGGATCTGATTAGATTGAAATCACCTCCTATGATCCAAGCAACTTCTGGATATATTCTTCTGATGGTTTTCAGACTATTTATAAAGTTTTCTTTTTCCCCTGGGGAAGGGGGGCCATAAACCCCTGAGATGACCACCTGTTCCTTCGTACCTACTATCCTACCCAAGCCAGTAAGGACTCTACTCATGCTGGTCCAACTTTCTAAAATGATATCATTAGGATTCCACAAAATTGCAATACCTCCCGCAGAGCCGATAGCGTCTTGCCCCATAACTTCATATTGCAGTTTATTTTTGTCCAATATTCTTTCAAGCTGTTGAACAGTAATTTTTGTCTCCTGTAAAATCATAATGCTAGGCTTCTCCTTTTTCAATTTATCTTTCAGATATCTCTGTTTACCTTTACTATTCAGGCCCCTAATATTCCAACTGATAACAATCATTTAAAACTTTTGGTAAGAAGGGAAGAATACCTCTGACAGAGGTATCACTTTACCTGAGTTTATCAACGTCTCTCCCACAGTCTGGATGGTTTCACTCATCGTTTTTCGACCTCTTTTCCTACTATTTTTGCCAGAGCCGTCCATTCCCGCCTGTCCATTCCCCTGTTCATTTCCTATCATAACCTGCTGATTCATGTTCTCCCCTTTTTTTTCCTTATACTTCTGAAATGCTTCCTTATACAGTTGTTTCTGTTTTTCAGGTATGAATCTGTTATCTAGATGTTTCCATTCCTGGATTAGCTGTTTCATAATTCTCTCCTCTTCCACCTCAATTTCTAGTTGGTTTTCCACATCCATCTGCGATTGCACTTCTGTATTTTCTGTCTTTCCTTCGGTCTGGGTCTCAATGATTTTTCTTAAGTTTGCACCTTTTCCTTTATCCTCACTTACAATTTCCATTGGTGAGTTTCCAGGGTCCTCGTCGTCCTCCAGATTCACTTCATAGTCCTCGTTCTCGCTCTGAAGCACTTGGAACTTGTTTTGACTTGTTGCTTGGCTGGGTTTTTCTTGTGAGTGATATTTTGGTCCCTCCTTACTCTGCTTCCGTCTCCTTGTGACCTGTTGAAAACCCCTGTCTGTCTCCTCCACTTTTTCTGAGTTTTTCTGGTGTTCCTCTTGATTTCTTTTTGATTCCTCCTCCTTATTCAGCGGGCACTGCCGGTATAGATGGCCATATTCATGACACCTGCGGCATCTAAACGGTATATGTTCATAGTCTATTGGCTGTTGCCAGACTTCATCATGATATTCTAATTCAATATTTTCTGGGAGGGGTTCTGCCAAATTCATGTAGACACAGATCCTTGCGTATGAAGTATATTTGCCTCGTTTCGTATTTTCCGCAATTTTAACAAAACTCCCGATTGAGTTCCCGATTCCTTCTAAGATTTCAGGGTCCCAGAATTCGTCTGGCAACCCAAATAATCGAACCCAGATTGGGGCGTCCAGCATTTTTTCCTTCTCTGGGTTGTATCTTTCTTCCCAGTATTTCATGAACAGGCCTGCATTGTTCATGAAGTATGGGCCTTCTTCGAAGATCCTATTTTTGTCTTCCAGATTCGTGAAGATAGCTGTGAAAAACCCTTTTGCTCCCAGTTTCAGATCTATATGGCCTCTTGGTCTCCACCTTTGGTCAATCCATCTGTACAACTCTTTCTCTGATGGCCAGTAGCCTATGAATTTACATATCAGGGCATGGTCCTTCATATAACAGTTGTATTCCTCAAGTTTGTTGCAAGGGATGACGTATCTTGGTTGTTTTTGTGCCCTAGGTAAGCATTTTCCTCCCATCCTTTTCTGCCATAGATTACCCATCACTGGGGCAGAGCTTTCCTTCTGATTATGCTGCATTCCACTTGCACTGGTCTCTCCTGCTACCACATTTTTGAAGGAGGGGATCTCTCCCCTCCCCTTTGGGTTTTCCATTTCCCCCTCAGCGCTTGCCTCGAATTATTTCCTCTGACTTTGCTGCTGAAATCTCGTTGCCTGAGATGTGGGTATTACGAGATTCTATTCCCCGCTGCGTTCACTTCAGTCTCCCTCACCCTCTCGACCGCGATAAGCCCCTGTCAGCCCCGTCTGCTGCGCCGTCTGCAAACCCTAGCAGCGCGCCATATATTTTTCTTATTTTTATTTCGTATCTTTATGAGTGTTTCATCAGCTTTTGAGTATTTGTAAAAAGTGGGCTAGAACTCAAAAAGATGATTGATTTCATGCTCAATGTAAAACAAGTTCTCTAATTTATCATAAAGAGACTGTCCTAAGGGAGGCCCTGCTTCTTCTGAGGAACTTGTGGATGCAGTAATCTGATTTGTAACGTAATTGTTTATCCTGGTGGCATATTGTTCACGGGTCAGTAGTTTTCCAGTGCTAGTTGTCAGGCCGGGTAATCCTCTATTCTGTAAAGCTGCAAGTTTCAGCTTGAAATCATCTACTTCTTCCTGCATTTCCTGACACTTTCTTTCCAAAATTTGCACAAAATTTCTAAGCGTCAGCACCTTTTTTGCTGTTAGAACAGTTTCTTTCCTGTTACTAATGTCTAAGGCTACCAACTCCTCTTTAGTGTGAGTATTCAGGAAGTGAATCATTTTGCTGGCCTGCTCAGGCATATTTCCCAATGTTTCTCTAGCCCGTTGAGTCTCAAATTGGGCTAAACCTATCAATTCTATCTGTTCATGCATGGTTTGGATTGATTTCCATTGCTCAATAATTGATTGGCTGATTTTGGCCCACAAAATCTTCTTTATTTCAGCCAGGGTCTTATCCAAAGTTAGCTCTTTCTCCAAGGCTTTTATTTTGTCATTCAAGGCCTTAATTTCCCTTGTTTTTTCAGCTACTGTCTTTTTGGACTTATCATATTTTCCTTCTAGATTGGCCAACTTTTCTTTGGCCTCTTTTATCTCTGTTGCCTAAAGCTCTAGCTCCTTGACAACTTTCAGTATTTCATCCATGCTCATGCTAGATTCAGGTGCTGTTGTTGTTGCTGTTGTAGCATCTGTAGTTGTTATAGTTGTTGGAATAATAGGAGGGGTCACTGCTACTTGTATAGGAGGAACAATAGCAACAGTTGGAGCGGTTTGAGGTGGCTGGGAGGTCGACTCTCCCTGCTTGCCTTGCAGTGCTCTCTCCAACTCTCCCTCCATCTGAATTATTCTCTAGTTCATTTGCATCAGTAGGTCCATTGTATCCTCAGCTTCTTTCTCTTGCACCAGTTCTGTTGTTTGTGGGTGTATAGTCGAGGAGAGCCTCATTTGCTTTTTCAGCGCAGCAATATCATCCTCCTTTTTCTTCATTAGGGCCTTGATGGCTTTGGGATTCTTGGGATCATGCCCTAGGTCCACAATAATGTCCTCCAATGTTTTTATTCTGTTGTCTTTGGTTGAGGAGGACATTCTCTCCAAATCTAGCTGAGTATTTGTATTCTTTAAAGATTCCTTCAATTCATGAGCCAGCATGGCCTTATTTGCCAGGGTGGCATAGACCATCTCACCCGTTTGCTTATGCAGCTCTATTTGATCCATCGGGTGTATGTCCTTGGCAAGGACTTCTAAGCTTGTCTTGACATAATCTGCAGGTGTTTGGGGCTGTTGTACCTTTGGCTTGAAATGGCTGAGAATCATTTTTTCTTCTTTGAAGTCATATGCTGCCATCAACCTTTGCTGTTTGGCAGGTGTTGCTTTAAGGAATTGATCATATAACTGTACCCTTAACAGTTCATTCTGAGCTTTGATTTCCATGAAAGTTGTTTTGATGCTAGGTGGCCGCTTGGATTGTTTCCTTGAGGAAGAGATTTCCATGGCATGCTACCTCTCTTACTCTTGCTGGAAAGAGATAGTAGGTGTCTGGCTTGCTTCCCTTCTTGGGCTTTCTATGACTTCTTCACTAACTTCTTCTTCAATTGGAGGATCAACTCTTTGCCTCTTGGCGGCAGGTTGTTGCGTAGACCCGCTAGCAGGTGTGGAGTCTTCTCTGCCTCGCTTCTTACCTCTTTCCTCATTGGCAGGAGTCTACAATATTGGCATTTGTAGTGCCTCTGTTTGCTATAGAGGAGCTTGTTCTTGACTTTGCTCCTTTGAGGTGGTAGGCTGTTCTGTGATCATTCCTTGTTCTGTGTCCATTGGCTCCTTTCCTTTAGCTCTACCTGTTGTTGATGTAGATTCTTCTTGGGCAGCTTGAGAAGTTGCAGCAATGGATGTGCCTTCTCCAACTTGGTGCGGCAGTTTGAAAGTTACCTGGTCAGAAGAATCCCAGTCAAGAGTTTTTTCTAAATATTTGACATTTCGCTCCATAATTTCTTCTTGGGTAAATTCCTCAACTAATGTGTCTTGCACCCACTCATCTTGGTTAGCATATTGTTCAATTTGTGTAAATTTACAATGGTCATAGGCCATCAGCCTATATTTAACTCTTCTGGCACTGATAAAACCCTCCGGGTCATAAGGGACCCACCAGAAGCTCCTCTTTAACTTATATTTGTCCCTCAATATTTGATCAGCATCTTGCCAACCCTCTTTCTTGTTCACAATGAAGGGGCCTAGATGGCCTTTGAATTTCAGGTGAGCTTTCTTGTTGGCACTGTGAAAGTGAGTGAGATTAGAATTGATAAGCTGCCTATAGTACTCTAAGGCAAACAGTCTCATTGGTACATATCTTGGGAGCCTGTAAGGGCTGAGCTCATAGCCATAGATTCTAATGCCAGTGTGATTTTGGTAGAGATACCAATCACCTATTTTATAATTCTTGGACAGCTGCAAGATCTTCTGTATGTCATATGATAATCTAGGAGGAGGGGATCTCATTAGGAGACAAGAGACTGGGTATACAAATTGGTCAATGAACTCACAGTAGGAAAATGGAGAGTTTTGAACCTCATGAAAAACTGATGACCAAAAGATGACAGACCTTCTTTCACCCTTTGAATCCAATTTCTTGATGGGACATTGGAAGCATTCAGACTGGTAATACATGAACAAATGATAGATATATGATGAATATTTAAAGACTCCCTCCCTATCCAGTTTCACTAGCTGGTCATGTATTTTGTTGGCTATGAACTTGGCATAATTATACTTGAAAGCAGGGGGCTGTCCTGGACTGTATGCAGATAATAAAACCAACACTGTTTCATCAATGTGCTCACTTGTTTTGAAACCTAGCACATAGGAGATCATATCAACTAGCAGTTTGCCCACCTCATTGAAATGGACATATAGGAATGGAGGTGGTCCTGTAGGCTGGCGGTCTGCCCTCATGAATGTCTTAGCAATTCTTGCAATTTCAGAGCTGGAGAGCTTGGAGCCTTCATCAAGCAAGTAGTTCATAGAGAAAGGGAACAATAGCTGAGTCTGTTTGAAGTTAAGCATCTGGTTGATGGAGTCAGGAGTAATATGAAAAAGTATGCTCCCAGATGGAGACTTAATAGCTCTCTGAGTTGGATCATAGTTCTCAGCACATAGGCGGATGATCTCAGGAAAAATATTAACAGAGGGAAGAAAGTAAACAGGCAAATTAGATTCCCATATGCCATACATGTCACAGTTGTTTACAAAGCTGTTTCTTAGTTGGCAGAAGGTCTGTAAGTGATTTTTGTCCCCAACTAAATCTTGAATGAGGTAATCCTTATCAGCAAGAGGCATGGCTTCAAGCTCTCTGTTTGGTGGATTCATAGGAGTGATACTAAGAGCTGTTGGAGTGGCCATTATAAAACTTTTTTGATGTTATATTTGGACTGAAGTTTTAGAGCAGTAACAGATTGAGGATAACTGCTTCTGAGGATTTGTAGAGGGGTTGCAGAATGAGTTCAGCTGAGCCAAAAGTCTTCAATATCTGTAACTATGGTGGAAAAGGCAAACTTTGCAGAGTTTGGTTAAGGCTTTGTTTTCTCTTTAACAAATTCTCTGGATTGAGAGACTGTGAGGGCAAAATGCAGAGGGGAAAGGGATTATTACAGCTCAATGTACTGACATTTTTCAGTGGAATGAGGCGAAATGGGACAATGCCGAGCTGTTATGGAATTTTGTCGGGAACCCGAGCTTAAAAAATGAGTTTTCAATGGTAAATTTGCAAACGGGCACAGGTTTATAGGGTTCTTCTTGAGGTAGGGGTTTATCAGTGGATTTTTGGCAACATTTAGGTGGGGCAGAGTCGTTAACTTGGGAATTTGCAGGCTTCAAGCATGAAAAATGGAGAAAAATGGGAAGAACAGAGGCAAAGAGGCAAGATTGGGCAAATACCTGATTAAAATGGCGTCGAGGGCAACTGGACAGGTCCAATGGCGAACGGTGGAGATGAATTCGAAGGTGGCAGCAGCTCAATTGGTCGAATTTTGAATTTTGGAGGCAAATGGGCGAAAACGGCAGCAGCAGCTCTCCACTATGTCAAATGAAAATGACTAACAAAACGGTCGAAAACGTATATTTTTATAAAAATTTAGCACATTTTCGCTTTTGGCGCTTTTCCATGATGATGTCAGCATGACGTCATCGACGGGTCCCGAGTACGGTAGGGTGATGTGGCAGCTGACTCGGGCGTCGACGTGGTGGTGACATGGTGGCAGGGTGGGGACATAGGCGGATGAGGTGGCGGCGACACGGGGCACCGGCGGGTTGATGCAGAGGTGACGTCAGTGGCGACGTGGAGCTGACGTCAAGGGTCGGAGGGTGGTTTATGGTTTCTCCCGCACCACCTTTGAACCTAGGCGGTATTGGGGGAGGGGCCTCCGAACACGTTTGTTGGCTAGTTGAATTGTTTATTGATTAAACAATCAAGTACCACATTAATTGTCAATCTGGGAAAGTCTTTTTATTCCAAAGGCTACTGCGTACTGTATGTACTTAATTCTAAAAGCATTAAAAAGCTGTAGTATACGTGATTCTTACGCTAAGTTATCACAGTACCGATAAAATGAAAGTAATTAATTAAGACTACAAATCTGAAAAGCAAAGTGATGGATGCTCTGTTGGCAGAGGATCAGGACCCTATCCGCCAGGTGAGGAAGTTCAGCACCTGCCCCTGTAACCAGATTTCTAATACACACTGCACTCTAATTCACCGGTGAAATATCCTCGCACAACTTCAAGCAATTAATGAAATAGAGTACTAGAAAAACGGGAATACCAGAGGTAATGCTACAGAATCCAAACAGAGTACCAGCAGAAAGAAACTATTACACACTTACACACTTGACAGAAAAGTAAATGGGTGAATCTTGTGAGGAAGGTGGGCCCAGTCCTTCTCACAAGATTCCCCAGAACACAAAGGCTAGATTAAGTGCTCAGAACAATTTTCTATTCATCTGCCAAAAAATTCAAGTACAATAAAGTTCAGACTTGCTGATGTCTCTCAAAATCTCACTTACAGGCCACCCTCTCCCTCTTCTAATGTAGATGTCTCCTCTTTATAGAGGAGACATCTATTACAATAGATTATTACAGTTCCTTCAGTTAACCCATTCTATCAAAAATAAGAATTACAGAACGTTGTTACAAAAGTATAATAATATATTCTTTCTTAGGTTCTGGCTGTTACACAGCTGGTAACCGACTTCGACCATCTTCTTGGGATCCTCGCATTCCTTTGCCGTTTCCCCATGCTGTTCCTGATTTAGGCAATGGTAACTGTGTTCTACCCGCTTTAGACAACTGCTTAATCATGCCGCGTCAGCGTTCTTCAGATAGTTGCCGTTTGTTATTCCCAGCTGTTGCAAAATAGCATGCTTTAGATGGTTGCTGTTGCTAACTGTAGCAACTGCAGAGTTGCTGCTTCTGGTGTTGCAGCAACTGCGTAGTTGCTGTTTCTGGTGTTGCGGCAACTGCGTAGTTGCTGTTTCTGGTGTTGCGGCAACTGCGTAGTTGTTGTTTTTGGTGTTACAGCAACTATCAATTATAATTCCTTCAAGCTTAAGACAATTACTTGGCAACTTAGTCAGCTTTTCCAAGGATAAATATAAAGATACTCACGAATATGAAATGAACAATTAAACATATAGATATGCAGAAAGTTACTTCGTACCTTGGGGTAATTAAGTCATTATAAAATCAAAAGCTTTCAACCTATGACTGAAAAAGGATAATATTATGGCAAGAATATAAGGTCAAAATTGGTCAATTCTGAGTCCCAACATCCCCCCCAACTGAAGAGATTGCATGTCCCTATGCAATGCCTACTCTGAGTCTGAGTCGGAGAACTGGGATGAACAATGTAGATTACTGAGACAATAGTTATAGGAAGTGGCATCAAACTTCTTCCTGAACCCACAAACAGTCTGTATTTGCCTCCATGCTGCTGCTTCTTCTCTGTTGGATAATCCAAACTGGCCCTTGTATTGTTCACCAGATAGCCATAAAAGTGGAAATTTAAATCTATAACCCATCCAATTTTCAGCACAGTGCTGCACGCATTTAACATAATGAGGTACCCTTGAGAGTGCTATCTGCAAATTCGGTGGATTATAAGGGTGATATTCCTGCCTCTCCTTGGGGCAGTTTTCCCAAAATAGTTTATTTGCTTTGACAGCCAAGGATGCCTTGGTCTTCACATAATGCTGACAGTCTCTCAGGAGCACTGCTTGCAGTTGCCTGACGTGGTCCTTCATTTCGGGATCACTTACCATTCTTAGGTGTTGTGCAATGAAGGTGGCAGCGTTCTGCGGTTCAGCTCTAATCCACAGAAGACAATTCTGTTCATTATGTTGAGCTGAGGCAAAGGCGTTCTGCCATGTAAGTTGGTTAGCTAAAAAGGAGATAAAGGCTCTCAGCTGTATGTCGCCAACTACAGGTATCATATTCATATTTCTTTCTTCGGACATGGCTTCATTATGGAGGTACAGTTCACATAACAAGTTTTGATCATTTTTAGGTGCCTCTGCAAAGGTTTGCATAAACTGCTCTGATGTGACTACCTGATGAGGCCTTCCTTCTTTGACAGCCTTTATCTGTAGAAATGTGAGTCTTTCCCTAAAAAATGTGGCATAATTGAAAGAGGGTTTCCTTGTGGCAAGCATTCTTTGGAATAATTCAAACATCTGGGACAATCTGGCTTTTAATTCCGTAATTTCTTTGTATTGAGCTCTACATTGCTCAAGTGCTTCCCAGTTCCTATATGCATGATTGAACCAGGTCCCTTTTTGCTGTTGGAATGCTTTGCCTTGTGACTGCTCATATTCTCTCCACCACTTTCCTTTTAATGCTTGAAAACTATCTGTTTTTGTGCATACATCACTAACAGAGGGAAGCTCTGTTTGTGTAAAGGCATCAACAAGGATAATCTGCTCTGTTGGAGTAGGCTGGGATGATCCAACATCTTTCTCTTCATTTCTGGCTAGTGTCTCTTCTTCCTGTTGTACTGATTCATTTTGTTCCATGGTGATTTGGGTGGGCCGGGGTGAGTCTGTGCCTTTTTCCTCATTTCCTTCTTCTTCTTCTCATTCCTTGGCAATTTGAATAGGGCTGGGTGAGTCCAATTTTTCTTCATTTCCTCCTGAAACTATTTCTTCTTTCTCCATAACAGTTTGGGTAGGCCGGAGTGAATCTGTATTCTCCTCTTTCTTATTCCCTGTTTCTTCCTGCATAGTTTCTGGGGAACTTGCTGGTTCTTGTGTGTCAGCAAGCTCTTCTGTTTGCTCTTGCGCAATCTCTGGAGAACTTACTGGTTCTTGTGTGTCAGTAAGCTCTTCTGTTCGGACCTGTGCAGTTTCTGGAGAACTTGCTGGTTCTTGTGTGTCAGCAAGCTCTTCTGTTTGATCTTGTGCAGTTTCTGGGGAACTTACTGGTTCTTGTGTGTCAGTAAGCTCTTCAGTTTGGTCCTGCATCTTCTCTAGAGAGCCTGTTGGTTCTTGTGTGACAACAGGTTCTTCTGCCTGCACCTTTCCTGGAGAGCTTGTTGGTTCTTGTGTGTCAACGGGTTCTTTTACTTCAGCAGAGGATTGTGGGATTTCCGTCTGTGTATCAGCAGACTCTTTTGTTTCATCTACAACAGCGGAGGTTTCCTTCATTGGTTCTGCCACTATCTTATATCCTGCTTGAGTATATATTTCACCACAATTGGTACACACATATTCATTATCCTTACTTTTCTCTGCTGCAGACGCTACTCGTGCTAAAACATGCAGGCTGAATTCATTCTGATATGCTTCCTTGACCCTTATTATTTCCTCCTGATAGTCTTGAATCTAAGATTTCAGAAATTCAATTTCTTCCTGCAGGGCAGGTATGGTAGGCTGATCCTGTGGAGCGGTAGATTCCAGTGGGGGCAGAGGTTGTGTTTCATCATTTTGATCAGTATTCCCCACAGGTGGTTCTTGTGTGTCACCTGGGGTAGTGGCTGTTTCTTGTGTTGCAACCATATGGTCACTATTACCTTGGGTGTCGGCAGCTGGTTCTTGTGTGTCAGCTATCTTGAAATATGATGTCACGAAGCTATGAACACTCTGCATCTCAGCTTTCGAGGGTGAGGGAGAGGAGTTTTGAGGACTGGTGGGAGTGCGGATCCTTATAGTGATGGGCGGTGAACTGGAGGAATTAGGAGATTCAGCCGCTACCGATGACTGAGTTCTTTGCTTTGGTAGAGAAGCAGGGAATTCAGGCTTTTTTCTCTTCAGGCTAACTTTCTTTAGGATAGGGACAGTAGCCGGAGTAGTAGGTGCCTTAGCTGAAACCCTAGTTCTTCTTCTTTTCGATGGGGTTTTCTTTCCCTGCTGCATTTTTCATTTAAGCAGGGTAATAGGGATATTGTCATCGGAATTATCAGTAGAAATACTAAGTATGGGAATGGAAGGATTGGTTCTATTGGGAGATGGGGTTGTTCTCGTGGTTATTTCTACTGCTGCTTGTTCATTCTCAGCAACTTGCGGGGGTGTTTGCTGGAGTTGTTCAGGAATGTGCTCTGCTTGCTGAGGGTTTTCTAGAGGGATTTGTTCAGGCATGTCCTCCGTTTGCTGAGGAAGTTCTTCATCTTGCTGAGGTGTGTCCTCAACTTGGTGAAGAATTTCCTCTTCTTGATGAGGAATTTCATGTTCCGGCTGTGGAATTTCTGCCTCCTGATGGGGATTAATGGGGGGTGGAGGGTTATTTAGAGCGAGGGCTCTATTAATCAGCAATTGGGCTAAGCGGTGGTGTTTTAAGGAAAGAAGTGGATGCTTTGCGTTAACAGCATAACGTGACATGTTTTTGAGACAACCCAATAGATAATATGGCATGTTTATTAACTGACCATTTCTCAAATGATTCAACAGGATGAAATCGTGCTGGTAAATTACCTGGTAGCGGCCTTCGTACGTCAGATATTGCTTGACAAATTCAGCGACTTTCGGCCACGGTTGAGGTAACGACCGAAGTGCTACGCCTCTGCCTTTGGGCTCTACCTGCTCGCCTGGTCGGAGAAAATCCTGCTGTGCATTAAGAATCAGGTGCTTTCTACTGAACCACCATGTGCCATTAGCTGGTAGCTCGGTAACTTGGGCTATAATTTCCTCCGTGACTGGGATTTGAACTCCCTGGACGACAGAGAATCCTTCTGTTAAATTGCATGCAAATTCAAGGACTTGCTGCGCGTCAAAGTCCGGAAGTCTCCTGAAGTACTCTATCCATCCCGCTTGCAAGAAAATTTGATAAATCTCTGGATAGAGTTCAAGGACTGCTGTCGTGCCAGGTTCATGTGTAATGAGGGTTCCTCCCATAGCTGTTGTTTCAGTGAATTTCAGAGTTCAGAGCCGAGCTTCCAATTTCAGTTCAGAGTAAAACGTCGCAAATGGTAACATGCCGTGATAGGGTGGCTTTTACATATTACCGGGAGAGTTAAGGGTGGCGGTAGTTGGCGTAGTATATCATTATGAGAGTTGCTTTGGTAATCCACCCCCCTCCTACGTGTAAGTGATATGATTGGAAGTACAATTATTTGATAGTCCTATCAACTTCTCCGCATTATCTATTATTTAATGTCCATACATAATCATGCGTACCTTCGTATTTTACCTTTTTGATTGCTGCGTCAAAAAGTCTTGTCTTGTCTTCTGCTAGATCATAATGATTACCGCGGATCTAAAAGCATGGGAATATCGGCGATTTGTAATGATAATGACGGGAAGTGATAGTAGGGTGCTGTAATCATCACAAGAAGTGGTATATTTTATCAAGATTTGTTCCTTGGGGGCTGAAGTGGTAAGACTGGTGTTTTCGTACGTGAGGGAATTTGCTGGGAAGGGTATTCCGTGATCGGGAAGCGATGTTGTAGCACCGGGATTGGTGTTGCAGCAACGGAAAATTGCTGTTGTGGCAACAGGGACTGGTGTTATATCATCGGGAAAAAGACGTTTGTAAAAACGGGAAATGTGCTGGAGCAATGGAAATGGTGTTGCAGCAATAGAAATGGTGTTGGAGCAACAGGAAATGGTGTTGCAGCAACAGGGAATGGTGTTGCAGCAACAGGAGTGGTGTTGCAGCAACGGGGAATGGTGTTGCAGCAACAGGGAATGGTATTGCAGCAACAGGAGTAGTGTTGCAGCAACGGGAAATGGTGTTGCAGCAACAAGTAATGGTGTTGCAGCAACAAGAGTAGTGTTGCAGCAACGGGAAATGGTGTTGCAGCAACAGGGAATGGTGTTGCAGCAACAGGGAATGGTTTTGCAGCAACAGGGAATGGTGTTGCAGCAACGGGAAATGGTGTTGCAGCAACAGGAGTTTCGAGTCCGCAAAGTAATTCCTTTGAAACTTTTGTTCTCAGCTACTTTCCAAGCTAAAATCTGCAAAATACTGAAATGTAATATTGCAATCCTTGGTAGGATTTATTAGTTTCTTAAAAAAAATAAATAAATAATATCTAACCTAAAAAATTACACTAATAATAGAAACTCAAGTGCTTTAAGGGGCAGCAAGTTCCCCTGGAAAAGAATACTGTTTTATTGCCATGCAAGTGGCTTTAAAATCTTCTTTGGAAACCGGCCGCTGATATAACCGAAGTCGGTAGCCATTCACTAACAGTGGTGTTCTGCTCCCATCAATTGTTAAAATTCTAACTGTTCCATTTGGAAAAACAGCATCCACTTCATACGGCCCTAACCACCTTGTTCTTAGCTTCCCTTGAAAATTCTCGAAACGGGAATCATAAAGTAGAGCCCAGTTACCTTTCTGGAACTGCTTTTGCTTGATGGTTCTGTCATGCCATCTGCTTCTTTGTTGCTGTATCATAGTTGTTTGATGGACGACATCCAGTCTTTTCTCATCCAATTCCTGAAGCTGCTGCAACCTGGCTGTCTGTGCATCAGTTAAATCAAGGTTAACAACTAAGGTAGTTCTTAAGGTTTTAATCTCAAACTCTACAGGGAAAATAGCATTCTTTCCAAAAACTAATTCATAGGGTTAAAAGCCTGTTGTGTTCCTCCAAGTGGTTCTATAGGCCCATAGAGCCTTGGGCAACCTTTGAAACCAGTCCCTTCTATTCTCCTTTATCGTTTTTGTTAAGATGGCTTCTATGACCTTGTTGGTAATTTCCACCTACACATTTGCTTGGGGGTGGTACGGTGTAGTCATTTTGTGCTTGATATGATATTTTTGGAGCGTATTTTTGAAGCCATGAGAATTAAAAGGAGGTCCTCAATCAGTGACTAATTCTCTCGGTAGTACAAATCTAACAAAGATTTCTTCAAATAAGAATGTTAGTACTGTTTCTTCATTAGCTTTAATGAGTGCTTTGGCCTCTACCCATTTAGTCATATAATCCTTGCATACTAATATGTACACTCTTTGATTAGATGGAGGATTAATGGGACCTATAAAATCTAATGCCCATCTCTCAAAAGGTTCAAGAGTTACCTAGGGATTAAGTGGCATTTCATCCCTATGGTTAGGCTGGCCCATTCTTTGACAGTTGTCGCAAGCCTTCACATATTTTCTGGCCTCTTTAAAAAGTGATGGCCAATAATAACCCATTCTAAGTACCTTGTGTGCTGTTCTTTTGTCTGCAAAATGTCCTCCACAAGGGCCATCGTGACAAACTTTTAGTATATCATAAATCTCTTCTTCCCCAATGCATCTCCGGATTTCTTGATCTATTCTTGTGTGGAACAAACACCCGCTTATCCAGCTGTACCTAGCACTTTGCTGGATGATCTTCCTTCTTTCCCTGTGTGATAGGTGTGATGGTAATTTTCCTGCAACTAGATAATTGGCAATGTCTGCATACCAAGGTGAGTGAGCAGATACTGCAAATAAATACTCATCAGGAAAAGAATCATCTACTGGAGCATTTTCATCAGTTTTTAAACGAGAAAGGAAATCAACAACTACATTTTCTTTTCCTGGCCTATCTGCAATTGTGATATCAAATTCTTGTAATAGTAATAACCACCTGGTGACTCGGGCATTTGTAACTGATTTATTCATTAAATACTTAATGGCCGAGTGATCAGTATGCACAAAAGTAGTGTAGCCAGTAATATAATGTCGAAATTTATTAATACCATAAATAACTGCTAGAAATTCCTTCTCAGTCACTGTATAATTTAGCTCAGCTGGTGTCGTGTTCTTGCTAATAAAATAGATGGCATAGGGGAGACTGTTTTCTTCCTGACCCAGGACAGCTCCAATTTCCGTGTTTGAGGCATCAGAGGAGATATGAAAGGGTAATGCCCAATCAGGTCCTCTCAAAATGGGAGCTGCGGACAACTGATGTTTAAGTTTATTGAATGCATTTTCACAATCATCAGTCCACTTAAATTCAGCATTTTTCGTTAACAACACAAATAGAGGAGAAGCTATTTTGGAAAAATCCTTAATGAATCTTCTATAGTATCTGGCATGTCCTAAAAAGCTTCTTACATCAGTTTGTGTTTTGGGGATAGGAAGGTTCTGAATTACCTGTATTTTAGCTGGATCGACTTGAATTCCTAAAAATGAAATGAAATGACCCAATACAATACCTTGATTCATCATCATATGGCACTTTTCAGTGCTTAAGGCAAGGTGTGCTTCTATACACCGCTTAAGTACTTTTTCAAGATTTTGCAGTGCATCCTCAAAAGTCACTCCATAAGGAGTAAAGTCATCCATAAATATTTCTAATGAATCATTTAACATATCAGAAAAGATCCCTATCACCGCTCTTTGGAATGTTGCTGGAGCGTTACATAGCCCAAATGGAAGTACTCTGTAAGCAAAGGTCCCCCATGGGCTAGTAAATGTGGTCTTGTCCTGGTCCTGGGGTGCAATCCTAATCTGATTGTATCCACTAAACCCATCCAAGAATGAAAAGAATTTCTTACCTGCTAAATTATCCAATACCTGATCAATAAATGGTAAAGGGAAATGGTCTTTTTGGGTGGCTTTATTCAATGCTCTGTAATCCACACATACTCTCCATTTCCCATTTTTCTTGGGTACAATTACAAGTGGGGAAACCCACTCACTATCAGATATAGGGTATATAAATCCTGCATTCAAGAGTTTTTGAAGTTCCTCCTTCACAATTTCTCTAAGGTTGGGGTTCATTCTTCGCTGGGGTTGACAGACTGGCCGGGATCCCTCTTTAATATAAATACGGTGAGTGCATAGTTCAGGGGAGATTCCTTTCATGTCTATGTAGTCCCATGCAAATGCCTCTTTATTTTCTTGGAGTAACTTTATTAATTGCTGTTTTTCATTATCAGTCAAGTCAAGATTTATATTTAATGTTTTGCCAGGCTCAATTTCAATTGTTGTACTTTTGGAAGGGCTGCCTACTGCTGTCTGAAATAAGTTTTCATCTTTCATGTTCTGATGGGATTCAGATTCTAAGATTGCAGTGAAGTGATTATATGTTTCAGGGCTGACCGAAGAGGGTTCAGAAATAAAGCTGCTGATTAATTCATCTTCGGTGGAGTCCTTAAAAGTCAAGGCTTGTCCAATAGTCAATATAGGTTGGGTTTCTTCATCCTCATAGTCTACCCATATAGAATTTTCATTATTAATCATGGGTGTAGCATGAGGATAGAGGGTAAGCTGTTTAGTTTCCTGCCCATTAGAGATGGTCATTGATCCTGATCTACAGCTGATGAAAGCATCTGCTGTAGCCAGCCAAGGTCTCCCTAGAATCAACAGATGACCCCCCAACTTTGTTTTAGTTTGTAACACCACAAAGTCAGCCGGGTAATTCCAGGATTCTACAGAAATTATAAGATCTTCAATGACCCCTTCAGGTTTAATTGTAGAGCGGTCAGCCAACTCTAAGATAGTTGGAGTTTCCCTAATAAAGTTTTTTAATTGAAGAAATTGTGTTGTTTCGAGTGTCATAATATTTATTGCATCTCCTAAATCTACTAGAACTTTAGAGATAAAGGTTTTTCCAACCTGGACTGTTACTGTAGGGTGACCAAGGTCACCATACTTCACAGGATAATCTTTTTCGGTCATTAAAGCAGTTAATTCTCCCATCACATGAACTGTGAGGGGATCCTTAGCCTTTCTTCTCGGTTTCTTATACAAATGTCTCTAATAGTTCTAGCATAAATAGGAACATCTCTTAATGCTTGCAGTAATGGAATTTTAACATACAAATTCTGTAGCTCTCCTAAAAGGTTAAAGGTAGGTTGCTCAAGTGTTTTAGTGAGAGCCAACCGTTCAGGGAATGGCGGATGTATTGTTTGATCATTATTATTAGGTGTTGATTCTGCTGTTTCAACATTATTGTTAGCTGATTTTTCTTTTCTAACTTCTTCTTTGTCAGAGTCAGTAATATCATCTATAATGGGTTCAACAATTCTCCCTGAGCGAAGATGGATATCGTTACATTGCAGGGGAGGGACAGGCTGATTTTGAATGTCAATTACTTGCAGGGCTTTATTGTTATTTGGATTAGGGTTAGGTTGTACAAGCAGCTGTGGTCTAATTGCCTGGTTATTTGGAGGAGTATTAGATGGTAAGGAAAGAGAATGTTGTTGTTGATGAAAGGGCATCTGTTGGGCTGCCCAGTTTGGATTCCATTGATTAAAATACGGTTTCTGGGGAGACCAAGGATTCCATATAGTAGGATCAGGAAAAGGAAGATTTGGTTGCTGCATAAGTGGAAAATTCATTGTATTAAAGGGTGGGTACTGCATTTGGTTCATGGGTGGGTAGTTTGTTTGAAAAGGAGGATTATTATTCCAACGACTGAATGTTGTGTTAGAGCTCATACCTTGTCTTTGTGGCCATTGCCTCCTCTGTGTCATCAGGTACACTGCTTCAGCCTCTTCTTCAGTTGACTGCAATGCTGCTTTGATTCCAGGCAGAGAGGGGCATTGCTGGGTTTCATGGTCCTTCTCGCAGATTGTGCAGATAGGTATCTTATCCAGTGGGCATTCCCTGAGTGGGTGTTTTTCTCTGCATTTGGAACAGAAAATAGCTAGAGCAGCTTCTGCTTCCGCCTGTTTCTTCTTAACCTATTTCGGCTCTTGTTGCTCCTCCACTGGATGACTTCTGAACTCTTGAATACACATTATCCCTTCTCTTTGATCTGTTGCCTGCTCCTCTTGAGCATCTCATGCAGAGATTGATAATTTCATCAAATGATTCTTTGGAAATGTCCCCTTTTCCTAGCATGTTCAGCATGTCCAAGCAGTCATCTCTTACCCCTTTCAGCAATATGGTTTTTAGAATATCTTTACTCATATTGGGATGGTCAGACCTCTGCAGATTATACTGCAGTCTTTCCACAAAATCTTCTAAGCTCTCGTCCTCCTTCTGAACCATTTTAAACAATTCTTCCTTCCTTTCTCTCGTTCGGCAGTAGTCTTGATATTTGGCCAGGAATCCTTCTTTCATCTGGTCCCAGGTGGTGATTACCTGAGCTCCTAAGCTCATGAACCACCTCAACGCATTCCCTTTTAGTGTTGCTAGAAACAATTTTAGTTTCTGATTAGGATTCACATAATCATAACTTCTACATAGTATATCGAATTCAAAGAGGAATTCATCTAGGTCTTCAGAGGATAACCCATGAAAGTTGGGTAATGCTGAGAGTGGAATGTTCTTCATAGGGGTCGTTCCTCTCGGGAGGTCCCCAATAGGGAACTCCAGGGTAGAGAGTGAGTTCTCCCCCCTTCCTTCTGTTCTGTTATCCTCCATTGGTCTTTTTCCTGAATCACTTACTTTATCTTCTGTATCTTCAGGTTCTTCTACCAGTTCCTTAGTGTATTCTGGTACTTCCAGCTTCCTTTCAGGTCCCAGTACTTCCTCTGTCTGTCGATCCGTTTGTGAGGAGTATTGGATTTGAGGTCTCCGGGAACTCGTCCTCTGTGATGTTTCGGCCTTTGAGATGATCTCGTCAATAAAAGTCTTTCTTCCTCCCTTGCCGCCTGCGAAATTAGGTTTCTTGCGTCCTCTCATGCACCTGTTATTTTCACAAAGAAATCATTAACGCTTTTAGAAATCTTTAGTTGCCTTCCCCGGCAACGGCGCCAAAATGTTGGCTAGTTGAATTGTTTATTGATTAAACAATCAAGTACCACATTAATTGTCAACCTGGGAAAGTCTTTTTATTCCAAAGGCTACTGCGTACTGTATGTACTTAATTCTAAAAGCATTAAAAAGCTGTAGTATACGTGATTCTTACGCTAAGTTATCACAGTACCGATAAAATGAAAGTAATTAATTAAGACTACAAATCTGAAAAGCAAAGTGATGGATGCTCTGTTGGCAGAGGATCAGGACCCTATCCTCCAGGTGAGGACGTTCAGCACCTGCCCCTGTAACCAGATTGCTAATACACACTGCACTCTAATTCACCGATGAAATATCCTCGCACAACTTCAAGAAATTAATGAAACAGAGTACTAGCAAAACGGGAATACCAGAGGTAATTCTACAGAATCCAAACAGAGTACCAGTAGAAAGAAACTATTACACACTTACACACTTGACAGAAAAGTAAATGGGTGAATCTTGTGAGGAAGGTGGGCCCAGTCCTTCTCACAAGATTCCCCAGAACACGAAGGCTAGATTAAGTGCTCAGAACAATTTTCTATTCATCTGCCAAAAGATTCAAGTACAATAAAGTTCAGACTTGCTGATGTCTCTCAAAATCTCACTTACAGACCACCCTCTCCCTCTTCTAATGTAGATGTCTCCTCTTTATAGAGGAGACATCTATTACAATAGATTATTACAGTTCATTCAGTTAACCCATTCTATCAAAAATAAGAATTACAGAACGTTGTTACAACAGTATAATAATATATTCTTTCTTAGGTTCTGGCTGTTACACAGCTGGTAACCGACTTCGACCGTCTTCTTGGGATCCTCGCATTCCTTTGCCGTTTCCCCATGCTGTTCCTGATTTAGGCAATGGTAACTGTGTTCTACCTGCTTTAGACAGCTGCTTGATCATGTCGCGTCAGCGTTCTTCAGATAGTTGCCGTTTTTTATTCCCAGCTGTTGCAAAAAAGCCTGCTTTAGATGGTTGCTGTTGCTAACTGTAGCAACTACGGAGTTGCTGCTTCCGGTGTTGCAGCAACTGCGTAGTTACTGTTTCTGGTGTTGCGGCAACTGCGTAGTTGCTATTTCTGGTGTTGCGGCAACTGCGTAGTTGTTGTTTCTGGTGTTACAGCAACTATAAATTATAATTCCTGCAAGCTTAAGACAATTACTTGGAAACTTAGTCAGCTTTTCCAAGGATAAATATAAAGATACTCACGAATATGCAATGAACAATTAAACATATAGATATGCGGAAAGTTACTTCGTACCTTGGGGTAATTAAGTCATTATAAAATCAAAAGCTTTCAACCTATGACTGAAAAAGGATAATATTATGGCAAAAATATAAGGTCAAAATTGGTCAATTCTGAGTCCCAACAACGTTGGGAAGCCGACACGTGGCGGGGGTACGGCAGGGAAATCGCCCATCCCCCGGACGTTAACCTCCGGTGGATCGGGGCGTGAAAATGACCGCCCACCCTTGGATCTGGAGTGCTGGCCATCAGACGGCTGGCGGGGCGATCGGGTGGTGTGCAACTTCATAACGGGACCCGCGCGAATATTCAGTGTTTAATCATATGCGCCAAGGTTTAGAGTTTGGATAGTGGGTTAATGGGTTATGCGCCGGCATAACGTTTAATGTTTAAATAAATGTTTAAATCAAAAACTTAAACAATGAGCGCAAAGGGTAGAATGGTAAAATTTTATGGGTAAAGGGGTGGGCAATGGTTATTAACTTAACCAGAGGTTAGATTAACTCCAGGTTAGGACACGGAAGGGTTAATAGTAGTCCCAGATGGACTATTATTTCCTAAAACCATGTTACATAGCTATAATGCTATAGGGTAGGATATGTAATATTTTTTGGGGTTTTATATGATTTTTTATAGAAATAGGGGTGGGAAAGTAGCTAGGGAGGTATATAATAGAATTAGAAGTTAATATGAGTTTGCGAAGTGAAAGAGTAGGGCAGAGGCTAAGTTTATGAACTAAAACATAGACATAAGAAATGAATGGAATGTGGAGGAGTGATTTTACACAAGAAATGTGGCTTCTCTTTATTGAAGGAAGTCAAAGCTTGACTTAGTATTTTACAAAATGAAGTGCAAGTAGGACTGGTTGGGCAGATCCCAAAGTCCTCAAGGGGTGTTAGTAAGAAACTTTTAGGGGGAGTGAATTAGACATTCTTCCAAAGTTCTGCCATTAAACATCTGCTTTGACATTTCTGTCATTGATGAGACAAGTTTTGTTTAACCATACAAAAAGAGATCAAAAGCCTGCTTCTGCAACCTCAAACTACCTACCCAGCCTAATACACCTAACATTTTTTCTTCCTCTTGAGTGGGTGCACTTAGACTTGCAAACCCTGATTGTTCTCTTTTCTTTTGACTGCCCTCCTATCTAAATGTACCCTTATCTCTTCCAAGGGCCCAGATTAAGCAGTTGGGCTCCTTAATTTCTCTACCTAGCTATTGGTCTGCCAAGCTTGAACTGTTTGGACAGACATTCTTTTTCTATTCTACAACAACAATTTAAACATGGCATGGTCCAGATTGAACTGTTGGGCCACCCATCAAGTGTGATACCAACAATACTTGCACATTGTGGACTTGTAAATAAGGTAGTAGTGGCATTTTGAGTGGCCACTTTCCTGGTCATTCTTTGGGGTTCATTTTTATTTTTCTTTCTGACCAATTTACTCTTTTTGCCCTTTGATAATTATTTTAGGGCATACCCTCTTCACATTTTTTAACTTTCTTTTTCTTTTCACAAAATATGGAACCTTTGCAGCATCAAAGATGAACATATTTGGCACTTCCACTGTCAATCATGAAAAATGAAACCTATTGGTATAGGAACCTAACAGGACCTGGCCTTCTAATGGAAATGGAGCAAGAAGTGAAGAATATACGAAAAAACTTAAGGGCTACACAATATAGACAAAAATCTTACGTAGACAGAAAAAGAACTCACAAATAATTCCAGGTGGGCGATCACGTATATGTGAGGATTAAACCCAAAAGGAGTATTCTTAGGTGGGCTGGGTGTACAAAGTTAGCACCCCAATATTGTGTACCTTTACAAATACTAGAAAGAATAGGACCACTAATATATAATTTTGCTTTACCAAGCTATATACGTGTTCATAATGTGTTTCATGTCTCTCTGCTTAAGAAATATATATATATATATATCTATATATATATATATATATATATATATATATATATATATATATATATATATATATATATATATATATATATATATATATATATATATATATAGATATATATGACCCTAGGCACATCATAAATTGGCAAGATATACAGGTACTTAAGTCTCATGATGTATGCTTGTTCTTTTTAAGTTAATAACTTGATGGAACTAAAAATTGTACTATACATGATATGCAGGTCAAACCGGATGGAGAGTTTTTGGTAGAGCCCTTACGTATTCTAGAACAAAGAGAAACAATGTTGCAGAGGTGAGTTATCACCCAATTTAAAGTGCAGTGGAAAAACTTTAGCTCGAAGGAGGCTACTTGGGAGGATCAAGAATTAGTGCAATAGATATATTCTAACCTATTTTGGGGATAAACTTAAAACACCGGGGACGATGTTTCAAACAAGAGGGGGAAGATGTCACACCCTGATACATGAGTATTGGTAATTATTTGTTTTGGTTATTATAACTCTATTTAATTATTTGTTTAGGAGATTTTAATACATGGATTAGTAAGAAAGCCTATGAGTTTGAAAGAAAAGAAAAACTATTTAATTACTCATGAATATAATTTACATGTGTATGTGATTATACTTGTTGAAATTTATATAAATATGATTGGAAACTCAAAAGGAGAGACCCTAAACAAAGCTATCTAATGAACATATAGTTAAATAGCTATGATTCTTGGTCTTCCTCTCCTTGGAGATAAATGGATCTCAGTGGAGAGGAAGGGGTTCTTACTTTTTCCACCATTTCTTGGAGAGGAGAGGAGGTAAAAAAGATTCAACCAAGAAGGCGTAGTGGTATGCTGCAGGTGAAGGGAATTTCCTGAGATAGGCTAGGCCTAGTGGAATACCTCACGTAGATTACTTTCGATTGGATTCCAACAGGCGTCTCGAGGTCTCCAAAGTTTTCCCACACTTGGGAAAAATGCTCTGGTAGTTGGAAAGCTCAGGGGGAGATTCATATGTCATTGTCGATCTCATTGGAAGGGTGGAAGGTACTCTTGATATAGGTGGATATTGGTGGTCACCTACCTATTCAACCTAGAACTCCAGTTGGTTTCATCTGTTTCCTTGTATATTTCAGCATTTGATATTTTTAGCAGTTTTTCTGGTCTTGAACTTCCGAAGCCGTTTTGACCCCCTAAACAATGTTTTCTTGAGGTCTGCTGCAAGCCTATAACTATAGGCAACGGATTATCGCAAATATTGTAGTACTCGATGAGAGCTTTCCAAAAAGGTATCATACGCACCAAATGGAGATAATATGACCAAGTTACGACCCTGGGAAGTTGGCTGCCCAACTAACCCCAAAAGGGCCCACAAACTCTTGGTGTTACATCTCCTAGGGTTAGGGTTTTGGTTTTTTAGGGTTTTCTCTTGCTGTGCAATAATAAATAGGCCTTCAGCCTCATTGTAACATAGTTCAAAGGCATGTAGCCATCATATCTCTTCTAAGAGATAAGCTACCATCGCCTGAGCTAGTTTATTTCCATTATGTTTGTAAGCATATTTCAGTATTCTAATATTAATGAAATGAAGTGTTATTTCTGCTGCATCTTTGCACATATGGTTATATCTATAATTTTTTGCGTTCATGTTTAACTTTGGATCAATGGTATTAGAGTGGTATGCTCTTTTTTTGTTTTCCTCACGGTACAAGCTCACGGTATAAGGAGTTAGGGCTCGATCTAGTTGAACCTTTACAAGACCAACCTTGCAAACCCCGATGACCTCCTATGGAAGAAGAAAAGAAAGACGAGGGGGCAGGAGATCCTATAAAAATATTTCTCGAGGAAGACCTCAAGTGATAGAGGAACGCGATGATGGATAACGTTTCCCAGATCCTTCGACGGTTACCCACAGGCAACGCATCTTCATCCAGCAACCACTCTGGAGGCACCAATCCTTTTAAGGTACAAGTTAACTTTGACATTCCAATATTTGAGAACCAAGTAGATGTAGACGTTGTAGATAAATGGTTGAATCTGTTGGAAGGATAATTTTCAATTCATGAATTTTTCAATCAGGAAAAGATTACTTTTGGACTTCTCAAAGTCACCCCACATGTCAAGGACTGGTGGGAAACCTATTGTGAACAAAAGGGCAAGAGGGAATCCTCATTGTTTTCAGCTACACCCACTTGGGATTCTTTCCAAGATGCCATCAAGGTATAATATTACCCTATTGGAAGCTATGAAGATAAATACATAAAGTGGACCATGCTACGACAGGGAAGGGACCAAGATGTGCTGGATTTCACAAATGTTTTCGATACCCTTTGCACAAAAATGGGTATCAAGGATTTTGAGCGGCATTTGGTACTCAAGTACCATGGCTACCTGCACAAGTACATCCAGGATGAGATGGAGTTCTTGTACATCTCCTCACTCGGCATGACATACCGATACGATGTCAAGATTAAGCAAAAGTTTAAACATAAGAAGCAAGACTTTGTATCTGCAAATCCAAAGCAAGGAAAAGGCGCCCCCAAACCATAGAGCAACAACCAAAGCCAAGGCCAGGTGACCTAAGAAAACCTGCTAAAGCCACAAGAAAAGAAAAAATATTTGAAGACAAAGAAGGACACAGGAAAATGGTGTGAGTTCCATAAGATCTCGACTCACAACACAGTTTATTGTCAGGCCAAACAGTCACTAGTGGTCGAGTTGAAGGATTTTGAATCAAATGCATGTTTTGAATCTAAGTCAGAACCCAACGAGGGGAATGAAAAAGGGAAGCAGATCATTGACGTGGAGCCAAGTGCCATCGTGGCCACCACCAAGATCTAGAAGAATGAGCTTGAATATAAAGAGGAGGGGGAATGCCTTTTCCACTCACAAAGGTAGGTTAAGGGTTCTCTATTGGAGTTCATTTTCGATAGCAGGAGCCAAAAGAACCTCATTTCAGTAGTGGTCATGAAGCGGTTGGGCCTACCAATGACAACACATCAGCAACCATACACCATCGGGTGGCTTCATCGAGGATGAGATCTCTGCATTAGCTAGCAATGTCACCTTTCCTACAACATCAAGTCCTTCACAAATGAGGTACTATGTGATGTTTCTCCTCTTGAAGTTTGTAATGTATTATTAGGACAACCATACTTGTGGAAGCGACATGTTGTATATGAGTCTAAAACTCACTCTATGATTATTACTTTGGGAAATTAGTTGTACAAGATACCATAGGTAGCCTTGCCTACTGCCATCTATTTGATCACTACAAAGAAATGTAGTAAGATCATTTCCCAAACCATGAAATTTGTTTTCCTTATGATTCACCCTCAGGGCAAGAAGAAGGTTGTGGCCACGAATTCCAGACAGGGCTCCTCCATATAGCAATAGTATATGGACAAGGTCATGGAGGAGTACAGGGACATTTTCACCTCACCTATAGGGGTAGCTTTGCATTGTCAGGTCAAGCACTCCATCGATCTAACCCTGGGCGCGTTGTTACCCAATGGACTAATCTATCAATGCTATATTATGAAGAACGATGAGATCAAGAGGAAGATTCAAGAGCTGTTCTAGAAAGGGCACATCATTCCAAGCTCATCACCCTATGGGAACCCGATTGTATTGGTACAGAAGAAGGACAGGATCTGGAGACTCTGTATTGACTATTTGGCGTTGAACAAGATCAATGTCTGGAATAGGTACCCAATCACTCACATTGATGACCTTCTGGACTAGCTCAAGGGGGCCAAATATTTCAGTAAGATTGACTTGAAGTCTAGCTATCACCAGCTACCTATCGAACCCTCTGATTTGTGGAATACTGCCTTCAAATCCAAGGAGGGCCTTTTTGAATGGTTTGTCATGCCTTTCAGGTTGACGAATGCCCCCACAACCTTCATGAGATTGATGGATGACATCTTGTGACCCTTCACCAATGCATTCGTGGTGGTGTATTTAGATGACATCTTGATCTTCAGCTAGAATTGGGAAGAGCACCTCCACCATATTCGACGGGTCCTTCAAACTCTGCGAAAACACAAGATGTGTGCCAATTTGGAGAAATTCACTTTTGGCATGACCTAGGTTCAATATCTAGGGTACATCATTGATAATTAAGATGTGCTAGACCCAGCGAAGATACAAGTCTTTCAAGATTGGCTAGAACCAACAACTCTAACAGAGCTCCACATCTTTCTAGATCTTTCCAATTTCTACTTCAGGTTCGTGTTGGGGTTCTCTCATATCACTTGGCCTTTAAGTCAAGTCACCAAGGGAAAAACAAAAGAAAAGTTCTTTTGGTTTGAATCCCAACAAAAGGTGTTTTTTGAGTTGAAGCATCGCCTCTACTCTACACTAGTTCTCACATTACCAGACCTACAACAACCATTTGAGATTGAGACAAAAACCTCTGCCTATGATATTGGTGGCAGTTCTTACTTAGCGGGGGAATCCAGTGACTTACCATAGTGAGACACTTTCAGAAACAGTCCAAAAGTATCCCCTTACGACAAGGAAATTTATTCCATTGTGCATGCGTGTCGTCAATGGTAGAATTACATTTTGGGGAAGGAAACGGTCATCCACACAGACCACCAACCCTGTAGTTCATACAAACACAAGGGAAGTTGTAGAATGATCACCATCAGAAATTGTACGCCTACTTGCAACAGTTCCATTTGAACATTAAGTACAAGAAGGGTAGCAACAAAAATGTTGTAGAATGCCTCAGTCAACCACCAGTCATGACGTTGATAACTGTGCTTGACTCCTGTGGGCATGAGACTTCGGGGTGGTTGCATCTTTACCAGAGTGATCTAGAATTCGATAGCACATACCAGAAACTCTTGTAAGGGAAGAAATTTCCAAATTTTCACCTTCAGGAGGCACTCTTATGCCTCCTAGGACACATCTGTGTGCCTTCAATCAAGCATGCTAAGATGATTTTATAGGTGCACTACAGTCAGGTCGCTCAACATTTCGAGGTAGAGAAAATAGTGGCGGTATTACAAAAGTATTTTTATTAGCTTAAACTCCGTCAGGATGTTGGGAAGTGCATTAGATCCTAAACCGCATGCATCATTTCAAAACCAACCATCAAGAAACAAGTTCTATATACTCCTCTACCTACTCCTAGTTGACCTTGGGAATCTATCTCCATGGATTACATGTCGGGCCTTCCTTCTACTAAGCACGGTAATGACTGCATTTTCGTGGTCGTCGACAGATTCTCTAAAATGGCCATCATTGCAGCCTGCAAGAAGAGTATCACAGCAGAGGCCAATGTTAATCTCTTCTCTGAGTGAGTGTTGGTACACTTTGGGATCCCAGAGTCTTTTGCCTCAAATAGGGATAGTATATTCCTTAGTGAATTTTGGTCAAGTCTCTGGTCGATGATGGATACAAAACTTACTAAGTCTGTGGCTTTCCATCCCCAAACTTATGACCAAACAGAGGTTATCAACAGGATGATCATACACATTCTATGCATGTACAAATCGAAGCATCCACGCACATGGGATGAAAGTCTCCCCTATGTCTTGCATAGCTACAACAGAGATCTCCACAACTCAACAGGTCACAGCCCCTCTCAGGTAGGGTTGGGATTTCAGCCATTATGTCCCATTGATGTGGCCATACCATTTGTAGCCACTCAGGCAAATTCGGCTCATGTCCATTCCGAAGCCAATATGGCTACTAGCTTCATTGAGCACATTCAACACATCCACCAGTAGGTCCATGATATATTGGACAGAGACAATGCTAAGTACAGGCATTGCCATGGTCAACATCAAGTTCCACACAAGTTCTAGTTGGGCGAAAAAGTTTGGCTACATTTGCAGAGGGAGTGCCTCGCTGGACCCCACTGCAAGCTTCACCCACTCTGATATGGGTCATATACCATCACCAAGGTTGTCGGCAACAATGCCTTTGAGCTCACCATCCCACCGTTCTTTGGTCTGCCCCCATTGTTCAATGTAGACGGCCTTCGGCCATACTTTACACCTTTGTTGGACACATAGAATAACTCACACCAATAAAGATGAACCTGGACTTCATGGAACAAGCCACAACTGATCAGATCATGGACACGCAGGTCAAGAACACTCTCCAACAGAGGATCCATCTATATCGATTTGTCAAAGCAGGAAAATTCCTTCACCAAGGACTAGGTTCAGCAGAAATTTCCTCACCTCATGGAGGCTATGCACGCAATGGGGACCATTATTTCCTAAGGG
This sequence comes from Pinus tabuliformis, assembly GCA_031772625.1. Classification (NCBI taxonomy): domain Eukaryota; kingdom Viridiplantae; phylum Streptophyta; class Pinopsida; order Pinales; family Pinaceae; genus Pinus; species Pinus tabuliformis. The sequence goes on from CM062804.1 coordinate 1,560,732,594, forward strand.
GGGAGGAATGATGCAAATGGCTATTGGTGGCCACCTACCTATTCCACCTAGATCTCTAGTCAGTTTCATTTTCTTCCTTGTTTATTTCAGCATTTACTATTTTTAGCATGTTTTCAGCTCCTGAACTTCTGGAGCAGTTTTGACCCCCTAAACGACATTTTTTTAGGTCTGCTGCAGGTCCACAGCCATATGCAATGTCCTACCAAAAATATTGTAGTACATAGAGAGACCTTTCTATTGATGGTATTGGACCTGCCAACATTCAAGGGATCTCCCTGGTATCGAGTCCTAACTAGACCTCACACCATTTGGTGTAGGAGGCCCATCTGGTATTATGGCCCAGTTGCCATTATCTTAAATGTTTGCCTTATATCTTGGTTTTCATATCAAGATAGTTGTCTTCTTTATCTTCGAACAACGAGGTTCGCGTGCCTGGTGAATGCTAGTGTTACTTGTGTCAAGGTTCTTTCACAACAGAGAGAGAGGGTGGGAGTGAGACTCAAGTAGTATGGGAGGAAGCCCCAACTCTACTAGAAACACACAACAAAACATGACATGCACAACTTCTCTAAGAGAAATCCACATGGATACAACAGTCACAATAGATAAAGGGAAATAACACATACAACACCCAGCGGGGCAGTCGACACGAGTGCAATGGTCGTTATAACAAGTTTACATGAAAGGTTATGTCTGATGTCCAGGGAGATAACCAACATGGGCAGGATAATGTTAACAACTTATACAACACATTTTCATTAATATATGCATTAGAACAACTGAATGAGTTCAATTGTTTGACACAAGTTAAAGCAACATGTATTACAAGAGGTCAAGATTAATTCTTACAAACAGTTACAACACGTGTGAAAATGTGTTAGCCTATGAACATGCTTCTGAATTAAGCGAAAGTTCCAAGACACATTGATACACCATACATCACTAACCCCGTATATGGGGCGTTGAAGCCACTACTCACTCATCAAAGAAATAATTATAGACTCTCAATGCTATGTGGGAGGAGCCAACGTCAAAAGTTATTTGGATGTACAAATGAGGGGGTATTTATAGCCAAGGGTGAAACTAGCCCTTGTGATTGTTTGACTTCCCTCATCATTGTTTGAATTTCATGACTTTTCAGATTACATGACTCTTTAAATTACAAGTGGGTCTCTTAGACTTCCACGTTACATTACATTGATTGACAACAGTATGGTCCATTGTAGTGATGTGGCCGACATTACTCATGACATGACTCGACATGACAGTGCTAGTATGTTCATGCTGTTACTAGTGTGCATGTCAAGCTATAGTGTTGATGAGTGATGGATGTCCTCTTGGTGTATCACAGCTTCACCTCCGCATGGCAAGGTGTGCAAAGTCCTCGATTGTCATTGGGTTTGTTTGATGTCGCATGTGCGCGTTGTTCCTCGCTTGTACTTTGTCATGCTTGACATGTCCAGCCATTCGTGAAAATATCTCCTTGAACATTCATTCTTCCGTCCATCCACGAACACATCTTTTCATGGTTGTCTATTCATGAACACATCACATGCATCATTTTTTTGTCCGTTCGTCTATTTGCGAACACATATCCTTGCATGCATCGTTCGTTTGTCCATTCGTGAACACGTCATTTTTCATGTACTATCCTTTTTCATCCCATCTATCACCGCATGATGTTTATTCATGTACCTATATCTGCAGTCACTCATGACAAGATGAAATAAAATCCATAAACCTCCTAGTCTACCATGATTCATGGTTGTTCACTTTCATATGTAAGTGACTGGGAGAGTGGAAAAGGCTGCGAAACTACGCGAGGCAAGTTTCAAGCTGGGATGAGAGCTTCAGGCACTATTAGTGAAAAATTGCGTAGAGGTCACTGGGGAACTGAGATGGCCAATCTGGATCAACAGTGACTGTCCGTGGGATTTGACTCAGCTAGAAGGCAGATCTATGCAATTTCTGGAGGGAAGTAGTTCGCGCAGTAGAGGGTCTTGGCAGCAAAAACTACAGAATTCCTTGAGGGAGATGGCAATAGGCTACAGGATGGCTTAGCAGTAAAAACTGCACAATTCCTAGAGGGAGCTAGCAGTAGGCTGCAGGGTTGCTCGAGACAAAAACTACCATCACTAAGGTTGTCAGCAACAATTCCTTTGAGCTCACCATCCCACCGTTCTTTGGTCTGCACCATTGTTCAATGTAGACTGCCTTCGGCCATACTTTACACCTTTGTTGGACAAATAGAACAACTCACACCAATAAAGTTGAACCTGGACTCCATGGAACAAGCCACAAATGATCAAATCATGGACACGCAAGTCAAGAACACTCTCCAACAGAGGATCCATCTATATCGATTTGTCAAAGCAAGAAAATTCCTTCACCAAGGACTAGGTTCAACAGAAATTTCCTCACCTCATGGAGGCTATGCACGCAATGGGGACCATTATTTCCTAAGGGGGGAGGAATGATCCAAATGGCTATTGGTGGCCACCTACCTATTCCACCTAGATCTTCAGTCAATTTCATTTGCTTCCTTGTTTATTTCAGTATTTACTATTTTTAGCATGTTTTCGTCTCCTGAACTTCCGGAGCAGTTTTGACCCCCTAAACGACATTTTTTTAGGTCTGCTGCAGGTCCAAAACCATATGCAATGTCCTACCACAAATATTGTAGTACTTAGAGAGACCTTTCTACTGATGGTACTGGACCTGCCAACATTCAGGGGATCTCCCTGGTATCGAGTCCTAACTAGACCTCACACTGTTTGGTGTAGGAGTCCCATCTGGTATTATGGCCCAGTTTCCATTATCTTAAATGTTTGCCTTAGATCTTGGTTTTCATATCGAGATAGTTGTCTAATTTATCTTTGAACAACGAGGTTTGCGTGCCTGGTGAATGCTAGTGTTACTTGTGTCAAGGTTCTTTCACAACAGAGAGAGAGGGTGAGAGTGAGATTCAAGTAGTATGGGAGGAAGCCCCAACTCTGCTAGAAACACACAACACAACATGACATGCACAACTTCTCTAAGAGCAATCCACATGGATACAACAGTCACAACAGATAAAGGGAAATAACACGTACAACACCCAGCGGGGCAGTCGACACAAGTGCAATGGTCATTATAACAAGTTTACATGAAAGGTTATGTCTGATGTCCAGGGAGATAACCAACATGGGCAGGACAATGTTAACAACTTATACAACACATTTTCATTAATATATGCATTAGAACAACTGAATGAGTTCAATTTTTTGACACAAGTTAAAGCAACATGTATTACAAGTGGTCAAGATTAATTCTTACAAACAGTTACAACACGTGTGAAAATGTGTTGGCCTATGAACATGCTTCTGAATTAAGCGAAAGTTCCAAGACACATTGATACACCATACATCACTAACCCCGTATATGGGGTGTTGAAGCCATTACTCACTGCTCAAAGAAATGATTATAGACTCTCAACGCTATATGGGAGGAGCCAATGTCAAAAGTCCTTTGGATGTACAAATGAGGGGGTATTTATAGCCAAGGGTGAAACTAGCCCTTGTGATTGTTCGACTTCCCTCATGACTGTTTGAATTTCATGACTTTTCATATTACATGACTCTTTAAATTACAAGTGGGTCTCTTAGACTTCCACGTTACATTACATTGATTGACAACAGTATGGCCCATAGTAGTGATGTGGTCGACATTACTCATGACACGACTTGACATGACAGTGCTAGTATGTTCATGTTGTTACTAGTGTGCATGTCGAGCTATAGTGTTGATGAGTGATGGATGTCCTCTTGGTGTATCATGGCTTCACCTCCGCATGGCAAGGTGTGCAAAGTCCTCGATGGTCATTAGGTTTGTTTGATGTTGCATGTGCGCGTTGTTCCTCACTTGTACTTTGTCATGCTTGACATGTCCATCCATTCGTGAAAATATCTCCTCGCACATTCATTCTTCCGTCCATCCACGAACACATCTTTGCATGGTTGTCTATTCATGAACACATCACATGCTCATTTTTTTTTTTCCTTCGTCTATTTGCGAACACATATCCTTGCATGCATCGTTCGTTTGTCCATTCGTGAACACGTCATTTTTCATGTACTCTCCTTTTTCATCCCATCTATCACCGCGTCATGTTTATTCATGTACCTATATCTGCAGTCACTCATGACGAGATGACATCAAATACATAAACCTCCTAGTCTACCATGATTCATGGTTGTTCACTTTCGTATGTAGGTGACTAGGAGAGTGGAAAAGGCTGCAAAACTACGCGAGGCAAGTTTCAAGCTGGGATGAGAGCTTCAGGCACTGTCAGTGAAAAATTGCGCAGAGGTCACTAGGGAACTGAGATGGCCAATCTGGATCAGCAGTGACTGTCCGAGGGATTTGACTCGGCTAGAAGGCAGATCTATGCAATTTCTGGAGGGAAGTAGTTCGCGCAGCAGAGGGCCTTGGCAACAAAACTGCAGAATTCCTTGAGGGAGATGGAAATAGGCTACAGGATGGCTTGGTAGTAAAAATTGCGCAATTCCTAGAGGGAGCTAGCAGTAGCCTGCAGGATTGCTCGAGACAAAAACTATGCAATTACTGGGAGGCTGACCTGCTGAACACCTCTGCATAGTTTCTAAGCTGAGTAGGATGCTGGGTTGTTGAGGGGCTTTCTCATGAAATCTGCATAGTTTTCTGGGTGATCAGTTGACTAGCTGACCTAGTGATTGGCTAGAAAAACTGTGCAATTTTTTAGGGGAGACAGGGACAGACACTTGGTGTCTGTCTAGCTTGTTTGCATAGTTTTCTTATTCAGCGGAGCGGGAAAGGTCTGTAGCTTCTGTGAAATTTTTGATAGTTTTCATATTCAGCGGAGCGGGAAAGGTCTGTAGCTTCTGTGAAATTTTTGAAGGGAGTGAGTCTCGGGGTAACTGGCTGGTAAAACTCTCTATTTAACCAATAGGAGGATTGGTTGATCAACTTCCATGCAACACAGATTGAAATGGATTGTTCGACACTTCTGTGCTATTCTGGGTGACAGTCAATTGAGTCGATTGCATGGTGGAGGTTTGGATGTTAGAGGGTGATATGGTCGTCAGAACTTCAGAAAAATGACTAAATGTGTGAGCGAGTTAATTTGTGCATACGTGACTGTGCAGACACACACTCAACATAACTTGATGACAAGATGCCTCAAACCATCAAGACAACATATGATCAACATGTCTGATTGACGGTGCGAGCGACAAGCGCGACACTTATGATGGATCATTGAACGACCGTGACGACACTTGCACAATAATGTATACAACTTCGTGTGTGAGTGTGACATATGTTTACATAGCAAACACAACATGTACACATGAAGTGAAGACCTTTTGCACAACTAGAAAATCGTCACAAGCGTGACATGGTGACGAACATGCAAAAAAGTTGTCTGTTGAACAGTCAAGCAAGGAGGGTGTAAAGACTCAACATGAACCCATGAGGTGAGCCCGAGTGATTGCAAACATCAAGTAAAAAAAACTCAACGTAGGCTCTGAAATTGGATGCGGGCCAAAATTTTGGAGGGTGTTGTAGCCGCTACAACACTTGGCGACACATTGGTAGAATTCCAGCTTCTTTGTTTTGGTTCACTGACAGCACAAGGCCTTGGTCATTCAGGGAGTATTGAATCATTGTGCAGGTTACTTTGGCTTCCCACCTACCCCATGGACATACATGGTTCACCTTTTTCCAACTCAGTCAAACACATCAAAAATTTTAGCTTGATCACAGTGTTTCGAAATCGGGAAGGCTAATTTGGCTCGCGAGTTAAAGAATTTCAGAGTATAAGTTTTCATCTCTGGTGTTTCTCTGCTGCCAGCAAGCCTCAAAAGTACCCTGGCAGAGTCACGCAGGAACACACACATTGCTCCACTACCAGCGAGCCCAATCAATACCCCAGTGGAGTTGCATGCTTCATCTCTCTGCATAGGAAGCCCTTCTCTTCTTTTCACCTTTGTATTTTTTAAAGAGGACTATGCATAGGAACTGATTTATTTTTGGGGCAAAAGAGGGATCCAAACTTATTAAGAGTAGAAGAGGTTGTTCCTTCAAAGAAGCATGTAAGCCCTCTGACATAGGTTTTCTCATTTATAATTTCCCCTTCTTCGTTTCTACTAGTTGGATACACTTGATCACACATAGCAGAAGACTGAGTACAGGCATGGGGTTTCCTAGTGTGGACATAGGTTCATGGTTGGGCCCAAGTTTCCTTTGCAGATGACTCATATTTCTCTTCAAGACTTCACCGACCAAAGGTTATAACCAAGCATAGAGAAGCCATACAGAGGACTAGCCAAGTGATGTAGTATCACAAGACTCTTTAGATCTCAACCACATACTCATTCAAAATCCAGAACTCAGTAGAGGGCAACACTTATTTCTGGAAAGAAAAAATAGCAGGGTACCAAACAAACAAAACAAAATGAAACAAAAATAGTAAGCAAAGAAAACAAAGTGAAAAAAACAATAAAACAGTAAGAAGGCTATGTACATAGCATGGGGCGTGGCCCACCTACTAAAAATAGTGTTTGAGATTTTGGTCATTGACAGGAAGGTTGCCAATCATCCTGTCAAGTGATTGCAAATAGTATGTGTATGTTATCAGGAAATCTAGTGTCCATTTAGAGCTACTAGTCCCACTAAGATGGGTAGCTATCTTAGAAACAAACAAACAAAATTTACTTGTATTTTTCTTTATGAGAAGTAGATGAGAGAGAATCAGAGAGTACCAACCTCAGTCTTTCGCTTGGCTCCTTGCTTGTTCCCTCTCCCCTTTGACAGATCTTTGCCACTCCTTCCTTGCTTGTCCCACTTCAAAGAACACCTGTAGAGTCAAAGCAGCATAATACCATCAAAGCATAGAGATCTACAATCATAAACAATATAGGACTAGATGTATATTGACCACACAAATGCATATATCAACTCAGACATACAAGAATATGGAGGAAAACTCAAATAGATTTATTGATAGAAAGAGTAGAAGAGAGGATTACAACCCATTGATCTGACCCAGGGTCATCCTCCCAGCATGAAATCCCTTCTTCACCTCATGAAAAAATTAGATCACCCAACACTATGATGTTCCATAAAGAAACCAACAACACTTCCTTACAAAATACAAGATTCCAACCTTTGTATCTCTAGGATGAGGGACCCATATATAGATGTTTGTAGGTGGGTGAGTCAGCTTCTGGGTTTTTGATTAGTGTCATTTCTCTGATAGTTCTCAATTCCACTTGGAGATTTCATGATCTCTTACTCATCCCTGGGCAAATTCAGAGAGGCAAGTGTCACAGGAGAAGTTTCTGGAAGATTCCATGATCATCCACCTTGCAAACTATCTCTACCATTTGTCTACTCTCACCCATTGCACCCCATAGAAGTGCTTTTCAGTATGCATCGCACCCCCCGTGTGCAGTAGGTGGGATGCATCGCACTTTGACCATGGAGCAGGTGAGATGGTCTAGTTTTGACCAGTTCTGAGCAGTTTTTCATGGAGAACTTCTAGGAGATGATGTAATCAGTTGACCTTGCTCCTTTAGGGTATGAAACAACATTTTTAGAGACTTAGAAGCCCTTGGTTTATGGACATATGTGATTGGGGTTACAGTGGCCAAATATGTGTATAACAGTGTGCGGGCCAAGATTCTCATGGACTATGTATGGACCAATCCACAGGGACTGGAACTTTGTATGCTTGCCTTTGCCTTCATGGGGTTTATCCCATTTCAAGACTAAGTCACCAACAATGAAGTTAGCTTTCCCTGCAGACTTCTATCGAACCATCTCTTGATACGATTATGGTGGAGTGTAAACTTTTCTTTTTCTTTCATCCTTTCTTCCTGTAGTTTTCGAAGCATATCCATCCTACGTTGAACTAGCATGCAAGGCTTGCCTTGGGATTCTTGAGACAGATGAAGTGCACGCAAGTAGATGTTGGCCGATAGGATGGATTCTTTACCATAGACCAGGAAGTATGGTGAGTTATTCAGAGAGGGTTTCGCTGTTACGCGGTTATCCCATAAAGAATTTTTCAAGGCAGAGTGCCAGTTACGCTACTCAGAATAAATAGTCTTTTTGATTATATGAATAAGGTTTTTGTTCGTGGATTATACGACATCTTTTCCCTACGGGTAGTAGTTAGATGATTGTTTAAGCACAATACAATTTTGTAATGCAAAATCATAAAGCTCTAAAGATGAAAAGTACATTTCATTTTCAAACACAAGTGATACCGAAATGCCAAAGCATGATATGATGTTATGCTGCAGGAAGTTAATGACCTCTTGATCATTCACTTGCTTGGGTGGAAGTACTTCTGTCCACCACGTGAAGTAATCAGTTGTTGTCAGAATGTAGTGGTGTTGTTTCGATGAATATGGGGAAATTTCCCCGATGATGTCAAGGCCCCATTTTTGGAATGGTTTAGTCACTGCAATAGGGTTCATTGGGGCTGTCGGCGTTTGCATTTGGGCGGCACATCATCGACAGACTAGACACTTGCGGGCATAAGTGTATGCATCCTTGAATAATGTGGGCCAGTAGAAACTGGATCGCATAACTTTGTGCATAGTGTTATTTTCTGTGAAATGACCCCCAGCTGGTCCGTCATGTAGATCTTGCAAAACCTTATTTGATTCATGTGCCTCCAGGCACCAGAGTAAGATTTCGTTGTTGTGCTTTCTGTAAAGCACTCCATGCACTAACTGATAAGCTAAAGCTTTGAGACAAAATTCCCTCTTTTGTCTGATGAAAAATTGAGAGGGAATGGTGCCCTGCTCAAGGTACTGGCACACATATACGTACCAAGAGTTTCTGTTTACAGTGGGTGGTGATCGTACTACATCATACATCTCAATTTACTACTCCCAACCGATGAGCTCTTCTTCTTCCTCCTGTGTGTGTACTGCCTTAGCTGCGAGTCTACAGAGACCATGACCCTTGACAGTGTGAACTGGCTTGATGTCAAGATCATACTCTTGCAAGCCTATCATCTAGTTCGCACGTTGTTCACCCAGCTCTTGTTGTACAAGAAGTGAGTGGACTGTTGGGTGAGGCACATAGACTATGCAATTATTCTTTAGCAAGTATGGTCTGAAATGTTTCACCACCTTGTATACTACATATTATTGCATGCCAGTGATAGGGTAGTTGATTTCGGGTCCCTACATTCTCGCGCTCATGAAGGAGATGGGATGTTGTTAAGTTATGGTATGTTCTATGCTTATAACAATTTACTTCTTTTTCTTATTTTATTCCATCGATTAGCAATCACATGTACATAAAGTAAAGTGCAGATAGAACATTAAACGATCGACAGAAAACAAGCCAAGACAAGAGACACAAGATGTGGCGGCTAGCCAGGGACAAACCCCACAATGTGTGGGGAAACCCTTTGATCAAATCTTCTTTTATCTTCAATAATTTAGCAGAGAGAAATAGTACAATAAATTTGATTCATATCAGCAGTAGCAAACCCTAGATCAGTAGCATCAACATTAGCGGCTTCATTATCAAACTAGGGCAGACCATATCTCACAAACCGACAGTCGGATTGACTTCATTCCACCACCAAAAATTTCGGCTTCCAGAGGAGGTTCAGATGAAACTACAGCGCAGTTCAGATGAGGAGATCTTCTAGGCCACGCAAGTCAATCTTTACTTCTGCAGTTGCAGCTTCAATTTCAACAGCTTCCGGCTTCACATGTGTGAGAGAGAGAGACCCATTTCAGTGCAGTAGAGAAGAGACTCATATCTGCGTAGTAGAGAGAGAGAGATGTGATGAGATGAGTGAGTCCAAATGAGGAAAAGTCCTCTTATATTTATACACAACGTTGGTGGGTGAATAGATGCGACTGTTGGGCTTCTGAGCCTACATGAGTTGTAGGTCGGCTTGATAATAATTCCATAATCAAAATAAATTCATATCTCCATGAATACTTATCGGAATTGGATGATCTTTATATCAATCATACACCTCTCGACGAGAGGAATCTAATAGAAATATTATTAGCCATGAATAAGATGACCCACATGAAGTTTTTCCCTGGTTGCAAATTTTAACACTCCCTCTCAACCATGGAGAACTTCATCTGCAATCTGTCTATCGGTCGTTACTATTCATCCATCAAATGCACTGCCTTGTACAGCCTGACCCTTGCCCTGCTCTACTCTATTTTTCCTGTTCTGCTTTGTCTTGTTCAGCCCTGCACTGATCTAAACTGTTTTGTTTTGTTCTGCTCTGCTCTTGCATTGTTCTGTTCTACTCTGCTTTTGTCCGAATTACGAAGAAGAAGAAATGATCGAGGATGTATCATACTGACTCAAAGTCAGTCTCAGAGTATGTACCATTGGTCCCAGACCAGTCTCAACCAACCCAAAGTCAGCGTCATAGTGAGTACAACTCCAATGGTCCTAGACCAATATCATCCTCCACTGACTCAAAGTCAGTCTCAGAGTATGTACCACTGATCCCAGACCAGTCTCAACCGACCCGAAGTCAGCGTCATAGTATGGTACAACTCCTACCACTGGTCCCAGACCAGTATCATCGATCCCAGATCAATGAAGGTCATCCTAGCATAGGGAGTACGGTAGTTACAACGATGCGTCCATCGGTACTACTATGGTCCCTAACTTCATTTCCCTGCTCATTGATCAGATGAGAGGTACTTCCCATGAGTCCCAGACTGCATGGGTAGGATTCCTCGACAGGAGAACTAATCAATCCTGTCCTCACAATAGAACATATCAATCCTGCTACAATTGCCATGGAGAACACATCAATCCAGGCCTCACAGGAGAACACATCAATCCTGCTACAATTGCCATGGAGAACACATCAATCCAGGCTGCCATGGAGAACACATCAATCCAGGCCTCACAGGAGAACTAATCATCCTACTACACAGGAGAGCGAATCATCCTGTTCCACAAGAGAGCGAATCATCTTGTTCCACAAGAGAGCGAATCATCTTGTTCCAGTGTGCACCACTAGGGGAGGGTGAGTCACCCTGTGGTCATATGTTGCTCCAGTAGGAACCGCAAGCCCTCGAAGCTCCCAGAGCTCAATGTATGCAACATGCAGGACCCTTGTACAAGGGTTTCTTGCCGACTCCAAGTCGTTTGGGAAAATCACAGATTAGATCTTTCCTTGGGGCTTTGACAAGGTGTATCAACCTGTACATCATCTTAATGTGATGGAGCTTCCTTGCTCATCGACTTACCATATCCCAGATGATGTCTATCTGCTGGAGCAATTGACGAATACGGGATTCCTCAATAATCGAATCCCACCTCTGGTTGTTACAGAGAATCACAGTGGTATCCAATGTAAATCCAAACAGATCACTGAAGAGCTTTCGCAACCAGACTGCCTCACATGAGGTTATGCTAGCAACAATATATCCTGCTTCGGCGGTGCTCAAAGCCACCGACTTCTGATTCCTACTCATCCAGGATATCGAAGCAGATCCCAAGGTGAAACAATACCCGGAAGTGCTCTTACGGTCCACCACACTGCCTGCCCAATCAACATTAGTATATCCAAGTAGTCTCACATCTCCGGCAGTGTATCTTAATCCATGAGAGATTGTGTCCTGAAGACATCTCAGAAGATTCCTAGCATAAATCCAGTGAGGCTCAACCAAATATGAGCTCACAATGCTAATTGCAAAACATATTTTCAGACAGAGGCTCACCAAGAACATCAATGCGAATGAGTTTTTGAAACTTAGAGGCATTTCCCAAGTCTGGTTCGACATCAATACCATATAACTTCTAAAAGTTAAGATCCTCGAGGTAGTCACAGGCTTGCAGTCCATCATACCAAATCTTTCCAATATATTTACCACATATTTTGCTTGAGATAGGAAAATTTCCCTTGGCTTCTGCCATACTTCAAGTCCTTGGTCCTTCATTTCAAATTCAGAAGCCATTTCTCTCTTACATTTGTGAATGAGAGGGTTTGCACCTGTTAGAAAGAGGTCATCCATGTACAACACCAATATGAGAGGCTTGTCATCTTCAACCTTAAAGTAAAGGTTAGGATCAACTTCACTCCTAGTGAATCCCAGCTTCATCAAGTAGCTATCGATCCTCTCATACCATGCTCAGGGTGCTTGCTTCAGCCCATAGAGAGCCTTCTTCAACCTGCATACATGAGTTTTTCAATCATAAATCTCAAATCCTTCAGGTTGCTCCACATAGACCTCTTCTTTGATAGAACCATGTAAGAACGCGATCTTGACATCCATCTGATGTAGGTTCCATCCTTGTGAAGCCACAAGGGCTATGATCAAGCGGATGGTCGTATATCTGGCAACAGGTGCAAATATCATAGTCTATACCTCCCTTCTGGGATAAACCACGAGCAACAAAATGAACCTTATACTTTTCCATACTTCCATTTGCTGCATGCTTTATCTTGTAAATCCATTTTGAAGTAACAATTCTCTTGTTCAGGGTCTGGGAACTACTTCCCAGACATCATTCTCCATAATAGACCCATATTCTATGGTCATAGCATCCTTCCATAGTTAATGCTTGATGACATCGGAGAATGATGAAGGTTCATTTTGAATGATCGTGCTCATGATGGTCAGGTATCCCTGATACCTGTTAAGTTTCTTACTTTGATGGAAGGTTCCTCAGGGTGCAGCATGTCCTTCAGCATCATCAAGTATCCCCCTAAGCCATGAAGGCCTCTTCCTAGAAGAGGAAGGCTCATGTGGATGAGGGTCAATCGGATCCATGGGTTCTTCTACATCAGGCATTGATTCATCATCCTTTTCTTTCGGTTCCCTGTTGTCGGCTTCTTGAGAGCTACTCAAAGTCAGCAGATTTTCCACCTTGCTGAGGGCCATATCTTTGTCAAAGGTGACATCATGACTAATCATGACTTCCCTTTGGCCGATGGTGAACATTTCTTCAGGAGTTTAGGAACCCAATGCTTGATGAGAGCATCGATTTTGTACATATACAACGGTGATTGTAGTTTCAGCCCATAGAAACTTCAGAAGTCTTTGCTCATGTAGCATGGCCCAGACAGCTTCCATCATCGTGCGGTTCTTCCTTCTCACCACACCATTCTGCTCAGGAGTATGTGGTGTAGTAGTCACCCTCTTAATGCCAACCTCAGGTATGCCCGAGTGAACCAATTGTAATATATCGAAGGTCTTACTTTGGCTTGAGGGGAATGGTCCCCTTTTGAGCTTTCCTTCGGCACATCCTGGACATACACCTTCTTTCTCTACTCAGAATTCGGGCATCCCTGTCACCATCTGTCTTACATCGGGTAGAGCTTTGTAATGAAGGTGGGAAAACCTCCGATGCCAAAGTTCGGACTAAATAGTTGTGTCACAAGACATGACACCTAGCGGACTTCCATCAACCTGATATAATGAATCAACACTAAACCCAAGAGTAAAGGCATCTTTAACATTATTTTTCCATATACATACCTTGCCATCGCTGAAGGTTACCTTGTAGCCTTTGTCTTCCATTGCCGAGATGGAGACTAGGTTCTTTTTGAGGTCAGGTGTATTTAATACATCTTGGAATTTCTAGCCTTCTTGAATGCTTGTCCTCTTCCTTGATTCCCAACTCTCCTCTTACCTTTGCTGTTGAATTTGTCATTCCTTTGATTGCCATTAGAGGGATTTCGAGTTGCACCACTGCATACTGTACCATGCTTCTCTAATCATGATTATCATCATGCTGCCCATGTCCATGATTTTATCCATCATAATGCTGCTCAAACTAGTGTGCATCATCATCATGCTATCCTATATGTCCATGATCTCATGTTGCCCTTTATGTCCATGATCTCATTCATCATGATGCTCATGATCTCATACATAGTGACTTGCTTTATCGCAAATGTAACATCGTTATTTTCTTCTAGCCTTAGGTCCAGCCTTTCCTTTTGATTTAGTCTCAGAATTATTTCTTTTCCTTGCATGAGAAGAAAAGGCAGCAGGAGGACCTTTAGGCATGGGCATTTCTTGCACTTCTTCCCTTGTTTCTTCTTGAATGCATCTAGCCATTAATTCCTCGAAACCAGGAATTACATTATAGTTCAAAAGAGTAGTCCTGAACACATACCATTCAAATTGCAATCGTCCAAGAGTTGTGAGTGCCATTTCTCTGTCAGTAATAGTTTCCCCAATAGATAGGAGATCATTCTTGATCTCGGTGATTCTTAAGAAGTATGCTTGCATACTTTCATCTTTACCCTTCTTGATTTCCCTCAGCTTATTTCTAAGAAACAAAACTTGATTTGCATCATTAACTTTAAATAAATTCACCAGTCTATCGTAGATTTCCTTGGAGGTGTCCAGTTCAGAGATGTAGGCCACCAAGTGCTTGTCGATAGAGTCCCGTATGATCTTCTATTGTTTTGACTTCTCCATTTTTTCATTTGTTCCAGGCAGCAGCAGATACATTTGATGGAGGCTCAACAATATTGCCTCTCACATGATCCAACACTCCTTGATTCTCAAGGGTTAGATCGATAGACATCTTCCATCCGTGATAGTTAGCTTTCTCACGGAGCTTGTCTTCAGTAGGAAAGAGTGTTGAGGACCCCATAGTTCTTTTAGAATAGCCTTGCCAATATTCTCTTCGATGATTGCTCTTGCTCTTGCTCGGGCTTTGTCTTCACCTCAGCTCGGATACCATGTTAAGTTATGGTATGTTCTATGCTTATAACAGTTTACTTCTTTTTCTTATTATATTCCACCGATTATCAATCACATGTACATAAAGTAAAGTGTAGATAGAACATTAAACGATCGATAGAAAACAAGCCAAGACAAGAGACACAAGATGTGGCGGCTAGCTAGGGACAAACCCCACAATGTGTGGGGAAACCCTTTGATCAAATCTTCTTTTATCTTCAATAATTTAGCAGAGAAAAATAGTACAATAAATCTGATTCATATCAGCAATAGCAAACCCTAGATCAGTAGCATCAACATTAGCGGCTTCATTATCAAACTAGGGCAGACCATATCTCACAAACCGACAGTCGGATTGACTTCGTTCCACCACCAAAAGTTTCAGCTTCCAGAGGAGGTTCAGATGAACCTATAGCGTAGTTCAGATGAGAGATCTTCTAGGCCATGCAAGTCAATCTTTACTTCTACAGTTGCAGCTTCAATTTCAACAGCTTTCGGCTTCACATGTGTGAGAGAGAGAGACCCATTTCAGCGCAGTAGAGAAGAGACTCATATCTGTGCAGTAGAGAGAGAGAGATGTGATGAGATGAGTGAGTCCAAATGAGGAAAAGTCCTCTTATATTTATACACAACGTTGGTTGGTGAATAGCTGCGACTATTGGGCTTCTGAGCCTACATGAGTTGTAGGTCGGCTTGATAATAATTCCATAATCAAAATAAATTCATATCTCCATGAATACTTATCGGAATTGGATGATATTTATATCAATCCTACACCTCTCGACGAGAGGAATCTAATAAAAATATTATTAGCCATGAATAAGATGACCCACATGAAGTTCTTCCCTGGTTGCAAATTTTAACAGATGTTCATCGTTCAATTCATCCTTCTGAGTGAGTACTGCAGAGAACGAGTCATCAGAGGTGAAGGTGTACAATAGGAAGTCTTTATTGAAATATGGGTTGTAGAGTGTAGGTGCTTATGCAATAGCCTACTTGATATGAGTGAATGTGTATTTTTCCCTCTTGCCCCAGTTGTAAACTGCATCCTTCTTTATCATGGCTTGCATTGGTTTGACTATATGCACATAATCCGAGATGAACTTCCGGAGGAAGTTTATCTTTCCCAAGAAGGACTGCATCACTTTCTTGTTGGCTAGGTGAGGGATCTATGTGATAGTCCAGACCCGGTCTGGATCAACCTTGATCTCGCTCTTGGAAACAATGTGTCCAAGGAGGTTCCCCTCAGACACTGCAAATATGCTCTTTTTGGGATTCAAGGAAATCTCGTATTTCTGGCATCACTCAAAAATTTTCTTCAGATGGCATATGTGGTCTTCCTGTTTTCTCAAAAACATAGTTACATCATCGAGGTACACCACTACACTCTGCCTGATGAGTCCGTAGAAGGCAATTTCCATGGCACACTGAAAGGTTGCGCATGCATTCATGAGCCCGAATGGCATTTGTCTGTATTTGAGTATACCCCACTTGGTACGGAAGGTAGCTTTGAGTCAATCATGTTCAACTACCAGAACCTGATTATATCCTAAAAACCCATCAAGTAAGGAAAACATATTTGTACAAAACATTGTTTATAGAATGTGCTCCATAGACGGCACGGGGTAGTTGTATTTGTTCGAGGTGCGGTTCAAGTTATGGAAATCAACACGCAAGCGTATTTCCCCAGACTTCTTTCATACAGGAACAAGATTTGAAACCCAAGTAGAATGAAGAACTCGATATATGATCAGCACACCCAACAACTTGGTGAGCTCTTTCTGTATGAGGGGTTCAAGTGACGGATGTACTTTCCTCAGCTTTTGCTGATATGGATTGACCCCTTCTTTGATCAGAATGATGTGTTGGATTATTTGTGTGTCGTAAGCTTTCAGATCATCATATGTCCATGCGAACACATCCTGGTACTATTTGAACAAGCGGACAAAGTCTTGTCGCTCCTGCTGCATGCAACACGTACCAAGATTGATGAAGTTCGAATCTTGTTCTGTTCCCAAGTTAATCAGTTCGTGCATCATGGTAGAGATGTGGGTTTTGTTGTTCCTTGGCCCCTGAAAATGTTCTTGCAAGTCATAGAGCTTTTCCAAAGATGCCACACCCCTAGGGATGAGGTGGCCTTTCTTGATATCCACCTCGGCTTGCAAAGATCGCTCATGCTCATCTTCGTCTATCGCTGCATCCTTGAAGGTATCAACGTTCGCCATGAAATGTAATATCTATTGATCATCATCAAATAGGCATAAATTAGTTAAGTTATCCGGGATAGATGGTCTCTACAAAATTTCAACAGTAAATCTATCCCTAAGGGGTGAGATTCTACAAGTTGTGTTTGCAAGAGCATTGGCAGTTGCATTACCTGTTCATGGTACAACAGTGGTATTAAATGCTTAGAAGTTAGAGATCATTCACCCTACCTCTTGCTGGTAACTTTTGAGATGCGATGATAAATAGTGAATGGTGTTATGTACCTACTGTACCATTATTTCTGAATCACCTAGCACTTTGAGCGCGACCATGTTGGAAATAATGGCATTCTGAAAGCCCAACACGAGTGCTTCATATTCAGCAACATTATTCTTGCACTCAAACTCCAAGCGACTCGAGATCAGATGCTTCCTATTGTTTGGGTCAATCAGGACATGCCTAGCTCCTGAGCCATCCTGTGTCTTTGATCCGTCAAAGTACATGGTCCAGAACTCCTCTGTACATGAACCGTTCAGCGCGTTTTCACTACCACTATTGTTGTTACTACTGCTACTGCTACTATGGTTACAATGTACTATACATGTTTCATCTCCATCAGTTGGGAAAGGAAGGGGACCCAACTGCGTGTCTGGTGGGGTTGGGATTGGCCGTGCGGGATAACACCCCAGCATTGTTTCCAAAAGGAAATTGCTGAACATGAGTTTTGTGAAGGACAATGGTTCATTTTCACCATTGATGGGAGTGACATTGTGCCTCATATATTTCTCGAATAAAACTTGGATTTTATTGTTTTTTCCCTTGTACAGAAGCCACATGTGCGACTAGTTTGTAGCAAAGTATCTATTCAACTTTCTGGACCAGTCTTTGCTGAGTAGTAAGCCATATGCTTCCGGTATGTCCAAAACAACAATGTTTATGCACTGGTGAACTCAATCGTCGTGAGATAGTTTGATGATCACATAGCGAAGCTCACCAATGGCTACTACAATTGATCGATCAAGTTGGATGATTTGCGTAGATGTATTGCTCCACTGTGCATTGATCTTTTTGGCAATGGAGAGTGGCATGATGTTGGCTGCCACACCAGAATCAACCAAATAGTTATGAACATTATAGTTGAATATTTCGAATGAAAGAAGGAATGGAGGGAAAACAGAGTTTGATTCTTCCATTAGGAGTTTTTTTAGCACAATTGAAAGTGATATGGGAGGTGTGCTTGCTCCCTTGTTGGTAGAGGCTACATTGTCCATTGATGTCTATCCTAGTGCATGCAGTAAGATGTCTCCCTGACTCTTGATCTTAGCCAACTCGAACAAACTGATGTTTGCGCGAGTTTTCTTCATGTCATCCACAATTTTGTAATCCAGATGGGGTAAAATCACCGAGGTGTCTAGGGTAAGACTGGTATTTGTGTTTTCCGGTGGAGTTTTTTGCAGTTTGTTGCTCATGGATGTACTCTTGTCCGCCGCTGTCTTCCTAGGATTTCTTTGCATTTTCTAATTTTGGATGGTTGGTGGATCAACTTTCCTAAATAGTTCAAGATTTTGTTTCACTTACCCAAGTGTAAGGGGAGCCCCCTTACTTCTAAGGTTGTAACGATCATTTTTCTTTTGGGGTTGTTGTTATGTGGGATTTTGCATCTATGTATAAACACAATTTCCCTAAGGGGTAGCTACACTTAGAACAATAGATTTAAAGAGTTTAAACTTTTCCTATAGAAGATAAATAAGACAAGGGACGTACTTGTTATCTTTCGCTTCCCTTTGTCTCCTTTGAATAGCTCTTGTCGCTCCTTCTCGAACTAAATCCACTCAATAAGTACCTGCAATCATAAATAGAGGACAAAACCAAATCAAAGAAAGAGGCCTATCTACTATAAGCAGATGGAATCAAAAGCATTTACACATATAATCATCATACATAAAGACAAGAATATGGGAAATGGTGTAAACAACTTTATTAAGTATAAGGAAGAGTTACAACCAAAAAATTCCGATCCCATGTCACTCATCCAACTTGAGTTCCGTCCTTCATCACACCCAAATCACAACACACTGGAAACATAACAATACTTGCTTACAATCTCAAACCTCGAACCAACAATATATCCTCACAAATTCTTCAAAGTCCAGCCCCCGATCACTATGATGAGTGCTCAATTTATAGGGAAATGGAGGTGGTTTTGTCATAAATTGGGCATTGAATGGCTTTCCAATTTGGGAGTTAGTTTCCATGGAGGAAGGGATGAGAGGATAGGAGGTTATTTGATTCATTCCATATCCAATTTAAAGCTCATAGGAGAGCATAAAAGGTTGGAATATTCTAGAATGGTCTAGAATGAAGGAATATTCCTAGAACCCTATGAATATTTCACTCAATCTTGCCTAGCGCAGGTCAAAGTGGGCCTAGGTGCTCTGCAGAGTAGGCTTGAATGGGCCTAAGTTCTCTGCAGCACATTTGCCCCTGATAAAGGTTGCGCTGGTCCCTCAAGGAGTCATTTCAGGATGTCTTCAGGCCAGGAAACTCTCAGGAATGATGTCATTCAATGTGATGACTTGTCTAGGGCATGTAGCAACTAAATTAGGGTTTTATGAGACATAAAAGTACTAGTTTGAATGATGGGAGTGATGTGCCAAAATAGAATTGTAAGAACTTCCCCATAAAGCATGAAGTCTAAAATGATAATGTCGAGTGATACACTTTACGATGTGTGGTGAGCACTAGTATTGCAACAATAATGCTGCAACTCCTGTGCTGATTTCTTTACTCTTATCAACCTGGTAGTTCGTAACAAACTTGGAAGTGACAGTGATGTATGCACAAGTACTAGTTCTTACTGCATGTTGTCACTTAGCTGGCGCAAGATCACTAGGAGCTCAATCCAACTTCTATGGATTCCAGAAGAAGCTCTATATGTGATGAAATGAGAGAAAGACTACTCTACATATAGTACTCTAACTGCAAAAGGAGAAAGACTGAAATGTAAAGCAAACCAAGTAAATCCTACTTAACCAACTAATCCTACTTTTGCAGAAAGCACTATGAAAACCATGAAAATAATGCCATCTAACTATTCAAAGAACTAGACAACATCTAACTAAGCTATTTCTGGAAGTAGATGAGCAAAAAACATCTTTTTGGATATTCAGTTATTTTTATGTGAATTTGACATGTATGTGATTTATTGTTTGTGAATGTGGCAGCGAATAGGTGGTGTTGAAAGGAAGTTCTGGGGCTTGAGAGGATGCAAGATGGTGTGGTTGGGTCCTAGGAGGTCTCAGGTGGCCTTGTGGAGGCTTTTCCACACTCGGCCTTCAAAAGAAAGCCTACAGGAAAATCTACAGGAGGACACAGGAAATCTACACGAGGAAAAACAATGTTCTATAGGAGGCCTACAAGAGGAGACCGAGAGCAGTTTTTGCTATTTTGAGGGCATGAGAGTGGGTGGAAAAGGTGAATGAAGGTTGGAATGAGGTTTTATGGCACCTAGGGTCTACCAAGAATCATTAGGAGAGAGAAAGATGATTGGATTTTCTCAAGGAGAGAGGAAGGAATTATATGGAAAATGCAGGAAACTAAGGCAGAATTTAGCGGAGACTTGGGCGACCTATAGGGCATAGATCAGATGGAGGATGGGATGGATGATAAGCTAATCTGTTGTTAGAATATATCTGCTGCATAGACAATTGACAGTCAACCAATGAGATGAAGCAAGCGATGAAATAAGTGCATCTAGAAAAACAAAGTTTTGCATCAATTTAATCTAAACTGTGATCTATGAAAGGAAATGTTGATAACTACTGCAAGAAAGGAAAGCATGGAAGAAGACTATGGTAAATATAGAAGTGAGCATGATGGAGAAGTTCTGAATCAAAGCAAACTAGAATATTAACCAACTAAAAAGCTGTAAACACTAGAAGTCCTATGAATGAGGAAAATCTGTGTTTTTGGGGCAGCAAGAGGGTATTTGTCTCAGATCATGGTCCCAAAGGGAGGAGGAGAGGCCAAGGAATTGTTGCTAGCCTTTTGAATCTTTTCTTTACCACTGCTTAACTTGCTATAGAAAATCACAAATGGAAGCAAACTATTGAATCATCAAAAGCAACCTATTCTTAACCATGAAAGAAATACGTCTAATAGCAATCTAATCTACAACTAAAATAAAACATACAAATACAAGTAAAGAGGAGCTTGGTTACTTGGATTGAGCACTAACCAAGGGCTTCAGCCCTATGAGGTAACTCAGTGCTAACTCAAAAACGGTTCCATCTTTATTTCCAAAATAATAACAAGATTACATGAAACTGTCAAAATAGTAAGCTCGAAGTTGAGCAGAGTTTACATAAGAAAAAGTACAACAAAAGTCCAACAAAAATATGACCCTAGTGAGGCCCTAGGCCTCTCTACTTATGCAAATGAAGCTACCAATAGCTTCCTTAAAATTAGGGAGACTTGGCTCCCAAAATTCGAGAGAGTCATCAATCATCCTCCACTTGCTCGGCTTCCTGCTAATGCATGACTTGGTTGCTTGTACTTCGAGCTGAATGAAGGGGAATTCGAAGTGAGGAGTAATAAATGAGGGGGAATCCCTCCTATAAGTCCTCTCCTTTGTCCACTTCGAGTTATTGCTGGCATTTGTCCACTGGATCCTTGACTTTGACCACAAAATTCATCAATAATCTGCATTAACACACATATTAGACCACATGGCATCATAGCTAACTCAACTCACTCTATAAGCATAAATATAATTAGAAAATCATACAATAAGCTAAGATAATGGTTGATTTGACTAGGTTATGAGGTAAAATGAGCCCAGATGAGGCTCATCATCACCCCCCTACTGAAAGTGTTGCTCATCCTCTGAGCAACTTAGTCCATCTCCTCATCTTTTATGGCTTTGGTGGCCTCCCTAGCATCACATGCTTATGATCTGGTCTCCTCTTCCTTGTCATAGAATCCTACCTTCCTATCTATTTCTTTCCACTGCTCCTACTCTTCTTCTTCTCTTCTGCCTTCCAGCATTCCTAGTAGTAGTGGAGGACCCAATTTGAGGCCAATCCAATTGATTTTCAGCCTCTGCATGGAGCACTTATACATTGGCACTCTCCTTAATGCCTCCCTCATCCTCATTGGGGAATGATATTCCCTGATCTACAGACTATATCTCTCCTCATACATGCATGTACACAGTCATCCCCAAGTAACCTTTCCATATCCTCACTTATATATCTAGGGGAAATCTGAGGATTATGGGCAAGAAGGTTATGTGTGCTGATGAGTGCCATGGGTTCTAATGGCTTAGATTTGATCATTAATGGCTCATTCTACTCCTTTATCATCAACATTCTTATTTCTGCTACCCTTAACTCTTCATGGTTCATCCATGAGGTCATGGCCATTACTTGTAGGTCCCCTAGCCTACCATTGGGGTCCCACACATTCATGGCTGTGAGGGCCATGTTATGCAGGTAGAATTCTACCATATTTTCCTTATCTTTTGATGTGCTTTGGTCACACAGGTCCATAAACTACCTGTAATCTTGGAAAGGCATTGTGCCTCTTTGTGCCAAAGTATTTATCTGAAATTGCAACCATTGGTCCTTGAGATACAGGCCATAGGATTTTGCTGGTGTCCTACATTGCAATGCCTCCATGGACTAGTTGGCCATACATGCCAGTTGGGTCTCTTTCTCTTGTAGCTGTCTTCTTAGCAATTCATTTTCAGTTTCAAGGTGGCTTCTTGTGATTGCTTCTCTATGTCTGACAACACTTAACTCTCTGCCCATTTCTCTGAGTTTGCTCTCCATATGGCCAATATCCTCAACCCCTTTGGATTTGTCTATTTTCATCCATCTATGGGTCCTTATCCTTTCTTTTTCTAATTCAAAGTATAGTGGAATTGCAAGTTTTTGTGGAATTATTATTCCTGCTTCAAGAAGATTGTAGTAGGAGCCAAGACTGGGCTGGGGATTAGGTTCTTGTAGCTCTATTTCTTCCTCCTTTCCCTGTGGCTGTCCTTCTACCCTTTTCTCAAGCTCTTGGGTCTCCTGTAGTTTTGACAGGGTCTCCTGTAGAACTGTTGTGCCTCCTGTAGGACTATTTTTGGGTCCTATAGTTCTACCTTTTCTTTCCATGTGGGGGATCAAGGAGTCCCCCTTTCATATGTGATAGGTGCCTTCGAAGGGTATTCTTTTCCTTGGGCAGTGGGTGAATCTTCAATAATAATCAACACCTTTGAAGAAGGCTAGGGTTTCCCTATTTTGATTTTGGTGCTCTTCCTAGCCTTGAAATACATTGAGGTCTACCTCTTCCTCTTCTATTTTGGCTTAATTGGTGTGTTGAGGGCAGTGAGAGAAGCTGCTCCCTCTCTTTCTAGAGTCTCAGGGGACACTTCTGTCTTTTCTGCCTCTTTTTCTCTCTCTGTTTTCCCTGGTTCTTCTTGCTCTGGTTCTTCAGCTTTTTCCTCCTCTAGCTTGGTTTCTTCCTTCTTCCATTCTTGTTCTTCTAAATCACTAGTTGCTTCACCTTCTCC
Organism: Pinus tabuliformis; assembly: GCA_031772625.1. NCBI lineage: Eukaryota > Viridiplantae > Streptophyta > Pinopsida > Pinales > Pinaceae > Pinus > Pinus tabuliformis. Next base: position 1,560,756,087 of record CM062804.1, read on the forward strand.
CCCTTGCTGTTGTCCCTCCTCACTGCCAGTAGGACTGATATCATAGGTTAGGGTCTTTATGTCATCTTCAGCTGTCATGTTTCGAAAGATTTCCCATGCTATAGGGAGTGTAAATGTATGGAGGGCTTATTCCACTAAAATTTTGATTAACCCATGGTGAGCTAGCTACTTTGGATTTCCTGATTTTACTTTAGTACTGGAGTCAATGAGGGACTGCAAGAGGAAGTAGGGGATGCTGAGCTTCTGAGGGGTTGGAGTGTCCATGCCATACCTTAATTCATGAAGGATTCTAAAGTGGTAACCATAGACAATGTTGTACCTCCCCTCACAGGAAATATACTTGATTATTTGGTAGCTAACCTCATCCCAAGGATATGGTATGCTAGCCCTTCTTATGCCATTTTTATCTTCTACAGGGGTTTCATTGTTTTAGAAGAAGTTTTCTTAGCAACTTGGCCAATTGGTTTCTCATCCTTACTCCAAGGCAATCCAAGAGGAAGGGTAGTGACCCTACTAATAAATTCAGGGGTTATCTCCATGGAAAGGCCTCTAAAGGTGACAGTGGCATGTGTTCTAGTGTGAGGGACCAAAGAGTGGGAAAATTCTTGAGCAATTTCCTCATTAAACCCTCAGAATTTCTCAAAAACGTTCATCCAACTTTCTTCTGTGAATATGTCCACTACTTGGGGATGTGCATGGAGCCTAGAGGAGTTGGTGGGTTCTTTCCTCATAAAACCTCCTATCATTTTGTTTATGCTCCTTTGGGAAACCAAATGAGGATAAGGAGACAACAATTTTTGAAGAAAAACAGAGAAACAAAGAGACTGTGTTTTTTTTAAGAAATAAGTAGAAATTCTTTTATGTATGTCCTCCACCTAAAGGATTTATTTCCTCCTTAAAATTTAACCACTGCTTTCATATTTTGATATTCAATGGGGAATATGCATAGAACCTACCTCCTTAGCCCGATAATTGTGCTAAAACTCGTGTTTTCTCCCTTCAAAACAACTCACTGGCCCTCGTATAGAAGACTGTCGTCCCTCCTTTAGAATTCCTGTAGGTTCTCCTGTAGAACCTGTAAGTGCTCCTGTAGACAACGTCGAGAGTAGGAATATGGGAGAGATCAATGGAGAATGATGGTTATGAGGTTGTGAAGGCACGAGGAGATTTCAGGAGCAGAGTTTTGAGGAGAGAATGAAGGAAAAGGTGGTGAGAGTGCTCGGGGAGGAGTACTTATTGCTTTTACGATATTTCCGGTGATGGAGGGCAAGCTAGCTAAGTGTACGTTGGCCATATTCAGACTGTCAGTCCCCACCTAGTTTTTCATCATGGCCCTTTCCTCATAATAATCCCTCGTGATTGCATCGGAGTTCACACTTCCTCCACTACTTGTCCTTGACATCTTTCCTGAGTTGACTGTGCGCACATGTGGGTGACATCTTCGGATGAGTGGAGTCAATTAGTTGAAGCTGGCCAAGTTAACTGGCCACATTTCCCTCATTCAACCTCAACCATCTCATTGTTGTTTCATGCCTTCTAACTATACAAATGCAAACGGAGGAGCGGGTTAGTTACTTACCTAAGATCCAAATGAATTTGTTGTGAAGGTTGTGGCTCTTTCTCTTTGTTAAATTCTTTTGTTCCTTTTTTTTTTTATGCATGCTATTTGCTTGCTGATGTGTTGTTGTGCTTTTTACAGGTTCCTCTTTGGCTAGATCTGATTTTCAGGTGTCTTCTTCAACCTTCATATTTGCACCCTCTTGCTGCTGATGCTATATTTTAATGGGATCAGCTGCTATAGGAATTCCTACGGGAGCCCTTGTAGCTGCTTCTCCCTTTGAAACTTCAGCTTTTTTCTGTGCTTGGAGTTATGAGGATGATGCTAGAGATGTAGATAGAGATGGAGAGGTAATAGGTAGGCTTCAGGTGAGGTGGATGGTGTTGTTTCCTTTCTTATTTTTGTTTTTTCTTTTTCTTTTTCCTAAAAACTGTTTTTTTATGTGTTTTTCTTGGGCAGGAAGAAGAATGATGCTTGGGATGTGATGCAAGCTTCGAAATGATGGCAAGGAGGTTTGCAGACTATAGGAGGATTCATAGATCTTTTATGAAGCTTCCCTGTCCCTCAAACTACCTTTTATATCCATTTCTGGCTCTCTGTAATTCCTACAGGAGCCTCTTGTAGAAAACAAGGAACCTCCTATAGACAACATAGTTTTTGAAAAATAAGCACATTGAGGTGAAAAGAATGCCAAGAATGAGGGAGAAAGGTGTGGGAATGTAGGATAGATGCTAGTATTGGTTTCAAGGCTCCCTTGGCACCTTCTGCTGCTTCCTGTAGTCCTCCTGCAAACCTGTAATGCAACTAGAAATTTATTTTTCTTTTTCTCTTTTTTTTTTTTTTAAACAACTAGGGCGCCTCAGGGAGGTTTTCACCCTAATTGCCTATGCTGGGGGCCTCTAAGGGAGGTTTTCACCCAGGGATCTTATTTTTCTCTTTCTTTCTTTTTGACATCATTGGGCCGCCTCAGAAGAGGTTTTCGACCCAATGATGGGACTCAGGCGCCTCATGGAGGTTTTCACTTGAGTCCTTAATTTTTATTTTTTCTTTTTCTTTAGTGAGTGGATGAAGTGGAGGCCAAGACATGCTCCACTACCATCACTATCTTATTCAAATTTTCAATGAACTCTGGCTTGGAGAGGGGTTTCTTATAGACTTTCAACCGATGTCCATTGACAAGCATGGGGATGGCTTCATCATCAATGGTTGTGATCAGAACCGAACCATTGTCATTGCATTTCTCCATAGTGTAGGGTCCCAGCCATCTTGTCCTTAGCTTGCCCTTAAAATATTTGTATCTTGAATCATAGAGTAGTGCCCAATCTCCCTCTTGGAATTGCTTCTCCTTGATGTTTTTGTCATGCCATATCTTTCTCTGAAGCTGAACTACCTCTGTATGGAGAAGGGCCTACATTCTGTGTTCATCCAATCCATTGAGCTGAAGTAATCTTTCTTTATGTGCATGGCTGAGGTCTAGGTCCAGTTGAGCTACCATCCTTAGGGCATTGAATTAAAATTCTATTTACAGCAAAGCCTTCTTCCCATATACCAGCTCATAGGGTGTGAACCCTTTAGTGGTATTCCATGTTGTATTGTAGGCCCAAATGGCCTCAACTAATCTGTCTGCCCAGTCTTTTCTGTTGCTGCTCACTACCTTTGTCAGGATCCCTTCCAATGCTCTATTAGTAACCTCCACCTACCCATTGGCTTGCGGATGGTAAGGGGTTGAATTCCTGTGCTTGATTTTATGATGTGTGAGCAGGTCTTCAATCAGATTGGAAGTAAACTGACTACCTTGATCTGTGACCAATTCTTTTGGATACCCAAACTTGTAGAATATGTTCTCTCAAAAATTTAGCTACTTTTTCCTCTGTCACTGCTTTGATTTATTTTGTCTCTGCCCACTTTGTCAGGTAATCGGTGCACACAATGATGTATTGCTTCTGCTTTGAGGAGGGTTGATAGGACCCACAAAGTCCATGCCCACTTCTCAAATGGCTCAAAAGTCACTTAAGGTTACATGGGAATCTCATCCTTTGGAGTAGGTTTCCCTGTCCTCTAGCACAAATCACACTGACTGGTATATCTCCTCACTTCCTGATGAAGAGTGGGCTAGTAGTAGCCTGCTTGCAATATCTTGAAGGCGGTTCTTTTTGCTGCAAAATGACCTCCACAGGGCCCATCATGATAGGTCAGGAGGATGTCAAAGACTTCCTCCTCCTTGACACATCTTCTCAATATCTGATCTGGGCCAAGTTTGAAGAGATTGCCCCCAATCCAGGTGAAAGGGGCGCTTTTCCTCACTATCTTGCTCTTCTCTTTTGAGGACAGATGTGGTGGAAACTGTGCTGAAACCAAGTAGTTTTCTATATCAGCAAACCATGGAGAGAGTACTGAGATAGCAAACAGGTGTTCATCTGGCATTTGGTCATCCACCATTCCTTCTTCACTTGCAAGCAAATTTACTCTGGACAAAAAGTCAGCAACAACATTTTCTTTACCAGGCTTATCAATAATGGTCAAATCAAACTGCTGCAGTAAAATCAAACATCTAATAATGCGAGAATTCACATCTAGTTTTTTCATTAAATATCTAATTGCAGCATGATCAGTGTGCACAAAAGTTTGATAGCCTGTGATATAATGTCTGAATTTATTTAAAGAATGCATGACAACTAGGAGTTCCTTCTCGATCACCGTATAGTTTAACTCTACCTTTGACAAGTTTTTGCTTATAAAGTATATGGCATAAGGTAAATTTTCATCAATTTTTCCCAAGGCTACTCCTATTGTTTTGTTCGAGGCATCTGTGTGAATGTGGAAAGGTAGGGCCTAGTTTGGGCCTCTAAGAATTGGGGCAGTCACGAGTTTGCTCTTCAAGGTATCTAGGGCTTCTTGACAATTTTCCAACCATATAAACTCGACATCTTTACCTAAAAGGCCAAACAAAGGAGAGGCCAACTTGTTGAAATATTTAATGAATCTCTGGTAATACCCAGCTAAGCCTAGGAAACTTCTGACATCTCTCACCTTTTGAGGAGGTGGGACCTTTTGGATGATGGCAATTTTGTTGGGGTCCACCTGTAGTCCTTGTTGAGATATTGGATGACCTAGCACAGTCCCTTCAGTCATCAAAAATTCACATTTTTCCAGACTTAGGAACAGGTTCATCTCAATACATTTGTCTAGAACTTTTCCTAGATTAGATAAGGCTTCCTGAAAGTCATAGCCATAAGGAGTAAAGTCATCCATGTATATATCTACTGCATCATGAACTAATTCAGAGAATATACTCAATATCGCTCTTTGGAAAGTGGCAAGAGCGTTACACAAACCAAAAGGAAGGACCCGGTATGCAAAGGTACCCCAAGGGCAAGTGAAAGTGGTCCTATCTTGGTCTTCTAGGCTGATCTGAATCTGATTGTACCTGCTAAACCCATCTGGGAAACATAAAAAAAATTTCCCTGCCAGATCGTCTAAAACTTGATCTATGAAAGGTAAAGGAAAATGGTCCTTTTTAGTGGCTTTGTTCAATTCCTGATAGTTGACACAGATTCTCCACTCACCATTTTTCTTTAGCACGAGCACCAAAGGAGAGATCCATTCACTGTCAGAGATGGGATAGATGAATCTTGCATCAAGCAATTTCTGTAGTTCTTCCTTAACAATATCTTTAAGTTCTGGATTCATCCTCCTTTGAGGCTGCCTGACTGGCTTGCAATCCTCCTTGATGTATATATGATGAGTACATACTAAAGGGTGCATTCCCTTCATCTCTTTATAACTCCAGCGGAAGGCATCTAGGTGTTTTCTTAGCAAGCTACACAGTTCCTTTTATTGGGAAGTGGATAGGGATGGATTTTTTTTCAAGGTTCTTTCTAGGCAAAACTCTATATTCTTAACATGGAGAGAGGTGGAGTCAGCCGCAAAGAGATCAGCTAAGGGGTTGTTTTGGATTTTTCTTACTATGTCTTATAATGGTGATACACTAGGAGGTGGATTCTGAATCAGATTTTCAATCATATCATCCTCATCTTGTTGTTTCCCCCCATGGTGATTCCTAATGCACAAAGCGATGCAGAATAGACTTCATCCTCATCTTCCTCCTCCAACTAGAGAGGTAAATCATGTTCTAGCAAGGGTTGGGTAGGAGGATATAGGATTAACTACTTGGACATATGCCCATTCTTTATGGTCATGTTCCTAGCTCGACAGCTGATGTAGGCATCGACAGTAGCCAACCAAGGCCGAACTCTATATTCTTAACATGGAGAGAGGTGGAGTCAGCCGCAAAGAGATAAGCTAAGGGGTTGTTTTGGATTTTTCTTAGTATGTCCTATAATGGTGATACACTGGGAGGTAGATTCTGAATCAGATTTTCAATCATATCATCCTCATCTTGTTGTTTCCCCCCATGGCGATTCCTAATGCACAAAGCGGTGCAGAATAGACTTCATCCTCATCTTCCTCCTCCAACTAGAGAGGTAAATCATGTTCTAGCAAGGGTTGGGCAGGAGGATATAGGATTAACTACTTGGACATATGCCCATTCTTTATGGTCATGTTCCTAGCTCGACAACTGATGTAGGCATCGACAGTAGCCAACCAAGGCCGAACTCTATATTCTTAACATGGAGAGAGGTGGAGTCAGCCACAAAGAGATCAGCTAAGGGGTTGTTTTGGATTTTTCTTAGTATGTCCTATAATGGTGATACACTGGGAGGTAGATTCTGAATCAGATTTTCAATCATATCATCCTCATCTTGTTGTTTCCCCCCATGGCGATTCCTAATGCACAAAGCGGTGCAGAATAGACTTCATCCTCATCTTCCTCCTCCAACTAGAGAGGTAAATCATGTTCTAGCAAGGGTTGGGCAGGAGGATATAGGATTAACTACTTGGACATATGCCCATTCTTTATGGTCATGTTCCTAGCTCGACAACTGATGTAGGCATCGACAATAGCCAACCAAGGTCTTCTCAAAATGAGAGGATACCCAGTGAGGTTTTCCTTTGGCCGGAGAACTAAGAAATTAGATGGGTGCTCCCAAGAATAAATGGAGACCATCACATCTTCCACAATCCCCTTAGTGGTCATGGTGGAGCGGTCTGCAAGCTGTAGCACGGTTGTGGTCTTCCTCAAGGAGCCCTAGAGGTTGAGTTTAAGCATTGTGTCCTTTGTTATCACATTAATGGCAGCTCCCAGATCAATCAAGGTGTGTGGGATCATGGTGCCATTGATGTGGACATCAACTACTGGGCTTTCAGGGTCCAGATATTTTGGACAGATTACCTGCCCTAACATCAAATCGGACAGTTGCCCTATGACATTGATGGTTGGGGCATATCTATTGCACCTTCCTAGGTGCCTAAAGCACTTCTCTTTGATCAACCTATTGTAGATAAGCACATCTTTTATGGCTTGGAGAAGGGGTATCTTCACACATAAATGTTTCAATTCTCCCAAGAGTTAAGTTTTTTCTGGGGTAGGCTGGATTGTTGCAGATAGTCTCTCAGGAAAGGGTGGAATTTTTTTAGGTTCAGTTTCCTCTTTATCTTCCTCAACCTCCCTAGGTGGAGGCTGGCTATCTGGGAAAACTTTCCCAGATCACAAGTTAATTTCCTAAATCTCCACAGCATAAGTCGGGCATGATGGTTCCCCACTATACACCTGCTGAGCCTATCTGTTGTTCGGGTTCGGATTTGGTTGGGAAGGCATCTGGGGTTGCTTTGGTGGAGCAAGAGGTAATGGTTGTGGTTGGGTAGGTGGTGGACGCAAAAGTGTGGGAGGAGAGTTGTATTGGTGCCTCCACCCCTGATGAGATGCATTCCACTGAGGCTGCGATGGAACATAGGATTAAAATGAATGGGTGGCTAGTTGGGCATGGTATGGAGAGGTGAATGACCAAGGAGGAGGTGTGGACCAGGAAAGATGAGCAGGGGGGCCCAGGAAGGTATGGAAGTGACTTGGTTGGGGTTGTAGTATGCTTGAGATGTCCCTTACATCCCCTGCTGATATGGTCTAGGTCCATGTGGCCTCCTTTGGTTTATGTAATAGAGTTGTTCGGTGACTCCCTCAGCCCCTTGATATACAACTTTAAGTCCGGGTAAGGAAGGACACTTGTCCATAGAATGATTTTCTTCACAGACTGAACAAACTTCTATAGAGTTCAATGGGAATTCATTCCGAGGATGCCTCCTGGTGCATCTAGGGAAAAAAATGGCCAAAGCCCTCTCTACTTCCTCTTGTTTCCTTTTGATATGTAAGGTATCCATTTGCATGGCAAGAGTCTGCAACATCTCATTCTTGAAGTCTTCCAACATGTTTCCAATTTTTCCTTTAATGGATGAGCTAGAGGAAGAGGTACTGGCGATGGGTTGACTCCCCCTACCTTTCTTTCTGGTTGCTCTAGAATGGTTTCTAAAAATAGCCTTTATGTCCTCATAGGATAGTTGGTAGATGTCTCCTCCAGCCAGTAGATGGAGGGTGTCTAAAATGTCTTCCCGAATTCCCTTGAGCAGGACCAACTTCAGAGACTCAGGGTCAAGTGTACACCCAACCCTTTTGTAACTGAGCTAGAACCTCTTTTCATAGTTCTCTAGGGACTCATCACTTCCTATGGTCATTCGAAAGATTTCTTCTTTAGTATATTTTGACCTACAATAGTCTCGATACTTCCTGTTAAAGGCTTGTTGCATCTGAACCCAAGTTGTGATGCTATTTCCAGGTAATCCCATGAACTAGCGCAGGGCTGCATCCTTGAGAGTAGAAGGGAATAGTTTCAACTTTTGCTCATATTCTACATAGTCATAGGTTCGATAGAAAACAACAAACTCAAACAAAAAGGTGTTAGGATATTCCGTAGTCAGACCATGGAAATGAGGTAGGTCAGAAGGGCTTATATTATTCATTTTGGTGTCCCCATTGGTCTCCTGAATGGGAAAGGTACCCTCTATTCTCTCTCCATTCCCTCTAGCATTTCTATGTTCAGCCATTGGCTCCAAAGGAATGTTCTTCTTCTTCCCGTATAGTTTCTTCAAATATGTTCGGTTGTTCACCTAAGGGTTCCTCTTGATCGTAGCCACCTAAGAAGAGAGAAGTTTGGCTGTGTGAAGTAGTGGGGGTGTTGGGAAAAATTTTTCCTGAATTATCTCTATTCCTACGAGGCATGAAAGGAAATATTTTTGGTTGGTTTTTGTTTCTTTTTCCCCACACTGATAGTACCTGCAAAACTGAAATTGATTGAACAAAACAAATTGCAACTAACTGAAATGAACTTGCTTGAAATGAAATTTGCAGAATTGAAAAGGAAAGCAAGGAAATGTAGAACTTGAAAGGAAAGGAAATGACTATTCTACTCTTGCTGAAATGAAATTTGCAGAATTGAAAAGGAAAGCAAGGAAATGCAGAACTGAAGGAAAAGAAAGGACTAGTCTACTTTTGCTGAAATAAACTATTAGCAGAATGTTGCAATAAAAAAATAGAAGAAAGCAGTAATCACAGAATACTCTAATGCTTCCCCAGAAATGGTGCCAAAAAGATGGTGAGCACTAGTATTGCAGCAATAATGCTACAACTCTTGGGCTACCTTCTTTACTCTTATCAACCCGGTAGTTTGTAACAAACTTGGAAGCAACGGTGTTGTATGCACAAGTACTAGTTCTTACTGCAGGTTGTCACTTGGTCAGTCGGCACAAGATCACTAGGAGCTCAAGCCAACTTCTATGGATTCCATAAAAAGCTCTATATGTGATGAAAGGTGAGAAAGACTACTCTACAGATACTACTTTAACTGCAAAAAGGAGAAAGACTGAAATGTAAAGCAAACCAAGTAAATCCTACTTAGCCAACTAATCCTACTTTTGCAGAAACCACTATGAAAACCATGAAAAGAATGCCATCTAACTATTCAAAGAAGTAGACAACATCTAACTAAGCTATTTCTGGAAGTAGATGAGCAAAAAACATTTTTTCGGATTTTCAGTTATTTTTATGTGAATTTGACATGTATGTGATTTATTGTTTGTGAATGTGGCAACGAATAGGTGGTGTTGAAAGGAAGTTTTGGGGCTTGAGAGGATGCAGGATGGTGTGGTTGGGTCCTAGGAGGTCTCAGGTGGCCTTCTGGAGGCTTTTCCACACTCGACCTTCCAAAGAAAGCCTACAGGAAAATCTACAGGAGGACAAAGGAAATCTACAGGAGGAAAAACAACGTTCTACAAGAGGCCTACAAGAGGAGACCGAGAGAAGTTTTTGCTATTTTAAGGGAATGAGAGTGGGTGGAAAAGGTGAATGAAGGTTGGAATGAGGTTGTATGGCACCTAGCGTCTACCAAGAATCATTAGGAGAGAGAACTATGATTGGATTTTCTCAAGGAGAGAGGAAGGAATTCTATGGAAAATGTAGGAAACTAAGGCAGAATTGAGGGGAGACTTGGGCGACCTATAGGGCATGGATCAGATGGAGTATGGGATGGATGATAAGCTAATCTCTTGTTAGAAGATATCTGCTGCATAGACAATTGATAGTCAACCAATGAGATGAAGCAAGCGATGAAATAAGTGCATCTAGGAAAACAAAGTTTTGCATCAATTTAATCTAAACTGTGATCTATGAAAGGAAATGTTGATAACTGCTACAAGAAAGGAAAGCATGGAAGAATACTATGGTCAATATATAAGTGAGCATGATGGAGAATTTCTGAAACAAAGAAAACTAGATTATTAACCAACTAAAAAGTTGTAAACACTAGAAGTCCTATGAATGAGGAAAATCTGTGTTTTTGGGGCAGCAAGAGGGTCTTTGCCTCGGATCATGGTCCCAAAGGGAGGAGGAGAGGCCAAGGAAATTTTGCTATCCTTTTGAATCTTTTCTTTACCACTGCTTAACCTGTTATAGAAAAGCAGAAATGGAAGCAAACTACTGAATCATCAAAAGCAACCTATTCTTAACCATGAAAGAAATACATCTAACAACAATCTAATCTACAACTGAAATAAAACATACAAATACAAGTAAAGAGGAGCTTGGTTGCTTGAATTGGTCCCTAACCCAAGAGCTTCAACCCTTTGAGGTAACTCAGTGCTAACTCAAAAAGGATTCCATCTTTATTTCCAAAATAATAACAAGATTACATGAAACTGTCAAAATAATAAGCTTGAAGTTGAGCAGAGTTTACATAAGAAAAAGTACAACAAAAATCTGACCCTAGTGAGGCCCTAGGCCTCTCTACTTATACAAATGAAGCTACCAATAGCTTCCTTAAAATCAGGGAGGCTTGGCTCCCAAAACTCGAGATAGTCATCAGTCATCCTCCACTTGCTCGACTGCCTGCTAATGCATGACTTGGCTGCTTGTACTCCGAGTTGAATGAAGGGGAATTCAAAGTGAGGAGTAATAAATGAGGGGGAATCCCTCCTATAAGTCCTCTCCTTTGTCCACTTTGAGTTATTTCTACCATTTTTCTATTGAATCCTTGACTTTGACCACAAAATTCATCAATAATCTGCACTAAACACATATTAGACCACATGGCATCATAACTAACTCAACTCACTCTATAAGCATAAATATAATTAGAAAATCATACAATAAGCTAAGAGAATGGTTGATTTGACTAGGTTAGGAGGTAAAATGAGCCCATATAATTACCCATTGATGAGGCTCATCAATGTGATGAGGAGGTTTTGAAGCGGATGGTGACTTGCATCAATTACAATACATAATATCATGATATTTTGGATTTTTCATGAATCGTTGAGGGAAGGCATACTCATGCTCATCATATAAAATTTTCATTACATGTACATAGATAGTCATCTACAGATATAGACCCATGATGGGATGACCATCTGTGTAAAGCCATCGTACAGATGATTTAGTACTTTCTTGAAATCGTAGCCCAGATGGATGAAACTAGATCCGGGGTATTCTATCTCATTCAATTGTTTGCTCAAGTATGAGTCTAAGCATGTGAATATGTGATTTGAAGTCGAACATGGGAAGACATTGTCTCATTACCAACCAATGATGTAAGCTGTTAAGAGATGCGAGAGAGATCACTGATAATGATAATGATTCTTATGGTACTGCAATACATTTTCCATGGTGTGAATAGATGTTTTGATGTCGAACACCATACAAAATCTTTCGGTCGAAGGCCAATGATGTCAACCTATCATTTGAAGTGAGAAACTTTCCATTGATGTATGCAACTACCAAGGTATTGAAAGGGTGTTTCTAAGTCAACTTCTTGGATAATGTGTTGTTGTTGACAAGAAGTGACTCATCGCAGGAGGGCCTTGATGTATCGCACATCAACGACGCAAAATGAGTGTATTGATTTTTGGAGACAGAATGTGACTGACAACACAAGGTTTAGGAATGGCAGTCATGAAAATGAAGGTTTATGAGTATTGCAAAGGATAAAGTTTAACTAAGTGACTACTCTTGAACATGTCGGCGACATTAAATGAATTGGCAGCATTGACCCAAAACCAAAGCAATGGATGGTATGATGGACCATAGGTATGATAACCATCAAGAAGATAACCCAACCCAAGTAGTCAGAGAGATGAAGTGAAAGTGTCATGTTCAAGAGCGACCTGCTACCATAAAGAGGTTTACCCTTTTTCCCATTTTCTCCAGTCATTGTTGACCAGTACCTCTTTACTTTTTATCAAGCTTGAGGAGGATAACATATGCTTGTTTATAATTCCACCCTTCAGGTGAATCCATCGCTATGTAATGTTTTAACGAGTTTAGCAAAGGTGAAACTCAGTCTTGTCATGATGGACAAGTTTGTCACTATTTGATGTTTTAACGAGTTCAACGACAATGATAACTTGGTCCTTTTCATGTTTAGATAGTTTTAAAAGGAACAAAAAGAAAACTCCACAAGTTCTTTTTCGTAGATTTGTCTCTCAAGTCCAAAAAAGCATAAAATAATACGAGAGAGAACCTATTGACCATGTTCGATCAATGTATTCCTGTTTTGTAAATAATCTATCTCAGGCTGGAAAAGGGCTAAACTTATGCTGAGTATATGTCATTTCCAATTCGTTAATGAGATGAAAAGGACAAGTGCTTGACAATCTTTTCATATTTCGAGAGTCTGAAAAGAGCTTAAAGAGGACTCCACTTAGAGGAACGAGTGGTGTCTATGATAGCAACTGGTTCCGATGATGTTGGAACTTCTCAAAACATGTTGATTTATGTGAAGAGGTCGGCTAATAAGACCACTCATTGCAACTATTCCCCAGGAAATGGAAAACAACAAAGGGAAAGCGTATGATTGGCCAAGCCAATAGTGACGATGGAAGGAGAAAAACCAAGTCTCATCTGATGGAAGAGTCTGATAGAATGGAAATCACGAGGGTGAAAATGGATATGGGTTCATTTTTACACAAGCTTGAACCATAGGGAACTATGCTTGGATTTAGTTTCATGTTTACACAAGCTTGAAATGGAAAACTATTCTTGGATTTAGTTTCATGTTTACACAAGCTTGAAACAAGAAAAAACTATGCTTGAGAATGGTTTACATGCCCCCAGCATGATGACTCGATTCTAGGTGCATGCACCCAAGCTTCATTGCATTCACCAAAGTAGACTATTCGTGGCTATTAGGTGGATGGAATGAAGGTTCATTTATGAGATCAAGTGAAAGAATCGACTAGGATTTTATGAGATCTAATCAAAGAATTGAATTGGAACTTTGCTCCAGGGGACCTTGTTTTATTTTTTAGTGAGCTTGACACAAGACAAGGAACTATGCTAAGATTCCTTGTTTCATTTTTTAATGAGCTTGACACAAGACAAGGAAATATGCTCTAATTCCTTGTTTCATTTTTTAATGAGATTGACACAAGACAAGGAACTATACTCAGATTCCTTGTGTCATTTTTTAACGAGATTGACACAAGACAAGGAACTATGCTCTAGGGGACCTTGTTTCATTTTTTAATGAGCTTGACATAAGAGAAGGAACTCTTCTCATATTCCTTGTTTCATTTTTAACGAGCTTGACACAAGACAAAGAACTATGCTCTAGGACCTGTTTCATTTTTTAATGAGGTTGACATAGTAAAATAACTATCCTCATACCCTTGATCATGACCCATAAGAGATCATGACTTCCAAGAGGTTCTCATCAGATGGGAGAACAATGCTCTGAAAGGAGAGATCTGGTTCCAATGCCCCTAGCACATAATGTACAACATCACAGAATTGATCTTCCATTGATGTAGGCATGGAATAGGTTGCCACATAATTAACCCGTGGGGGGGAAGATACCATTCGGACAAAAGGACCATTTAGGGAAGATGGTTGATTGGAAGCCATATTTGGAGAAGGAAATGAAAGCTGGTCAACAGTGACAATTTTTCCTTCATGCAGAAAACACATCACTCGAAAGAGTGTTGAAACAATAGCTCCCATGTCATAAGCATAGTCGCACCTAAGAAGTAAATTTTAATCCAAAGGGCCTGGGACTACCATCACATTGAGATAAACAATTTTTCCTTCCAAAGTAATAGGAAACTGAGGAAGGATCCCTAATGGTTGACTGGTTCCTCTGTTAAAAGCCAACAGATTTTTGGTAACAAGCAGAAGTGGTGGTGAACCGAGCTCTTGCCAAGCAGTGGAGGAAAGGATACTCACATATGCACCTTAATCTATAATAGTGCAACATACAATAATATTATAAACCTGTACTATTATCTAGAAAGGCACATAATAAGGAAGACGACATCCTGCCAGTCGATTCCAATCAAAGGAAGTGACCAGACTACTTGGAGGGGGTAGCATAAGAACGGGAGAATTACCCCCTTGAGGTACGAGAACAGGAGGATTTTCCTCTTGTCTTGATGGAACAGGAGGGTAGCCTCCAAGCTCGTTTGATAATGGAAGAAATGAAAAGAACTTGAGTGGTATCATACTCACTCTCTATGGGAAAGGTACGATTAAATGAAGGTGAAATCAGGTCAACTGTTTCCTCGACATGTGGTTGGTCAGGAATAGACTCATGGGATTCACATTCAGTTAGAGTGGGTTTGACCGACTGTTGATTTGGGTTAGTCACTTCATCAACTAGTGAAGGATTAAGGGAAAGTATCTTGTAACCAGATGGAAGTCACTGCGAAGAAACAGGATGATTATCAAACACTTTTCGGGCTTCATCCAGATAGGGACAAAGGTAAATGGGGTGATTCCCTTCACATAACCTACAGGGAAACTTAACTTTACCCTTCTTTCCATGACTTTACTACCGCTAGATAATGGTGTCTCACCAACATGATCTCTAGAAGTTGATGACATAGGGTGATGTGGATGAGAAGATCATTCTTCTAAGACCTAAGGAATACCAGAACAATTTTGAAGAAGATGGTCTCCCGTACGAAGTTTGCATGGATATTGAAGTTTGTGAGGCTTATCGGGCGGTTTCTCATCAGAATTTTCATTCAAAGAAATGGTTGCTTGGTTGCCCCCTGTTGGATTTTCTTCTTCTTCTTCTTCTTCCCTTTCTTCTTCTTCTTAGCCACCTGGTTACTAGTACTAATACTTTCACCAGGAGAAGAGGAAGAAGGGGAGGAATAAAAAACCGAGGAAGAAGGCAAAGGGTCAAATTTATGATCAACTGGAGGTTTATTTTTTCTAGTTGGAGGAGTACTTGACTGTGGAGAAATCATGACATTTTGAACCAAGGAGGTTGAAAACAACCAAACTCGCAAGCCAATGGTAAATCCAGAAAGGGATAATGTAGCCATAAGAAGCACTAATATTTCCGAAAGGAGGAAAAGAACTAGGATTCCCATCAAAAGGAATTCCTCGATCGGTGGTCTCCGGAGTTTTTTCCATATGTCTCAACCTAAGATCAACTAAGGAGTGACATGGATGATGTTATCTGCGATCAATTAATTCTATTTTAATCAAAATAACATAACAAAACAAAAGAGGGATAATCTAGGCAAAAGGATTACCAAGCAATTGTGAACTACAATATACTAGCTCATTAAACCAAGGACTTAACATATGTGCAGGAAATATCCCCGAATGTTGTGTTCGGTGTATCACAGTGTACAAGGCGACTGACTCGGTTACCTAAGGATGGATAGCAACCTAATGTAGTCCTCCCATATATACCTGAAAGTACATGGAGGCCCAATCCGTGTTAGTGTTAAATAATTCAAAACCACACACTGAGAGCATTCCTTTATACTTTATGTACTGTAACATTTCCCTATATACCCAAAGGTACGTGGACGAGCTACAATATACTCATATATGTGGAATGAGTTATCACACTCGGAATGTATTGCAAACAAGTTAGCGATGGCTGCTATGTTTTACGACACTGAAACATGTCTCTAGCCTAGAACCTCTAAATGCTTTGCGTTAGGTGACAATGCTCCATTAGGTTAATTGAGATTAATTTTAAGTTGATCTTGATTAAGAATTTGTCTTTGAAGGTTCACTGCGTGAGTCTTTGAAATTCCTAGAATGCAACTAATATGAGAAGCATTATTTTTATTCAATTTAAACAATGAAAACCTTAGCTAATAGGGATAGAGCAATCAATTCTTTTAATCAAAAAACAAAGACCACATCTAATGCAATTTCCCTAAACTATTCTTGTGAGCACACACAAAATTTTTCAATGCATGATGCAATTTTTTCTTTTCAATTCCCTTAATGTTGAGATGAACAAAAAGAAACTAATGCAAATACAATCAATCAATCTTTTTGCAAGAACAAAGACTTTACGACAGTTCCTTTTTGAAAGAAATTAAGACTTTTACGACACTTTATTTTGAGCAAGGATTAATTGACTATAATCTAACTTTGACAATGAATTGATAATCATAAAGAAATCATTTAAGAAACACTAAACAATCAAGGCCAAAGTAGGGCTAGGAAAGGAAATACAAATTGATTTCAGAGACACAACAATCATTGATCTTTCAACAAGAAAAAACATAAGGAAATTTGGAACAAAACCAAGCGAAAGGTGTGATTTTTTACTTAAGGAGGACCAGCGTAGCCCTAAATGGGAGACAATGCACTTTAGAGCATTGTCATCAAGCTAAGGGTGCTCTGTAGTGCACTGTGTCTAGACCAAGCCTGCACTGGTGACAAAGAGGCCATTCAAGGGACACTCATGCACAATTTTTACCAAAAAACACTTCAAAAAGGTTGAAATAAGATCAATGGAGGCAAGTAAAGTCTACTAGGGTGTACTAGGATGAATATAAACTACCCAGAACAATGATCATTCCCCAGCTGAGTCACGAAACGAGAGGTTCTGGGTTCATTCCCCAGTCGAGTCACCAATTTGTTATGTGGAATTTTGCATCTATGGATAAACACAACTTCCCTAAGTGGGTAGCTACACTTATAACAATAGATTTAAAGAGTTTAACCTTTTCCTATATAAGATAAATAAGACAAGGGACCTACTTGTTATCTTTCACTCCCCTTTGTATCCTTTGAATAGCTCTCGTCGCTCCTTCTCGAACTGAATCCGCTTGATAAGTACCTGCAATCATAAATAGAGGGAAAAAACCATTAAAAGCAAGAGATCTATCTACTATAATCTAATGGAATCAAAATAATTTACACATATAATCATCATACATAAAGACAAGAATATGGGAAAAGGCGTAAACAACTTTATTAAGTAGAAGGAAGAGTTACAACCAAAGAAGTCTGATCCCATGTCACTCACCCAGCCTGAGTTCCATTCTTCAACACACCAAAAGCACAACATTTTGGTAGCATAACAATATTTTCTTACAATCTCAAACCTCAAACCAACAGTATCTCCTCACAAATTCTTCAAAGCACAACCCCTGATCACTATGATGAGTGCTCAATTTATAGGGAAATGGAGGTGGTTTTGTCATAAATTGGGCATTGAATGGCTTTCCAATTTGGGAGTTAGTTTCTATGGAGGAAGGGATGAAGTATAGGAGGTTATTTGATTCATTCCCTATCCAATTTCGAGCTCATAGGAGAGGATAATAGATGGGAATCTTCTAGAATGGCCTAGAATGAAGGAATATTCCCATAACCCTATGAATATTTCGCTCAATCTCACCCAACACAGGTCAAAGTGGGCCTAGGTGCTCTGCAGAGAAGGCTTGAATGGGCCTAAGTGCTCTACAACGCATTTACCCTTGAGCAAGGCTGCACTGGTCCCTCAAAGAGTCATTTCAGGATGTCTTCATGCCAGGAAACTCTCAGGAATGATGGCATTCAATGTGATGAATTGTCTAAGGCATGTAACAACTGAATTAGGGTTTGATGAGCCCTAAATGTATTTATCTGAATGATGGGAGTGATGTGCCCAAAGAGACCTGTAATAGTTGCTTCTCGGTACTTGTCTTCTGTGCTTCTTGCGAGCACTGATACATGTTTACTACATGCCCAAAGCTTAATGCCTCATCCAGCGAAGCATCTTCACCATTGTCAATATCTCCTGGCTATCCCTGTGCACTACTCACTACATCAAGTGCACGGTTTCATACTGAGCCTGCAACTCACTTCCAGTCCGAGCAAGACCTTTACGATTGATCATCTTCATGAAATGAACAGAAATCATTGTTCGCGCACTGTACGAGCTGGAACATTGAGCTCTGTGCAATTTTAGTTGGGAGACGATTACTACCTGATGACATGCTTCCTTTTCTCTATCTGGGCAGTCAACTACTTGCAAATATGTTAATGGTTCGTTGCTTGAGCTCATACACTTATGTTGTCAAGTTTTTGACAAGATGAGTAAGGGTTTCAATATCACTTGTTTCCTTGTCTCTACCCTTGCTGGCCGCAGCCTTGGGCTTCCTGCTCACGTCTTTGGAGTCCTTTGCTAGTTCATCATGCTTGATGACTCCAATCACATGCAAGTCCTTTTCAACAACAATTACCTCTTTTCAATTTTCTAACAGTCTTGGTTTCGCAGCTTGCTTGACAAACTACACAATCCTGGTTGGAAATGCAGACGTGAAGTAATTGACATTGATGGAGTCATGAGGCTTCGAGTCTACTAGAAAATTATTCAATATGTGTAGAAACCTCTAATTGAAATCTTTTACATTCTCTTTTCCCACCACCTTAAGGCTTCCCAATTCTTTGAGTAACATGGTCAGGGTCTTGTCATGAGAAATTTTTTCTAGAAACATATGTTTGAATATACCCTAATTCTGTAAGGAGTTGACAGGAAGGCTATGATACCATGTAGTTGCGTGACCATGCAAGGTACATGGGAACAATCTACATGCAACTTCATCGTAGCATACCTCATGTGTTTGCAGTTGTAGGTAGAAGTTGTCTAAGTGATATTTTGCCTTGAACTTGTTTTCAGGGTCAAAATTTGTGATCATCCTCTTCGACCGCTTTGGCATCTTGTTTAAAGCACCCGGGAGAGCCAGTGGTCCCTGAGTCATCCATTCCAGATTTTGGTCAGCCATTTCTTCTTGCTCTTCGTCCTCCTCCTCTTCTTCAGAATCTGATGCTTCTGGCTTTGAGCCTTTGGTTCATCTCTGGCTCCACCTCCTCCGCTTCCTTTCTTTCTACCTCCTGTACTGGAGTCTGAGCCCAAGATCACGAGGGTTTCTCATTCTCCTTGTTGGAAGACCGCAGGTTCCTCTCCATTCTCAATAGATTTTGTGGCAAGAAATTCTTCTTCCACTGATGATACAACAACCCCTGTGGGATTGGTTTTTGTCTTTCTTAATGTGTATGGAAGATGTTGGATTCCTGGGATTAGTCCGACTACTTTCGTGAACTGGCGGGTGATGGGACAAATGGAGCCAAGGTGCTGATATGAAATTTCATGTTCAGTCTTGGGACGTGAGGAGTAACCAGCTGCAGAGTCACGCATAGGTGAGAGGGAGTGTGAGTTACTTCCTTGACCAGATGATTGATGAGTTGGTGTGAGAAGAAATTCTGCCATAAACAACTAGAGGCCCTCCTAGTGCCAAAAATGTTGACAGTGCTGGACCCACCAACATTCACAGAATCTTCTCGGTATGAAGTCCCAACTTGACCTCACAATGTTTGGTGTAGGAGTCCCGTCTGGCATCATGGCCCGGTTTCCATTATCTTAAATGTTTGCCTTATCTCTTGCTTGTCATCACAAGAGAGTGGTCTTATTTGTCTTCGAAAAGTGGGGTTCGCATGCCTGGTGAATGCTAGTGTTACTTGTGTCGAGGTTCTTTCACAGCAAAGAGAGAGGGTGGGAGTGAATCTCAAGTCAGATGGGAGGAAGCCCCAACTCTGTTAAAAACACACAAAACGACAGGAAATGCACAAATTCTAGAAGAGAAATCCACATGGATGTGGAAGTCGCAACAAACAAAATTAGATAGCATGTACAACACCCAATAGGGTAGTCCACGTGAGTGCAACGGTCATTATAACAAGTTTACATGAAAGGTTATGTCTGATGTCTAGGGAGGTAACAAACACGGGCAGGGAAACATTAACAACTTATACAAAAAAAAATCATTAATATATGTATTAGAACAGCTAAATGAGTTCAATCGTTTAACACAAGTTAAAGTAACATGTATTATAAGTGTTCAAGATTAATTCTTACAAACTGTTACAACACATGTGTGAAAACGTGTTTTCCTGTGAACATGCTTCTGAATTAAGCGAACGTTCCAAGACACATTGATGCACCATACATCACTAACCCTGTATATGGGGCATTGGAGCCACTACTCACTCCTTAAATAAAAGATTACATACTCTCAAGGCTATGTGGGAGGAGCCAAGGTAAAAATTCCTTTGCATGTACAAATGACGGGGTATTTATAGCCAAGGGTGAAACTGGCCCTTGTGACTATTTGACATCCCTCATGACTATTTGACTTTCATGAATTCTCATATTACATGACTCTTCATATTACAAGTGGGTCTCTTTGACTTACACGCTACATTACATTGATTGAAAATAGTATGGCCCATAGTAGTGATGTGGCTGACATGACTCATGACATGACTCAACATGAAATTGCTAGTATGTTCATGCTGTTGGTGGTGTGCGTGTCGAGCTGCAGTGTTGTTGAGTGATGGTTGTCCTCTTGGTGTATCACAACTTCACCTCCTCATGGCAACGTGTGCAGAGCCCTCGATGGTCATTGGGTTCGCTTGATGTTACGTGTGTGCATTGATCTTCACTTGTACTTTGGCATTCTTGACATGTTCATCTGTTCACGAAAATATCTCCTCCCACATTTGTTCGTTTGTCCGATCGTGAACACATATTTGCATGGTCGTTCGTTCGTAAAAAAATATCCTCACTTGCATCATTTGTTCATCTATTCGTTCATTTGTGAACACATATCCTTGCATGCATCATTCATTTCTCCCTTCACGAACACGTCCTTTTGCATGTACTCTCCCTGTTCATCCCATATGTCGTTGCATCATGTTTATTCTTGTACTTGTATCTACATTCACTCATGACAAGATGACATCAAATCCATAAACCTCTTAGTCTACCATGATGCATGGTCGTTTGCTTTTGGATGCAGGTGATCGGGAGAGAGGCCAAGGTTGCGAAACTACATGAGGCAAGTTTCAAGTTCGGATGTGAGCTCCGAGCACTGCTGGTGAAAATTACGCAGAGGTCACTAGGCAACTGAGATGGACAATCTGGATTAGCAGTGACTGTTTGCGGAACCTAGCTCGGCTAGAGGGAAAATCTACCCAATTTCTAGAGGGAAGCAATTTGGGCAGTAGAGGGCCTTGGCAACAAAAATTGCGCAATTCCTAGAGGAAGCTGGCAGGGGGCTGCAGGATGGCTTGGCAGCAAAAACTACACAATTCTTGGAGGGATCTAATGGGAGGAGAGGTTGCAGGAGAAAAAAACTACGCAATTGTTGGGAGGTTGACCTGTTGAACACCTTTGCATAGTTTCCGAGCTAAGCAGGATGTTGGGTTGCTAAGGGCTTGCTCATGAAATCTGCACAGTTTTCTGGGTGAGCTGTCGGCCGACTGACTGGGTGACTGGCTAGAAAAACTACAAATTTTTTAGGGGAAATAGGGATGAATACTTGGTGTTTGTCCAACCTATCTACGCAGTTTTTTCAGTTAGCGAAGCGTGCAAGGTATGTAGCCTCTGCGCAATTTCTGAAGGGAGTGAGTCTCGAGGTCACTTCTCGGGCAAAATCTTTGCTAGACTAGCAGGAGGGTTGGTTGATTAGCTTGTGGTCAGCGTATATTGAAATGGATTGTTGGAAACTTCTATGTTATTCTTTGTGATAGTCGATTGAGTCGATTGTAGGGAGGAGGTCCACCTATTAGAGGGTGATTTGGTCGTCAGCACTTTGGTAAAATGACTAAGTGTGTGAGCGAGTGAATTTGTGCATATGTGACCTTGTGAACACACACTCAACATAACTTGATGACAAGACACCTCAAACCAACAAGACAACATATGCTCAACATGACTAGCTGACGGTGCGAGCAACAAGCGGGACACTTGTGATGGATCATTGAACGACTGCGACGACGCTTGCGTGAGAGTGCATACTACTTCGTGTGTGAGTGTGATGGATGTTTACATAGTGCACACAACATGTACATAGGAAGCGAAGACCTTGTGCACGACCAGAACATGGTCGTGTTGAAGGTGTTGGACCCACCAACATGTCAAGCAGATCTCCCTGGTAAGAAGTCCCAATTAGATATCATATTGTTTGGTGTAGGAGTCCCAGCAGTGGGTCATAAGGTAATGCCTTCACCACGGTGTTGCACAAAGGCAAGTAGAATCTCTGTCAGTAGCAAGGGTGTGACTGATGTAGTGATTCAAGGAAGGTGTATGAGAGGTTCAAACACTTTAAAGGGGGAAGGAGGTGAAGGTGAGTTCCAGATTGAAAGGGATTAGTCCCAACTCAGCTAGGAACACACAACACAAAGGACATGCACAACTTTCGACGGAGTGGTCCACTCAGATGCGGCAGTAACATCATACAAGGTAAGATAACACATATAACACTCATGGATCAGTCTGAGACAAGTGCGACAGTTGTTATAGAAATGTTCAAGTGAAAGGTTTGTCCGATGTCTAGCAGAGCAGTCGACACGAATGATGACAACATTAACAACATATGCAACACATTAACAACAAGATTCATATAATTGCATGTGAATCAGTTCATACACAAGTACGCAAATTAAACAACACACATCATTAAAGCAACTCGAGCAGTCCAACTACAATAACAACACATGCATGAAAATGTGTTGGCTCTTATTATATAAAGAAATGTAAGTCACAATCATACAATACATCTATGTAAACCTACTAGTCCCAACAGTGGAACATTATAGCCACATCTGCCTGCTCCTCCAAAGAGATGTACTAGCTCTGTGCAGTGGAGAAGCCAAGGCGAGTTACAATACTGTCAAAGCCTTCTTCAAAATAGTCTTAGCAGAAGCTTGGCTGACGAAAAGCCTATACAATGAGTTATGAGGGACTATTTATAGCAAAGGGTGGGGTCACCCTTGACATTCCCCTTTGTGATAGTTCAACTACCCTCATGATTCTTCACCTACTCTCTCACTATTATGTCCAACTATTGACACTTGACGTACACTTTACATGACTCAACGTTATAATGCATATGTACTCATGTGAGATAACATGGCTTGAGAAAGCCAAGCAAGACATCACTGACACTCGGTCCGTTGTGATGAGACCAACTCTTTGACATGCTTGTGATGGCGAAGGTGGTGAGCTGATGCCAAGCTTGGTCATCCGTGATGTTGTGCATGCACCTCATGGTGACATCTTGCTAAAGTGAACTCTTGCCTCCGTTTCTAAGGTGATGTTGTGCATGCACCTCATTGGTTTGACCCCTTCATCCAACTCATCTGCTAACATGCACATGGTCTTCCTGGGTGCGGCTGAGCCGAAAACACATTGATGCATAGTGTATGTGTTGATCTCCAGGTGTGTGTTGGTGATCATGCGCATCAACTTACTGAAGTACATGTTAGCTCTAGCTGGACTTGTTTCTTGCCTTTGCCTTGGTGAGTGTGTTGAAAGGGTTGGATTGCATGTGTGCACTCAAGGACATGCATGATGCTAAATCCCTTGCATGTGATCAATAACAATGCTCACCGTGTCTACTCTGTGTCAGCTGCTAGGATGGATATTTAACTTGTATGGGTGTAGTTTCATTTGTGATTGCATGTTGCACTCACTGTTGTTCCTATTCCTATTGCAACTCATTCGTATATCTGTGCAACTTCATGTTCTTCTTGAGTTGCTGCTTCAAAACATGGAACTCCTTCTTTGTTCCATTCTCTGTCTTCGCACGATCTTCATGTTGCGCTGTCACCTCATAGTCAGAGTCTCCAAAGTTTCTTTCATCATCAATGGATCTACTTGAGCTTGCAACCTTATTCCACCTCTGTGTTGTCAACAACCCTGCACTTGCATTCATGTATGCTATCTTCAACTATTTTTCATGATGTTGCACATTGTGGTGTTGCTGATGTCATATCTTGATGTCCTTATCTACGAACAACTTGATGTCTTCGTGGGTAGGCAAGTCCAAAAACACTTGATCGACTGCATCCCCAAGTGTTCTTTGAACAATGTCTTCATCTCTGCTCTCCTGGAAAACATTGTACCTATACTTATTAGAGGTAGATGAACACCTGTGATACCTGGAGACATGGCAACACTTATGGAAAGAAATCTGTTAGTCGAAAACCAAAATGAACATGAGAACTGACTTGCAACATACCTGGGTGAATGATCATGAAGGTTGCGTAATTTTAGCTGGGGGGTTGGCAAACTGACTACCAAGACTGCACAAGGCACAATCTGGGCTGCTAGGAGACTGACTAATTATTGGAACTGTGAAATGGATAGTCCAGTCTGACTGTTGACTTCTAGGATTGTGCAATGCGTAATTCCAGCAGGGAAGGACTATTGGCCCAGGGAAAAATTTGCACAATTTCTTGGGCCAAGTAGCCACTGTCCTCTAGGAATGTGAAAAAACGTCCTGGAGGCTAGTTCTAGGTAGGAATGCACAAATCTAGAGAGGAAGATGAGCCTTCCTTCCCTAGATTGTGCAATGAAACCTTTGTGAAGGCAGAGTTTGGGCCAACGTTGGCCTGACTCGTCGACAAGAAACTTAAAGCAACTAAGACAGTAAATGCATGGTGACAGTAAGTGATAGAAAAAGTGATTCGAAGTGCATGAGAAACATGAATGAAGGATTCAACAAACAGATCAACATGCATGTGGATGGGGTAGTTTTCCAGTTGGGTGAATGTCTGTGCAAAACAATTTCATGCATGCAACAATAGTGAGATAGCAACGAAAATTGAAACCGAGCTAGGACAAGATACTATACATGTAAATGAAAGCAAGCATTCAAAAAAATCAAGCAAACAATACTCCCAGAAGTGAAAACAAAAAAAGCGACAGAAATGTAGCACAAGGCATGGGAAGCAGGCTTACCCCAAAACAACTGAGCTGAATGTGCCGACTACTCCTAGAAGTGATGTGGGATGTCAGAGCTACAAGGTTGATGTGAGGAATGAGCTCTGCAAAATCTAGTCGATGAGTTTTGATAACATCGAGGTTGTGACACACATGTTATGAATGTAGGGGAAGCGACACTTAGTGGGATGTTTTAGAATTTCTCCTTGCGTGTAGCCTCCAATTACTAAACATATATCCATGAAAAAAGGGATGCCTTTGATCCAGGTGGATGTTGGTGGCCACCCACCTATCCCATCTAGACCCCCATAACCGTCCCTTTCAATTTTTCAGTTTCCTTAATTATAGCGTAGTTTACTATTTTTAGTAGTTTTTCGGGTCCTAAACTTCCAGAGCCGTTTTTAGACCCTAAAAGAAGTTTTTTGGGAAATCTACTGCCAGCAATTTTTCTGTCAAAAAAATCATCTTTTTCATCATAGTCCTCGGAGAGATATTTCCAATGGGCTATCATGCGCGTCAAACGGAGATAATATGGCCAATTCACGACCCCGGGAAGTTGATGTACCAACTTACCCAAAAACGGGGCCCACAATTTGGCGTTTCATCTTCTAGGGTTAGGTTTTGGAATGTGAAGGGTTTTCCATTGTTTCTCAACAATAAGTAGGCCTTCGAGCCTCATTGTAACACAGTTCAGAACAGTAAAAAGGCATGTAGCCACCATATCTCTTCTCAGAGATAAGCTACCATCGCCCTAGCTGGTTTATTTCCATTTCTGTTTGTAAGCATATTTAAGTATTTTACAGTAATGAAATGAAGTATTATTTCCGCTGCATATCTGTCTTTATGATTTTCTTTGTATTTTATTGCATTCCTGTTTAAATCCGGATCAATGGTATCAGAGAGGTCTACCTTTTAAGGAATTTAGACTTCTGTGATCCATAGCATTGTTTAGATAATCTTCGGCAAAATCACATAACCAATCTTTTGTCGACGCGTTTCGAACCAACCAGTGTGGTTCATAGTCAGGACAAGTTGAAGAACAGATCCAGCTTAGCCTGTTTAAATAGCTAGAGCAGAGACACCAACGGTTACCTGGCCAAAGGTTGACTCAAGGAGCAAGGTCAAAATTAGTTATATAAGGTAAGAAATACATAAATATATCAATGATAAAATTATAAATAAATCAAAAATAAATAAATAAATATATATATATATATATATATATATATATATATATATATATATATATAAATTTAGTTAAAATTAAGTGTGAGATAACCAAATTAATATATAAATATATAAATAAAGTAATAATAAATTATTTATTTATTAAAAATATATAACTATATAAATAATAATTTATATTTATTTATTTATTAAATAAAAATAAATATAAAAGCAAAGGTAAATTATTTACTTAATTTATATAAATGGTATTATTAGTGAGGTAAATAAATATAAAATCATATATAAACATATAAGTTTAGTTATATTAGGTGGAGATAACTAAATATATAGATATATAAATAAAATAGTAAATTATTTATTTTTTAGTCAATAATAAAAACATATTTGTTTATTTATTAAATAAATAAATAAATATAAAATTAATAATTAATAATTATAATAGTAAATTATTTATTTAATTTATATAAATGGTAATTATTAGTGAGGTAAATAACTATATAAATTTAGTTATATTAGGTGTAAGATAATTGGGCAAAAGATAGTTATATTAGATAAATATTCCAATAAAATTATTAAAGTTAATTCTGTCATTAGGTAATTAAATTATTACTTATATGGTTTAAAAAGAGTTATAGAAGAACTAAATATAAAGGCATAAACAATTGACATTAAGGAAACAAAATGTCAATTGTTTATGCCTTTATATTTAGTTCTTCTATAACTCTTTTTAAACCATATAAGTAATAATTTAATTACCTAATGACAGAATTAACTTTAATAATTTTATTGGAATATTTATCTAATATAACTATCTTTTGCCCAATTATCTTACACCTAATATAACTAAATTTATATAGTTATTTACCTCACTAATAATTACCATTTATATAAATTAAATAAATAATTTACTATTATAATTATTAATTATTAATTTTATATTTATTTATTTATTTAATAAATAAACAAATATGTTTTTATTATTGATTAAAAAATAAATAATTTACTATTTTATTTATATATCTATATATTTAGTTATCTCCACCTAATATAACTAAACTTATATGTTTATATATGATTTTATATTTATTTACCTCACTAATAATACCATTTATATAAATTAAGTAAATAATTTACCTTTGCTATTATAGGTATTAATTTATATTTTTATATTTATTTTTATTTAATAAATAAATAAATATAAATTATTATTAATTTTATTTATTTAAATAAATAAATATAAATTATTATTTATATAGTTATATATTTTTAATAAATAAATAATTTATTATTACTTTATTTATATATTTATATATTAATTTGGTTATCTCACACCTAATTTTAACTAAATTTATATATATATATATTTATTTTTGATTTATTTATATTTTATCATTGATATATTTATGTATTTATTTTTATATTTATTTTTATTTAATAAATAAATAAATATAAATTATTATTAATTTTATTTATTTAAATAAATGAATATAAATTATTATTTATATAGTTATATATTTTTAATAAATAAATAATTTATTATTACTTTATTTATATATTTATATATTAAATTGGGTTATCTCACACCTAATTTTAACTAAATTTATATATATTTATTTATTTTTGATTTATTTATAATTTTATCATTGATATATTTATGTATTTCTTACTTTATATAACTAATTTTGACCTTGCTCCTTGAGTCAACCTTTGGCCAGGTAACCGTTGCTGTCTCTGCTTTAGCTATTTAAATAGGCTAAGCCGGATCTGTTCTTCAACTTGTCCTGACGATGAACCACACTGGTTGGTTCGAAACGCGTCGACAAAAGATTGGTTATGTGATTTTGCCGAAGATTATCTAAACAGGTCTACCTTTTCTCTTTTTTTCTTTGGATGTCCCCAACGAGGTCGGGATATAAGGAGTCAGGGCTTGAACTGATCGAACCTTTGCAAGACCAGCCTCGCAAATCATGATGATCTCCTATGGCGGATGAGAAGAAAAATGAGGGGGTAGGAGATCCTATCAAATCTTGCTCGAAGAAACCCTCGAGTGACAAAGGAACGCGATGATGGATAGCTTTTCCCAAATCCTTCAGCGGCTATCTAGAGGCGACACATCGGCTTCCAACAGCTACTCTGGAAATGCCACACCCTTTAAGGTACAAGTTAAATTTGAAATCCCCATCTTCGAGGGTCAAATAGATGCAGATGTCGTAGATAAATGGTTAAATCTGCTAGATGGGTATCTTTTTGTTCATGAATTTTCAAGTTGGGAAAAGATTGTTTTCGCTCTTCTAAAAGCAGCCCCCCACATCAAGGACTAGTGGGAAACCTACTGTGAGCAGAAGGATGAAAGTACAGGCTCACTATTTTTAGCCACACCCACTTGGAATGAATTCCGGGATGCCATCAAGGAGCAATACTACCCTGTCAAAAGCTATGAGGACAAATACATCAAATGGACCACACTGCGGCAGGGACAAGACCAAGATGTGCCTGAGTTGACAAAAATTTTTCATACCCTTCGCACACAATTGGGTATCAAAGATTCTGAGTTGCATCTGGTACTCAAATACCGCAGCTGCCTACAAAGATACATCCAGGAAGAGATGGAGTTCTTGAACATCTCCTCACTCGGCACAACATACCGATACGCTGTCAAAATCGAACAAAAGTTCAAACAGAAGAAGCGAGACTTTGGATCTACAAATTTGAAGCCCAAAGGACAAAGCCAAGGTAGGGTGACCTAAGAAAACCCCTCGAAGCCGCAAGAAAAGAACACCACCACGAAGCCGAAGAAGGACACAGGAAAGTGGCGTGAGTTCCACAAGAGTCCCACTCATAACACAAGTGAGTGTCGGACCAAGCAATCGCTGGTGGCCGAATTGAAGGCTTCCGAATCAGATGCATGTTCCGACCCTGAGCCAAAACCTGACAAGGGGAATGGCAAAGGGGAGCAAATCATTGATGGAGATCCCAGTGCCACTGTTGCCACTGCCAAGATCCAGAAAAATGAGCTCGAAGACCTAGAGGAGGGGGAGCGTCCTTTCCACTCACAAATGTGTGTGAAGGGTTTGCCACTGCAATTCATTATCAACAGTGGCAGCCAAAAGAACCTTATTTCAGCAGAGGTCATGAAGCGGTTGGGCCTATCGACTGCACCACACCCATAGCCGTACAGTATCGGGTGGCTTCATGAAGGATGAGATCTCAAAGTTCACTAGCAGTGTTGCCTTCCCTATAGCATCAAGCCCTTCACAGACGAGATATTGTGTGATGTTACACCTCTGGATGTTTGCGATGTACTATTAGGCCAGCCATACTTGTGGAGGCGACATGCTATGTATGAGTCAAGGCCTCGCGATGTCATTATTTCTTTGGGTAATTCATTATACAGGATACTGGAGGTAGCCCCACCTACTGCCACCTCTTTGATCACTGCCAAGAAAGGAAGCAAGCTCATCTCCCAGACTAGGAAATTCTTTTTCTGTCTGGTTTGCTCCCAAAGTAAGGGGAAGATCGTTGTTACATCCATGACCCCCGCAAAGGGTTCCTCCACACAACAATAGCAGCAAAGGGATACGATCATGACAGAACATAGGAAAAACCTCTCCTCACCCACAGGGGTACCACACAAGTTTCAGGTGGGCAACAAAGTTTGGTTACATATGTAGAAAGAACGCCTTACCAGAACCCATCATAAACTTAGACCACTCCAACATGGTTCTTACACTAGTACCAAGGCTACGGGAAACAATGCTTGGAAGCACAACATTCCTCCATTCCTTCGCTTGCACTGAGTTTTCCATGTGGACCATCGTCGACCATGCTTCCCACCATTTCTGGACACATCTGAGATTGCAGAACAGCTCACTAGAGACCCAGCTCAGCAGAAGCTTCCTCATCTCAGGGAGGAACTCAACGCAATGGGGACCATTGCTTCCTAAGGGGGGAGGAATGATCCAAGTGGATTTTGTTGGCCACCCACCTATCCCATCTAAACCCCCACAACTATCCCTTTTAGTTTTTCAGTTTCCTTAATTATAGCGCAATTTACTATTTTTAGTATTTTTTCGGGTCCTAAACTTCCGGAGCCGTTTTGAGACCCTAAACGATGTTTTTTGGGAAATCTACCGCCAGCAATTTTTCTATCAAAAAAATCATATTTTCTGTCGTAGTCCTCGGAGATATATTTCCAATGGGCTATCATGCACGTCAAACGAAGATAATACGACCAATTCGCGACCCCGGGAAGTTGATGTACCAACTTACCCAAAAACGGGGCCCACAATTTGGCGTTTCATCTTCTAGGGTTAGGTTTTGGAATGTGAAGGGTTTTCCATTGTTTCTCAACAATAAGTAGGCCTTCGAGCCTCATTGTAACACAGTTCAGAATAGTAAAAAGGCATGTAGCCACCACATCTCTTCTCAAAGATAAGCTACCATCGCCCTAGCTGGTTTATTTCCATTTCTGTTTGTAAGAATATTTCAGTATTTTACAGTAATGAAATGAAGTATTATTTCCGCTGCATATCTATCTTTATGATTATCTCTGTATTTTATTGCATTCCTGTTTAAATCTGGATCAACCTTTGCATGCTTCCTTGGGAGAAGTAGCCCATGCATTCAAGTCTGTTTTGCTTAGTCTCGGAGGAACCGGTCAACTCAGTTGCAAATGAAAGAGACTGCTTGACTGCTTGAGAAAAAGTGTGCATTTTTGGCTGGGCTGACTGCCTAGGAGGATTGTGCAATTTCTGGGCAGAGTAGCTAACTGCTGCCCAGATTTGCGCAAATCCTAGGCTGAATAGCCTGCTGCTGGGAGGGTTGGGTGGTAGGATTGCGCAATCCTGGAGCCTAGTAGGCTGTCAGAGAGGATTGCACAATTCCTGGAGGCAAGGCGATTTTCCCTCCAGAAATGTGCAATTTTCAAGGGGAAGTTGCTAAGCTTGCAGTTGGACCAAGTTCGGGTGAGAAACCTGTGAGGGGAATGGATCAACTGTGATCGACAAGCTGCCTTTGTGTGAGGAAACACTGAAGCTTGAGTACTTGATGCAGCAAGACAAAGTGATGTGTAAGGTTGGTAGGGAGGCTCCAAAACAAGCTAAGGAAAAATTTTGGAGGGTGGTTGTAGCCGCTATAACACTTGGTGACACAGTGGTAGAACTCTAGCTCTCTGCATAGACCTTGTTCGTGATATGCAAGTCTAACACCTCTGGAATTATTGTTCAGTTCTTAGCTCATCTTGGTTTCACATTAACTTGATTGTAAGATGTAGCGTCTGCCAAGCCCTTGGTCGATTGACACACATTCCAAGCCGAGGCAACACAGTTGTTTCGATTGGGGTTGAGGGGTATATAGGTGCATAAACAATATAGTCATCAGAGTCTTAGTTTCATCTTTGGTGTTGCTCCACTACCAACAGGCCTGGACAGTACCCTGGTGGAGTCACATAGGAACACAAGCATGGCTCCACTACTAGAGAGCCTGGTCAATAACCTGGCGGATTTACTCGCATAACCTCCCTACGCAGGAAGCCTTTCTCTTCTTTTGCCTTATTCATTTTTCATTTTTCTTTTTTCTTTTTTTTTTGACTTATCATTTTTCATTTTCATTTTCATTGTGCATAGCACTTACTCATTAAGGTGGAAGAGGGATCCAAACTTATTGAGAGCAAAGGAGGTTTTTCCAATAGAGAAATAGTTTATTATATATCTGACGTGCCTGTTAAGGTTTTCACCCTCACCTTACTCTACTTGACTGAGTTGACAAGGGTTAACCCAAAAAAACCGACTAGAGAAGGTGACACTAGTTAGTGCGCAAGAATTGTGCTTTCACCAAGGTTCACTTCAAACAATACGTATTTTCCTTCGACATATCGTGGTTTGATAGTAACAAGCTCATCACACAGAGGCAAGATGACAGATAACCAAGTAGTGATAGTTGTACTATCCCTATTGTACTTTACCCAGCTCGCTTCAAGAGTCATACATGGTTTCATGCAAAACTAACCTATGAATGAAACAAGCGAATGAACTAACAATAAAAAGAGAAAATCAAGAGCAGAAGAAAAAATGAAAGCGAAGCAAGTAAACAAAAAAGCAAGCAAACAAACAAGAAAACAAAGCACGCAAGAAAACAAGCATGCAAGCAAACAACTGAAAGAAAACACTACTCCTACTCCTACACTAATGGTACATGGGCCTGATACTTCCAATGCAGCAACCGGTGCATTGGTAGACCCATGTTGGTGAAGGCTTGGTCCACGAGCAACCCAGTTGTGTGAACTAGCAAGCAAGAAATATATAACAATGAAGATGAACACACTTCATGATTCAAAGTGCCCACGGGACATAAGTGAGTGCATGTGCATGATGGATGGTCTGCGGACTTATCATGGTGTTGTGTGACACTACGTGCAACTTTGAAGCATAAACACACTCTTGACTATGACATACAAGCAAATGAAAGAAACAAAGATAACTTGCATCGTGCACGAGTGTGTTATGAAACCAACTCAAGAAAAGATAGAAAAGATAGATCAACGCCTTAAAATTTAGCCTCTTCAAGGGGGCAACCTCCTTTACATTACATAAATGAACAATTCTTCGATGATTCAAATGAAAAAACCTCCTTTCTATATATAGGAGTCTAAGGAGTCACAATATAACCCAGCTGACCTAACAATAATAATATAAAGCCACAAAAATAACACTAGAGGGATTCTATGGGGCACAGTAATAAAAATATGGGTACAATAGGGGCACCACAATATTAATAAGGGATACAACTACAATAGTAATGGGGTAATCATTAGTATTATAGGGACCTAACATGCCCGTCTCCTTCAAAAAACGTGTTGTCCTCAACGCTTGAGTAGTTATGGATGGTTCTGTATAAAATTCTCATCCTCCCATGCGGAATCTTCAGCGGATAAGTTCTTCCACTTGATGAGATACTCCAAAATTGATCGATTTCGTAACTATCGAGTTCTTATTTCTATGACTGCTTCCGGTTCCAATATAAATTTTCCTTCCTCGTCAAGTTCTAGCAATATCGTTTGAACTAGGAGCTTGTCGCCTATAACCTTCTTTAAACATGAAACATGGAAGACTAGGTGCACTCGAGATGCTGCAGGAAACTCCAATTTGTATGCCATAGTACCAATATTTTGCAACACCTTGTATGGACCATAATACTTTCGTGAAAACTTATTATCCTTCTTAGCTTGCTTGAGGGACATTTGTTTATATGGTTGTAGTCGCTGGAATACCCAATCACCTACATCAAAACTTCTGATATTGATCTGCCTGTTGTTTCATTCTATTTTGTGCCAACACAAGGTTATCCTTTAAGAGTTGGAGGACTTGTTGTTGATGTTCGATGTGATGTTCCACTGCTTGAACCTTAGAATTTTCTCTTAAATATGATGTGATGGGTGGTGGTTGATATCCATAAAGTGCATAAAAGGGGTCATTTTTGTTGTTGTATGGAAGGAAGTGTTATACCACCATTCAGCCAGAGGCAACCATTTGAACCATTGTGTATGTTTATCAGATACAAAGCAACGAAGATATCCCTCCAAACATTTGTTTACTATCTCAGTTTGCCCATCAGATTAAGGATGATAAGATGAGCTATGAGCTAACTCAGTACCAAGACAAGAAAATAATTCTATCCAAAAATTTATAGTGAAAATAGGATCTCCGTCACTTACAATAATCTTTGGGTTTCTCTAGGAAAATATTTTCATATTTGAATAATTTGGAGGTGCCAGGGGACTGGTTGGAGAGCTGCCGATAATGGAAATGAAAAACCTAGCTATCGTTGTGGAGGATCTGGTAACCGGTTGGGTTGCGCTGCGTGAAACAGGAGTTTGTGAGCAGGAACCTTCGTCGGCTATGGAGGAAAAAAAATTCAGATGCGAGAGGAAAAGGCCATGGGGGAGTTTCGTGGCAAAAATTAGAGGCCCCCTGAAGAAAACCGGAGTATGGCTCGGCTTTTTTGTCACTGTTGAAGAAGCTGCCCTAGTTTATGAAAATGCTGCCCGGAATCTCCATGGCGCCAAGACGAAGACCATTTTTGGCCTCTCCCCACTGCATGACAGTAAGCCCCTGTTTATCAAAAGCGTCTCTGCTCAGATACGAGTCCCTCTAACGTGGCCTGGTTTGTGTATCAAGCAAGCGTTGGGTAATCCAGTTCTTAGACAACGCATGGAGGATGCGTGGCAAGTGTTTGACAAAATACCCCTAGCAGCTACTGCACTCTTCCACATGCAGCAGCGGTGTTACCAGGATCTGGAGCAGGCTCTACAGTCATTTCATTATTTCAACTTTGAATCCTCATGCAGGCAGCCGTGATTCTATTCATCACAAGGGTGGATCACTGACCTCTAGATCTGGCCTGGATCTACCCGATCCGGACAACAATCGAAGGAAAAGCCAAAATCCAGGAGATATAGAACCTCTCTCGGAGACGGAGTTGGATGGCTCAGATATGATCAGTAGTGACTGTTTGCGGAACCTAGCTCGGCTGGAGGGAAAATCTACCCAATTTCTAGAGGGAAGCAATTCGGGCAGCAGAGGGCCTTGGCAACAAAAATTGCGCAATTCCTAGAGGAAGCTGGCAGGGGACTGCAGGATGGCTTGGCAGCAAAAAATACACAATTCTTGGAGGGATCTAGCAACGGGAGGAGAGGTTGCAGGAAGAAGAAACTACGCAATTGTTGGGAGGTTGACCTGTTGAACACCTTTGCATAGTTTCCGAGCTAAGCAGGATGTTGGGTTGCTAAGGGCTTGCTCATGAAATCTGCATAGTTTTCTGGGTGAGATGTCGGCCGACTGACTGGGTGACTGGCTAGAAAAACTACATAATTTTTTAGGGGAAATAGGGATGAATACTTGGTGTTTGTCCAACCTATCTACGTAGTTTTCTTAGTTAGCGAAGCATGCAAGGTATGTAGCTTCTCCGCAATTTCAGAAGGGAGTGAGTCTCGAGGTCACTTCTTGGGAAAAATCTTTGCTAGACCAGCAGGAGGGTTGGTTGATTAGCTTGTGGTCAGTGTAGATTGAAATGGATTGTTGGAAACTTCTGCGCTATTCTTTGTGATAGTCGATTGAGTCGATTGTAGGGAGGAGGTCCACCTATTAGAGGGTGATTTGGTCGTCAGCACTTTGGTAAAATGACTAAGTGTGTGAGCGAGTGAATTTGTGCATATGTTACCTTGTGAACACACACTCAACATAACTTAATGACAAGACACCTCAAACCAACAAGACAACATATGCTCAACATGACTGACTGACGGTGCGAGTGACAAGCGGGACACTTGTGATGGATCATTGAACGACCGCGATGACGCTTGCGTGAGAGTGCATACTACTTCGTGTGTGAGTGTGATGGATGTTTACATAGTGAACACAACATGTACATAGGAAGCGAAGACCTTGTGCACGACCAGAACATGGTTGTGTTGAAGGTGTTGGACCCGCCAACATGTCAAGCAGATCTCCCTGGTAAGAAGTCCCAATTAGATATCAGATTGTTTGGTGTAGGAGTCCCAGCAGTGGGTCATAAGGTAATGCCTTCACCACAGTGTTGCACAAAGGCAAGTAGAATAACTCTGTCAGTAGCAAGGGTGTAACTGATGTAGTGAGTCAAGGAAGGTGTATGAGAGGTTCAAACACTTTAAAGGGGGAAGGAGGTGAAGGTGAGTTCAAGATTGAAAGGGATTAGTCCCAACTCAGCTAGGAACACACAACACAAAGGACATGCACAACTTCCGACAGAGTGGTCCACTCAGATGCGGCAGTCACATCATACAAGGTAAGATAACACGTATAACACTCATGGATCAGTCCGAGACAAGTGTGACAGTTGTTATAGAAATGTTCAAGTGAAAGGTTTGTCCGATGTCTAGCAGAGCAGTCGACACGAATGATGACAACATTAACAACATATGCAACACATTAACAACAAGATTCATATAATTGCATGTGAATCAGTTCATACACAAGTATGTAAATTAAACAACACACATCATTAAAGCAACTCGAGCAGTCCAACTACAATAACAACATATGCATGAAAATGTGTTGGCTCTTATTATATAAAGAAATGTAAGTCAAAATCATACAATACATCTATGTAAACCTACTAGTCCCAACAATGGAACATTATAGCCACATCTGCCTGCTCCTTCAAAGAGATGTACTAGCTCTGTGTAGTGGAGAAGCCAAGGCGAGTTACAATACTGTCAAAGCCTTATTCAAAATAGTCTTAGCAGAAGCTTGGCTGACCAAAAGCCTATACAATGAGTTATGAGGTACTATTTATAGCAAAGGGTGGGGTCACCCTTGACATTCCCCTTTGTGATAGTTCAACTACCCTCGTGACTCTTCACCTACTCTCTCACTATTATGTCCAACTATTGACACTTGACGTACACTTGACATGAATCAACGTTATAATGCATATGTACTCATGTGAGATAACATGGCTTGAGAAAGCCAAGCAAGACATCACTGACACTCGTTCCGCTGTGATGAGACCAACTCTTTGACATGCTTGTGATGGCGAAGGTGGTGAGCTGATGCCAAGCTTGGTCATCCGTGATGTTGTGCATGCACCTCATGGTGACATCTTGCTAAAGTGAACTCTTGCCTCCGTTGCTAAGGTGATGTTGTGCATGCACCTCATTGGTTTGACCCCTTCATCCAACTCATCTGCTAACATGCACATGGTCTTCCTGGGTGCGGCTGAGCCGAAAACACATTGATGCATAATGTCTGTGTTGATCTTCAGGTGTGTGCTGGTGGTCATGCGCATCAACTTACTGAAGTACATGTTAGCTCTAGCTGGACTTGCTTCTTGCCTTTGCCTTGGTGAGTGTGTTGAAAGGGTTGGATTGCATGTGTGCACTCAATGACATGCATGATGCTAAATCCCTTGCATGTGATAAATAACAATGCTCACCATGTCTACTCCGTGTCAGCTGCTGGGATGGATATTTAACTTGTATGGGTGTAGTTTCATTTGTGATTGCATGTTGCACTCACTGTTGTTCCTATTCCTATTTCAACTCATTCGTATGTCTTTGCAACTTCATGTTCTTCTTGAGTTGCTGCTTCAAAACATGGAACTCCTTCTTTGTTCCATTCTTTGTCTTCGCATGATCTTCATGTCGCGCTCTCACCTCATAGTCAGAGTCTCCAAAGTTTCTTTCATCATCAATGGATCTACTTGAGCTTGCAACCTTATTCCACCTCTGTGTTGTCAACAACCCTGCCCTTGCATTCATGTATGCTATCTTCAACTATTTTTCATGATGTTGCACATTGTGGTGTTGTTGCTGTCATATCTTGATGTCCTTATCTACGAACAACTTGATGTCTTCCTGGGTAGGAAAATCCAAAAACACTTGATCGACTGCATCCCCAAGTGTGCTCTGAACAGTGTCTTCATCTCTGCTCTCCTGGAAAACATTGTACCTATACTTATTAGAGGTAGATGAACACCTGTGATACCTGGAGACATGGCAACACTCATGGAAAGCAATCTGTTAGTCGAAAACCAAAATGAACATGAGAACTGACTTGCAACATACCTGGGTGAATGATCATGAAGGTTGCATAATTTCAGCTGGGAGGTCAGCAAACTGACTACCAAGACTGCACAAGGCACAATCTAGGCTGCTAGGAGACTGACTAATTATTGGAACTGTGAAATGGATAGTCCAGTCTGACTGTTGACTTCTAGGATTGTGCAATGCGTCATTCCAATTGGGAAGGACTGTTGGCCCAGGGAAAAATTTGCACAATTTCTTGGGCCAAGTAGCCACTGTCCTCTAGGAATGTGAAAAAAAGTCCTGGAGGTTAGTGCTAGGTAGGAATGCACAAATCTAGAGAGGAAGGTGAGCCTTCCTTCCCCAGATTGTGCAATGCAACCTCTGTGAAGGCAGAGTTTGGGCCAAGGTTGGCCCGACTCGCCGACAAGAAACTTAAAGCAACTAAGACACTAAATGCATGGTGACAGTAAGTGATAGAAAAAGTGATTCGAAGTGCATGAAAAACATGAATGAAAGATTCAACAAACAGATAACCATGCATGTGGATGGGGTAGTTTTCCAGTTGGGTGAATGTCTATGCAAAACAATTTCATGCATGCGACAATAGTGAGATAGCAACTAAAATTGAAACAGAGCTAGGACAAGATATTATACATGTAAATGAAAGAAAGCATTCAAAAAAATCAAGCAAACAATACTCCCAGAAGCGAAAACAAAAAAAGCGACAGAAATGTAGCACAAGGCATGGGAAGCAGGCTTACCCCAAAACAACTGAGCTGAATGTGCCGACTACTCCTAGAAGTGATGTGGGATGTCAGCGCTACAAGGTAGATGTGAGGAATGAGCTCTGCAAAATCTGGTCGATGAGTTTTGATAACATCGGTTGTGACACACATGTTAAGAATGTAGGGGAAGCGACACTTAGTGGGATGTTTTGGAATTTCTCCTTGCGTGTAGCCTACAACTGCTAAACATATATCCATGAAAAAAGGGATGCCTTTGATCCAGGTGGATGTTGGTGGCCACCCACCTATCCGATCTGGACCCCCATAACTGTCCCTTTCAATTTTTCAGTTTCCTTAATTATAGCGCAGTTTACTATTTTTAGTAGTTTTTCGGGTCCTAAACTTCCAGATCCGTTTTGAGACCCTAAAAGAAGTTTTTTGGGAAATCTACTACCAACGATTTTTCTGTCAAAAAAATCATCTTTTCCATCATATTCCTCGGAGAGATATTTCCAATGGGCTATCATGCGCGTCAAACGGAGATAATACGGCCAATTCGCGACCCCGGGAAGTTGATGTACCAACTTACCCAAAAACGGGGCCCACAATTTGGCATTTCATCTGCTAGGGTTAGGTTTTGCAATGTGAAGGGTTTTCCATTGTTTCTCAACAATAAATAGGCCTTTGAGCCTCATTGCAACATAATTCAGAACAGTAAAAAGGCATGTAGCCACCACATCTCTTCTCAGAGATAAGCTACCATCGCCCTAGCTGGTTTATTTCCATTTCTATTTGTAAGAATATTTTAGTATTTTACAGTAATGAAATGAAGTATTATTTCCACTGCATATCTGTCTTTATGATTATCTTTGTATTTTATTGCATTCCTGTTTAAATCCAAATCAATGGTATCAGAGAGGTCTACGTTTTCTCTGTTTTTTCTTTGGATGTCCGCAACGAGGTCGGGATATAAGGAGTCAGGGCTTGAACTGATCGAACCTTTGCAAGACCAGCCTCACAAATCATGATGATCTCCTATGGCGGATGAGAAGAAAAATGAGGGGGTAGGAGATCCTATCAAATCTTGCTCGAAGAAGCCCTCGAGTGACAAAGGAACGCGATGATGGATAGCTTTGCCCAAATCCTTTAGCGGCTACCCAGAGGCGATACATCGGCTTCCAACAACTACTCTAGAAATGCCACACCCTTTAAGGTACAAGTTAAATTTGAAATCCCCATCTTCGAGGGTCAAATAGACGCAGATGTTGTAGATAAATGGTTAAATCTGCTAGATGGGTATTTTTTTGTTCATGAATTTTCAAGTCAGGAAAAGATTGTTTTCGCTCTTCTAAAAGCAGCCCCCCACATCAAGCACTGGTGGCAAACCTACTGTGAGCAGAAAGATGAAAGTACAGGCTCACTATTTTCAGCCACACCCACTTGGAATGAATTCCAGGATGCCATCAAGGAGCAATACTACCCTATCAAAAGCTATGAGGACAAATACATCAAATGGACCACACTGCGGCAGGGGCAAGACCAAGATGTGCCTGAGTTGACAAACATTTTTCATACCCTTCGCACACAATTGGGTATCAAATATTCCGAGTTGCATCTGGTACTCAAATACCGCGGTTGCCTACACAGATACATCCAGGAAGAGATGGAGTTCTTGAACATCTCCTCACTCGGCACAACATACCGATACGCTGTCAAAATCGAGCAAAAGTTCAAACAGAAGAAGCGAGACTTTGGATCTACAAATTTGAAGCCCAAAGGACAAAGCCAAGATAGGGTGACCCAAGAAAACCCCTCGAAGCCGCAAGAAAAGAACACCACCACGAAGCCAAAGAAGGACACAGGAAAGTGGTGTGAGTTCCACAAGACTCCCACTCATAACACAAGTGAGTGTCGGACCAAGCAGTCACTGGTGGCCGAATTGAAGGCTTCCGAATTAGATGCATGTTCCAACCCTGAGCCAGAACCTGACAAGGGGAATGGCAAAGGGGAGCAAATCATTGATGGAGATCCCAGTGCCACTGTTGCCACTGCCAAGATCCAGAAGAATGAGCCCGAAGACCCAGAGGAGGGGGAGCGTCTTTTCCACTCACAAATGTGGGTGAAGGGTTTGCCACTGCAATTCATTGTCGACAGTGGCAGCAAAAAATAACCTTATTTCAGCAGAGGTCATGAAGCGGTTGGGCCTATCGACTGCACCACGCCCATAGCCGTACAGTATCGGGTGGCTTCATGAAGGATGAGATCTCAAAGTTCACCAGCAGTGTTGCCTTCCCTATAGCATCAAGCCCTTCACAGACGAGATATTATGTGATGTTACATCTCTGGATGTTTGTGATGTACTATTAGGCCAACCATACTTGTGGAGGCGACATGCTATGTATGACTCAAGGCCTAGCGCTGTCATTATTTCTTTGGGTAATTCATTATACATGATATTGGAGGTAGCCCCACCTACTGCCACCTCTTTGATCACTGCCAAGAAAGGAAGCAAGCTCATCTCCCAGACTAGGAAATTTTTTTTCTGTCTGGTTTGCTCCCAAAGTAAGGGGAAGATCGTTGTTACATCCATGACCCCCACAAAGGGTTCCTCCACACAACAACAGCAGCAAAGGGATACGATCACGACAGAACACAGGAGAAACTTTTCCTCACCCACAGGGGTACCACGCAAGTTTCAGGTGGGCAACAAAGTTTGGTTACATATGTAGAAAGAACGCCTTACCAGAACCCATCAGAAACTTAGACCACTCCAACATGGTTCTTACACTAGTACCAAGGCTACGGGAAACAATGCTTGGAAGCACAACATTCCTCCATTCCTTTGCTTGCACTGAGTTTTCCATGTGGACCATCGTCGACCATGCTTCCCACCATTTCTGGATACATCTGAGATTGCAGAACAGCTCACCAGAGACCCAGCTCAGCAGAAGCTTCCTCATCTCAGGGAGGAACTCAACGCAATGGGGACCATTGCTTCCTAAGGGGGGAGGAATGATCCAAGTGGGTTTTGTTGGCCACCCACCTATCCCATCTAAACCCCCACAACTATCCCTTTTATTTTATTAGTTTCCTTAATTATAGCGCAGTTTATTATTTTTAGTATTTTTTCGGGTCCTAAACTTCCGGAGCCGTTTTGAGACCCTAAACGATGTTTTTTGGGAAATCTACCGCCAACGATTTTTCTATCAAAAAAATCATCTTTTCCATCGTATTCCTCGGAGGTATATTTCCAACGGGCTATCATGCACGTCAAACGGAGATAATACGACCAATTCGCGACCCTGGGAAGTTGATGTACCAACTTACCCAAAAACGGGGCCCACAATTTGGCGTTTCATCTTCTAGGGTTAGGTTTTGGAATATGAAGTGTTTTCCATTGTTTCTCATCAATAAGTAGGCCTTCGAGCCTCATTGTAACATAGTTCAGAACAGTAAAAAGGCATGTAGCCACCACATCTCTTCTCAAAGATAAGCTACCATCGCCCTAGCTGGTTTATTTCCATTTCTGTTTGTAAGCATATTTCAGTATTTTACAGTAATGAAATGAATTATTATTTCCGCTGCATATCTATCTTTATGATTATCTCTGTATTTTATTGCATTCCTGTTTAAATATGGATCAGCCTTTGCATGCTTCCTTGGGAGAAGTAGCCCATGCATTCAAGTCTATTTTGCTCAGTCTCGGAGGAACCGGTCAACTCAGTTGCAAATGCAAGAGACTGCTTGACTGCTTGAGAAAAAGTGTGCATTTTTGGCTGGGAGATGGGCTGACTGCCTAGGAGGATTGTGCAATTTCTGGGCAGAGTAGCTAACTGCTGCCCAGATTTGCACAAATCCTAGGCTGAACAGCCTGCTGCTGGGAGGGTTGGCTGGTAGGATTGCGCAATCCTGGAGCCCAGTAGGCTATCAGAGAGGATTGTACAATTCCTGGAGGCAAGGCGAGTTTCCCTCCAGAAATGTGCAATTTTCAAGGGGAAGCTGCTCAGCTTGCAGCTGGACCAAGTTTGGGTGAGAAACCTGTGAGGGGAATGGATCAACTGTGATTGACAAGATGCCTTTGTGCGAGGAAACACTGAAGCTTGAGTACTTGATGCAGCAAGACAAAGTGATGTGTAAGGTTGGTAGGGAGGCTCCAAAACAAGCTAAGGAAAAATTTTGGAGGGTGGTTGTAGCCGTTACAACACTTGGTGACACACTAGTAGAACTCTAGCTCTCTGCATAGACCTTGTTCGTGATATGCAAGTCTAACACCTCTGGAATTATTGTTCTGTTCTTAGCTCATCTTTGTTTCACATTAACTTGATTGTAAGATGTAGCGTCTGCCAAGCCCTTGGTCGATTGACACACATTCCAAGCCAAGGCAACACAGTTGTTTTGATTGGGGTTGAGGGGTATATAGGTGCATAAACATTATAGTCATCAGAGTCTTAGTTTCATCTTTGGTGTTGCTCCACTACCAACAGGCCTGGACAGTACCCTGGTGGAGTCACATAGGAACACAAGCATGGCTCCACTACCAGAGAGCCTGGTCAATAACCTGGCGGACTTACTTGCATAACCTCCCTACGCAAGAAGCCTTTCTCTTCTTTTTCCTTATTCATTTTTCATTTTTCTTTTTTCTTTTTTTTTTGACTTATCATTTTTCATTTTCATTTTCATTGTGCATAGCACTCATTCATTAAGGTGGAAGAGGGATCCCAACTTATTGAGAGCAAAGGAGGTTTTTCCAATAGAGAAATAGTTTATTATATATCTGACGTGCCTGTTAAGGTTTTCACCCTCACCTTACTCTACTTGAATGAGTTGACAAGGGTTAACCCAAAAAAACCGACTAGAGAAGGTGACACTAGTTAGTGCGCAAGCATTGTGCTTTCACCAAGGTTCACTTCAAACAATACGTATTTTCCTTCGACATATCATGGTTCAAAAGTAACAAGCTCATCACACAGAGGCAAGATGACAGATAATCAAGTTTTTATTTCTATGACTGCTTTCGTTCCAATATAATTTTTCCTTCCTCATCAAGTTCTGGCAATATCGTTTGAACTAGGAGCTTGTCGCCTATAACCTTCTTTAAACATGAAACATGGAAAACTAGGTGCACTCGAGATGCTGTAGGAAACTCCAATTTGTATGCCATAGTACCAATATTTTGCAACACCTTGTATGGACGATAATACTTTGGTGAAAACTTATTATCCTTCTTAGCTTGCTTGAGGGACATTTGTTTATATGGTTGTAGTCGTAGGAATACCCAATCACCTACATCAAAACTTCTGATGTTGATCTGCCCGTTGTTTCATTCTATTTTGTGCCAACACAAGGTTATCCTTTAAGAGTTGGAGGACTTGTTGTTGATGTTCGATGTGATGTTCCACTGCTTGAACCTTAGAATTTTCTCTTAAATATGATGAGATGGATGGTGGTTGATATCCATAAAGTGCATAAAAGGGGTCATTTTTGTTGTTGTATGGAAGGAAGTGTTATACCACCATTCAGCCAGAGGCAACCATTTGACCGATTGTGTATGTTTATGAGATACAAAGCAATGAAGATATCCCTCCAAAAATTTGTTTACTATCTCAGTTTGCCCATCAGATTAAGGATGATAAGATGAGCTATGAGCTAACTGAGTACCAAGACAAGAAAATAATTCTATCGAAAAATTTCTAGTGAAAATAGGATCTCTATCACTTACAATAATCTTTGGGTTTCTCTAGGAAAATATTTTTATATTCGAATAATTTGGAGGTGCCAGGGGACCGGTTGGAGAGCT
Source organism: Pinus tabuliformis (assembly GCA_031772625.1). Classification (NCBI taxonomy): domain Eukaryota; kingdom Viridiplantae; phylum Streptophyta; class Pinopsida; order Pinales; family Pinaceae; genus Pinus; species Pinus tabuliformis. The sequence goes on from CM062804.1 coordinate 1,560,800,383, forward strand.
GCCGATAATGGAAATGAAAACCCTAGCTATCGCTGTGGAGGATGTGGTAACCGGTTGGGTTGCGCTGCGTGAAAAAGGAGTTTGTGAGCAGGAACCTTCGTCGGCTATGAAGGAAAAACAATTCAGATGCGAGAGGAAAAGGCCGTGGGGGAGTTTTGTGGCAGAAATCAGAGGCCCCCTGAAGAAAACCAGAGTATGGCTCGACTTTTTTGTCACTGCCGAAGAAGCTGCCCTAGTTTATGAAAATGCTGCCCAGAATCTCTATGGTGCCAAGACAAAGACCATTTTTGGCCTCTCCCCACTGCATGACGGTAAGCCCTTGTTTATCAAAAGTGTCTCTGCTCAGATACGAGTCCCTCTATCGCGGCCTGGTTTGTGCATCAAGCAAGCGCTGGGCGATCCAGTTCTTAGACAAAACATGGAGGATGCACGGCAAGTGTTTGACGAAATACCCCTGGCAGCTACTGCACTCTTCCACATGCAGCAGCGGTGTTGCCAGGATCTAGAGCAGGCTCTGTAGTCATTTCATTGTTTCAACTTTGAATCCTCATGCAGGCAGCCGTGATTCTATTCATCACAAGGGTGGATCACTGACCTCTAGATCTGGCCTGGATCTACCCGATCCGGACAACAATCGAAGGAAAAGCCAAAATCTAGGAGATATAGAACCTCTCTCGGAGACAGAGTTGGATGGCTCAGATCTGATCAGTAGTGACTGTTTGCGGAACCTAGCTCGGCTAGAGGGAAAATCTACCCAATTTCTAGAGGGAAGCAATTCGGGCAGCAGAGGGCCTTGGCAACAAAAATTGCGTAATTCCTAGAGGAAGCTGGCAGGGGGCTTCAGGATGGCTTGGCAGCAAAAACTACACAATTCTTGGAGGGATCTAGCAACGAGACGAGAGGTTGCAGGACAAAAAAACTACGCAATTGTTGGGAGGTTGACCTGTTGAGCACCTTTGCATACTTTCCGAGCTAAGCAGGATGTTGGGTTGCTAAGGGCTTTCTCATGAAAGCTGCATAGTTTTCTGGGTGAGATGTCGGCCGACTGACTAGGTGACTGGCTAGAAAAACTACACAATTTTTTAGGGGAAATAGGGATGAATACTTGGTGTTTGTCCAACCTATCTACGTAGTTTTCTCAGTTAGCGAAGCGTGCAAGGTATGTAGCTTCTACGCAATTTCAGAAGGGAGTGAGTCTCGAGGTCACTTCTCGGGCAAAATCTTTGCTAGACCAGCAGGAGGGTTGGTTGATTAGCTTGTTGTCAGCGTAGATTGAAATGGATTGTTGGAAACTTCTGTGCTATTCTTTGTGATAGTCGATTGAGTCGATTGTAGGGAGGAGGTCCACCTATTAGGGGGTGATTTGGCTATCAGCACTTTGGTAAAATGACTAAGTGTGTGAGCGAGTGAATTTGTGCATATGTGACCTTGTGAACACACACTCAACATAACTTGATGACAAGACACCTCAAACCAAGAAGACAACATATGCTCAACATGATTGACTGACGGTGCGACCGACAAGCGGGACACTTGTGATGGATCATTGAACGACCGCGGCGACGCTTGCGTGAGAGTGCATACTACTTCGTGTGTGAGTGTGATGGATGTTTACATAGTGAACGCAACATGTACATAGGAAGCGAAGACCTTGTGCACGACCAGAACATGGTCGTGTTGAAGGTGTTGGACCCATCAACATGTCAAGCAGATCTCCCTGGTAAGAAGTCCCAATTAGATATCAGATTGTTTGGTGTAGGAGTCCCAGCAGTGGGTCATAAGGTAATGCCTTCACCACGGTGTTGCACAAAGGCAAGTAGAATCTCTGTCAGTAGCAAGGGTGTGACTGATGTAGTGAGTCAAGGAAGGTGTATGAGAGGTTCAAACACTTTAAAGGGGGAAGGAGGTGAAGGTGAGTTCCAGATTGAAAGGGATTAGTCCCAACTCAGCTAGGAACACACAACACAAAGGACATGCACAACTTCCGACGGAGTGGTCCACTCAGATGCGGCAGTCACATCATACAAGGTGAGATAACACGTATAACACTCATGGATCAGTCTGAGACAAATGTGATAGTTGTTATAGAAATGTTCAAGTGAAAGGTTTGTTCGATGTCTAGCAGAGCAGTCGACACGAATGATGACAACATTAACAACATATGCGACACATTAACAACAAGATTCATATAATTGCATGTGAATCAGTTCATACACAAGTACGTAAATTAAACAACACACATCATTAAAGCAACTCGAGCAGTCCAACTACAATAACAACATATGCATGAAAATGTGTTGGCTCTTATTATATAAAGAAATGTAAGTCACAATCATACAATACATCTATGTAAACCTACTAGTCCCAACAGTGGAACATTATAGCCACATCTGCCTGCTCCTCCAAAGAGATGTACTAGCTCTGTGCAGTGGAGAAGCCAAGGCGAGTTACAATACTGTCAAAGCCTTCTTCAAAATAGTCTTAGCAGAAGCTTGGCTGACCAAAAGCCTATACAATGAGTTATGAGGGACTATTTATAGCAAAGGGTGGGGTCATCCTTGACATTCCCCTTTGTGATAGTTCAACTACCCTCATGACTTTTCACCTACTCTCTCACTATTATGTACAACTATTGACACTTGACGTACACTTGACATGACTCAACTTTATAATGCATATGTACTCATGTGAGATAACATGGCTTGAGAAAGCCAAGCAAGACATCACTGACACTCGGTCCACTGTGATGAGACCAACTCTTTGACATGCTTGTGATGGCGAAGATGGTGAGCTGATGCCAAGCTTGGTCATCCGTGATGTTGTGCATGCACCTCATGGTGACATCTTGCTAAACTGAACTCTTGCCTCCGTTGCTAAGGTGATGTTGTGCATGCACCTCATTGGTTTGACCCCTTCATCCAACTCATTTGCTAACATGCACATGGTCTTCCTCGGTGTGGCTGAACCGAAAACACATTGATGCATAGTATCTGTGTTGATCTTCAAGTGTGTGCTAGTGGTCATGCGCATCAACTTACTGAAGTACATGTTAGCTCTAGCTGGACTTGCTTCTTGCCTTTGCCTTGGTGAGCGTGTTGAAAGGGTTGGATTGCATGTGTGCACTCAATGACATGCATGATGCTAAATCCCTTGCATGTGATCAATAACAATGCTCACCATGTCTACTTCGTGTCAGCTGCTGGGATGGATATTTAACTTGTATGGGTGTAGTTTCATTTGTGATTGCATGTTGCGCTCAATGTTGTTCCTATTCCTATTGCAACTCATTCGTATGTCTTTGCAACTTCATGTTCTTCTTGAGTTGCTGCTTCAAAACATGGAACTCCTTCTTTTTTCCATTCTCTGTCTTCGCACGATCTTCATGTCGCGCTGTCACCTCATAGTCAGAGTCTCCAAAGTTTCTTTCCATCAATGGATCTACTTGAGCTTGCAACCTTATTCCACCTCTGTGTTGTCAACAACCCTACCCTTGCATTCATGTATGCTATCTTCAACTATTTTTCATGATGTTGCACATTGTGGTGTTGCTGCTGTCATATCTTGATGTCCTTATCTACGAACAACTTGATGTCTTCCTGGGTAGGCAAGTCCAAAAACACTTGATCGACTGCATCCCCAAGTGTGCTATGAACAGTGTCTTCATCTCTGCTCTCCTGGAAAACATTGTACCTGTACTTATTAGAGGTAGATGAACACCTGTGATACCTGGAGACATGGCAACACTCATGGAAAGCAATCTGTTAGTCGAAAACCAAAATGAACATGAGAACTGACTTGCAACATACCTAGGTGAATGATCATGAAGGTTTCGTAATTTCAGCTGGGAGGTCAGCAAACTGACTACCAAGACTGCACAAGGCACAATCTGGGCTGCTAGGAGACTGACTAATTATTGGAACTGTGAAATGTATAGTCCAGTCTGACTGTTGACTTCTAGGATTGTGCAATGCGTAATTCCAGTTGGGAAGGACTGTTGGCCCAGGGAAAAATTTGCACAATTTCTTGGGCCAAGTAGCCACTGTCCTCTAGGAATGTGAAAAAAAGTCCTGGAGGCTATTTCTAGGTAGGAATGCACAAATCTAGAGAGGAAGGTGAGCCTTCGTTCCCTAGATTGTGCAATGCAACCTTTGTGAAGGTAGAGTTTGGGCCAAGGTTGGCCCGACTCACCGACAAGAAACTTAAAGCAACTAAGACAGTAAATGCATGGTGACAGTAAGTGATAGAAAAAGTGATTCAAAGTGCATGAAAAACATGAATGAAAGATTCAACAAACAGATCAACATGCATGTGGATGGGGTAGTTTTCCAATTGGGTGAATGTCTGTGGAAAACAATTTCATGCATTTGACAATAGTGAGATAGCAACGAAAATTGAAACAGAGCTAGGACAAGATATTATACATGTAAATGAAAGCAAGCATTCAAAAAAATCAAGCAAACAATACTCCCAGAAGTGAAAACAAAAAAAGCGACAGAAATGTAGCACAAGGCATGGGAAACAGGCTTACCCCAAAACAACTGAGCTGAATGTGCCGACTACTCCTAGAAGTGATGTGGAATGTTAGCGCTACAAGGTTGATGTGAGGAATGAGCTCTGCAAAATCTGGTCGATGAGTTTTGATAACATCGAGGTTGTGACACACATGTTAAGAATGTAGGGGAAGCGACACTTAGTGGGATGTTTTGGAATTTCTCCTTGCGTGTAGCCTCCAACTGCTAAACATATATCCATGAAAAAAGGGATGCCTTTGATCCAGGTGGATGTTGGTGGCCACCCACCTATCCCATCTGGACCCCCATAACTGTCCCTTTCAATTTTTCAGTTTCCTTAATTATAGCGCAGTTTACTATTTTTAGTAGTTTTTCGGGTCCTAAACTTCCAGAGCCGTTTTGAGACCCTAAAAGAAGTTTTTTGGGAAATCTACCGCCAACGATTTTTCTGTCAAAAAAATCATCTTTTCCGTCATATTCCTCAGAGAGATATTTCCAATGGGCTATCATGCACGTCAAACGGAGATAATACGACCAATTCGCGACCCCGGGAAGTTGATGTACCAACTTACCCAAAAACGAGGCCCACAATTTGGCGTTTCATCTTCTAGGGTTAGGTTTTGGAATGTGAAGGGTTTTCCATTGTTTCTCAACAATAAATAGGCCTTCGAGCCTCATTGCAACACAGTTCATAACAGTAAAAAGGCATGTAGCCACCACATCTCTTCTCAGAGATAAGCTACCATCGCCCTAGCTGGTTTATTTCCATTTCTGTTTGTAAGCATATTTCAGTATTTTATAGTAATGAAATGAAATATTATTTCCGCTGCATATCTGTCTTGATGATTATCTTTGTATTTTATTGCATTCCTGTTTAAATCTGGATCAATGGTATCAGAGAGGTCTACCTTTTCTCTGTTTTTTCTTTGGATGTCCCCAACGAGGTCGGGATATAAGGAGTCAGGGTTTGAACTGATCGAACCTTTGCAAGACCAGCCTCGCAAATCATGATGATCTCCTATGGCGGATGAGAAGAAAAATGAGGTGGTAGGAGATCCTATCAAATCTTGCTCGAAGAAGCCCTCGAGTGACAAAGGAACGCGATGATGGATAGCTTTGCCCAAATCCTTCAGCGGCTACCGAGAGGCAACACATCGGCTTCGAACAGCTACTCTGGAAATGCCACACCCTTTAAGGTACAAGTTAAATTTGAAATCCCCATATTCGAGGGTCAAATAGACGCAGATGTCATAGATAAATGGTTAAATCTGCTAGATGGGTATTTTTTTGTTCATGAATTTTCAATTCGGGAAAAGATTGTTTTCGCTCTTCTAAAAGCAGCCCCCCACATCAAGGACTGGTGGGAAACGTACTGTGAGAAGAAGGATGAAAGTACAGGCTCACTATTTTCAGCCACAGCCACTTGGAATGAATTCCGAGATGCCATCAAGGAGCAATGCTACCCTGTAAAAAGCTATGAGGACAAATACATCAAATGGACCACACTGCAGCAGGGACAAGACCAAGTTGTGCCTGAGTTGACAAACATTTTTCATACCCTTCGCACACAATTGGGTATCAAAGATTCTGAGTTGCATCTGGTACTCAAATACCTCGGTTGCCTACACAGATACATCCAGGAAGAGATGGAGTTCTTGAACATCTCCTCACTCGGCACAACATACCGATACGCTGTCAAAATCGAGAAAAAGTTCAAACAAAAGAAGCGAGACTTTTGATCTACAAATTTGAAGCCCAAATGACAAAGCCAAGGTAGGGTGACCCAAGAAAACCCCTCGAAGCTGCAAGAAAAGAACACCACCACGAAGCCGAAGAAGGACACAGGAAAGTGGTGTGAGTTCCAAAAGAGTCCCACTCATAACACAAGTGAGTGTCGGACCAAGCAGTCGCTGGTGGCCAAATTGAAGGCTTCCGAATCATATGCATGTTCCGACCCTGAGCCAGAACCTGACAAGGGGAATGGCAAAGGGGAGCAAATCATTGATGGAGATCCTAGTGCCACTTTTGCCACTGCCAAGATCCAGAAGAATGAGCCCGAAGACCTAGAGGAGGGGAAGCGTCTTTTCCACTCACAAATGTGGGTGAAGGGTTTGCCACTGCAATTCATTGTCGACAATGGTAGCCAAAAGAACCTTATTTCAGCAGAGGTCATGAAGCAGTTGGGCCTATCGACTGCACCACACCCATAGCCATACAGTATCGGTTGGATTCATGAAGAATGAGATCTCAAAGTTCACCAGCAGTGTTGCCTTCCCTATAGCATCAAGCCCTTCACAGACGAGATATTGTGTGATGTTACACCTCTGGATGTTTGCGATGTACTATTAGGCTAGCAATACTTGTGGAGGCGACATGCTATGTATGAGTCAAGGCCTCGCGCTGTCATTATTTCTTTGGGTAATTCATTATACATGATACTGGAGGTAGCCCCACCTACTTCCACCTCTTTGATCGCTGCTAAGAAAGGAAGCAAGCTCATCTCCCAAATTAGGAAATTCTTTTTCTGTCTAGTTTTCTCCCAAGGTAAGGGGAAGATCGTTGTTACATCCATGACCCCCACAAAGGGTTCCTCCACACAACAACAACAGCAAAGGGATATGATCATGACAGAACACAGGAAAAACTTCTCCTCACCCACATGGGTACCACACAATTTTCAGGTGGGCAACAAAGTTTGGTTACATATGTAGAAAGAATGCCTTACCAGAACCCATCAGAAACTTAGACCACTCCAACATGGTTCTTACACTAGTACCAAGGCTACGGGAAACAATGCTTGGAAGCACAACATTCCTCCATTCCTTCGCTTGTACTGAGTTTTCCATGTGGACCATCGTTGACCATGCTTCCCACCATTTCTGGACACATCTGAGATTGCAGAATAGCTCACCAGAGAGCCAGCTCAACAGAAGCTTCCTCATCTCAGGGAGGAACTCAACGCAATGGGGACCATTGCTTCCTAAGGGGGGAGGAATGATCCAAGTGGATTTTGTTGGCCACCCACCTATCCAATCTAAACCCCCACAACTATCCCTTTCAGTTTTTTATTTTCCTTAATTATAGCGCATTTTACTATTTTTAGTATTTTTTCGGGTCCTAAACTTCCGGAGCCGTTTTGAGACCCTAAACGATGTTTTTTGGGAAATCTACTGCCACCAGTTTTTCTATCAAAAAGATCATCTTTTCCGTTGTAGTCCTCGGAGATATATTTCCAACGAGCTATTATGCACGTCAAACGGAGATAATACGACCAATTAGCGACCCTGGGAAGTTGATGTACCAACTTGCCTAAAAACGGGGCCCACAATTTGGCGTTTCATCTTCTAGGGTTAGGTTTTTGAATGTGAAGGGTTTTCAATTGTTTCTCAACAATAAGTAGGCCTTCGAGCCTCATTGTAACATAGTTCAGAATAGTAAAAAGGCATGTAGCCACCACATCTCTTCTCAAAGATAGGCTACCATCGCCCTAGCTGGTTTATTTCCATTTCTGTTTGTAAGCATATTTCAGTATTTTACAGTAATGAAATGAAGTATTATTTCTGCTGCATATCTATCTTTATGATTATCTCTATATTTTATTGCATTCCTCTTTAAATCTGGATCAGACTTTGCATGCTTCCTTGGGAGAAGTAGCCCATGCATTCAAGTCTGTTTTGCTCAGTCTCGGAGGAACCGGTCAACTCAGTTGCAAATGCAAGAGACTGCTTGACTGCTTGAGAAAAAGTGTGCATTTTTGGCTGGGAGCTAGGCTGACTGCCTAGGAGGATTGTGCAATTTCTGGGTAGAGTAGCTAACTGCTGCCCAGATTTGCACAAATCCTAGGCTGAATAGCCTGCTGCTGGGAGGGTTGGCTGGTAGGATTGCGCAATCCTACCAGCCCAGTAGGCTGTCAGAGAGGATTGCACAATTCCTGGAGGCAAGGCGAGTTTCCCTCCAGAAATGTGCAATTTTCAAGGGGAAGCTACTCAGCTTGCAGCTGGACCAAGCTTGGGTGAGAAACCTGTGAGGGGAATGGATCAACTGTGATTGACAATATGCCTTTGTGCGAGGAAACACTGAAGCTTGAGTACTTGATGCAGCAAGACAAAGTGATGTGTAAGGTTGGTAGGGAGGCTCCAAAACAAGCTAAGGAAAAATTTTAGAGGGTGGTTGTAGCCGTTACAACACTTGGTGACACACTGGTAGAACTCTAGCTCTCTGCATAGACCTTGTTCGTGATATGCAAGTCTAACACCTCTGGAATTATTGTTCTGTTCTTAGCTCATCTTTGTTTCACATTAACTTGATTGTAAGATGTAGCATCTGCCAAGCCCTTGGTCGATTGACACACATTCCAAGCCAAGGCAATACAGTTGTTTTGATTGGGGTTGAGGGGTATATAGGTGCATAAACATTATAGTCATCAGAGTCTTAGTTTCATCTTTGGTGTTGCTCCACTACCAACATGCCTGGACAATACCCTGGTGGAGTCACATAGGAACACAAGCATGGCTCCACTACTAGAGAGCCTGGTCAATAACCTGGCGGACTTACTTGCATAACCTCCCTACGCAAGAAGCCTTTCTCTTCTTTTGCCTTATTCATTTTTCATTTTTCTTTTTTCTTTTTTTTTTTGACTTATCATTTTTCATTTTCATTTTCATTGTGCATAGCACTTATTCATTAAGGTGGAAGAGGGATCCCAACTTATTGAGAGAAAAGGAGGTTTTTCCAATAGAGAAATAGTTTATTATATATCTGACGTGCCTGTTAAGGTTTTCACCCTCACCTTACTCTACTTGAATGAGTTGACAAGGGTTAACCCAAAAAAACCGACTAGAGAAGGTGACACTAGTTAGTGCGCAAGCATTGTGCTTTCACCAAGGTTCACTTCAAACAATACATATTTTCCTTCGACATATCATGGTTTAAAAGTAACAAGCTCATCACACAGAGGCAAGATGACAGATAACCAAGTAGTGATAGTTGTACTAGCCCTATTGTACTTTACCCAGCTCGCTTCAAGAGTCATACATGGTTTCATGCAGAACTAACCTATGAACGAAACAAGTGAACGAACTAACAATAGAAAGAGAAAATCAAGAGCAGAAGAAAAAATGAAAGCGAAGCAAGTAAACAAAAAAGCAAGCAAACAAACAAGAAAACAAAGCATGCAAGAAAACAAGCATGCAAGCAAACAACTGAAAGAAAACACTACTCCTATTCCTACACTAATTGTACATGGGGCTGATACTTCCAATGCAGCAACCGGTGCATTGGTAGACCCATGTTGGTGAAGGCTTGGTCCACAAGCAACCCAGTTGTGTGAACTAGCAAGCAAGAAAGATATAACAATGAAGATGACCACAGTTCATGATTCAAAGTGCCCACGGGACATAAGTGAGTGCATGTGCATGATGGATGGTCTGCGGACTTATCATGGTGTTGTGTGACACTACGTGCAACTTTGAAGCATAAGCACACTCTTGACTATGACATACAAGCAAATGAAAGAAACAAAGATAACTTGCATCGTGCACGAGTGTGTTATGAAACCAGCTCAAGAAAAGATAGAAAAGATAGATCAACGCCTTAGAATTTAGCCTCTTCGAGGGGGCAACCTCCTTTACATTACATGAATGAACAATTCTTCGATGATTCAAATGAGAAAACCTCCTTTCTATATATAGGAGTCTAAGGAGTCACAATATAACCCAGCTGACCTAACAATAATAATATAAAGCCACAAAAATAACACTAGAGGGATTCTAAGGGGCACAATAATAAAAATATGGGGACAATAGGGGCACCACAATATTAATAAGGGATACAACTACAATAGTAATGGGGTAATCATTAGTATTATAGGGACCTAACATGCCCGTCTCCTTCAAAAAACGTGTTGTCCTCAACGCTTGAGTATTTATGGATGCTTCTGTTTAAAATTCTCATCCTCCCATGCGAAATCTTCAGCGGATAAGTTCTTCCACTTGATGAGATACTCCAAAATTGATCGATTTCGTAACTGTCGAGTTCTTATTTCTATGATTGCTTCCGGTTCCAATATAATTTTTCCTTCCTCATCAAGTTCTGGCAATATCGTTTGAACTAGGAGCTTGTCGACTATAACCTTCTTTAAACATGAAACATGGAAAACTAGGTGCACTCGAGATGCTGCAGGAAACTCCAATCTGTATGCCATAGTACCAATATTTTTTAACTCCTTGTATGGACCATAATACTTTGGTGAAAACTTATTATCCTTCTTGGCTTGCTTGAGGGACATTTGTTTATATGGTTGTAGTCGTAGGAATACCCAATCACCTACATCAAAACTTCTGATGTTGATCTACCTGTTGTTTCATTCTATTTTGTGCCAACACAAGGTTATCCTTTAAGAGTTGGAGGACTTGTTGTTGATGTTCGATGTGATGTTCCATTGTTTGAACCTTAGAATTTTCTCTTAAATATGATGTGATGGATGGTGGTTGATATCCATAAAGTGCATAAAAGGGGTCATTTTTGTTGTTGTATGGAAGGAAGTGTTATACCACCATTCAGCCAGAGGCAGCCATTTGACCCATTGTGTATGTTTATCAGATACAAAGCAACGAAGATATCCCTCCAAACATTTGTTTACTATCTCAGTTTACCCATCAGATTAAGGATGATAAGATGAGCTATTAGCTAGCTGAGTACCAAGACAAGAAAATAATTCTATCCAAACATTTCTAGTGAAAATAGGATCTCTGTCACTTACAATAATCTTTGGGTTTCTCTAGGAAAATATTTTCATGTTTGAATAATTTGGAGGTGCCAGGGGACCAGTTGGAGAGCTGCCGATAATGGAAATGAAAACCCTAGCTATCGTTGTGGAGGATGTGGTAACCGGTTGGGTTGCGCTGCGTGAAACAGGAGTTTGTGAGCAGGAACCTTCGTCGGCTGTGAAGGAAAAACAATTCAGATGCGAGAGGAAAAGGCCGTGGGGGAGTTTCGTGGCGGAAATCAGAGGCCCCCTGAAGAAAACCAGAGTATGGCTCGGCTTTTTTGTCACTGCCGAAGAAGCTGCCCTAGTTTATGAAAACGCTGCCCGGAATCTCCATGGCACCAAGACGAAGACCATTTTTGGCCTCTCCCCACTGCATGACGGTAAGCCCCTGTTTATCAAAAGCGTCTCTGCTCAGATACGAGTCCCTCTAACGCGGCCTGGTTTGTGTATCAAGCAAGCGCTGGGCGATCCAGTTCTTAGACAACGCATGGAGGATGCGCGGCAAGTGTTTGACGAAATACCCCTGGCAGCTACTGCACTCTTCCACATGCAGCAACGGTGTTGCCAGGATCTGGAGTAGGCTCTGCAGTCATTTCATTGTTTCAACTTTGAATCCTCATGCAAGCAGCCGTGATTCTATTCATCACAAGGGTGGATCACTGACCTCCAGATCTGGCTTGGATCTACCCGATCCGGACAACAATCGAAGGAAAAGCCAAAGTCCAGGAGATATAGAACCTCTCTCAGAGACGGAGTTGGATGGCTCAGATCTGACAAGAACCGAGCCACCCTAGAATGCCAAATCTGGGTTTAAAGTTTTTGTGAAGACGCCAAAAGGAACCACAATCGTGGTCTGGACTTCTGACATCGACAGGGTTTCAGATGTAAAGAAGAATATCGCCAAACAGACTGGCTACCCGGCTGAGGAACAACATCTGGTGAATGAGGGCAGATCGATGCAGGAATGCGGAACCATGCAAGGATACAACATCAAGTCAGGTTCCACAATCATTCTCAATATGAGATTACGAGGAGGAGCCGAAAATGCTGGAACTAGCTCGCAAAGCAATGGGTCATTTAAGGAAGCAGTGAAGGGCAAAGGAAAAAAGCCCACAGCCGTCACGGAACCTCCAGGCCAGTACATTGTAGACCAAATGCTGGAGAGCCCAGCTATCTCCATCGAAATCCCAGAGGTAAAAAGTATATATTCAGATCTACAAAAAAATGCAGTTATTTGCAGATTTAACGGTTTTTGGCCTAGAACTGATGCACTGTATCAATGGATTCACTCGGTTTGGACAAAAAATTGCCAAATCTACCTATACCCCAAAGGTTTTTTTATAGTATGTTTTGAAACAGAGGAAGAAAAGGAAACAGTTCTCAACCAAGGGCCATGGTTCTGGGGTAGTGCTGGACTCTTTATTACCCCTTGGTTTCCTGATTTTGATGCTAACACCATGGTGGTATCAAGGATGCCAGTATGGGTGAGGATGCATAATCTTCCATTACATTTTTGGCATTCAAAGGTTCTAATAACAATCGGAAATACCTTGGGGAGAATGTTAAAGATAGACGTAGAGAGACACATAAAAGGAATATTTACTTTTTCCATAATATGTGTCAAGGTAGATCTGAGTCGAGGACTACCTGAGAGCATCATCTTAAACTTCAATAATACACAGTAGAAGCAACCTCTGGACTATGAGAATACAACTTTCAGATGCCGGGGATGTCAACAAACAGGTCACTTGTACAATGCATGTCCAAGCGTCAACAAGAGCAAGCAACAACAAAGGAAGCCGAAAGGATGGCAGGATATAGATGTTGCATGGAAGAAGGTAACTACAACAAAGAAAGAAGAACAAACTACAGAAAAGGATAAAAATCAGGACACTAAGGACAAGGAGATTAATGAGGAAAAGGAACAAGAGATCCAGATGGAAATAAACGGAAACAAACGAAGCCACAGTCTTGAAGGATTGGATTCGGATAAGGAGAAACCAATGAGTACGATGGAAAACCAGCTAGCCATTATTGACTCCCCTCCCATCATGGATGGTTGGTGAAAATTGGAGAAGAAGAAGGGTAGGAAGACTTAGGCCAGCTGGGTTTCCTTTGTTGCTGCTTTCCAGAAAAGCGGAGCAGCTCATTCTTTTTTCTGTCTTTAGGCAGTGCTGTACATTGCGGGCTGTATGATCATTTTCACACAGCCAAATTGAATGCTTTATGCATCTGCTTGTAACTTTTTATCTTAATAAAAAGTTCGCTTTTTTTCTTTGGAAAAAAAAATAATCTTTGGGTTTCCATGTAACTTTTGAATTGTTTCCATAAATGTAGTAGAAACTGTACTGGCTTTAAATGGATGTGATAATACACAAAAGTGTGCATACTTGGTAAGTCTATCAACTACCACCATGATGACACTCTTTCCCTCAGACTTGGGTAAACCTATGATAAAATCCATTGAAACCTTCTCCCAACATTGGCTTGGAATGGATAAAGGTTGTAATAAACCCGGGCTCTTAATTGTTTCAACTTTATTTTATTGGCAAACCAAACATTTCGCCACAAACTTTTAAATATCCGATTTAAGGCCATCCCAAAAAAAATCCTTCTTAACCCAGTGGTAAGTTTTTAAAAATCCTGAGTGCCCTCCTAAGGGAGAAGTGTGCAATTCCATAAGAATCTTTTGTTTGAGTTGCGAATTCTGACAGAGGTATAAGCGATCTTTGTACCATAACGAATCATTTTTCTATCTAAATGTATCAGATGTACTAGAATCTTGTTGTAACATTCGAATAAGTGCCCACACTTCTTCATCATTCTTCCGTTCCTCCCTTGCTTTGTTTATCCAATCTGGTTGGATAATAGAAATGGTGCACAACAATGCTTCCACATCCTCATCCTTTCTTGAGAGTGCATCTGCCACCACATTTTGCTTCCCTTTTTTGTAGATGATTTCAAAGTCATAACCCAACATCTTTGTGACCCACTTTTGTTGCTCTTCAGAGGAAAATCTTTGTTCTAAAAAGTATTTAAGGCTATCATGATCCGTTTTTACCTTGAAGTGTCTTCCCATTAGGTAGGGTCGCCATTTCTTAAGTGCATGTAGTATTGCCAACATTTCCTTCTCATATATATCTTTTTGTAAAAACTTTCCCTTGATTAGATGACTTTCAAAAGCAATGGGTCTTTCATCTTGCATTAAAACGACACCAATTCCATTTCTTGAAGCATCACATTCCACAATAAAGGTTTTTATGAAGTCTAGTGTAGCTAAGACCGATGCTTGGCACATTGCCTCTTTAATATGTTCGAAGGCCTTTGTTGCTTCTCGATTCCATGAAAATGCATCTTTCTTCAATAATGTTGTTAGAGGTGCTGCTATTCTCCCATAATTCTTAACAAACTTGTGATAATACCCTGTCAACCCGAGAAATCCTCATAGATGCTTTATGGATGTGGGGATTTTCCATTCCTTAATGGCTTTAATTTTGCTAGGGTCTACCTTAACTCCTTCATGAGATACAATATGACCCAGATATTCCACCTCTTGTACTCCAAAGAAACATGTGGATCTTTTTGCATATAATTGTTTCTCTTTCAATAGTTGTAGCACCCTGTCAACATGTTCAACATGATCCTTCCAAGACTTGCTGTAGATTAGTATATCATCAAAAAATACTAACACAGATTTTCTAAGGAAGGGTTTGCAAATGGAATTCATCAAACCTTAAAATGTAGAAGGTGCATTGGTAAATCCAAAAGGCATGACCAAAAATTCATAATGACCCTCATGAGTTCTAAATGCTGTTTTTGAAATGTCTTCAGTCTTCATTCTGATTTGATGATATCCTAAACGAAGATCCAACTTGGTGAAGTAAATTGATCCATGCAATTCATCCAGTAATTCATCAATGACAGGAATGGGAAACTTATCTTTAATAGTGAGCTTGTTGATCTCCCTATAATCCAGACACATGCGCCATGATCCATCCTTCTTGTGCACCAATACTACTGGAGCAGAGAAAGAACTTTGAATAGGTTGAATTATACCAACCTCTATCATTTCTGCAACCATACGTTCAATTTCACTCTTTTGGGCATAGGGATATCTGTACGGCCTGATGTTTGTAGGAACACTTCCTTTAATTAGATGAATAGCATGATCATGATCACGAATAGGTGGGAGACCTTTGGGAGTCTCAAATACCTTGGAATGATTGTCCAGGAATTTTTGGAGATTTGGAGAAATAGATGATTCCGATGTGGAAACATCTAGCAAACATAATGTGCAATTACACCTATTTGTTCCTTTTTTAGAAGATTTGTCATACCGTTAGAGATGATTATCTTTCCTGGTTTCCCTGTAATACCCCTTAAGTCAACTTCCTTTCCTTTAGCAAAAAATTTCATGAAAAGTTCTTGAAAATTAAAAGCTATTGTACCCAAGGCTTGTAGCCATTGGACTCCTAGTACAACATCAGCACCCCCCATTGGAATGGAAATCATTGGGCTAGTCAATACATATTCTCCCATGGATAGCTTGATATTATGGCACTTTCTAGAGCAATTTATTGTTCCTCCATTTGCAATCATCACTTGACACTTTGGTGCTAGATATAAGAAGAAATTCAATTCTTTTGCTACCTTACAATGAATAAAATTGTGGGTGCTTCCTGAATCAATCAACACTATTACCTTTTTCTTCTTGATTTGTCCTTCTATCTTGATGGTTTGAGGAGTGGTAATCCCAGCCAATGCATTACAAGATATTGTGGATTCATTTATTCTTTATTTAGGCTTTGTTCCTGGAGTATATCCTCTTCTTTTGACCTTTCTTGCTCCTTTTCTTCTTCCTCTTCACAATCTATGTAGAATAATTTCTTTTCAACACACTTATGACCTTTAGTGTATTTGCTATCACAACTGTAACAGAGACCTTTTGCTCTTTTTTCTTCCAATTGTTGTGGTGTCAACCTTATAGGTTGTGGAAGGCTAGGGGTAACAACACTTCCATCTTTATAGTTGTGACTGGTATGCTTCCTGGTTGCCATAATTTTGCTTTCCATTTTTCTTGATAACCTGATGCCTTCTCTAATGAATTAGGTTCCCAAAGGCGAACATCATGTTGGATATTATCCTTTAAAGTCCCTATGAACACATCAATCCTATGCTCCTCTAGAATATTTTTTACCCTTATGTTCAATTTTTGGAACTCCTCAATGTGCTCCATTATTGAACCCTTTTGTTTGAGACTTATCAATTGGCTTAAAAAAGTGTTGCTTTTTGTATCCTCATAATGTGTTGTCAATCCTTCTGTAAAAATTGCCCAAGTGATAATTTTTTTACGAGAGAAAATCCAATGATACCATACAAACTAATTTGGTTCCAAATATAAAGTTGCAATATGTAACTTTTGTGTGTTTTGCACATTATTGAGATCGGAAAATTGCTCCATCTATAATATCCATGTTGCGGGATCCTTGCCATCAAACTTCCTCATGTCGATTTTTGGAATATGGTGGGTCTTCACTCCAACATTAGAGTCTATGGAATAATGATTAACATTTCTTTTGTTCTCATCATGAGTTTCCTTTAGTACCCTTTCACCATTAGTGACCATTTCTTGTAGCAACTTATTCATATTTATCTTCAATTCTTCCATCTTATCATCCATGCCATCAATTTTAGCGTCCATGCCATTCATCGTAGCTTCCATGCCATCCATCTTAGCTTCTACACCTTTCTTTAAACAATCCATCTTAGCTTCTACACCTTTCTTTAAACCATCCATCTTAGCTTCTACATCTTTCCTTAAACCATCCATCTTAGATTTTGTTGCTTTTTGTGCAAGTGACACTTGTTGCACTTGTTCTTGTAATTTTGATATATCATGTAGCATTTCTTCCTCTTCTTCATGATTCATGCTAGAGCTTTCAAGTTTCTTACTAGGTGTTTGCATTTTCTTTCCTCAGGGCATCAGTTACTAATAATAATGCTCTACTAGCCCTTTGAATTCCTTCAAAATAAATTTTCAAACCAATCTTAAGCAAAAATTTAAAAGAATCTACACACCTTTTTTCACTTTGTAGGAGCTCGATATTGCCTATGATGTATCTCTATACTTTCAAATCATCCAGTTCTAAAATTATGATCTGCAGTAGCCCTCTGTGTCCTCTTTCTAATGCCACCAGTCTGATCCAAATTGGATTCTCCAAGGAAGAGTTATGCGAAATCTCCCACAATGACCTGATTATAGACTAGTTCAATAGAGCGAACTTGTGCGACGTGCCACGAGTCACTATTTTGACCTTTGGCTCTGAAAAATATATACAAGAAACTACAGTCCGTCCTCTTTCTATAACTTCTTACGAAATTTCAATCTGATGCTCAGAGCAAAAGCTATGACGATTTTCTCCAGGTCACCCGTTTGGAATGTGATTCAGAAGTCTATAAAAAGACCAACTTGCTCAGATCATATCACTGCAAATATAGCGCAAAAAGCTCTAAAATTCAAACCCGAAGTTCAGTGCGATTTCTTCTCAAATGGGTTTTTTTTTAGCTTCTGAAACATCGCAGAAAGAAAGTTATAGTGAAAATGCCATGATGACCTATTTGGAGCAGCGAAACCCTAGAATCCAAAGATAATAAAATTTCATTTAAGACTCCTCCAATGCATGAGAAATGGGATCGTGTAGTTCGAGTGGAGGAAGTAAAATCTAAGTTTCAGATTGATCATGACTTCATACAGATGAGGGGTAAGGAGCCTTGAGTGTTTGAACAATTTTCTGATCGAAAGTGAAACCAACCTTAGGACAGCGAGCGCTTGACATAACCATCAGCTCGAGATGAAGTGCCTCGATGGTCTGTGGGGTTTCAACTTTGCTAATAGATGAATCTTCGTAGACTAGTGGCTTAGATGGATTAACAATGAGTGAATCAACATCATGATCAGATGATGAGGTGAAGAGATCATGACAACCAAGATCATAAAATTCAGAATGTTGGTCGGCATCCTCATGGTTTGATGAATCACACAGAGGGATAGATGAGGAGGAAGCATGCTTACCCTCTGTGTTTCTGGAAAAAGTAGATGAAAGATCAAGTGGATTCTCAATGAATTATTGATCCTCTCTATTGTTGGATGATGGGCTAACATACAGTGTGTCCTGCAAAAGATCAACAATGGGTGCATCCGTGGATGAAGACATACATGCGAAATCATGGATGGAAGTTTCACCAACGATGTTAGGAAAGAATAGAGGGGCCTCAGATGGAAGGGAGTCATCCTTCGCTGAGTGTTGATAATCAAGATCCCACTCATACTCTTCATGAATGATAGCACATGTTGGTTCTGCAACACTGACTCTATCATTGGGTTGTTCCCTGTTCACAACAAGTGAAGAGTTACAAATGGACGAACATAAGACATCATCATCCGGAGGAAAATTCGGGTGTGAAGATGGAGGTCATAGAAAAGAATGCATATGAGGACTCGAAGGACTCACAACCAAATCTGCTCAAAAATTGATTGAAGGGATGTTGGGAGGGTGTGAAAGATGAACAGGTGTGTGAGCATGATCCTCAACATCACTGGACAGTGGTGGAGTAGTTGAATAAGAGGAAGGCGGATAGTCAGTTGAGACAGTGCCCGCTTCCATATGAGATTGGGCAGCTCCATCAGCGAAGAATGTTGAGCAAGGCTTGATCTCAAACTTTCTCTTGGGATGAGAAGATTTCTTAAGGCAGTACTCAAACCGATCCCAAAGATAATAAAATTTCATTTCGCTCCTCAGAGCTAGAAATTGCAAGTCACAGAAGTGTTGCCAAAAATCAATAACGGATTCATGCGGAGCCCTTCATTGTTGTAACAGTTTCTGGTCAAGATGGTCTGGATAAAAATGATAGAATGTGTCTTCAATTAGATCACAGAAGTGCTCAAATGAGTGCATGGTGTAAGCTGGTAGTCTGAGCACCCAACGAAATGGAGATTCATGAAGTGTGTATGCAAGCAGCAAACCGACATGTTCATCAGAAAAATCATCTTCCTCATGAATCATGGAAAGAAAGTTATGTAAGTGCTCAAGCCAGGCCACTTCGCCTTCAGCATCATACGCTTGAGTAGATAAGAGATCGAACAAGAAAGAATAGAGGGGGCTCAGATGGAAGGGAGTCATCCTTCATTGAGTGTTGATGCTCAAGATCCCACTCATACTCTTCATGAATGACAACACATGTTGGTTCTGCAGCACTGACTCTGTCATTGGGTTGTTCCCTGTTCACAAAAAGTGAAGAGTTACAAATGGACGAACATAAGACATCATCATCCAGAGGAACACTCGGGTGTGAAGATGGAGGTCACAGAAAAGAATGCATATGAGGACTCGAAGGACTCACAACCAAATCTACGCAAAAATTGAGTGAAGTGATGTTGGGAGGGTGTGAAGGATGAACAGGTGTGTGAGCATGATCCTCAACATCACTAGATAGTGGTGGAGCTGTTGAATAAGAGGAAGGTGGATAGTCAGTTGAGACAATGCCCGCTTCCATATGAGATTGCGCAGCTCCATCAATGAAGAATGTTGAGCAAGGCTTGATCTCAAACTTTCTCCTAGGATGAGAAGATTTCTTAAGGCAGTACTCAAACCGATCCCAAAGATAATAAAATTTCATTTCGCTCCTCAGAGATTGAAACTGCAAGCCACAGAAGTGTTGCCAAAAATCAATAACGGATTCATGCGGAGCCCTTCATTGTTCTAATAGTATTTGGTCAAGATGGTCTGGATAAAAATGATAGAATGTGTCTTCAATAAGATCACAGGAGTGCTCAAATGAGTGCATGGTGTAAGCTGGTAGGCTAAGCACCAAACAAAATGGAGATTCATGAAGTGTGTATGCAAGCAGCAAATATAGGTGCGGTGTACTATTTTCTAGATCGGAAATTATAAGGTTCGAGTCCTGAACGTCAACAGCTCCTATAGCCGACAATAGTAATTTACGTTGTGCTGGACATGATTGCAGCACCTCCAAAGCCGACATTGCTGAAGGTGAAACAACCAAATCTTCAACAATGTTATAGTTTTGAGCCGCTCTTGTATGTGGATTGAAAGCTGACTTTCAAAGTATACCCTTGGCGGGCGATTTGATTACTAAGTCTGGGTTAGGTTTTTCAATCTGTAGTGGATCAGAACTGGGAGTTGAAGTTGATGGGTTCAAATGAGAAGATTCTCCTTCCTTACCATCAACAGGACTTTTACTTCCATAATCATGCGATCGAGTCGCAATCCTAACATGGGACATCATCATTATGGGTTCTTCGGAGGCATTTGAGGAAGAACCTATCATCTTACTATCTTGACTAGGAAAATGATCCTTCAAAACAGCAGCGTTTGGGAACCTTTGACAATTTTCGCAACCTCTACACGATCAGGGAAGTCTCTTGTAAAATGCTCTTCGTCACAAATTAGACAAGGATAACGAGGTTTGCGTTTCTCATCAGTTGATTCCGCTTTTTCTGGTTTCTCTTTCGAATTTTTATTTGTTTTATTTTTCTTCCCTTTCTTCTTACCGCCATATTTTGATTTGGCTGTAGATGAATCTACAACATGAATATCGGCGGAAATTTCCACGGAAGAATCTCCTGTCGGGGAATCTGGTAAAGTTATGATAGGAGAAGAATTCTTAGAAGATTTCTTCTTACTTTTGGTATTAACCGTACCAATCATACCATTAGCGGCATGAGACCCTAAAGGAGCTACAGTTATTTGATTTTGTTTATGAAGGTCGGGGATTTTCTCATGTAACATACTTGACTACGTATAAACTAAGTCAAGATACTAAGCTTGAGCAATTACTTGCTCTTCAGTAATGAATCTGGCCTTAGCTACATCCTCAATGATCTTTGGTAATAAAGATTTTACAAACCATTTAGCTAAGATCTTATCTGGAATAAAAACTTGCACTAAATGTCGTCGACGTCTCCATTCATGAATGTGATCTGAAATGTAAGTGGACGTTGACTACTTTAATGAAGTTAATAATTCTGTGCCATTGTCATATCTGACTGGCAACTGAAAATGAGTTAAAAACGAAGTAGCTAACTGACTAAAGTTATAAAAAGTGGCTTGCGGTAACTCAATGTACCACTTGGCTGCAAGACCAATTATAGTGCGTTGGAAAAGCCTTAAACGGATTGAATCATCTGAAACGGAATTAGACGCACACCAAAGGTGATAAGTCATCGCATGGTTCGACGGGTCCTCTCCTGATTTTGGTTCAAACTTAGGAATATCACTAGGCAACTTATTCGGCATTGGTGGCCAAAACGGAAGATAGTTAATGGGATCATTTGTAAGGCGCGACAAGTCAGGCAAGTCCAAAGTTGCAATAAACAGTAACTAATAGTTAGGGTCCCTGAAACCCTGGGTCATGAGACCAGCCCCAGGAGGAGGATATCCAAGATAACTAGGAATTGGAATTGCATTTGGGATATTATATCCTCCCGGAAAACTAGGATTAACTGGACCGTACTGGGGTTGTTGACGTTGTTGATATGTATACCCAGGGTACGGTTGATACTGATAGACTGGCTACTGCACAACAGGACTGAATTGGTACTGTCCCTGGTATGGTTGATAAGTAAATTGAGGTTGACTTGTGACAACCGTACTTGGACCAGGTTGTCCTACAGGCATTTGAACCGAAGTCTGAATTGTGGATCCAGACTGAGGTAAATATGTCTGAGGAGTTGATACAGGAACAGTAGAAACCGAAGATGTCGATACTCCAAAAGTAGGTGGGGTAGATTGAACAGATGTTGCAGTAGTTGCAGCAGTCGTTTGAGGCGGAGTACGAGGCGTACTAGGCCTAGGCTGAGAAGCTACAGAAGGTGCAAAAGTTTGAATAGTATACTGGACAGGTTGCTGGGGTGAACCAGAAACCAAGGGTTGTCCAGTTTGAGATGACAATTGTACATTCGGTTGCAAGATCTGTTGAGATTGAGATGGATCCCACACTAAGTTCATTCCGGGGAACGGACCCATAACAGGTTGAGAATATTGAGGACCATAACCGGGTTGAGGGTAGGGTTGATAATTCAAAGGTACATTTTCAGCTGTTTGGACATATGATTGATCGGAAGGTGGTTGGAAACCTTGGGTTAGGTACTGACCTTGAGGTTGATAACCTTGAGGCACGTACTAATACTACGGTTGACCATGAGGTACATATTGATACAGGGGTTGACCTTGAGGTACATATTGAGTCTAGGGTTGACCTTGAGGAACATACTGTCCCGTAGGTATGTACTGTCCTTGAGGTTGCCCCCCAAGCAAAAATTGGGTACCTTCAGGTTGCCCCAGGCGATAATTGAGGACTTTGAGGCTGCCCCCCAGGTGGTAACTGACCACCTTGAGGTTGAGGATTAGGAATAGTACCTGACATCATAAGAATATCTTCTACACTCAACGGCTTAGTTCCATTATTTCCAGTTAATAACCCTTGTTCAATAGGTTGAGGAGATGCTCCTGAAAAAGTACCAGTAAGTGACTGATACCCAGAGGGAATAGAAGGACCGCCGTATAAAAAGGTTTCTGGAGATTGAGAAAAAATGGGCAACTATCTTGACATATTAAACGGAGGATAGTAACCCCTAGGTGTTGGGTGAAAAGGAATGCGAGGTGGTGAAAAACTTAGTCCCGGGTTTTCCAAAAAATTGGTCAATGAAAGATACCAAGCATTGCTCCTAGGTGGATTGTAAAATATTGATTCACGCTCCCTAAGTTCTATAACAGGTTGATTTTCAGGGATAGGGATACCTTCTTCTTCCGGAGTAGCAAGTTCTTCGATAGCTATAAGTCCAGAAGGAAGATTTTGGGTAATTATTCTTTCTACCCTAGGTGAACCAGGACCACTAGAAGTTGGAGAGGCAAATCCCGATGTTGGCGTAGCAGCAAATTTAGTTTCAGGTTCAGATATATCAAGTTCCTCACCTAAATCACTAGTAGATGAAAAACTACCAGTAACTTCGGAAACAGAAACATATTGTGGATTATAATCTGGTACTAGAGCTTGATAATCAGGATGTACCACTAAAGAATATTCTCCTTCTTCAGGTGACCCAACTATATTGTCTCTAGGAGTTACAAGGGCTCGTAACCCTTCAGGTTGGCTCGGTGAAAACTCAGGAGGTTGGCCCCGAAGTCTACGGGACTTCCTCGGTAATTCAGCCATGATTAAATATTTTAACTACTTCACATGCAAACAAAGAAAATCCTCAATGAAAACCACCTAAAGCTTCTAAAGAACCGAACAATTTTGAATCACATGTCTAAAGAATCTAGGAGATCAAACCACACACAAACAGTAACTTTCCGTAATGGAAACACTAGTTGGTGATGAAATCCAACGTCGCAGAGTTCAATACAGAAATGGCAGTTGGAACAGTTACCCCAGAAACCTACTTAATGAATAGAATAGCACAATTTTCTCCACTAAACCGTCTTGAGTGAAGAGAACCCCCCAGAAAATCCAAGTGATTCTAGCCGACGCCTGCTCCAGGTACAGTGGGATCTTCCCTCCACCGTCACCTTAGGAAAGAATCCTACAGAATATGGTCACTATGTTTACCAATGGAAACAAATATACCTGGGGGAATAGTCTACGATCCGATACGCACGCAAGGGCAGAGTAACAAGCTCAATCCCCTTGAAGGCTCCTTGACATAATCCAAGGTTTACCAACAAGTGACCCCAGGCTCCTCGACAATGGTTAATCCGAGGTTTACTGTTTTTAATATGTGGATATCTTCTATCGTTTCCAATAAGGAAGGATTGATTCCCACACTGGTTCAGATATGATCTCATGCTTCTCCTTTAAGAGGAGCTTTCCCAGAGCATAGATGTAACAATTGAATTTTATCTCCTACAGCAAGATACAACTACTTGTTTGTTTTACTATCTTGGATTGTTAATTACTCCCTACTCCAAGATACTAGCCTAAGCTATGTTGGTGTAATAGAGCCCTAGAAATAAAAATATTACTAGATAGATTTTACTTGAAGCGTTATTTTTTTTGGTTTTTTTTAAGTCAAGAGGTGCAGAGATGAAACTTATGGTGTGAAGACTCGACTCGAAATCACTAAAAAATGCACTTAAGATGATAAGCAATCTTTTCCCTTCAATGAATTTCTAGCTAGGAAAGAGTTGAGAATGCAAATGCTTGTAAGAACAAATCTTTTCCTTAACAAACAAATCAAAAGAAGAGCTTTTTTTTTTGTCTTTTCCAATGCACTCGAAAACGAGACAACTAGTTATGCTCACAAAAATTTCCCTTTTCTTTCAAACACTCAAACACTACAAAAACAAACTTTTTCCAAAAGAGATTTTTTATATTTTTATAAAACACTCAAAACTATGGAAAAATCTAATCTTGAGATCTATAAATTCTAACAACTATTTGAAGTAAAAGCTTACAAGATTTATTGTCAAGGATGTTTTACTTAGCTATAAGCAAACTAAGGACTAATTTGTCCAGAATCACAAATGAGTCAAAAAACAACCAATTTTTGTTTTCTTTTTTAAAAATGAAATCCAAAACTCTTAACACAAGTCTTTTCGAAGCTTCGCAAAGAGAAACAAGATGGATTCCTCAACAAAGGAAGATTTTGCAAATGGTCAGACTCATAAGAAGGCCAGTAAAAACCAAGGTGATCTGAGGCTTCTAAGGCTTCTAAGCTCTGAGCTACTACAAGACCAAAATGAAAATCAAACCCAGCAACCAAAACTTCTAGGAATTTCACCTAAAACCCTAATACCAATGGAATTAACCTAAGAAAAGTTCTTGACAAGTCACATGCAGGTCTGGGCAGGGATAACAACACCTAAACAAATCCTAAGCTGTCTGAAAGAGAAAATCTTAAGTTTTCCAAAATTTTGACAGGGTCCGCAGGTCCGCAGTAGGTGCGATACCGCTCTATGTGTAAAGAAAAAGTGCAGATAGGTCCACACTATGTTACAAGCAGAGGGTGTGGTCCTCTCCCAAAAGTATGAAAAACAAAAAATAATCCAAGATCTACTAAATCTACCCAATTCCACACACAACAAGCCAAAAACAGAAACAAAAACACAGTTTCTCAAGTCAAAGTAAAGCAAATCAAAAAATCAAGTCCCCAGTGGAGTCGCCATTTTGTCACACGGAATGAGTCGTTCTTGCAGACAAGACCGACCTCCCTAGTATCTAATGATATCTAGTGACAAGCAAGCCAATCAAATTCTATCTTTCTCTAAATATGCAATTTATAAACAAAGGCAAACAAGTGTTTTAGGCCTACCTTGGGTCCAATGCAAGTTTGTGGAAGCCTCGCTCCTTTGATCCAAATGAGCTCCCTTGTAGAGAATCTGAAAACACAAACAAGCACACAAATTAAATAGCACCTGAAAAGCCAATAGAATAAAGCATACTTATCATGATGATCAAGGAATTCATGAAACAAATCACATAAGACAATTTGTTGAGAAAAATGAATCCGATTGTATTAATTCAAATCAAAGAAGAACTTTGCAACCTATGCCTTGATGTCGTACAAGCTCCTCCCAGGGTCCAACAAGAAGTCTCCTCTACTTTGACAACTTTCACTCTCTTTCCAATGAAGCCAAAAGGTATGTGATCTATCCTCTCAAGCTTAACTAGGAAGTCCCAATTCCACCAGCATTTACCCTTAAAAATATTCAGCTTCTAACCTCCCTAGCAACCAACCCAATGCCTTAATTTATAGTGCAATGGAGGGAGGTTACTAGGTCCACCTTCAAAGGGATAAAGCCCTCCTTCAAAGGGATAGCTCCTCTCATCAAGGGATTAGCTCCTTCACTTTTAGGATGCATGAACCACCTAGGAGCGAACCATCCACGTCAAAATTCCTTCTAGAATCATCTAGAATTAACCCAAAGTGATTTTTTAAGAATAAACTTGCGCCTTTTTTACTTTCATAGGGGTCCACACCCACTCCTTTAGAGACAGAGCGAGCAGGTCCGCAGGTACATGAACAGGGGGTGCGGGACCGTAGGTAATAGTGAGAGAAAGTGCGGAACCAAAGGTTTATTGATTTTTAAGGTCTTTCTCTCATTTTCAAAGCTTGACATGAAGAGCTAAGGTTTGAGACTTGCTTAGGAGGACAGTATGAATGATGATAGACCCATACTGGCTGCAAATAGTCATGGTGACAATATTTTGTGTAACAGTGGATAGTCAGTTAAGACAGTGCCCACTTCCATATGAGATTGTGCAGCTCCATCAACGAAGAATGTTGAGCAAGGCTTGATCTAAAACTTTCTCTTGGGATGAGAAGATTTCTTAAGGCAGTACTCAAACCGATCCCAAAGATAATAAAATTTCATTTCACTCCTCAGAGCTTGAAATTGCAAGTCATAGAAGTGTTGCCAAAAATCAATAATGGATTCATCCAGAGCCCTTCATTGTTGTAATAGTTTCTGGTCAAGATGGTCTGGATAAAAATGATAGCATGTGTCTTCAATAAGATCACAGAAGTGCTCAAATGAGTGCATGGTGTAAGCTGGTAGGCTGAGCACCCAACGAAATGGAGATTCATGAAGTGTGTATGCAAGCAGAAAACCAACATGTTCATCAGAAAAATCATCTTCCTCATGAATCATGGAAAGAAAGTTATGTAAGTGCTCAAGCTAGGATCATACGTGTGAGTAGATAAGAGATCGAAAAGCTTCCTCGAGATGAAGACATACGATTTGAAAACACCTCGGGGGAAGAAGAGTGCAAGACTCCATGGAAAGATATGAAAAGGTTCAAATTGGATGAGAGTACACAACTTGTCATCAAGCCCTCCTTCTAGTGCCAGAAATGTTGATGGTGATGAACCCACCAATATGTCAAGGGGATCTCCCCGGTAAGAAGTGCTAATTAGATCTCATACAGTTTGGTGTAGGAGTCCCAGTAGTGGGTCATAAGGTAATGCCTTAACTGCGGTGTCAAACAAAGGAGAGTAGAATAACTCTATCAGCAACAAGGTTGTGAATGATGCAGTGAGTCAAGGAAGGTGTATGAGAGGTTCCAACACTTCGAAGGGGGAAGAAGGTGAAGGTGAGTTCCAGGTTGAAAGGGATCAGTCCCAACTCAGCTAGGAACACACAACACAAAGGACATGCATAGCTTCCGATGGAGCAGTCCACTCGGATGTGATAGTCACATCATACAAGGTAAGATAACATGTGCAACACTCATGAATCAGTCCGAGATGAGTGTGACGGTTGTTAGAGCAAGGTTCAATTGAAAGGTCTATCTGATGTCCAGCAGAATAGTCGACACAGATAGTGACAATATTAACAACATATGCAACACATTAACAACAAGATTCATATAATTGCATGTGAATCAGTTCATACACAAGTATGTAAGTTAAACAACACATATCATTAAAGCAACCTAAGCAGTCCAACTACAATAACAACATATGCATGAAATTTTTTTGGCTCTTATTATATAAAGAAGTGTAAGTCATAATCATACAATACATCTATATAAACCTACTAGCCCCAACAGTGAAATGTTACAGCCACATCTGCCTGCTCCTCCAAAGAGATGTTCTAGGTCTGTGCAGTGGAGAAGCCAAGGCGAGTTACAATACTGTCCAAGCCTTCTTCAAAATAGTTTTAGCAGAAGCTTGGCTGACCAAAAGCCTATACAATGAGTTATGAGGGACTATTTATAGCAAAGGGTGGGGTCACCCTTGACATTCCCCTTTGTGACAATTCAACTACCGTCATGACTCTTCACCTACTCTATGACTATTATGTCCAACTATTGACACTTGACTTACACTTGACATGACTCAACATTACAATGAATATGTACTCATGTGAGACAAGATGGCTTGAGAAATCCAAGAAAGACATCACTGACACTCGATTCGATGTGATGAGACCAACTCTTTGACATGCTTGTGATGGTGAAGTTGGTGAGCTGATGCCAAGCTTGTTCATATGTGATGTTGTGCATGCACCTCATGATGACATCTTGCTGAACTAAACTCTTGCCTCCATTGCAACTGGTGCATTGGTTTGGCCCCTTCATCCAACTCATCTGATAACATGTGCATGGTCTTCTTGAGTGTGGCTGAACCAACAACAGACTGATGCATAGTGTCCATGCTGATCTTCATGTGTGTGCTAGTGGTCATGTACATCAACTTGTTGAAGTACATGTTCAGCTCCAGTTGTACTTGTTTCCTGTCTTCACGTTGGTGAGTGTGTTGAATGGGTTTGATTGCATGCGTGCACTCAATGACATGCATGATTCTTAATCCCTTGCATACGATCAACAACACTGCTCACCATGTCTACTCCATGTCAGCTACTAGGATGGATCTTTAACTTGTACAGACGTAGTTTCATCCGTGTGCATGTTGCACTCACTATTGTTCCTGTTCCTCTTGCAACTCATTCGTCTGTCTGTGCAACGTCATATTCTTCTTTAGTTGTTGCTTCAGCACATGCAACTCCTTATTTTTTCCATTCTCTATCTTCGCACGATCTTCATGTCACGTCGTCACTTCATAGCCAGAGTCTCCAAAGTTGCCTTCATCATCAATGGATCTGCTTGAGCTTGCAACCTTGTTTCGCCTCCATGTTCTGAACAATCGTCCTCTTGCATTCATTACATTTGGTATGCTATCTTCAGCTGTTGTTCATGATGATGCTCATTTTGATGTTGCTGCTATCATGTCTTGATGTCCTTATCTACGAGCAACTTGATGTCTTCATGGGTAGGCAAGTCCATAGACACTTGATCGACTACATCCCCAAGTGTGCTCTAAACGGTGTCTTCGTCTCTGTTCTCCTGGAAACCATTGTACCTGTATTGTTGAGAGGAAGATGAACACCTACGATACCTGGAGACATGGCAACACTCATGGAAAGAAAAATGTCAGTCGAAAACCATAGTGAACATGAGAATTGACTTGCAACATACCTGGGTGAATGATCATGAAGGTTGCACAATTTCAGCCAGGAGGTAGGGAGATCGACTAGAAAGACTGCACAAGGCACAGTATAGGCTACTGGGAGACTACTTGACTACTGGACATGCAATGCACAATCCAGTCTAGCTACTGAGTACTAGGATTGCACAATGTGCAATTCCAACTGGGAAGGACTGCTGGCCCAAGGACAAATTTGCGAAATTTCTTGGGCCAAGCAGCTACTTTCCTCAAGAAATGCACAAAAAAATCCTGGAGGCTAGTAATAGGCATGAATGCACAAATCTGGAGAGGAAGGTGAGCCTTCCTTCCCCATATTGCACAATGCAGCCTTGGTGAATGCAAAGTCTAGGCCAAGGTTGGCTCGACTCATCGACGGGCAACTGAAGGAAACTAAGATAGTAAATGCATGATGAAACTAAGTGATAGCAAAAGTGATTGATGATGCATGCAAAAAATTAATGAAAGATTCAACAAACAGATCAACATGCATGTGGATGGGGCAGTTTGCTGGTTAGGTGAACATCCGTGAAAAATAATTTCATGCATGCGACAACAGTGAGATAGCAACGAAAACTGAAATGGAGCTAGGAAAAGCTAGTATATATGTAAACAACATCAAAAATTCAAAGAAATCAAGAAAACAATACTCCCACAAGAGAAAACACAAAAAGTGACTGAAATGCAGCACAAGGCATGGGAAGCGAGCTTACCCTAAAACAGCTGAGCTAAATGTGCTGACTGCTCCTAGATGTGATGTGGGTTGTAAGAGCTGCAAGGTTGATGTGAGGAATGAGCTCTACAATGTCCAGTTGATGAGTTTTGATAACATCGAGGTTCTGACGCGCATTCCATGAATCTACCTGACAGTGCACCTCCGCAGCTGATTCGTCTTCTGTGTTGCGTACCTCCGCACTTGCACCTTCTGCTGTGCTGCATACCTCCGCACCTGTGCCTTTTGCTATGCTTCGTACCTCCACACCTGCACCTTATGTTGTTCTGCATACCTCCGCACCTGCGCCTTTTGCTGCACTGCGTACCTCCGCACTGCGCCTTCTACTGCGTTGCGTACCTCGGCACCTGTGCCTTCTGCTGCGCTGCATACCTCCACACTTGCGTTGTGGATCGTCTGCAGACCTCCGAATAGAGCCAAATTATCAGTCCTCCAATGTGCCACAAACTATCAGATCAACAGGTCTAATCAGGCGCCAAAGATATCACGACCTATCAATAGATCCACCTTACAATTCACAATTTTCACCTTGATTTAGATCTAGCTTTACAAACCGATCACCCAAAATTTCAGATCTTAAGATATTCAATGTTCACAAGTGTCTAGCCAAATGATCTCCTTTCCTTTTTATAGGCAAGCCCTTACTCAAACCATGGGTCAAAACCATAGAAAACCAATACAAGGGACCCAAAACCGGGGTTCAATAATTTAGATGTTGTACCTCAGACCAAAACCATAAGATCATGTACGTCGGACTAAATACCATGGACCAATCATAAAAATTCCCACGTGTGCGTGCTTCTTTGCATTGAAGTGAGTGAATTTGACGCCCGCACCTTTTGTTCGGAGAACCTGTGGGTATGCCCACACTTCTTGTTTGGGGCACCTGCAGGTCCGCGACTTTTCTTAGGCTCACCTGCGTGTATCTCTTTTTTTATGATTTTGAGAGCCTGAACAGAGATTTTCCACTTGATTGAGTTGCCATCAAGTACAACACCTATGCCATAGTGCCAAACCTGAATCATAATGCCAACAATCTCCCCCTTTGGACTTGATGGCAACCCCAGGATCCTCAAAGTCATTCTCCCCCTTTGTCATCAAGGGGAAAGGGTTATGCTCTATTGTTGGGAAAAGTATCCAATACGGAATGACCCTATCCCACTCTAAGGGTGATAGTACCTCAACAACAATCGAAGCAAAGCTACCTAAGATTTCTTCTTTATGAAAGTAAAATAGGGGAGAAAGAGATCCACTAACCGATGTCTTTCGCTAATGGTTGATCCAATCTTCTCTCCTTGCTGCTTGCTCCCATCTCCTTGCTCTTTCACTGGCCCAGCTACACCAAGATCCTGCAAAATGACAAGAGAGGGAAACTACAAGAAGCATACATTCATAATTTATTCAAGGATTAGAATAAATCAAATACACAAGCATAACAATACATCATTGAGATACATGCATATAGAAGAACCTCAAATGCTTTATTAATGGAAGAAGTAAAGTTCAGGAAGTGATACAACCATAAAAGGCCCAATCCAGCATCACCTCCCGGCAGAAAGAAATCTTTTCTTCACCTCCTTCAAAGCAAATCACCCAATAGTTCTAAACTCAAACCAACAGCACTTCCTTACATTCACAAGATTCCAGCCTTCTTAGACCTCATGAGAGAGCTCTATATATAGGAGTTTTGGAGAAAGGATGAGTCAGCTTGAGGCTGGCATGGAGCTGACTAGTGTCCTCTCTCACTTCAGTTATTCTTCAGTTCTTGAGTCCACTTGGAGGTTCTTGCTTCCACTTGGAGATCTAGACCCTCTTACTCATCACCAGTCAAATTCCTTGATCCAAGTGTCATTTTGGAAGCTTCCTGGGCATTGACACCTTGAGGAATGACTGTGCCACATGTCCCAACTCGCCCAGCGTAGGTAGCCTTGTTTGCAGTTGACATTCAGCGCAGGTAGACAGTGGAGCAGTTGACATTTAGCGCAGATGCTCAGTGGAGCAGTTGACATGATCCAGAATTGCCTTGTTTTTGAGTGTTTTCAGGTGGAGAACTGTTATTCAGTGCTGTGGTTTGCTGACCTTGTTCCTCTAGGGGTAGGAACAACATGTTTAGGGACTTTGGATCCCTTAGATTATGGACATTTCATGCTTCATGCTGTAAGGCACAAAAATGTCTATAACAGTTGCCCCCTAAAGTATGAGGTCGTTTATCAGGTGAAATGCTTTATCCGGAGGATCCGAAGTTCATTCAATCGCTGAGAGGTGACCTGTAATAAAATACAATACAATACATTATTTTTCATTCTGCTTTCATGATCTAGCTGAGGCGGGCATTCCCATGCTCAGCTTTATAAATTCATTTTGGTACATAGGACAGACGATCGTCTGATGGTAGACTGATAATTCTCTGCTAAAATTATCATCCTTTGAGTAGGATGATCATCTGCTGCAATGATGTACATGTCAAATGTCTTTATATTTCCTGAATATATATCGCAGCCCAGATGGATGAAACTAGATCCGGGGTCTTCAAACTCGTTCGATCTTCACTCTAAGTACAAGTCGATCCATGTGAGAATTGCGCTGAAGTCAAACATGGAAAGACATCGCTTGATTACCGGTCAATAATGTAAACCGTTAACAAGCGCGAGAGGAATCACCGATAATGATAATGACCCTCAAGGTACTACAGTACAATTCACGTGGTGTGAATAAAGGACTTGGCGTCGAACACCACGCAAAATCTTTCGGTCGAAGGTCATTGATGTATACCTGTCACCGGAAGTGAGAAACTTTCCATTGAGGCATGCAAGCTTCAAAGTACTGAGGGGGTTGTTCCTAGATCAACTTCTTGGATAATGAGCTGAAGTCGACAAGAAGCGATCCGTCAAAGGAGGGCCTTAATGAATCCCACATCAGTGACACGGAATGGAGCTAATGATTTTAATGGAGGTGAAAACAATCTGTGACATATGATTCAGGGTGGCGATCATGGATGGATGAAGGATAATGTATGGCAGTGGATGGGACACGGTTGACTCTTTCTGAACGACATCTCTTGAACATATAACGACACTGATGTGATGGATCGGTAGCATTACCCCAAATACGGATGGTTTGGCGAGACCATGGTGATGAGATCGGTGAATGAAACAACCCAACCCGATGTGGTACGGAAGAAAAGTGTCATGTTCAAGAGCGACTTGCTACCATTAAAGCTTTGAGGTTCTCCCAATTTTTCCCCAGTCATTTCTGACCAGTACCTCTTTATTTTTGTCAAGCTTGAGGAGGATAACATATGCTTGTTCTATAACCTGCCCTTCGGGCAAGCCCATCGCTATGTTTTAACGAGCCTAGCGATAGGGAAACTCGTTCTCGTTTAAAGACAAGTTTGTCGCTATTTAATCATTTTAACGAGTCTAACGACAAGGAAAACTCGGTCCTTTTCATTTTTAGAGAGTCTGAAAAGGTACAGAAAGTTAACTCCAAAATTCCTTTTTCGTCATCTAATCCCTTAAGTCCGAAACAGTATAAAACAATACAGAAGGGATGAGTTTTCGATAACTTTAACGAGCCGAATAAAACAAGCGCTCGACCTTTTTGTGCAATAATCCCTCAGGTCCAAAAAGATTAAAATCTAGAGGAGGGATAGCTCTTCCGGTCACTTTAACGAGCTGGAAGGCCAAAACTCGGCAATCTTTTCATATTTTACGACTCAGTTGAAAAGAGCTCAAAGAAGACTCGTCTTTTGAGGAATGAGTGATAAACAGGGATAGCAGCAGATTCCAGGTAGAGGTTGGAATTTTCCAATCACGGCAGTGTCACAAGGATGGCTAGGTGAAATCACTCTTCGCAGCTGTTCCTCAAAATGGGTAAACAATCATATGGAGGTGAACGATCGGCCAAATGACAGTGGAGGTGGCAGGTGCAAACACGACCAAGGCTTTTTATGGCTGATAAATTTACGATCACAGAGGTTATTTACCGGAATAGGTTCATTTTTTATTTAAAAATGAGCTTAAACTATGGGGGAAACACTGCTCACTGCTTTTATTTATTTTTTAACGAGCATGAAGACCGCGTTAAAACTTCTCGGATCTTGCGTTTATTTTTTAACGAGCATGAACTTTATGCTAAAACTGCTCGATATACCAGTCATAAGATAAGAAATGTCTCCTGTGAGATCTCTATTTTTTAAGGAGTTTCATCTTCACTAAGCTTTACTCCATATCCTTTCTTTATGCAAGTTCGGAAACGACTAATCCAAAAAAAACAGATAAATAACCGCTCTTTTCTTGCACTCCAAAAGGTTTGCATGCCCCCAGGTATAAAATACAATTTCAAGGCTGCCCCTCCTCCTTCCCACCTCTGTTTTTCTTTGGGTGTTCACAGCTACTTGTCGTCTTGCCAGTCTAATGTTAACGATACTTGTCTTCTCGTTATTTTTAACGGGTCTTACGCGATACTTGTCTTCTCGTCAGCCCAACTTTTAACAGATCTTTCGCAAGATCGCAAGAGAACAGCTACTTGCGACAAGAGAGCAGCTACTTGCGACAAGAGAAGAACACTACTCAAAGACAAAACATTTGTGTTATTGAGGGAGGCTTGCCTCTTTCTGGTTACCCAAAGATTGTTTCGTTAATCTTTCAAACAAAACATTTCCTCGGCACTGTCTACCGAAATAGACAAGGGTGAATGACTGTTGTCAAACGCGTAACCTTGACAAAAGAATCCTATTCCAGAACAACCCCTCTTCCATCCACGGACGGGGTACGGACTAGTCATACTCTCTCGCGGAAATTCTACCTTATACCCAAGGTTTTCTCTGCCCGAAGCAGACCAGGATGCATGCCCCCTGGGTTCCAGTCCCATCTTTCCGAATCACTCACACTCATCGGGAAGGAGGACTGGGGGTGGAGACATTTCTTGATTGAATAGACCATTTAGGGTTGGTATGTGACTATTTGCGATGCGTGATCCCGGAAATGAAAGTTGGTCTACGAGCTTGACCATTCTTCCTTCGTGTGGAAAACACATTACTCTAAAGAGTGAGGAGACTATTGCTCCCATGCAATATATATAGTCTCGTCCAAGGAGTAGGTTATAATCCAAGGGTCCTTGAACGACCATCATGTTCATTTGAACGGTCTTCCCTTTCAATGTAACAGGCACATTGGGGAGGATCCCTAATGGTCGACTGGTTCCTTTATCGAAACCCGAGAGATTTCTTATCTCAGGTAAAAGCGCCGGAGAACCCAGTGCTTTCCAAGCAATAGAGGAAAGGATACTCACAGATGCCCCTTCATCAATGATAGTTCTAGCCATTACCATTCTGTATATTTGGACTATGATTCTGAATGGTATACTGGCTGGCAACCGGGGTCTGCCTAGTTGGTTCCAATCAAAGGACACAACCAGGTTGCTTGGTGGTGGGACCGAATACACGGCCGGATATGACCCTGACGATCCTGCGATAAAGGAATGGGCGCATTGCCCTGATGCTCATCAGAGTCTGTGTTGATGAAAAGAATCTGGATGGTGTCATCTTTATTCTCTTCGGTGAGGGTGTCATTTGAAGATGAATCTTCAGTGACGGTGTCATTTGACGATGAAACTTCTGAAGGAAGAACCGGGTCAACTGCCGTTTCGACTTTGGACTTTCGTCTAGTCTGGATTCAGTAGGTTCATTTTCAATGACTGATGCTTCAGCTGACCACTTGAGCGGGCCAGCTGTATTTTGAACCAACAAAGGACTTGGTACGAGTTTTTTGTATCCAGGAGGAAGTCTCAACGGTGAAACCGGACGACCTTCCAAAACTCTCTTCGCTTCATCTAAGAAGGGACAACAGTGGATGGCGTGATCGCCTTCACACAGTCTGCAGGGGGATCTTACTCCCCCTCTTTTTCTTGAACCTTCACATTCGCTGGTTGACGGTAAGCATTCAACATGGCTATGAGAGGTTGATGCTCCCGAATTGTGCAAACGAGGGGACTAGTCCCTTAGTATCCGGGGAATACAGGGACAATCTCTATGGAACTGGTCTCCTCTACATATGACACATGGCGATTTAGGCCCGGTCTGTGCTGTGTGTAGATTTTTGTCAGATGTCTTTTGCTTGCCCCCAGTCGCCTTAGGCTCCTTCTTCTTCTTCTCTCTCTTCTTCTTTTCCTTCTTCTCCATGGGAGCTTGGCTTTTTCTGGCTCTACCTTGCGAAGACGAAGGATTGGAGGAAGAGTTATAGGAAGTAGAAGGCTGGTGGGCAGCTCTAGACTGATCTAACTGTTGACTCGACTGTTCAGGAACCATGGTGTTCTGAACTACATTGGTTGAGAATAGCCAAATTGGCAGGCCAATTGTCAGTCCTGGAAGCGACAATGTGGCCATGTGGGGCGCACCAACTTCTCCCCAAGAGGAGAAAGGACTAGGATTTCCATCATGGGGAATTCCTTGGTTGGGGTGTTCCATGTTCTCAACCTACAGATCAACGCAGGAATAGGAGGTGATTATGTTCCGTTTAAAATAAATTTTATAACGACGCTTTAGACACAACTTGCTTTTTCACTTTTTAAGAGTCGAGAAAAAGCTAAAGATGACTCTAGTCTCCTTCGATGTTTTAACGAGCCCGAAGTGACAAATGCTCGGATGGACTTTTTCAGTTATAGAGTTTGTAAAAGGCCAAAAGAAATTGCTCTGGAGATCTAGGCAGAGGGTGTGCCAAACCTTTCGCAAAACCACAGAATACGTTTTACGGTACGGGTGGTCGATCTTCGTGAATGCTGTGTTCACTGCATTGCAATCAGTAGGGCGGCCGACACGGCTTCCTATGGATAAAGGCTTTGTTCCTATAGGGGTCTCCCAATATATACGCGACGGTACGTGGGAGCACAAGTCTGTATTGATACTTATCGCTTCACCGTGGAGGAATCACCCAACCACTCAACGCTAAGATATCACGTTTAACGACGCCGGAACACGTCTCTAGCTTAGACCTCTATGTGTATGCGTTATGTTTCAATGCGTTGTTATGTAAATTCAATTTATTTTAAGTTGATCTTGTTTAGCAGTTTGCCTTTATGGATCACCACGAGATGTATAATACAACTTCCTAAATGCAGTCTAAGATGATAAGCAAGCTTTTCAATCTTTCAACTTTGAAAATCTTAACTACTGAGGGAAAAGAAAGACATCATCTTTTCACACAGATCATAGAGCACACACTAATGCACTTTTCCCTAAATCAACATACAAGCTGTCAAAATGCACATGCACAATGCAGGTATTTCTTTTCTCTTTCTTAATTTTGATGTATTACAAGAAGAAAGCTGTTGTATAACTTTGAATTCAATTTCAAGTGAAAGCAAACAAGCTTTGTCCAAAATCAAAAGAAACCTTAAGATTTACTTGTTTCGACACTAGAAATACATAAATCCAAACCATATGACGAAAGTAAAAGCTCAATCAGCTATGAACAACAAACAAACTAACTCTTAAGATCAAAACGACACTTATCACAGGTCTAGATCTAAGAGGCCACAGCAAGACTAGTTCACTTTCGTTATGGGAAACTGCAAATGATATAAGAAATACACAAAGAACAAATACAGTTTCTTTATACAACCGAGGCGGAATAGTGGCAAAGAAAGGTGGTTTCAGATAGGTACATTGACTGACAATAGGCTGCAAAAACAGAGATGAAAACAGGGCAACAAACAGCAGGGAACCCCAGTAGCACAAGGCAAAACTGGTTCAGCGCAGGTAGTACACTGTCAGTTTGGCATTCAGCGCAGGTAGCCCCTTCGGGACCTGCGATGAAATGCAGACTGCCTTCACAGTACCTGCAATGAAGAGAGAAACTCTCGTTTTTCTCAGTTTCTGGGTTACAGATTGCTCAAAAATTCACAGTTTTTGGCCAAATCAAAAGCTATCAATCAAGTACACACTAAAGGGTAATTAGGAGGATGAAAAGCTATCACTAAGAGCTGTTCAGAGCCCTTGTGGATCAGCTCTTCAAATCATAAACATGCCCAGAAACTGAGCTAGAGTAGCTGCCCTCTACTTTGCATTTGAAAGATTCAAATATAGTTCGATTCGGTACTCCCTGTGTTTAGGAAATGAATAGCAAAAACACAAAAAACCAACAAGATACGATCCCCAGCGGAGTCGCCAATTTGTTGTTGGGAAAAGTATCCAATACGGAATAACCCTATCCCACTCTAAGGGTGATAGTACCTCAGCAACAATCGAAGAAAAGCTATCTAAGATTTCTTCTTTATGAAAGTAAAATAGGGGAGAAAGAGATCCACTAACCGATGTCTTTCGCTAATGGTTGATCCAATCTTCTCTCCTTGCTGCTTGCTCCCATCTCCTTGCTCTTTCATTGGCCCAGCTACACCAAGATCCTGCAAAATGACAAGAGAGGGAAACTACAAGAAGCATACATTCATAATTGATTCAAGGATTAGAATAAATCAAATACACAAGCATAACAATACATCATTGAGATACATGCATATAGAAGAACCTCAAATGTTTTATTAATGGAAGAAGTAAAGTTCAGGAAGTGATACAACCATAAAAGGCCCAATCCAGCATCACCTCCCAGCAGAAAGAAATCTCCTCTTCACCTCCTTCAAAGAAAATCACCCAATAGTTCTAAACTCAAACCAACAGCACTTCCTTACATTCACAAGATTCCAGCCTTCTTAGACCTCATGAGAGAGCTCTATATATAGGAGTTTTGGAGAAAGGATGAGTCAGTTTGAGGCTGGCATGGAGCTGACTAG
Organism: Pinus tabuliformis; assembly: GCA_031772625.1. NCBI lineage: Eukaryota > Viridiplantae > Streptophyta > Pinopsida > Pinales > Pinaceae > Pinus > Pinus tabuliformis. Next base: position 1,560,839,187 of record CM062804.1, read on the forward strand.
TGTCCTCTCTCACTTCAGTTATTCTTCAGTTCTTGAGTCCACTTGGAGGTTCTTGCTTCCACTTGGAGATCTAGACCCTCTTACTCATCACCAGTCGAATTCCTTGATCCAAGTGTCATTTTGGAAGCTTCCTGGGCATTGACACCTTGAGGAATGACTGTGCCACATGTCCCAACTCGCCCAGCGTAGGTAGCCTTCTTTGCAGTTGACATTCAGCGCAGGTAGACAGTGGAGCAGTTGACATTTAGCGCAGATGCTCAGTGGAGCAGTTGACATGATCCAGAATTGCCTTGTTTTTGAGTGTTTTCAGGTGGAGAACTGTTATTCAGTGCTGTGGTTTGCTGACCTTGTTCCTCTAGGGGTAGGAACAACATGTTTAGGGACTTTGGATCCCTTAGATTATAGACATTTCATGCTTCATGCTGTAAGGCACAAAAATGTCTATAACATGCTCCCCCTGAGAACATGCTGAAAACTTTGCTCTGCTATGACGATCATGCTCCCCCTGACTGTAATCCAGATATGCAAAAGAAATTTTCTTCAAGAAGAACCATAATCCACCATACACCATAAATGACCTTGACAAAAGAGATATAAGACATAGAGACAAAACATTAGCAGCAATATTCATATCAGCATCCATGTTCTCCTTCTAAACTTTCTCCTCCAAGGTCTTCTACAATAATGCCAACAATGTATTATTAGAAGAATATATGCTCCCCCTGAACCTGTGCCAGATGGTCTTTGACCAATCCATAAACTAGCGAATGTACGCGTATACCCCATATGAAACTCGCCTACAACCAACAATCTCTGAAATAGATAACATTCAACAACAAGATGATGCATCAACTACCCCCAGCTTTTGATTGAGGTATTCAAAGGTCTCCCTGGGTAGTGTTTTGGTGAGTATATCAGCAACTTGTTCCTTAGAAGGAACATACTCCAACTTGACCTTTTGTTCAGCACTTGTTCTCGAAGAAAATGATATTTGATAGGTATATGCTTGGCCTTTGAGTGCATGACTGGGTTCTTTAAAATGTTGATAGCACTTGTATTATCACATAGGATGGAGATAGGTGGAGTACAAGTGATTTGAAAGTCCTGCAAAGTTTGCATCATCCAAAGAAGTTGTGTGCAACAAGATGTAGCAGCCACATACTTTGCTTCAGCTGTAGATAAAGCAATTGAGCTCTGTTTCTTGCTGAACCAAGATACTAATCTGGAACCCATGAATAATGCACCTCCACTAGTGCTTTTTCTATCATCCATGCTTCCAGCCCAATCTGCATCTGTATAAGCATGAAGTGTGAGATCCGTATCTCTAGGATACCATAAGCCATAGTTTTGAGTTCCTTGAAGGTACTTGAAGATTCTCTTAACTTCCTGAAGATGAGTTTCCTTTGGATTTGCCTGAAATCCTCCAAATATTCCCACTGCATGCATGATGTTTGGTCAGGTACCTGTCAAATAAAGCAGACTTCCAATCATGGATCTATAGGTTGGTTGATGCACTGTTGCTGATTCATCATTTGCACTGAGGCTGCATCCTGTAACCATAGGGGTACATATTGGCTTCGAATCTTCCATGCCATATTTCTTCAAGATCTGCTTGAGGTACTTGGTTTGAGATAAAAAGATACCGCCTTCAATTTGTTGGATTTGTAGACCAAGAAAATATGTCAGCTTTCCAAGCAAAGACATTTCGAATTCTTTCTTCAATACCAAGGCAAAGTTTTGACTTATAGCTTCTTCATTACTGCCAAAGATAATATCATCTACATACACAACAAGTATTAGCAACTTGTCATTTTCAATTTTTATATAAAGATTGCTATCTGTTGATCCTTTTGAAAAACCTTGTTGATGAAGGTATTTGTCCAACCGATAGTACCAAGCCCTTGGAGCCTGTTTGAGATCATAGAGAGCCTTTTTTAGTCTGCATACAAGATTTGGATCATTCCCAAGGATGAAACCATCTGGTTTCTCAATGTACACTTCTTCTTCTAAGTCTCCATTCAGAAAGGTTGATTTCACATCTATTTGAAATACTTTGAACTTCTGAAAGCTAGAGAGAGCAAGGAACATTCTGATGGCCTCAAGTCTTGCAATGGGAGCAAACGTTTCTTCAAAGTCTATTCCTTATTGTTGAGCATACCCTTTAAAAACAAGCTTGGCCTTGTTTCTTATTACTTCCCCATTTTCATTCAACTTGTTTTTGAAGATCCATTTTGTCCCTATGACATTCTTATCTTTTGGTCTAGGAACCAACTCCCAAGTGTTATTCTATTCGATCCGCTCAAGTTCTTCATCCATTGCCTTGACCCAAAATTCATCTTTGCATGCCTCTCTTACATTTTGTGGTTCAGTGGAGGAGAGTAATGCCAAATAGCATGAAGCTTCTGCAATTGTTCTTCTTGTTTGTATGTCTGCCTCCTTTTTCCCCAAAATTTGAGATTCTGGATGATTCTTTTGAAAATACCTGGATGGAGTCTTTTCTTCTATCCTTATCTATTCCTCTGGTGCCTCATGGGTTTCTTCTTCATCATGAATCTGATTTGATGGTGATGGATAGTCCTCATCATCTTCAAAGTCTTTAGATCTTACTTGCCTGGGAGTGTTTTCTTTTTCATCCACCACTACATCAATGCTGTCGACGATTCTTCCAAGCCTTTTATTGTAATATTTGTATGCTTTGCTGTGAGGAGAATAACCAAGGAGAATGCCTTCACCTACTCTAGGTTCAAACTTGCCAAGATTTTCATCATTATTTTTAATATAGCATTTGCTTCCAAAAATTTTGAAATGTTTTACCGAAGGAGTCTCACCATACCAGAGCTCATGAAGAGTTTGAGTGTTGTTCACCCGAATATTTGTCTTGTTGAGAATAACACCTGCAACAAATGCGGCTTCACCCCAGAAGGTTGTGGGAGTTCTAGACTCATCAAGCATAGCACGAGCCATTTGTTGAACCGTTCTGTTCATTCTTTCTACTACTCCATTTTGCTGAGGAGTCCTAACTGTAGAGAATTCCCTTCTTATTCCATGTTCTTCACAAAAGTCGAAAAATTCATCCGAGGTAAACTCCCCACCTCTATTAGACCCGAGGCATTTGATTTTGTGATCTGATTTGTTCTCCACCAAGGCTTTGAATGATTTCAATTCTTCAAAGGCTTCATCTTTGTGCTTCATAAGTCATATCCAACACATCCTGGAAAAGTCTTCAATGAATAATATGAAATATTCTTCTTCTCGAGGTGAACTTTTCCTAGATGGGCCACATACATCAGTATGGACAAGTTCAAGTGGCCTGCTAGCTGATCCTTCCTTCTCAGGGAAGTTAGTTCTGGTTTGCTTACCAAACTGACATGATTTGCAAATTGTATTTTCTGGAATTTTGATGTCTGGAAGACCACGAACTGCCTGGTATTTAAATGCTTTCCTTATCTGTGAGAAGCTAAGACACCCCAATCTTCTGTGCCATAACCAGTGTTCATTGTTCTTGCTTAGATAGCATTGATGTTGTCCTTCTTTGAATATGTATAAATTATTTGGAGTCCTTACGCCTTTGATCACTATTTTTCCTGTATCAAGATCACGAACACTACATCCATTTGATCGAAATATTACCTCCGTTCCTTGATCACACATCTGACTGACACTCAAAAAATTATGTTTTAACCCATCAACATACATAACATTTCCAACTTTGACTTTTTCATTCAACTGAACAGAACCTTTACCTTTTATGAGCGCAGGGGTGTCATTTCAAAAAGAGACCTTCTTCTCCTTCTCTAAGGCACTATATGAGTGGAGTTTTTCCTTATCACCTGTCATGTGTTTCGAATAGCCACTGTCAATGTACCATTGATTTTCTTTCCCTTCTGCATATAAAGCTATACCACATCTCTCTGATTGTGGTTCCTTCATTCTCCATGTTTTGACACTTGAGGCTTGCTCCTTCTGAGTTGTCTACCGAAACTTGCTCCTCCATTCAGAATCTTCGTGACTGAAGTTGTTACAAATAGAGCATTCTATTTCATTTTCAAGAGAAGAAAAGTTATTGTAGGTTCTTTTCACGATCCCAGTCATGCTCCTTTGTTTTTGAGCTTATCTAGTCATGATTGTCTTATAGGCAACACATTGAGCTGCTTTGTGACCAAAGTTATGACAGGAAAAACATTGGCCATTGAATAAACTCCTGCGATTATCAAATCTATCAACCAACCGATTTTAGTTTCTACTAACATCCATTCTTGAGGCAAATTGGGAAGATTTTACCTATGGCTGCTTGTAGCTTCTGTTCATCCTTAAGGTGGATTTCCCTTGATTTACCTAGTAGTCTCTGTTCATTCTTGAGGTAAGTTGTCCCTGATTTACCTGATGATTTCTATTTAACCTTTGCTCACTCCTCCTTGATTCATCAAGATAACTTTTGGAGGTGGATGGTTGCTGCGCTTGAGATGCTTCTTCATTATATCCCAGACCTGTCTTGATTAGTGTTGAACGTTGTACATTGATAATCTCATCTAGAGTTTCAGATCCTTTAACAAATCTAAGATTAAGAGCTTTTGTTTTCTGAATTTATTTTCTAAGACCAACAATTTCACATTCTAACTTTTCATGAAGTTTTTCCTTTTTAGCAAGTTGTAATTGAAGAGTATCAATGATCACATTATTCTCTTCTAAACATATTTTGAGTCTAGAAATCTCTTCATAAAGACCTTCTTCATCTATAGCATCCACAAAATCATCATCTTCAAAAGCCATTAAGAGTCTATAATTGTTACCTTGTTCATATTCGTCACTATTTGAAAGTCCATCACTGTCTTCATGAGTGTAGTAACTTTTCTTAGTTACATTCTGTTTCTTGTTCCATTTAACAGGTTCCTTACCTTTATCAAGCTTGCCTTTATGTGGACACTTTGCAGCATAGTGACCAACTCTTCCACAAGCAAAGAATTTGAAAGGTAACTTACCTTTGAATCTTCCAGCACCCTGTTGAAGATTCTTGACAAAATTTGATTCTTTGTCTTCTTCTGATAGATGTCCTGACTCATAGTAATATTTACCTGAAGCCTTGAATGCAGCGTCTCTTCTGTCTAATGGTCCTCCTTTCCTCATTTCGTAAGCGGTCAGAATTCCGTGCAGCTGTGACATAGTGAGGTTTCATAGATTCTCCTTTTCTTCTATAACAGAAACTTTAGATTCAAATTTAGAGGACAAGGATCTTAGAACCTTTTCAACCACAATAGCCTCTTTTACTTCTTCACCCAAGTTTTTCATACAATTAACAATCTCATCTACATGAAGCAAATAGTTAGCCACACTTTCATCATTGTGCGTTCTAATATTTTCATACTGAATTCTGAGGGTTTGAAGTTTTGCTCGTTTTACCTGTTCATCTCCTTCATAGCTCAGAACAATCTTGTCCCATATTTCTTTTGTGGATTTATACTGCATAACCTTGATGAATTCTGATTGAGATAGGCATCCTAATAGAGTATTAACAACCTTTGCATTTGTTTCATATTGCTTCTTACCAGCCGGATCTGTAGGTGTTGCTGATGGAAAAGTGTACCCTGTATCTATGATATCCCAGACTTCTGTACCAAGAGATTGAAGATATGCAGTGACTCTTACCTTCCAATATATGAAGTTTGTCCCATCAAAAATTGGTGGCCTAATCGATGCTTCTCTCTCGTAGTTGCTCATGATGATAGATCTTCCTTCAAGCGATCAAGCTTCTTCTGAAGGACCCACTCTGATACCAATTGTTGGAAATAATACTGAGAGGGGGGGGGGATCAAGTTTATCAAACTCTTTTCAATATACCTTCCAGATTTATACTTTAATTTATTCTTCAGATGTTGATCATTAATTTGTATGTCAGTACCATATAATAATGAACAAGAACAAGAAAAACAGATATTCACACCAAAGAACACCAGATATAAGGTGGAAACCCAATGTGGGTGAAAACCACTTGCTGCAATATGTCTCTATCTTCTTTCAATTAGAAACTTATTTTACAATGATTCTGTACTAGTGCAGTCCTTTACCAGTACGCAGGCTGCAACCTGCAGAGAGCTACACCCCTCTCTCGTTTTCCAGACTCTCCTGGAAGGGAGCTACAACCCCCTTAGCTCTTGTACTAGCTGAGCTACTAGTACGTAGGTGCTGACCTACTTCTTTTCTTCCAAGGACCACTTTTCATAAATTTTCAAACTGGATCCATGAACATCAAATAATCATAAATCACATGTGAATCAACCAATCTCCTTTTACAATCACCCAATGAATCAACCAATAACTTCTCAGAATGCAGTAACCAGAAAAGCAATACCAGTAATCTAAACCCAGAACTCTACAGCAATAGATAAAAGGCAGCCAACAAATATTTCAAGAAAAGTCCGCAACTTCACCAATAGAAACCTGCGAATATCCGCAGTTCTTCTGTGTCTAGACTGCGTAGCTCCGCACCTGCACTGTCTACCCGACAACGCACCTCCGCACCTGATTCGTCTTCTGCACTGCGTACCTCCGCACCTGCGCCTTCTGCTGCGCTGCGTACCTCCGCACCTGTGCCTTTTTCTCCACTGCGTACCTCTACACTGCACCTTCTGCTGTGATCTATACCTCTGCACCTGTGCCTTCTGCTACGTTGTGTACCTCCGCACCTACGCTGTGGATCGCCTGCGGACCTCCTAATAGAGCCAAATTATCAGTCCTCCAATGTACCACAAACTGTCAGATCCATAGATCTGATCATTCGCCAAAGAGATCACAACCTATCAATAGATCCACCTTACAATTCACAGTTTTCACCTTGATTTAGATCTAGCTTTACAAACCGATCACCCAAAATTTCAGATCTTAAGATATTCAATGTTCATAAGTGCCTAGCCAAATGGTCTCCTTTCCTTTTTATAGTCAAGCCCTTACTCAAACCATGGATCAAAACCATAGAAAACCAATACAAGGGACCCAAAACCAGGGTTTAATAATTTAGATGCTATACGTCAGACCAAAACCATAGGATCATGTACATCAAACTAAATACCATGGACCAATCATAAAAATTCCCACATGCGCGCGCTTCTCTGCATTGAAGTGAGTGAATTTGACGCCCGCACCTTTTGTTCGGAGAACCTGCGGGTATGCCTGCACTTCTTGTTTGGGGCACCTACGGGTCCGCAGCTTTTCTTAGGCTCACCTGCGGGTATCTCTTTTTCTATGATTTTGAGAGCCTGAATAGAGATTTTCCACTTGAGTGAGTTGCCATCAAGTACAACACCTGTGCCATAGCGCCAAACCTGAATCATAATTCCAGCATAGGAACCGTTGGATCTTGGAGATCAACGGATAAGGTCGAAGGAAATGAATGATCTGGATTAAATCATGTAGATTGGAATCAAGGAATGAACGATGGAGATTAACCAGAAGTGCTGGTGGAAGAGAAATCTGAAGGTGTGTCGCCACCGTCGATGTTCGAAGATCTACAGTCATCGGGCGTGAACAAGTCTGAGGGTTAACCAAGACGAAGGGCAGATTTAAAACTATAAGTGGGATTTCAGGCGGATGCAAAGTGGTAAATGATATTTAGAGGAAAGCGCCCGATTCCATTCAATGGTTGACACGTAGCACTAAAGGAGAGATAAAAACCGCTCATTTTGGGTGGGTAACTCTCATGCAAATAGCCCACCTGAAATTGATATCAGCCGTCGGATCCTGGGGTTGAAATCTACGGTGGAGAATGGCCAGACCCGAAAATATATGCATTATGTTTTAAACTCTCGCTGCGTCCACCTTATCGCGTATTGTAAAGGTTTACATTGATATAACATTTGAAAGGGCCAATTGCGATTTGTGATGACGAACCGAAAAACTATATGTGGCATTTTATAATTCTAGCATGTCCGCAGTTATATATATGTATATGGTTCCTTGCGATGTGCGATGGGCCAGACCTGATATTATTATGCCATGTTTTATAAGTCCGGTGTGTCTGTCATATCGCAGTTTGTTAAGGATTGGGTCAATACAACGATTTGCGTTTTGTGATGGGAAGTCAACAGAGTGCTGAAAGGGCGGAACCGTTGGGTTTATACAATAGATTTAATTCTTTTTGAGTTCCGCGGTAAACCAAAGGTTTGTGTTAATTTTGTTGTATAAAGGGAAAATTAGTGTTAAAGCCAAGTCTGAAGGAAAGGCAGTTGGGCATGTTTTCTTTGTGGTTTGGCCAATATAAGCACACCCGATATATCCGTAAGCCCCAGTCTACGCATAAGTCAAAGTATAATGTAGTTAATTACGGTTTAAGTGGATTAAGCATTATTAAAGCATCCACAGAGGAACTCAAGAGCCGATTAATAGAGCCGAAAAGCAAACAATCATTTTCATCTTCTAAGTTTAGTTATTTCTTGTTATTTCATGTTCTTTGAGGTGTCTTTTACCCTTTGTGTAATTTTTTGTAATAGTTTTTACTTCAGATAGTTAGGGAAACAATTTAGTAGTTTGACAGTTTCAAAGATTAGCAACTGTTTCACAAATGTATAAAAAGAGGAAGATTTACAGAGATGGGGTTTTTGTTGTTCGAATTTTGGAGAACCCAAAGGCTAGGCCACTGTATTCCCGATATAACTATTGATTAATGAAAGAATCAGAATTTTCCATGAATTGTTGGGTATAATTTTGTAACTTCTTTGTCATGTGTCATCTTATGTTTTCTTCTTTCAAGTATAGTAATGAAATTGCAGGTCTTTATTTGCTTACGTAGATAAAGTTAAAATTCCTTAAAAGGGCGCTCCTATACTTGAAGTTTTCACCTTCCTTTATAAGTTATAGATAATAGTTTCTATGTAACGCAACATATTATCTTTAACTTCTCCAAGGGTCGTAGATAGTAGTTTCTGCGTCAAGCAGCATATTGTCTATGATTCAATTCTTACCTTCATAATTATTCTAAGTGACAGATAGTAGGTTCTGTGTTAAGCAACATATTATCTTTAACTTCTCCTTTAAAATTTCTTCATTTATCATTTATACCTAGCAACAAATGGCATTTTGAGATTTCTGGTCACATATGTATTAAGCGTTAAAGACCAAGTTTTCCAGGTCCTTCATTTGAGAATACAACAAACAATAAAGTGACAAATAAGTGACAACAAACAATAATTATTAATGTCTTAAGCACAATTTTTACAGCCAGGAAATTGGTTTCTTAAGGTACAACATGGCCCATGGGCTACTACATATCACAAATAATTTATTTTCCACTCCCTCTCCATCCACTCTTAGTTACTCTACTCAACAATGGAACAAAATGAACTCAAATAGAATGGAACCCATTTTCCTTCTAGTGGTCCAGTTATAACATAGTCTAATAGCCAATTAGTTGTTAAGTTTGTCTCATTCAACTATTAAATAGACTTGAAATATTGGCCTTTCTACAATATTTCTTCGTCGTGTTAATGTATCTAGCACGTTTTTCATGAGTAATGGTGTGATAACCCTTTTTCCCACCTTACGTTAGCAAGAAGAACATAGTGACAACCCTCTACAGTTGTTGGTATAAATGTGTTTCTTTTCCCCTTATCCGCTCTCTTCTAGTATCCCTTTGCTCCCATAAGCTTACCATCATGTCACCCATCACTCCATTACACTCATATAGCCTAACACTTGAGTACACAACTTACTTTAATCCTATGAGCAATGGAGGTAAAAATTCTAAACCAAGTCATTCCCAAGGAGATCATATTGACCCATATTATCTTGAGTCGGCTAGGGTAAATTGTTAGAGAAGCTTCTTAACTTCTTGTGGCCCTAAGTGTCCAGATACATTCTTTTGGATCTAGGAAAGTCATACTTGGTGAGACCATCTCAAGGGAGGAGAGGAGGAAGAGAGAATATTAGCTCATTAATGCTAGTGGAATCTTGTTAGAACAATTTTCTATATTTCATATGAGATGAGCCCAGTCTACCTGTAAGCCAAGGGGAGAGGATAGCCAAGGATAGGAAGAGATCTCACTGGTTAACTAAGGTAAAACATGTTTATGTAATATCATTATTTATGAATGGAAAAGTAAATTCTTTCCCTATTTCATGTTTGCAAATATTTCAATATGATGTGCTCATTGTTTTAGCTTTTGGTAAATTCTATTGCCTTTTGCAAAGGAAAATATTGTTTTGTTTGGTAGTGCATGTGTGTATGAGATTGGATCAAATAGCTTAGAGCAAGACCTCTAAATTATAGTGTGGTTTCCAACTACTCAAAGAGGTATGCAAACTACACCAACCTGCATGGATGCATGGGTATGATCTAGTCATCCTCCTTTATTAGTTGAATGGTTTTTAATTGTACTAGAGCTAGGTAATTTGCTTAGATCCCTCACACATCATCTGTAAAATCTCGACGCAATATTTATGGAGCAATAAATCCTTACACTCTAGGTAATTTCAGGGCTAACAAATGGGACTAACATGGCATCCTCTCAAATCATGGTGGGAAAAATAGTAAGGTCAACTTCTTATTAACATAATTTTTGCATAAAGGATCTATTTGAGATATTTCTTACATAATTGGAAAGGTATCTGAATGTAGAACACTGCCAAGGGTTCTAGTGAAATAAATAGTCTTTCAACCTCAAAAAACTTCATTGAATTCCTCAAAAATATTTCATATGGTTTTATTCAACCTCAAACTTCTTCCATAAGGTATTAAACATCAATTCACGAAACAAGGACCCATTAGTAAAAATGGCCTATGAGTTTATTCCACCAATTTTTCCACTTTGAAAGCATTAAGATACATGAAAAATAATATAATGATCCAATTTGAATCATATATGGTAAAAACTTGTCCCCTTTGTTTGATAATAGACAAATATGATTCCTATTTTCTTTTTCTCACTTAAAAGTAAATGAATATGATTCCTTATTTCTCATGTTGGCTTGAAAATAAACAAATATGATTCCTTTTGAGATAGATATTGTGGCTATTTGTACCCAAAAATAACAATAGGGTTTTGAAATAAGAATAAATATGAGATATTTAAATAATATAAAATATTTGCAAACCTTAAAATATTATCTTAAAATTTTACCTTGTGGCAATATTCCGCTCCTAAAAAATACCATGATTCCTTTGTTACACTAAAAAATGTCACCATGACTATTTGCAGTTTGTATGGCTCCATCAACTGTCATACTATCCTCCTTGGCAAGTCTCATGCCTCTGCTTTCCATGTCAAACTCAAAGAAAGGGAGAAAAGTCATTTAAAGTCAAGTTATCTCTGGTACGCAGTTTCTCTCAGCCTTACTTGCGGGTACGCAATCCAAGTTCACAATACCTGCGTACTTGTACGCTCTGTCTGTAAAGCAATGGGTGTGTACTCCTGTAAAGGTCAATAAGCGCAAGTTTCACTCTAAAAAAGTTACTTGTGGTCATTTCTAGAGCATTCTAGAAGCTTGTTTGACGTGTATAGAGCGCCTCCAGATGGTTCATGTATCCCTATGGAAGAGGAACTTATCCCATCAAGAGGGGAGCTAACCCACCCAAAAGAGGGGCTTATCCCATTGATGGTGGACCTGATTAACTTCCTCTACAGCACTATAAATACATGCATTGGACCAGAGGGAGGGGAGGCTAAAAGCTGAAAATTCCTAAGGGTAGATGCTGCTGAGATTAGGACTTCCTTGTAGAAGCTTGTGAGGAGAGATTTTCATCCTTTCTTGTTTCATTTGGAAGTGGGTGAGCTGATCAAAGTAAAGGAAAACTCTTGCTGGACCCTGGGAGGAACTTGCACAACACCAAGGCTCAGGTTGTAATGGTTTCTTTTGTTTCCTATTAATACAAATAAGTCCATTCTTCTCAACAATTTGTTATTTATGAGTTGTTTCATATACTCCTTGGTCTGTATGTTAAATATGTTTTGTTTTATGAGATATTCAGGTGCTATTTAATCGTTTGATTGTTAGTGAATGCAGGTTTCAAAGAGAAGGAGGAGCTCATCCGGATCGACGAAGCTGGACTACTACAACAGCGTTGGGTTACAGGTAGGATCTAAACACTTGATTTCTTGTATGATGAATGCATATTTAGAGAAGGATTGCTCTTAATTGTCTTGTTTGTCACTAGAAAGCCTTAAGCTTCTAGGGAGGTTGGTTGTGTCCGCACTATCGACTCTTTCCGCATGACAAAATGGCGACTCCGCTGGGGAACTCCATTGATGTGAATGTTTTTTCCTTTGTCTGAAACTTTGATATGAGAAAAGTCTTTTTCTTTCTGGTTTTTGGTTGTCTGACTGTGTGTTTGGGTGGGCTAGCTTAGGGTTAAATTAGTTTTTAGTTTTTCTTAGTTTTGCTAGAAGTACGCAGTCTCTGAGTTCAGCACAGTGCGTACTTGTACGCACTGCGACTGTGTGCATAGAGCGTACCCGCACCTGTGTAAACAGGTTGCCTGCGTACCCTGTCAAAATTGAGAAAATTTCAATTTTTTACTTTTTGCCTACTAGATTTTGCTTTTAATTTGTTTTTTCCACCCAGATCCACTGGTTACCTACCAGAGATCTTCATCTAAACTTGTTTCGTCAGTGTCAAGTGTTTTAGTGGAATTCATAGAGATTTTGCCTTAGGGTTTGATTTTTAACTCGTCCTGTAGTGACTTTGGCGTTAGAGGTTGTCAAACTTTGGATCTCCCTGGTTTTGTTCAACCCTCTTAGGAGTCGGGCCTGTCATAGAATTCACCCTTGTGAGAGACCTACCTTTGTGTCTTCTCTTTGCGAATCTCGAAAAAGTTTGTTGATTGAACTTTGAATTTTATTTTTGAGAAAAAGAACAAAAGATTTTGATTTTTGTTTTTGACTGGTTTTTGGTTCTGCATTAACTAGTCCTTAGTTGCATTTTGACTAAGTAAAACATCCAGGAATCATCTTTAGTAGGCTTTTGCCTCATTAGATTTTCTTATTAGGTGAATTTCGTTTGATTTGCTTTTAAGTAGCTTTGATTTAATTGTCATAGATTTGTAAAGGTTTGCTTTTTTATTTTTAAATGCTTTGTTAACTAGGAAAAAATCCAAAAATCTCCTTTGAAAGAAAATTTTGCTTAGTGGCATTTGAGTCTTTGAATGAAAAGGGCATTTTCGTGAAATAATTAGTGGTCATGAGTAGCATGTTTTGGAAAAGATAAAGAGATTGTTTCTTTGATTGTCTGTTAAGAAAGTTGCTTTTATCAATTTTGCATTTTCCAACTCTCTTAGCTAGGGAATTCATTGAAAAAGAAAAGTAGCATAAATCATCCTAAGTGCATCTTTGTAGTGGTTTGAGTCGAGTCTACACACCATCAGTTTCATCTTCACTACCTTTTGTCTTAAAGAAAAGCCATAAAAATTAACGCTTAAAGTAAAATCAACTTAGTAACTTTTTATTTACTAGGGCTCTGAAACACCAATATAGATCAGGCTAGTGTCTTGGAGTAGGAGAGTAATTAACTCTCCAAGACAGCAAAACCAAACAAGTAGCTTATCTTGTGGTAGGATAAATCCAACTGTTGCATTTATACTCTGGGAAAGCTCCTCTTAAAGGAGAAGCACGAGCTCATGTCCGAACCAGTGAGGGGATCAATCCTCCCTCATTGGGAACGACGCCAGACACGCACGTATTAAAAATGGTAAACCTTGAATTGACCATTGTCGAGGAGCCAAGGGTCACTTGTCGGTAAACCTTGGATTATTGTCAAGGAGCTGGCAAGGGGATTGAGCTTGATACTCTGCCCTTGCATGCTGTCGGAGTGTAGACTGTTCCCCCAGGTGTATTTGTTGCTGTTGGTAACCTTAGTGACCATTATCTTTAAGATTCTACCCAAGGTGACGGTGGAGGGAATATCCCACTGTACCTGGAGCAGACGTCGGCTAGACTCACTTGGATTTTCCGGGGGGTTCACTTCACTCGAGCCGGTTAAAGTGGAGGAACTTATGCCGGTCTATTCATTAAGCACGTTGCCGGGGTAACTGTTCTACCCACCACTTCTGTACTGAATTCGGCGATGTTGGGCTTCATCACCAACTAGTGTTTTCGGTCCGGAAGGCTACTGTTTGTGCATGGTTTGACGCCCTAGATTCTTTAGGCGTGTGATTCAAATTTGTTTGGTTCTTTAGAGACTTTAGGTGGTTTGTTTTGAGATTTTTACTTTGTTTGCGTGTGCGGTAGTTAAAAGTTTTTAACTGTGGCGGAATTACCGAGACAATCCCGTAGACTTCAGGGCCAATCTCCTGAGGTTATTTCCGTGGCCGAATTGTTGAGGAGATCCCGTAGACTTCGGGGTGAACCTCCTCGAGACGACCCGGGTCATTACGAAGGTTTGAAAGTCCTTGTAACTCCTCCTAGTGGCAGTAAAGTAGGTTCACCTGAAGAAGGAGAATCTTCGTTGGTAGTCCATCCAGATTACCAAAGTCTAGAAATAGGTTATAATCCTGAAGCTGTTGCAGTTTCTGAACTTGCTGGTAGTTTTTCATCTACTAGTGATATAGGCGAAGAACTTGAAATATCTGAACCTGTTACTCCAACTTCTAGTGTTCCTGATTCACCTAGGGTAGAAAGAGTCATAACCGAAAATCTTCCTTCTGGTTTGATAGCTATTGAAGAACTTGCTCCAGAAGAAGAAGTAGGCCCTATTCTTGAAGATCAACTGACTCTTGATCTAAGAGAGTGCGAATCTATCTTTTACAGTCCGCCTAGAAGTACTACTTGGTACCTTTCGTAAACTAATTACTTAGACAACTCAGGGATAGGTTTTTCTCCACCTCGTACTCCTTATCCACCCAGAGGTATTTATACTCCTGTAAATATGTCTAGTTAGTCGTCTGTGTTTTCTCAACCCTCTGAATCTTTCTTGTATGGTGGTCCTTCTGTTCCTACTGGGTATCAATCACTTTCTGGTACCTTTGCAGGAGCATATCCTCAACCCATTGGACATGGGTCATTAGCTGGAAACAATGGTAATAAACCGTTGGGTGTAGGAGACATTTATATGATGTCAGGTTCAATTCCCGGATCTCAACCTCAAGGTGGTCAATTACCGCCTGGGGGGCAGCCTCAATTAGCACCTGGGGGGCAACCTCAAGGTACACAGTTTGCTTCTGGGGGGCAACCTCAAGGACAATATGTACCCATGGTACAGTACATTCCTCAAGGTCAACCCCAGCCTCAATATGTACCCCAGGGTCAACCTCAGTACCAATATATGCCTCAAGGTCAACCCCAGTATCAGCTCGAGTCAAGGTTATCAACCACCTCAAGGCCAATCTTACGTTCAAGGTATGGGAAATGTACCTGTCAGTTATCAATCCTACCCTCAATCCGGTTATGGATCTCAATATCCTCAACCTGTCATGGGTCAATACCCCGGAGTAAATGTAGTGTGGGATCCATTGCAAGTCCCACAAGTGTTGCAGCCAAGCGTACAATTGTCAACTCAAACTGGACAACCTGTGGTTTCTGGTCCACCCCAGCAACCAGTCCAGTCCAGTGTTCAAACTTCTGTACCTTCGGTAGTTACTCACTCGCCAATTGCACCTAGTACTCCATCCCAAATGACTGCTGCAACTACCACAACATCTGTTCCTTCCCCCACACCTACTTCCGGAGTATCGATAGCTCCGGTTTCTACTGTCTCTGCCAATACTCCGCATACATCTTTACCATTTTCTGGGTCTACGATTCAAACTACGGTTCAGATGCCTATGGGTCAGCCAGGTTTAAGTACGGTTGTCACTTCTCAACCACAATTTGTTTATCAACCGTACCAGGGACAGTACCAATACGGGCCTGCTGTCCAACAACCAGTTTACCAGTATCAACCGTATCCTGGGTACACTTATCAACAACCACAACAACCCCAGTACGGTCTGGTTAATCTTGGTTTTCCAGGAGGATACAATATCCCGAATGCGATTCGTGTTCCAAGTTATCCTGGGTATCCTCCTCCTGGGACTGGTCTTGTGACCCAGAGTTTTAGGGATCCTAACCGACAATTGCCGTTTATTGCAACTTTGGATTTACCAGACTTGACGCACCTAACAAACGATCCAATAAATTCTCTTCCGTTCTGGCCGCCAATGCCAAATAAGTTGCCAGTTGACATACCCAAGTTCGAAGGTAAGCCTGGAGAGGATCCATCAAATCACGTGATGACTTACCACCTCTGGTGTGCTTCAAATTCTATCTCGGATGATTCGATCCGTTTACGTCTTTTTCAGCGTACGCTCATTGGTCTCACGGCCAAGTGGTACATTGAGTTACCACGGGCCTCTTTTTATAACTTTAGTCAGTTAGCTACCTCGTTCTTAACACATTTTCAGTTTCCGGTCAGATATGATAATGGCACCGAGTTATTAACTTCATTAAAACAGTCGACGTCCACTTATATTTCTGACCATATTCATGACTGGCGACGTCGAAGGCGTTTAGTGAAAGTTTTTATCCCGGACCAAATCTTAGCTGAATGGTTTGTTAAATCATTATTACTGAAGATTACTGAAGACGTAGTTAAGGCCGGAGTAGTTACTGAGGAGCAAGTCATTGCTCAAGCGCAGTACCTTGACTTAGTTTATACTCAGTCGGGTATGTTACACGAAAAGATCCCAGATCTTCCAAAGTCGAATCAAATCGTTGCTGCTCCTTCGGGATCTCATGCTGCTGATGGCATGATTGGTACGGTGAATACTAAAAGCAAGAAAAAGTCTTCAAATAATTCTTCGCCCATTATCACCTTACCCTACTCCCCGACAGGAGAATCTTCTCCTGAAATTTCCGCTGATATTCATGCCGTAGAGTCATCTACGGCCAAATCAAAAAACAGTGGGAAAAAGAAAGGTAAGAAGAAGGATAAAGCAGACAAGGCTCCGAAGGAGAAAAAAGAAAAGTTGGAAACCAATGACGAAAAGTGCAAACCTCGATATCCTTGTCTTATTTGTGAAGAGGATCATTTTACAAGAGATTGCCCTCATCGGGCCGAGGTTGTGAAAATCGTCAAGGGTTCCCCAACTCCTGCTGTTTTGAAAGATCCATTTCCAAAGCAGGAGAGTAAGATGATAGGTTCTTCCTCGAGTGCTAGTGAAGAACCCATATTGATGATGTCTCATGTACGGATTGCGACTCAATCACACGATTATGGTAGTAAAAGTCCTGTTGATGGATCGAAAGAAGAAGAATCTTCTCAGTCAAATCCATCAACCTCAGCTCCCGGTTCCGATCCACTA
The DNA here is from genome assembly GCA_031772625.1 of Pinus tabuliformis. Taxonomy (NCBI): domain Eukaryota; kingdom Viridiplantae; phylum Streptophyta; class Pinopsida; order Pinales; family Pinaceae; genus Pinus; species Pinus tabuliformis. The sequence goes on from CM062804.1 coordinate 1,560,856,444, forward strand.
CATAACCCTGACTTAGTAATCAAACCGCCCGCCAAGGGTGTACTTCGAAGGTCTGCTTTCAATCCACATGCGAGAGCAGCCCAGAATTACAACATTGTTGAGGATTTAGCTGTTTCACCCTCAGCGATGTCGGCTTTAGAAGTGCTGCAATCATGCCCAACACAACGAAAATTACTTTTGTCGGCTATAGGAGCTGTTGACGTTCAGGACCCGAACCTGATAATCTTTGATCTAGAAAATAGTACACCGCGTCTCCCTCATCAGATGGCTTTCCAGATTCCAGTGATAGTCAAAAACAGGCCTATTCATCGGACTGTAATTGATGAAGGAGCTTCCACGTGTATTATGTCGATTCAGTGTTGGAGACCACTTGGTTCTCCTTCGCTGAACTAATGGTAGAAGTGTCCTCAGACACGTAATTTTATTAATCAGAAAAAAAACAATTACATAATTGATTTGCAAGAGCTTACACCCGAACAACCAAACACTCTTGCAATGAGCTATTTATAAGCTCTATGTCCTAACTACCTCTAATTATGGATCACTTACAAGTGTCCATTTACAATAAATGCTATTCAAACCAACTAGCTAACTAATCTCCTATAATAGAGCCTAAGATACGACTCATTTGGAGAGTCATATCTTGTTACAACAATATACTAATTCTAATTGTCTCTAAAATAATTAATCATTCTAGAATAATTATTAATTTAATTTCTTAAATTAATAATTATTTTATTTCAATTTTATAACCTATGATAATAAAGTATTTTTGGATCATCTAACATTCCCCCCTATGATCCAAAGATACATTACAACAGATACCAAGTTCATCCCTGAACTTAGTAAATTTTATTCTGCCAAGCGGTTTGGTGAAAATGTCGGAGATCTAATCTTCGGAAGGACAATAAACTGGTTTGAGGACATCTTTGGCAATGAGAGACCTGATATGATGATACTTGGTGTCCACATGCTTTGTATTTGAATGAAAAGCTGGGTTCTTGGCAAGTTTGATGGCGGACTGGCTGTCGATGAACAATGATGTAGCTTCTCCCTGAGAAATGCCCAAGTCCTGCAAAATTCGGCGCAACCAAACAATTTCACATGCTGCTTCCCATGCTGAAATGTACTCTGCTTCTGCTGAAGAAGTGGCCACTGTAGCTTGTTTCTTACAACTCCAAGATATTGCTGCTGACCCCATGTTCATTAAATAACCTGATGTTGATGCTCGATCATCAATACTCCCAGCAAAGTCGACATCAGAATATCCACCAAGTACAAAATTTTTAGTCTTTGTGTAAAGAAGACCAAAATCTTTTGTGCCTTGGATATATCTAAGAACTCTTTTGGCTGCATTCCAGTGGCTGTCTCGGGGTTCCTGCATAAAACGTGAAAGAATACTGACTGCATAAGATAGATCAGGCCGAGTATTTGTCAAATAAATCAAGCTACCAATCAACTGCTTGTAAGTTGTACTGTCCACCTTTCCCCCTCTTCAAATTTTCAAAGTTTCAAGTTTTGCTCCATGGGGGTGAGAACGGGCTTGCAATCTTGCATGCCAAATCGCTGAAGAACCTCTGCGGCATACTTGCTCTGAGAAATGAAAATATGATGTGGACGTTGGAAGACTTCAACTCCAAGATAGTAGTGAAGTAATCCCAAATCTGTCATCTTAAAACCTACATGTAACTCCTTTTTTACCTGTGCAATATGATCATCATGATTACCAGTGATGATCAAATCATCGACATACATAACAAGAATTACCAGATATTTGCCCTGTTGTCGCACATACAAAGTATCATCAGATTCACTGCGATGAAAACCAACTTTCTTAAGGTAATCATCCATCTTTGCATACCAGGCACGGGGAGCTTGTTTTAACCCATATAAAGCCTTGATCAATTTGCAGACTTTATGTTCTTGTCCTTCCACTTCAAAACCTAGTGGTTGGGTCATATACACGTCCTCCTGTAAATCCCCGTTGAGAAAAGCACTTTTCACATCCATTTGATGAACTTTCCATCCTTTTTGAGCGGCTAATGCAAGTGTTAATCGGATGGTGTTCCATTTAGCTGTTGGAGCAAAGGTTTCTTCATAATCAATGACTTCCTGCTGCGCAAAACCTTTTGCGACAAGTCGTGCTTTATACTTGTCAAGTTCACCCTTCTGATTATACTTAATTATGTAAACCCATTTGCATCCTATGGGTTTAACATGTGCTAGACATTCAACAAGTTTCCAAGTGTTGTTATCAATTACTGCTTTATATTCTTCAACCATAGCCTGTTGCCATTCTTTATGTTTTACTGCCTCTTTGTATGTGGAAGGTTCAGTAAAATCATTTGCTATCAAGGCAAAATTGCCTTCACTTCTATGTGCCCTTCTGGTGCCAGTTTTATTCTGTTCATCAGGCTTTACATCTTTCAAAAGTTGAACTACCCATTTCGGAAGTTGATGCTCACTTGTTTGTGCTTCTGTAAAGTCCCCATCATTATAAAGAGGATTAATATAAACTGATGTACGTCGTTCAGGTGAAGAATGTGGAGATTCACTGTCTGAAGAACTGCTGCTGCTTGGAGATGCGGATGAACTGCTGGAAGACCCAGATGATGTTGTTGATGTAAATGGACTGGATGACTCATCTTCAGAGGAAGGAAAATCAAGTTCATACCAATTTGGTGAAGTTGGTTGACTTTGAATTTTTCCATTTCTTTTACTTCCCTTAGTTTCTAATTTGTGAAGAAGATTTTCAATTTCTTCAGCACTCTTACTCTCTGTTTCATCAAAAATGACATCCCTTCTCACAATGAATTTTCCATTGGTCAAAAGACGATACCCTTTCTTCTCATCAGAATAGTCGATCATTGTGCATTTTAATAATTATTCTAGAATGATTAATTATTTTAGAGACAATTAGAATTAGTATATTGTTGTAACAAGATATGACTCTCCAAATGAGTCGTATCTTAGGCTTTAGGGGTTGAAGGAAAAACCGTTAGTCTGGATGTGGAGGTGGTTGATGCCCCTCTAGACTACAACCTTCTCTTGGGTCGAAGTTGGTCTTATGCTATGACAGCGGTCGTCTCATCGGTCTTCAGAGTTATAAAGTTTCCAGATAATGGCAAGATCGTGACAATAGACCAGTTGGCTTTCTTTTCATCCGACCCAGCCTCTTCAGAGAGTATCCAGCATGTCGGTAAATTGACTATCCCTTATAAGGATGTTGGCGTATGATTAGTTAAAGATTCTGGTTTACTGGGAAATTTTCCTTTTCCTCCAATCAAAGCAGACCCTTCATTCGCTTCCATTCATATGATTACGTCAGATACTATTATTTACGATGATCCATGGATTGTCCCATTTGAATATGAGATAGACTCATTCAGTAATGCTATGCCTTTGAGTCCATATGAAATTGCTTATGAAGCCGTGCAGTCTTTTACCGACTTGCGTTCAACCCAAATCGACCAAATGAATGTGGTCCGTGAGGAATCACTTTTCACATCAACCTCAGAACGGATAGCATTTCCCGAAGTCGTGTCATCTGACGAGAAACTTCGCGAAATCCTAAGTGTAGACGATCTACCATGGGAAGATCTTCATCATAGATCTTCGTTTTTACCAAAGGATGATGGCTTTGAAAATGATTTTTCATCAATCTTTACGGCTGAATATGTCAAGGACGCTCAGAATCCCATGAAACATCCTGATTCAGAGTTGAATTTGGGAAACATTTCCCAAACTATTGCCATTGACATTTCAATCAAAACTGGAATTGTTGAGAACATTCATATAGGTGCCTCGGGTACAGATGATGAAATTCAAACATACAAGGCCCTATTTCAAGAATTCCGTGACGTGTTTGCCTAGTCCTATGAGGAAATGCCAGGAATTGATCCCTCCATTGTTGTTCATGAGATCAAGACTTACCCGGACGCTAAACCCGTTCGGTAACATCTGCGTCAGATACACCCTAGGAAAGCGGATGCAATTAAAGCAGAAGTTGAGAAGCTGTTGAAAGCAGGTTTCATTTATCCGATCCCGTTAACGGATTGGGTATCGAATATTGTTCCAGTTAACAAGAAGCAAGGAACAATAAGAATATGCATCGACTATAGGGATATTAATCGTGCTTGTCCAAAAGACAACTATCCCACTCCCTATATCGATCAAATCATTGATGATTGTGCTGGCAGTGAAATATTTTCCTTTATGGACGGTTTTTCCGGTCACAATCAAATCAATATTCTACCTGCCGATCAACCAAAAACGGCTTTCATTTGTCCTTGGGGGACATTTGCTTATTGCAAATTACCTTTCAGGCTTAAGAATGCCGGAGCCACTTTTCAAAGGGTAATGTCTTACACGTTTCACGACATCAAACACATTGTGCAACCGTATCTCGATGATTTGCCTGCTCATTCCTTACATCGAGCTGATCACCTTGTCCATTTACGAGCAATTTTCATGAGGTGTAGGCATTATCGTATATGTTTGAACCCACACAAATGTGTCTTCTGTATAGAAGTGGGACGATTGCTGGGATTTGTAGTTTCAAAAGCCAGCATTCGCGTCGATCCCTCGAAGGTCGAAGCTATCATCAAGTTGCCTCCCCCTTCGAGTCTTCGCCAACTCCAAAGTTTGCAAGGGAAAGCAAACTTTCTACGCCGATTCATTCTTAACTATGCCGAGGTTACAAAAGGTTTCACACGGTTGTTGAAACAGAATGCTCAATTCTCTTGGGATGAGATAGCTCAGCAATCTTTTGATGCACTTAAACACGCGTTGACCCATGCACCGTTGTTGCATCCTCCCAACTACAACCAAGACTACTTTTTGTACCTCGCTGCCTCTCATTCCACGATTGGGATGGTATTAGTTCAGGAAGACGAATTCGCCACGGAACATGTGATATATTATCTTCGTAGGACGTTAAATCCCACTGAGCTAAAATATTCGCATGTGGAGAAATTGGCCCTGGTAGCCGTTCAGGTTGTCCAACGTTTTCGTCATTACATTCTTCTCCGTAAAACTATATTCATTTCGGATTGCAACCCTATGATATACATTTTGACTAAACAATTGCTAGGGGGCAAGTACTCTAAATGGATCGTTATCCTGCAAGAGTTCGACTTAGAGTTTGAAAAATCTAAGTCTAAGAAATCTTTAGTTTTTGCCGAGTTGATGTGTGACTTCCCGCGTGCTGACACGGAAACTGTGGCAGAGGAACCCATTGCGGACGAATCTTTGTTTCTCATCAGCACTTTAGATCCGTGGTACGGGGATATAATCATCTATCTCCAAACCCAATCCTTTCAGCCCGAAGCTTCTAAGACGGAACGTCGGAAAATTCGATTCCAGTCCCAGCAGTATAAAATTATTGGAGATACTCTTTATCGTCGTGGGCGGACTTGGTTTTCCGTCGTTGCTTAACTCACGAAGAGGCAGAAAGGGTTTTGAATGACTGTCACTCTGGGGCGTGTGGCGTTCATATGTCTGGGTATGCCACAGCTCAGAAGGTGTTGCGTGCTGGCTATTTCTGGCCGTCCGTGTTTAAAGATTGTATCATTGCGGTCCGAAAATGCCACAACTGTCAAGTGTTTGATTGCAAGATGCGCGCACCACCAGCTCCTCTCCACCCTATAATTGCCGTCGGTCCTTTTGCTAAATGGGGTATCGACTTTATTACATGTAACCCTCACTCGGCTGGGGGGCATGCGTATATCATCTTTGCGGTTGATTATTTTACTAAGTGGGCCGAGGCGATGCCTACATTCGAGGCATACGGCAAGACAACTGCGATTTTCGTATTCAATCACATTATTGCTAGGTTTGGTGTCCCACAAGCGATAATCACTGACCATGGACGCCATTTTCGAAACATTATGATGACAGAACTTACAGGCCAGCTTGGTTTGCGCCACGATAGCTCAACTCCTTATTATCCACAAGCCAACGGTCTGGTTGAGTCCATCAACAAAGTTTTGGTCATCATGATCTGACAAATCATTGGCATTCATCGGTCAAATTGGCACAACATGTTATTTTCCGCGCTTTGGGCATATCGAACTTCGGTGAAAACATCAATAGGGTTCACTCCTTTCCAACTAGTTTATGGTTTGGAAGCCGTGCTGCCCATTGAATGCGAAATCCCATCACTTCAAATGGCTGTCGAATTACTTCCAGCTACTTCCGAAGAGGAGAAGCGTTTATTATACTTAGCTCAATTAGATGAGACTCGACGCGATGCTGCACTGGCAATCGAGACTCATGCAAAACGAATGAAAGCTCAGTATGATCGAAATGTGACCCCTCGAAATTTTTCGGAAGGAGACCTAGTGCTATTGTATGATCATGCTAACGATAAATTAGGTGCTGGAAAATTCGTTCCTATGTGGCATGGACCCTACATTGTTAAGCGAAAGCTAGCAAAAGGGGCCTATGAGCTGGTTGACTTTGATGGGGACTCTTTGGGTAAGCCCAGAAATGGACTTTACCTAAAGAGGTACTATGCTTAAATGGTGGGTGTGAAGATTTTTTGTTAGGTTAGTTAGGTTAATTTTCTCTTTCTAGCTAGTGTGTTTGTTAGAATAGACAGTGTGCTTAGTTTAGAAAGTGTGTTTTCGTCGTTATTCTTCTTATCTTGGTTTTACCTTTGATTTTTGCAGATGTCGATGCCTCTCCAAACGTACATTGGATTTGCTGATGGTGCTTGTCGTAGTACACGGAATATCTCTTCCGCAGCTTGGGTTATCTATTCACCCTCTGACGAGTTAGTTTCTATGCATGCGGTGATCCTCGGTCAAACAACAAGAAACATTGCAGAATACAGTGTAGTGATTGAGTTATTATCTGAATCTATTTCGTTTGGGATTCAGAGTTTGATAGTGAGGTTAGATTCTTAGCTCGTTGTATTACAGCTTAATAGAGTTTATGCCATTAGAAATCCAGTGTTATTAAGGTTATTTTTGAGAGTGCGTCTTTTGGAACGTGAATTTGATTACATCGAATATCAACATATTCCAAGGTCTTTTAATACATTAGCAGATGCAATTGCTTCTCGAATGTTAGACAGACATTTGCGATAATCATACATGTAAATTTAAAAACATTAACATTTAATCACACATGTTTAACAAGATAAGCCGGTAATAATGATATATATAGATAGGAGTGTGTCAAAATATACATCGTCTTCGATCATAGGTTGAAAAACACCTTATGATCAGCAAAAATGATAAGTACAAAAAACCAAAAATGTCATATGTGTCTACAAAAAGTGACTAGCCAATCACTGGTGGTGCTCTCTATACGAGACCACTGCCCGCGCTACCCTACACAGGAACCTCCTGAAAGGTCCTGGGACTACGACCACATAGCGCTGAAGTCGGATAGGAATATCATCTATAGTCGTCTCTGGTATGTCCGCCGTGGGACGCTCTAGGTCCTGTTCCAGCTCGGCTAAGGTCTCTGCGGCCGCATCCTGTGGGGCCGGTGTTGGTGCAACTGGTACTCTTCTCTCGAATGGTCGGAGATTGGCCAGACACTGTGGACCTACATCTGCATTTTGAAAATTGTCACTGTCAGTTTTGAGACGATATAAAAAACAAATAAAAAGTAAATAATTTAAAAAAACTTGTGGAAAATGAAATACCTCTGTCGTCCCATTGTTCTCCCTGTGGAAGAACCATGTCCGGATCACCGCGAAAATCTACTCCGGCATAAGGAAAGTCCTGGATGGCAAAGACCTGGTTCTCCAACCAGTGAAAGTAACCCGCAAGAAATCGAACAACTCCCGCTCCCTCATCAGGATGCCGGGCCATCACCGTAACCCATCGTATCAACTTTGGCTCCCGAGGTGGCCCAACCGCAACAGTGAGATGCTGAGGGATAAGCATCAGAACTCTCTCTAGGGCAAAGCTCACAACTAAAGGCCCATATCCAAAGGTCTTTAATTGCCCGTGCTTTGCCCTAGTTAGTTGGCCCTTCATGTTGGCCAACACAGCATCGCACCAGTTGAAAATGGTGCCTCGTTAGCAATCTATCGCCATCCGCATTTGGGACCCAGTGGCAATGTGCAAGGCGGCTACGCCGCAGAGTCTGGTAACTGTAAAGGCAATTACCATAAGTTCGGGCAGGGATATATATTTGATTTCTATCCCTTTCTCCTGGTTCTGATTGTTGCACCACTCTAGTCGGAGACTAGCAAGGGATTGGCCACCCGGCCTAGTCCCGAACAGAGACAGTTGCTTGCCCCTATTAGGCAAACCAGTGAGAAAATATATGTCAGAGGGCTCTATCTCGAGCTGGTGCCCTCCGATGTAAAAACATTGTTCCTGGACGTTCCACCTTTCAACCAGCCACTCTAAGAATGGCACCTGGGCCCTCATGCTAGGTATGGCCCAGTACTTATAGAGACCGCATGCCTTCAAAGCATCAATGGAGGGTTGATGATCTATTGCGGCCAAATCGACATCTTCGTGTTCTCTTTCACGCCAATCTAGCATGGTGGGAAATCTACACACCAAAAAATATTGATTAGAATTCATTAAATCAAATTTTTATGGTTAGGTTTTGAGTTTGGGTTTTGAAAATCCGCTTTGGGCGGAGTATGCACCCCGCGTTCAGAAACAGAGCGGCGGTACGCAGCTGCTCTGAAGGTGGGCTGTGTACTCTGACCTTTTTCCCATATACTAAAAAGTCGGGGTACGCAGGTCACCAATGGGGCACCTGCGTACCCCGAAAAGCGCATCCTAAAACCCCAAACCCTCTAAAAAATCAAACTAAAACTTGAAATGAAATTCTAAATGGATGAAATTGAAGAGGAGGATGTTGTGAAATACCTGAAAGAGACGGCGTTCGATTCCGACGGTCGGATTCTCCACAAAGTCCACGGGAAGTTTCTTGTCAAAAGCCCTTTTCTCTCCCTCAACAGTAAAATGGTAAAAATGACATGGTAAAAAGTCTTTTTATAGGTTTTTTGGATAAATGAATGCTAGGTTTGTTTATTTTTCACCATAGAGAGATATTTTTCAATGCATTTTTGCCTATCTTAAACAGGTATGAGTAATGTGTTGTTTTTGTGCAGGACAAAAGGACAAGGACTTTCAGAGAAAATTATCATTTTTCACGAACCAAAACATCAGAGTCATATTTTAAGCCCTTTTCTGACTCCTAAAACATGAAAAGATTGCCGAGCGTTTCTTTTACACTCGTTAAAACGGAATTAAAAGACAGTCCCCTTATAGCCCTTTTCTGACCGTAAAAACAGGAAAAGATTGCCGGGTTTTTGTCGTTTCAAACTCGATACTGGAAATAAAATGACGTGTCCTTGATCGCTTTTTACTTTTCAGGTCAGAGGCACTAATCATGAAAGTACTCCTTGGTCGCAAGATCAAGCGGTTCTCTCAAGTATTATTTTATACTTTTTCGGGCTTGAGAGACACAAATTTACGAAAACGGTCAACCCTGGAGTCTTCTTTAGTTTTTTCAGACTCTCTAAAATTGAAAAACGCCGAGTTTCTCCTATACTGGACTCGTTAAAATTTCACAGTAAAGGACCTGTTCGATTACAAACAGGAACGAACCACTCCTTCTTAGGGTTCGAATCTAAACTAAGTTGGACTCATCCGAAGGATGAGCTTATAATCAAGCATATGTTATCCTCCTCAAGCTTGTAAAAAATAAAGAGGTACTTGCCAGAAATGGTGGGGGAAAAGAGAGAAGAATGAACCTATTTGTTATCCTTTGTCACAGAAGAACCTTATTACCACTCTTGAACACGACACTTTTCATTCACCTGGGTTGGGAAATCCCTTGTCTTAAAGTTGATTAAACCACTTTTGAAAGTCTTCAACCGTTTCTGGGTATTAACTTTGGGTCAATCGTCGCTAATCCATCTGTCGTGTCGTTATGTGTTCAAGAGGTCTCTGCAAATAAACCATTCATATGCAAAATACTTGTCATCCATTTTGACCAGCCCTGAGTCAGTCCTTACAGCAACATTTCTTCAACTTGAACTATGATGTCGTGTTGTGGGCTTGCCTGCAACGGGTCGCTTTCTATCGACATCAACACATTATCTAGAGAGATGACTTAGAAATCGTCAGTACCTTGAAGTCTGCATGCATCAATGGCAGGTTTCTCGCCTTTGACGACAGTTTACATCATTGACTTTCGATTGAAGGATTCCATGACGTGTTCGACATCAACTCATTCATTCACATCTCATGGGCTGTACTGGGTACTTTGAGAACCATTGACATCACTGGTGGTCTCTCTCACACTTGTTAATGGTTTACATCATTGACTGGTAATCAAGTGGTTTCTACCATGTTCGACATCAACTCATTTATTCGCATGGATAGAATCGTACCAATTCAGGAAGTGGAAATGAAGACCCTGGATCTAGTTTCCACCATCCAGGCTGCGAGGAGTTTTGTATTCATTGTATAAGTAGACTAACTATAAATAGATGGCTGCGCCCATACTGTGTCTACAAGAGTCTATGATTATGATGTATTGCGAAATCATTCATGTATCAGAGCAGTAGTTAGATTGTTAGTTAAAGTTTTTAATCTGAGTATGGGAATGCCTACCTCAGTGATGATATCATCCTATATATGTATTTTGTGTTGAATATTTGTAGGTTCTGACCAGGCTCTCCGCAAGATAATCCTTGAAATGATAAAGTACTTCACCCTTCCTAGATGATTTGAAACCCTAAATCTACTTCAGGCTTCGCACTTTAGGGGGCAATCTGTTACACTAAAAAATGTCACCATGACTATTTGCAGTTTGTATGGCTCCATCAACTGTCATACTATCCTCCTTCGCAAGTCTCATGCCTCTGCTTTCCATGTCAAACTCAAAGAAAGGGAGAAAAGTCATTTAAAGTCAAGTTATCTCTGGTACGCAGTTTCTCTCAGCCTTACCTGTGGGTACGCAATCCAAGTTCACAATACCTGCGTACTTGTACGCTCTGTTTGTAAAGCAATGGGTGCATACTCCTGTAAAGGTCAATAAGCACAAGTTTCACTCTAAAAATGTTACTTGTGGTCATTTCTAGAGCATTCTAAAAGCTTGTTTGACGTGTATAGAGCGCCTCTAGATGGTTCATGTATCCCTATGGAAGAGGAACTTATCCCATCAAGAGGGGAGCTAACCCACCCAAAAGAGGGGCTTATCCCATTGATGGTGGACCTGATTAACTTCCTCTACAGCACTATAAATACATGCATTGGACCAGAGGGAGGGGAGGTTGAAAGCTGAAAATTCCTAAGGGTAGATGCTGCTGAGATTAGGACTTCCTTGTAGAAGCTTGTGAGGAGAGATTGTCATCCTTTCTTGTTTCATTTGGAAGTGGGTGAGATGATCAAAGTAAAGGAAAACTCTTGCTGGACCCTGGGAGGAACTTGCACAACACCAAGGCTCAGGTTGTAATGGTTTCTTTTGTTTCCTATTAATACAAATAAGTCCATTCTTCTCAACAATTTGTTATTTATGAGTTGTTTCATATACTCCTTGGTCTATATGTTAAATATGTTTTGTTTTATGAGATATTCAGGTGCTATTTAATCGTTTGATTGTTAGTGAATGCAGGTTTCGAAGAGAAGGAGGAGCTCATCCGGATCGACGAAGCTGGACTACTACAACAACATTGGGTTACAGGTAGGATCTAAACACTTGATTTCTTGTCTGATGAATGCATATTTAGACAAGGATTGCTCTTAATTGTCTTGTTTGTCACTAGAAAGCCTTAAGCTTCTAGGGAGGTTGGTTGTGTCCGCACTATCGACTCTTTCCGCATGACATCCTTCATTATATTTTCTTTTAAATATTGCATTCCAAGAACATCTAATAATTTATATTATTCATCAAAAGAAAAATCATAACCTTCTCACAAGATCACACAAATTATTAGTGATAACTTCTCACAAGCTCCCACAAATTGTTAGTGATGAATATTGATGCATTCTTTTGCTCTAATAAAAGTAGTTTTTTGCCAATAAATTTAAGCAGCAAAATGTTACTTATCATTAAAAAAATAAATCAAAGCTACATAAAATCAATATAAATTTTCCATTTCAAAAACTATCCCAAAATCAAAATACAACTATCATAAAAATTAAAATAATAATACTAACTAATTAATTTTAGAGTAAAAAAAAAAGGAAGAAAACTCAATACTTACAAAATTACAAACAAATATACTTTGCAATTTCCCTTCAATTTAAAGGAAGAAGAAAGAGCATTATAAAACCTTCAAATCCTACATAAAACCTTTATACAATCTTGTCTTTCTCACCTCTTAAGAAAGTTTTTAGAAGTACACTACCACACTTTACACTAATAATTATTATTAACAAGATGACCTCTTAAGAAAGTTTTTAGAAGTACACTACCACCCTTTACACTAACGATTATTATTAATAAGATGATTAGGGTTTGATTAGCTCAAAGGTGAAATTTGTAACCATCCCAATAAATGTTCATTTCAACTTTTTTAATGTTTCAATTAAAAAGTAAATATGAAAAACTAACGTCATCCATAAGGGAGTAGGCTTTCATTGAATAATGGTGATGAATTAGCATGCATAACAATGATGAGTCAGTCAAATTTGCACCATTTCTAAGCCGAATAGATTGCCAGTCAGATTTGCACCATTTCTTGAGGGAAGGTTGGTTCTCCTCCATAATTGCACATTTTTTTGAGGGAGTTGCTCAGCCAGCAGCTGACCCAAGTCTGGAGTCACAACCTGTGAGGGTAGTGAAGAAAACCATCATGCATAGGCTAGCAAGCTACTGAAAAACCAATGAAGCTTATGTACTTGATAGTGAAAGACATGCTGTTAGAGATGGTTGGAAGGGAGGCTCCAAAACGAAGCAAAGGAAAAATTTTGGAGGGTGGTTGTAGTCGCTACAACACTTGGCGACACACTGGTAGAACTCCAGCTCTATGACTAGACCTTCTTCATGAAAAGAAATTCTAACACCTACGAAAGTATTGTTCAGCTCTTTGTTTGCCTTAGTTTCCACACTTGCTTGATTGCAAGATGTAGCATCTACTAAGCTCTTGGTCGGTCAACACACATTCCAAGCCAAGTCAACAAAATTGTATGGTTTTCAGAGTTTTAGTTTCATCTCTAGTGTTGCTTCGCTACCAGCAAGATTGGTCAGTATCCTGGTGGATTTACTTGCATCACATATTTGCATAGGAAGCCTTTCTCTTCTTTCACCTTATTCATTTTTCATTTTTTGAAAATTTTCACATTTTCATTTTCATAAATTTGCATAGAACTTATTCATTTCAGAGGTGGAAGAGGGATCCTAACTTGTTGAGACCTGAAGAGGTTGTTCCTTCAGAGAAGTAGTTTATATATACCTTTGACGTGCTTGTTAAGGTTTTCCCCTCACCTTACTCTACTGGACCGAGTTGACAAGCATTAACCCAAAAACAACCGACTAGAGTAGGTGACATAGTTAGTGCGCAAGTGTTGTGTTTTCACCAAGGTTCACTTCGAACAATATGTATTTTCCATCAATGTATTTGGTGAGTACTAGTATTGCAGTAATAATGCTACAACTCCTGGGCTGCCTGCTTTACTCTTATCAACCTGGTTGTTCATAACAAACTTGGAAGCGATGGTACTGTATGCACAAGTACTAATTCTTACTATAGGTTGTCACTTGGTCAGCCGGCGCAAGATCACGAGGAGCGCAGCCAACCTCTATGGATTCTAGAAGAAGCTCTATATGTGATGAAAGGAGAGAAAGACTACTCTACAGATACTATTCTAATTGTAGAAAGGAGAAATACTGAACTATAAATCAAACCAAGTAAATCCTAATTAACCAACTGATCCTAATTTTGCAGAAAGCACTATGAAAACCATGAAAAGAATGCCATTATATATTCAAGGAAGTAAAAAACATCTAACAATGCTATTTCTAGAAGTAAATAAGAAAAAAACGTATTTTTGGATTTTTATGTATTTTTATGTGAATTTGACATGCATGTAATTTATTGTGTGTGAATGTGGTAGCGAATAGGTGGCGTTGAAGGGTGGTTTTGGGACTTGAGAGGACGTAGGATGGTGTGGATGGGTCCTAGGAGGTCTTTGGTGGCCTTTTGGAGGCTTTTCCCTCACTCGGCCTTCAAAAGGAAGCCTACAGGAAAATCTACAGGAGGAAAAACAACGTTCTATAGGAGGCTTACAAGGGGAGGCCGAGAGCAGTTTTCACTATTTTGAGGGTGTGAGAGTGGGTGGAAAAGGTGGATGAAGGATGGAATGAGGTGTTAGGGAGCCTAGGGTCTACCAAGAATCACCAGGGGAGAGAAAGATGATTGGATTTTCTCAAGGAGAGAGGAAGAATTTCTATGGAAAATGCAGGAAACTAAGGAAGAATTGAGGTGAGACTTGGGTGACCTGTAGGGCATGGATCGGATGGAGGATGGGATGGATGATAATATGACCTACTAGTAGAAGAGATCTGATGCAAAACCAACTGACAATCAACCAATGAGATTAAGAAAGTAATGAAATAAGTGCATCTAGAAAAACAAAGTTTTGCATCAAACTAGTCTAAATTGTGATCTATGAAAGGAAATGCTGATAATTGTTGCAAGAAAGAAAGCATGCAAGAAGAATATTTTAAATAAACAAGTGAGCATGAGGAAGAAGTTCTGGAGCAAAGCAAAACTGGACTATTAACCAACTAAAAAACTGCAAACACTAGAAGTCTTATGAATGAGGAAAATCTATGTTTTTGGGGAACCAAGAGGGTCTTTGCCTCAAATCATGGTCCCAGAGGGAGTAAGAGAGGACAAGACACTATTTATAGCCTTTTGAATCTTTTCTTTATCACTACTTAACCTGCTATAGAAAGAACAAATGAAAGAAAACTGTTGAATCATCAAAAGCAACCTATTCTTGACCATAAACGAAATTCATCTAACAACAACCTAATCTACAAACTAAAATAAAAAATAAAATACAGGTAAAGAGGAGCTTGGCTAATTGGATTTGGCCCTAACCCAAGAGCTTTAGCCCTCTGAGGTAACTCAGTGAAAGCTAAAAAAGGATTCCATCTTTATTTCCAAAACAATAACAAGATTACGTGAAACTGTCAAAATAATAAGCGTGAAGGTGAGCAGAGTTTACATAAGAAAAAGTACAACAAAAATTCAACAAAAATCCGACCCTAATGAGGCCCTAGGCCTCTCTACTTATAAAAATGAAGCTACCAACAACTTCCTTAAAATCAGGGAGGCTTGGCTCCCAAAACCCAAGATAATTATCAGTCATCTTCCACTTGCTTGACTGCCTTCTAGTGCATGATTTGGTTGCTTGTTCTTCGAGTTGTATGAAGAGGAATTCAAAGTGAGGAGTAATAAATTAGAGGGATTCCCTCCTACAGGTCCTCTCCTTTGTCCACTTCGAGTTATTGCTGCCATTTGTCCACTGGATCCTTGACTTTGACTTCAAAATTCATCAATAATCTGCATTAAACACATGTTAGACCACATGGCATCATAACTAACTCAACTCACTCTATAAGGATAAATATAATTAGAGAATCATACAATAAGCTAAGAGAATGGTTGATTTGACTAGGTTAGGAGGTAAAATGAGCCCATATAATTACCCATTTATAAGGCTCATCATCACCCCCTACTGAAAGTGTTGCTCATCCTCTGAGCAACTTAGTCCATCTCCTCATCTTTTATGGCCATGGTGGCCTCCCTAGCATTCCATGCTTCTAATGTGGTCTCCTCTTCCTTGTCATAGAATCCTGCCTTCTTCTTTATCTCTTCCCACTGCTCCTACTCTTGTTCTTCTCTTCTGCCTTCCAGCATGCCTAACAGCAATGGGGGACTCAATTTGAGGTCAATCCAACTGACCTCCAGCCTCTGCATGGAGCGCTTATACATTGGCACTCTCCTTAATGCCTCCTTCATCCTCATTAGGGAATGATATTCCCTAATCTGCAGACTGTGTGGTAAGGTGTTCCATCTCCTCATACATGCATGCACACAGTCATCCCCAAGTAGCCTTTCCATATCCTGAAAGTGTTCAATGGCTTGTGCCTAATCACTTATATATCTAGGGGCAATCTGAGGATTATTGGCAAGTAGGTTATGTGTGCTGATGAGTGCCATGGGGTCTGATGGCTCGGCTCTAATCATTAATGGCTCATTCTGCTCCTTTATCATCAACCTTCTTATTTATGCTACCCTTAACTCTTCATGGTTCATCCATGAGGCCATGGCCATTAGTTGTAGGTACCCTAGCCTGGAATTTGGGTCCCACACATTCATTTCTATGAGGGCCGTGTTATGCAGGTAGAATTTTGCCATCTTTGCCTTATCCTCTGATGTGCTTTGGTCACACAGGTCTATAAACTGCCCATAATCTTGGAAAGGCATTGTGCCTCTTTGTGCCAAATTGTGCCTCTTTGTGCCAAAGTCTTTATCTGAAATTGCAACCATTGGTCCTTGAGATATAGGCCATAGGATTTTTCTGGTGTTCTACATTGCAATGCCTCCATGGATAAGTTGGCCATGCATGCTAGCTAGTTCTCTTTCTCTTGCAACTACCTCCTTAGCAATTCATTTTTTGTTTCAAGTTGGCTTCTTGTAATTTCTTCCCTATGTCTGATAGCACTCAACTCTCTGCCCATTTCTCTGAGTTTTTTCTCCATATGGCCAATATCCTCAACTCCTTTGGATTTGGCTATTTGCATCCACCTATGTGTTCTTATTATCTCTTTCTCTAATTCAAAGAATAGTGGAATTGCAAATTTTTGTGGAATTATTCTTCCCCCCTCAAGAATATTGTAGTAGGATCCTAGACTGGGCTGAGGATCAGGTTCTTGTAGCTCTATTTCTTCCTTCTTTCCTTGTTGTTATCCTTCTATCCTTCTATCAAGATTTTGGGTCTCCTATAGTTTTGACAGTGTCTCCTATAGAACTGTCTGTGCCTCGTGTAAGACTGTTTTTGGGTCTTGTAGTTCTACCTTTTCTTTCCATATGGGAGATCTAGGAGTCCCCCTTTCATATGCGATAGGTGCCTTAGAAGGGGATTTATTTCCTTAGGCAGAGGGTGAATCTTCAATTATAATTGGCACTTTTGAATAAGGTTGGGGTTTCCCTATTTTGATTCTTGTGCTCTTCCTAGCCCTGAAATACATGGAGGCCTGCCTTTTACTCTTCTGCTTTGGCTTGATGGGTGTACTGAGGGTAGTGAGAGTAGTTGTTCCTTCTCTTTCCAGAGTCTCAAAGGACACTTCTCCTTGTTCTATCCTTTTTGCCCCTTTTTCTCCTCCTTCTGTCTCTGTTTTCTCTATTTCTTTAGCTTTCTCCTCCTCTATCTTAGTTTCTTCCTTCTTCCCTTCTTGTTCTTCTAAGTCACCAATTGCTTCACCTTCTCCCCCCTGCAACTTTTCCTCCTCACTTCCAGTAGGATTGATATCATAGGTTAGGGTCTTTATGTCATCCTCAGATGTCATGTTTCGGAAGATTTCCCATGCTATAGGGAGAGTAAATGTATGGAGGGCTTCTTCCACTAAAATTTTCATTAACCCATGGTGAGCTAGCTTCCCTGAATTTCTTGTTTGAACTTTAGTAGTGGAATCAATGAGAGACTGCAGGAGGAAGTAGGGCATGCTGAGCTTATGAGGGGCTGGAGTGTCCATGCCATACATTAATTCATGAAGGATTCTAAAGTGGTAACCATAGACAATGATGTACCTCCCCTCACAGGAAATATATTTGATTATTTGGTACCTAACCTCATCCCAAGGATATGTTATGCTAGCCCTTCTAATGCCATTTTTATCCTCTACAGAGGTTTCATTATTTTGGAAAAAGTTTTTCTTAGCAGCCTGTCCAATTGGTTTCTCATCCTTACTCTAAGGAAACCCAAGAGGAAGGGTAGTGTCATGTGGAAAGAGTCAATTTTGCGGACAAAACCGACCCCTAGAAGCTAAGGCTTTCTAGTGACAAACAAGACAAGTAAACACTACCTTTCTTTAAATATGCATTTAGAATACAAGTAATCAGGTGTTTATAACATACCTTTAGTCCAACGCTTTGTAGTAGTCCAGCCTCGCCGATCCGGATGAGCTCCTCCTTCTCTTTGAAACCTGCATTCACTAAAAAGCCAAAAGATTACATAGCACCTGAATAACTTATAAAATAACACATATTCATCATACAGACCAAGGAGTATACGAAACAAATCATGTATAACAACTTGTTGAGAAAAATGAGTTTATTTGCATTAAGTGGAAACAAAAGAAACCATTACAACCTGAGCCTTGGTGTTGTGCAGGTCCCTCCCAGGGTCCAGCAAAAGTTTTCCTTTACTTTGATCAGCTCACCCACTTCCAAATGAAGCTAAGAAAGGATGGGAATCTCTCCTCTCAAGCTCTATAAGGGAGTCCTAATCTCAGCAGCATCTACCCTTAGGAATGTTCAGCTTTCAACCTCCCCTCCCTCTGGCCCAATGCATGTATTTATAGTGCTTTGGAGGAAGTTAATCAGGTCCACCATGAATGGGATAAGCCCCTCTTTCAATGGGATAGCTCCCCTCTTCATGGGATAAGTTCCTCTTACATAGGGATGCATGAACCATCTGGAGGCGCCCAATCCACGTCAAACCATCTTCTAGAATACTCTAGAAATGACCACAAGTAACTTTTTCGAAGTGAGACTTGCGCCTTTTGACCTTTACAGGAGTACGCACCCAGACCTTTACATACAGAGCGTACAAGTACGCAGGTTTTATGAACTGGAGGTGCGTACACGCAGGTAAGGCTAAGAGAAACTGCGTAACTAGAGTTAATTGACTTTTAAAGGACTTTCTCTCTTTTTTGGAGTTTGACATGAGGAGCAGAGGTATGAGACTTGCCAAGGAGGATAGTATGACAGTTGATAGAGCCATACTAACTGTAGATAGTCATGGTGACAAATTTTAGTGTAACAGATTGCCCCCTAAAGTGCGAAGCCTGTAGTAGATTTAGGGTTTCATATCATCTAGGAAGGGTGAAGTACTTTATCATTTCAAGGATTATCTTATGGAGAGCCCGGTTGGAACCTGCAAGTATTCAACACAAAATACATGTATGAGATCATATCATCGCTGAGGTAGGCATTCCCATACTCAGATCAAAAACTTTAACTAGCAAACTAACTACTGCTCTAATACAGGAATGATTTCGCAGTACATCATAATCATAGACTCATGTAGACACAGTATGGATGCAACCATCTGTTTATAGTTAGTCTACTTATACAATGAATACAAAACTCCTCGCAGCCTGGATGGTGGAAACTAGATCCAAGGTCTTCATTTCTACTTCCCGAAATAGTACGATTCTATCCATGCGAATAAATGAGTTGATGTCGAGCATGGTAGAAACCACTTGATTACCAGTCAATGATGTAAACTGTTAACAAGTGTGAGAGAAACCACCAGTGATGTCAATGGTTCTCAAAGTACCCAGTACAATCCATGAGATGTGAATGAATGTGTTGATGTCGAACATGTCACGGAATCCTTCGATTGAAAGTCAATGATGTAAACTGTCATCGAAGGCGAGAAATCTGCCATTGATGCATGCGGATCTCAAGGTACTGACGATTTCTAGATCATCTTTCTAGATAATGTGCTGATGTCGATAGAAAGCGATCCATCATAGGCAAGCCCACGACAGGAAATCATAAATCAAGTTGAAGAAATGTAGCTGTAAGGACTGACTCAGGGATGGTCAAGATGGATGACAGGTATTTTGCAGATGAATGGTTTATTTGTAGTGACCTCTTGAACACATAACAACACAACAGATGGCTTGGTAACATTTGACCCAAAGTTAATACCCGACTGATGACTTTCAATGTGGTTCAATCAACTGTGAGGCAAAGGATTTCCCAACCCAGGTGAATGAAAAGTGTCGTGTTCAAGAGTGGTGATAAGGTTTCTTCTGAGACAAAGGAAAACAAATAGGCTCATTTTTCTCTCTTTTCCCCCACCATTTCTGGCAAGTACCTCTTTATTTTTTACAAGCTTGAGGAGGATAACATATGCTTGATTATAAGCTCACCCTTCAGATGAGTCCAACTTAGTTTAGATTCGAACCCTAAGAAGGAGTGGTCCGTTCTTGTCTGTAATCGAACAGGTCCTTTACTGTGAAATTTTAACGAGTCCAGTATAGGAGAAACTCGGGATTTTTCAATTTTAGAGAGTCTGAAAAACTTAAGAAGACTCCAGGGTTGAACGTTTTCGTAAATTTGTGTCTCCCAAGCCCGAAAAAGTATAAAATAATACCTGAGAGAACCGCTTGGTTTTTTCCGACCAAGGAGTACTTTCATAGTTAGTGTCTTTGACCTGAAAAGTAAAAAGTGATCAAGGACATGTCGTTTTATTTCCAGTATCGACTTTGAAACGACAAAAACCCGACAATCTTTTCCGGTTTTTACAGTCAGAAAAGGGCTATAAGGGGACTGTCTTTTAATTCTATTTTAACGAGTGTAAAAGAAACGCTCGACAATCTTTTCATGTTTTAGGAGTTAGAAAAGGGCTTAAAAGATGACTCTGATGTTTTTGTTTGTGAAAAATGACAATTTTCCCTGAAAATCCTTTTATCCTGCACAAAAACCAACACATTACTCATACCTGTTTAATATAGATAAAAATACTTTGAAAAATACCTTTTTATGGTGGAAAATAAACAAATTTAACATTCATTTACTCAAAAAACCTATAAAAAGGGGTTTTACCATTTCATTTTTACCATTTTACTGTTGAGGAGAGAAAAAGGGCTTTTGGCAAGAAACTTCCTGTGGTCGTTGCGGAGAATCCGACCGTCGAAACCGAACGCCGTCTCATCAGGTATTCTACAACATCCTCCCTTGCATTTCCATCCGTTTAGAATTTGTTTTTAAGTTTTAGTTTCATTTTTTGGAGGCCTTGGGGTTTCAAAGGCCGCTTTTCGGGGTACGCAGGTGCCCCAAAGGTGACCTACATACCCCGACATTTTCTCAGTTGGGAAAATGCCAGGTGTATGCAGCTTGCCTTAAGACAGCCTGCGTACACATGCTCTATCTCTAAAGGCGGGTTGCGTACACCGTGGAGTGGGTTTTTAAACTCCAATTTCTTCAAAATGAACCAAAAACTTTCAATTTTATGGACTCTAACAGATGTTTTATGGTGTGTATATTTCCCACCATGCTTGATTGGCGTGAAAGAGAGCACGAAGATGTTGATTTGGCCACGATTATTCATCAACCTTCCATTGATGCTTTAAAGGCATGCGGTCTTTACAAATACTGGGCTATACCTGGCATGAGGGCCCAGGTAAGATTTCTAGAGTGGCTGGTCGAAAGGTGGAACGTCCAAGATCAGTGCTTTTACATTGGAGGGCACCAGCTCGAGATAGAGCCCTCAGAAATTTACTTTCTCACTGGTTTGCCCAAGAGGGGCGAACAATTGACTCTGTCCGGGACTAGGCCGGGTGGCCAGTCCATTGCTAGTCTCCGTCTAGAGTGGTGCAATAATCAAAACCAGGAGAGAGGGATAGAAATCAAAAAGATATCCCGACCTGAACTTATGGTAATTGCCTTTACAGTTACCAGACTTTGCGGCGCAGCCGCTTTGCACATTGCCACCGAGTCCCAAATGCGGATGGCGATTGACTGCTATCAGGGCACCATTTTCAACTGGTGTGATGCTATGTTGGCTAATTTAAAGGGCCAACTGACTAGGGCAAAAAACGGGCAACTGAAGACTTTTGTTTATGGGCCTTTAGTTGTGAGTTTTGCTCTAGAGAGGGTTTCGATGTTGATCCCGCAGCAGCTCACTGTTGAGGTTGGGCTTCCCCGAGAGCCTAAGTTGATGCGATGGGTTGCGGTGATGGCCCGTCATCTTGACGAGGGCACGAAGGTTGTCCGATTTAGACCAGAGTACTTTCACTGGTTAGAGGACCAGGTCTTCTCGATACAGGATTTTCCTTATGCCAGAGTCGATTTTCATGGCGATCCGGACATGATTCTTCCACTGGGAGAACAGTGGGATGACACAGGTACTTCATTTTTCACAAGTTTTTAAAATTATCTATATTTTTTTGTTTTTATATCGTCTCAAAACTGACAGTGACAATTTTCAAAATGCAGATGCAGGCCCACAACGTCCAGCCAATCTCCGGCCTTTCGAGAGGAGACAACTAGTTGCACCGGCACCGGTCCCACAGAACGAGGCTACAGAGACCCTAGCTGAGTTGGAGCAAGCCCTAGAGTGTCTGACGGTAGATATACCAGAGACTGCTATAGATGATATTCCTATCAGGCTTCAGCGCTATGTAGTCGGAGTTCCAGGACCTTTTAGGAGGTTCTTATGTAGGGTAGCCCGTGCAGTGGTGTCATATAGACATCATCACCAGTGATTGGATGATCGTTTTTGTAGACACATGTGACATTTTGGTTTTTTGTACTTATCATTTTTGCCGATCATAAGGTGTTTTGCAACCTATGATCGAAGATGATATATTTTTGACACACTCCTATCTATATATATCATTATTACCGGCTTATCTTGTTAAACATGTGTTTAAATGTTTTTAAATTTACATGTATGATTATCGCAAATGTCTGTCTAACATTCGAGAAGCAATTGCATCTGCTAATGTATTTAAAGACCTTGGAATATGTTGATATTCAATGTAATCAAACTCACGTTCCAAGAGACACACTCTCAAAAACAACCTTAATAACACTGGATTTCTAATGGCATAAACTCTATTAAGCTGTAACACAACGAGTTCAGAATCTAACCTCACTATCAAACTCCAAATCCCAAATGAAATAGATTCAGACAATAACTCAATCACTGCACTGTATTCTGCAATGTTGTTTGTTGTTTGACCGAGGCTCACCCCATGCATAGAAACTAACTCGTTAGAGAGCGAATAAATAACCCAAGCTGCGGAAGAGATATTCCATGTATTATGACAAGCACCATCAGCGAATCCAATGTACGTTTGGAGAGGCATCGACATCTGCAAACATCAAGGGTAAAACCAAGATAAGCAGAATAACGAGGAAAACACACTTTCTAAGCTAAGCACACTGTCTAAACTAACAAACACACTAGCTAGAAAGAAAAACTACCCTAACTAAAATCTCCACACCCATCATTTAAGCATAATACCTCTTTAGGTAAAGTCCATTTCTGGGTTTACCCAAAGAGTCCCCGTCAAAGTCAACCAGCTCATAGGCCCCTTTTGCTAGCTTTCGCTTAACAATGTAGGGCCCATGCCACATAGGAACGAATTTTCCAGCACCTAATTTATCGTTAGCTTGATCATACAATAGCACTAGGTCTCCTTCCGAAAAATTTCGAGGGGTCACATTTCGATCATACTGAGCTTTCATTCGTTTTGCATGAGTCTCGATTGCCAGTGCAGCATCGCGTCGAGTCTCATCTAATTGAGCTAAGTATAATAAACGCTTCTCCTCTTCGGAAGTAGCTGGAAGTAATTCGACAGCCATTTGAAGTGATGGGATTTCGCATTCAATGGGCAACACAGCTTCCAAACCATAAACTAGTTGGAAAGGAGTGAACCTTGTTGATGTTTTCACTGAAGTTCGGTATGCCCAAAGCGCGGAAAATAACATGTTGTGCCAATTCGACCGATGAATCCCAATGATTCGTTGGATCATGATAACCAAAACTTTGTTGATGGACTCAACCAGACCATTGGCTTGTGGATAATAAGGAGTTGAGCTATCGTGACGCAAACCAAGCTGGCTTGTAAGTTCTGTCATCATAATGTTTCGAAAATGGCGCCCATGGTCAGTAATTATCGCTTGTGGGACACGAAACCTAGCAATAATGTGATTGAATATGAAAATTGCAGCTGTCTTGCTGTCTGCCTCAAATGTAGGCATCGCCTCGGCCCACTTAGTAAAATAATCAACCGCAAGGATGATATACGCATGCCCCTCGGCCGAGTGAGGGTGACATGTAATAAAGTCGATACCCCATTTGGCAAAAGGACCAACGACAACTATAGGGTGGAGAGGAGCAGGTGGTGCGCGCATCTTGCAATCAAACACTTGACAGTTGTGGCATTTTCGGACCGCAATGATACAATATTTAAACATGGATGGCCAGAAGTAGCCAACACGCAACACCTTCTGAGCTGTGGAATACCCAGACATATGACCGCCACATGCTCCAGAGTGACAGGCATTCAGAACCCTTTCTGCCTCTTCGTGAGTTAAGCAACGTCGGAAAACCAAGTCCGCCCCATGGAAATAAAGAGTATCTCCAATAATTTTATACTGTTGGGACTGGAATCGAATTTTTCGACGTTCCGACTTTGAAGCTTCGGGCCGAAAGGATTGGGTTCGGAGATAGACGATTATATCCCCATACCACAGATCTAAAGTGCTGATGAGAAACAGAGATTTGTCCGCAATGGGTTCCTCTGCCACAGTTTCCGTGTTAGCACGCGGGAAATCACACATCAACTTTGTTGAGCCTCAAACCTGCACTTCTTTACACATCCTCTCACCCTCCTTTTCCTACTCATTTCCTTCTTTTGCCACTCATTTCCTTCATCAAATTGCTCAAATAATTGTATTATAGGACTTTTTACATGATTTTCTAATTATGCTAATGACTGTTGTTGGTTTAGATTTTTGGTTCAAAATGTTGTGTTTCCGCAGCTCACATAGGGTTTCCGCAGTTGATCCCGGTTTCCGCAGCCAACCCCGGATTCCGCAGTTGTTTTCTTAAATGCTATCTCCCAGGTGTCCTCCAGGTAGAAGAGCCACATGGGCAAGTTTGTGGGATCAAGGACATGGTGTGTGTCCTTCCAGCTCATCCAAACCGGTCATCAAAACCCGTGGTCAACGAGGAGGCAAATACGGTCAAACTGAAGTCATTGGTGGTGGCACGGCTCTGTGTGTTCGGTTTGGAGCACGTAAAGAACAGCTGGCCTCTTCCTCAGCCACGAGGACCGTGGGAAACAAGAATCCAACAGCAGATTGATAGCCCATAATGACCGTTGCCTAAATCCGAGGACAGTGTCAGATTACGTGTTTTTACACAGCTGATAGAATAGCCTAGTTTGTGTTAAGTTAGTTTGCTTTCTCTGCTATAAATAAAGCGTCTCTAAACGCTGGATAGTTAGTCTTTTTAGTCTTTCTAATCATTTGTAAACTCTGTTGAGACCTATTTTTATAAGCATTTTGTAAGCTCCCCACTGTATTTTTATATGTGCTGTTAATACATGAGAAGACCATTCTGTTTCTAAGCGTGTAACTGATCTTTTGGATTGGCTGAAGTAGGCGGAGGGCCCCTGTCTGCTACAGCCCCTGTACAGTAGTCTTTACTTTATTTTCTTGCATTTCTTTTTCTGATTTTCATGTATATTAATGTACAGTTTGAATTGCTGCATTTTATTGTCTTTTAACATGTATATTATTGTACATAAACTTTGAATTATGCTGATTTACATTTCTGCACTTTTGTTCATGACTGATCAGTGTGTTTTTGGAGATTTCTTAGGAGCCCGGGACAGTTTTCTTTCTTCTCTTTTTATAACTAGTGGCATTTGTGATCGTCTTATCTAGACTACTGATCTTTATTTTTGATTTTCATTAGTATCATTGCTTTAGTTTGCACTTTACTTTCTGCTCATAGCTTATCAATTTGTTCATCTTTTGATGGCTCTTTTTGTCATAATCAACTAACTTTAGTGGAGCTAAAATATCACTTAGTGCAGCTTGGTTTATTTTGTTTTAAGACTCACATTGCTAACTTGCTCATAACTCTTTCTTACATGATCAATCCAGCTGAAGGCAGAAAGGTTAAGGGAAAATTAAGTGGTGTGATTTGTCACCTAGATTTTACATTGCTTAAGATTTAATTGAAGAGTTAAAGTAGTTGTTCTTGTTTTTAATTGAGTTAATGTAGATGTCATTTTCATTTTCATTTTCATCAGCAGTAGAGGTACTGGGCCGATGCCATTGGTCTTTTATTTGATGCCTTTACTTTCCTTTAAAGCTTTGATTTCATTTCAGTTATTGTTCAAGCTTTCTTTAGAATACTCTTTAAGTTTCAAGAAATCATTTAGAAGTCGCCACAAACACACACATTCACTCGCTTGATTACATCTCCATCACATTACATTAGGAAAGATAAATCAAAAACAAACTAAAAAGATAAAAATGACAAAAGATTAAGAAAAGGTTATCTAAGTACATATAGTACACCTCACTTCATCAGATTATGAGCCCCGGGTTGACATTTAAAAGTTGCAATTTAGACATCACTAAATTGACCAAACATTTTGGTGCCGTTGCCGGGGAAGTGAAATTAGGTAGCCAGAAAAACACAATAAGAAAATTTCAAGGAAGGAAATTGATAACATCTCAAAGTATGCTCTCCTCTTGCACTTAATGTGATCTGGAGGATCAGAAAAGAGAGAGTTATTGGTTTAATAGTTTCTTGTGTATGCTCTCTTCTTGCACCTAGAGTGACCTGGAAGATCAGAAAGAGAACTATTAGCCCGACTTGAAGAAAAATAAAAAATGGCATGCATAGGGCAAGAGATTCTAGGGGAAGGTTTTTAGCTAGAGCCAAAATTTTGATTTTTACAACTCCATCTACTTCAAGGAATAGAGAAGAGACACCTCCATCATCTCCAACTTACACTCTTAGCCCTAGGATTCCTGGAATTCAAGAGGCAAGAGTCGACTCTCCCATACCTTCCATCGAATTTGAATTAGAGAGAGATCCTTTCCTTCTTTCTCCAGAGAGACAAATTGTAATTGAAGAAGTAGAATCACCTAAAGAATAGGGAGAAATTCCTTCTCATACACCCTTAGTAGAAGAACCAGAAGACTCTGAAGTCTCCAGGGAAACTACCATGACAGAGGAAGGAGCAACTGGATTTGGTAGAGGTAGAGGTAGAGGAGGAGGAGGAAACAATGGAGGAGGTAGAGGTAACATTGGAGGAAATAGGGATGGGGATAACTCATTCGGGTTTCCTATAGTTGATGAGGACTCCCGAGCCACAATGAAAAACATCTCACCATCTGTCCTCCCAAACTTCCATGGGTTTAGGAATGAGGACCCTGAAACATTTCTATTTGAGTTTGAGGTAGTGTGTCGAACTTATGATTATCTGGATGACTCTCAAAAACTCAAACTGTTTCCTTCAACATTGAAAGGAGCAACCTTGAAATGGTTCATGGGATTACTCATTCAATCCATTAGGTCTTGGAATGATATGAAACAGGCATTTTTGGATAGGTACCTGGACTATTGTATGCCCACCAATCACAAGGATGAGGTATTCAAAATGATGCAAAAAGAAGATGAAAATTTGGAGGAATTACTTGAAAGATTTCAATATAATATGAAAAGAGAAAAAATGAGTAACTTGGATGAGGAGACCTTGAAAGCCCTTTTACTAAAAGCCATTAGAGATGAATGGATAGATCTTTTGAATATGATGGGAAAAGGAGACGTATCTCAACTTCCACTTTCTGATATAGCAGAATCATGTGTCCATCTCTCAAGGGGGAAATCCAAAACTCAAAAAGGGTCTAGAGATCCTTCTCTCATCAGAGCAAATAAATCTGCAACTGGATCGGTAAGTAGGGCTGAGATTGGCAACATGCTTGATGAATTCAAAACTGATATCTTAGGGAGTCTTAGTGAGCAACTAGACACCCTTAAGATTCACAATAAGTAGAAAGCAGAAGCTGAGGCTTTGGCCATCTTTTGCCCAAAGTGTAGGAAGAAACATGCTCTAAGGGAATTTCCCTTAGATGCAAAAGTTGTAGAAACATGTGTAATTTGTTCAGAGAACCATGAGACCAAGGATTGTCCTTCAATTCCTGGGCTCAAAGCTGTCTTTCAAGAAGATCCAAATACAATCAAATCTCTCTGTTTTGTTGCAAGGATACCTTGGCAGGGGCAACAAAATCAAGGGTTTAACAACTCTATGAATTTTCAACCCCAACCAAATTGGAATCCTTGGCAACAACCTTGGTCCCAACCTCAAAATTATTTTCAATCATGGGTACAAGGTATGCAAAATCCTTATGGGAGATTTGCTCAATTTTACCAATATCCTCCATATTTTCAAAACCAACAAGCTCCACAACTTCCAAATCAAAATCCACAATTATCATTGCCATTTCCACAACAACAACCTTCCCAACAGAATCCAAATTCTCAACTCTTGCTTCCATTCCAACAGAAGTCAAATCAACTTCCTTCTTAGCCATTGCCAAACCCCAATAATAAAAACCCTCAAAATGCTTACATGATGGAAGGTCAGCAATTTCCTACCTATATGATTGTTCCTCTCAATGAAGTACAACTCAGATCAGGTAGAGTCTTAGATAAACCTTCTATAAGTGATCAAAAGCAAAGCATTTTTGAGGAAGAGTCTCTTGAAGCCAATAAGGGTTCTGAAGCATCTCTTCAAAACCCAAACACTCAAAAAGAAAAAGAAAAAGAATTAACCCCCACAACTCCCATAGTTGAGCAACTTGCATCCTTATCCACACCTCCTTTCCCTGAAAGATTACAAATTGATAAAGGAGTGGAAAAACAAATTTGGTTGCCTGACTATAATTTTCTAGATGAATTAAAAAATGTCTGTATCAAGATTCCCTTGTTACAAGCCATTAAAGAGATTCCTATTCTAGAAAAAACAATAAAGGAGTTGAGTCTTAAAAGACCAGGAAGGAAACCAAGAGATACCAGAAGGATCCACCCGGTAGGAAAAATTACAGATATCATGATGAGAAAAATTACTATGCAGAAATATGTAGATCCCGGTAGTCCAATTGTCAAAACACATATCAATGGGGTAGAAATACCAAATACTTTGATTGATTTAGGGGCTGCTATCAACATCATGAGTAGACAGACTATGGACCAGCTAAAACTTCCTAATCTTCTTTTTACACCTACTTTATTGCAACTTGTAGATCGATCAATTATTAAACCAGATGGTGTATTAGAAGACATTCCAGTCTCCCTAGACTCTTGAGAATATCCAGTGGATTTTATGATTTTAACCCCCAAGAGTAATCTAGGAGGACATCCTCTTATTTTAGGAAGACCTTGGCTAGCCACAGCTGATGCTTTCATAAGTTGTAGGTCTGGGGATATGTATATTTCTGATGGTAATTCGACAAAGAAGTTCAATCTGTATCCTCCAGCAAAAGCAATTACAGAAATAGGGGATAATGAGTGGGTTGATGATGAAGATACTATACAACCTGTCTTTACCATTTCTGAGATTAGTGAAGATAGTCAAATTCTGAACACATTAGAAAATTTTGAACCATCTTCAGAATATGACCACACACAATTTCAGTTGGATTCTGACATTGAGTGTCTATCATCTAGACAGATCTCTCTTTTCTCTATGGAAGAGTTTGGTAGTTCTGCCATTGAGATTTTTCCAGGAAAAATATTGAATATCAACAAAAACTTGGAAAAATCACAACAGGAAGAGCTAACCAAAGTCTTGCAAAATCATTCCACTGCATTTGCATGGGAATATACAGATATGAAAGGTATTGACCCGAAGACTTGCATTCATCACATCTATACTGAGGAAAATAGTAGACCAATCAGACAACCTCAAAGAAGGATGAATCCAAACCTTAGGGAAATAGTGAAAGAAGAGCTCCAAAAGTTACTTAATGTAAACTTCATTTACCCCATTTCAGATAGCCGGTGGGTTTCTCCTTTGGTTATAGTACCTAAAAAGAATGGTAAATGGAGGGTTTGCATTGATTATAGGGAATTAAACAAAGCAACTTTGAAATATCACTTTCCTTTACCCTTTATTGATCAAGTATTAGATACTTTAGCAGGTAAAAAGTATTTCTCATTTCTGGATGGTTTTAGTGGTTACAATCAGATTCAGGTAGCACCTGAATATCAGGACAAAACCACATTTACCTATCCATGGGGGACATTTTCTTACCGAGTACTCCCTTTTGTATTATGTAATGCACCCGCAACATTTCAAAGGGAAGTATTAGGAATCTTTTCTGATCTAATTCATGATTGTGTAGAGGTCTATATGGATGATTTTACAGTTTATGGTAACTCATTTGAAGAAGCATTAGAAAATTTGGAAAAAGTCCTTATAAGATGTAAAGAAACAAATCCTTCATTAAGTCATGAAATTTTTTTTATGATGTTTACTGAAGGGATTGTTTTAGGACATCATATTTCGGGAGATGGGATTAAGGTTGATAGATCAAAAGTTGAAGTCATCTCCAAGTTACCTATTCCAAATTGTCAGAAAGATGTTAGAAGTTTTCTTGGATTTGCTGGATATTATAGAAGATTTATTGAAAACTTCACCAAGATAGCATCTCCGCTTTTCAAATTACTTACAAAAGACTGTGAATTCAATTGGGATCCTGACTGCCAATCTGCATTTGAAGCTTTAAAAACAAGGATATCTGAAGCACCCATTCTGAGAGGGCCAAATTGGAAACTTCCTTTCCATATTTCTACAGATGCTTCAGATACAGCTCTAGGAGTTGTATTGGGACAAAAGGATTTGGTCCCTTATGCCATTTACTACACTAGTAAAAATTTGACTCCCACTGAGTTAAATTATACTGTGACTGAAAAAGAGTTCTTAGCCGTTGTTCATGCAATCAACAAGTTTAGACATTATATAACCGGCTATGAAACTTTTGTCCATACTTATCATTCTGCAATTAGATATCTTATGAATAAACCTGTTACTAATGGCAGAGTTACAAGATGGCTTTTACTTTTACAAGAATTCAATATTACTGTGATAGATAGACCAGGGAAACAAAATACAGTAGCTGATTTCTTGTCTAGAATCCAAAATACTAATGAAGATTCTCCTGTAGAGGATAAGTTTCCAGATGAATATTTGTTTGCAATAACTACTAAAACCCCTTGGTATGCAGACATTGCTAACTATTTGGTTACAGGGAAGCTACCTCCACACTTATTTCCTAATGAGAAACGGAAAATCATTCAGGAAAGTTCAAAGTATTCATGGATTTCTAAGGAATTGTTAAAACAGGGCTAGATTGTGTGATCAGAAGATGTGTTCGGGAAGATGAAATGCCTGACATCCTTAAGGCATGTCATGATGAACCGTGCGGTGGAAACTTTGCTGACAAGAGGACTGTCTATAAAATCCTTTCTTTGGGATGTTATTGGCCTTCTCTCTTCAAAGATGCAAAACAATATGTTAGAAGGTGTGACAACTGCCGAAGAGGTGGAAGACCAACTCTTTCAAATGAAATGCCATTACAACCACAGGTACTCATCGAACCCTTTGAAAAATGGGCTTTAGATTTCATTGGACCTATCAATCCACCATCTAAACAAAAGAAGTATATATTGGTTTGCACTGATTATGTTACTAAATGGGTAGAAGCCAAGGCATTGCCTTCTGCCACTGAAAATTCAGTTGTTCAATTTCTTTTTGAGGATATTTTTACTCGTTTTGGTGTCCCAAGATAAATTGTAACAGATCAGGGAAGCCAATTTACATCTAACTTGATGGAGAAGCTGATGGAAGAATACAAAATTAAGCATAGAAAATCTACTCCATACCATCCGCAAGCAAATGGTCAAGTGGAATCCACAAATAAAGTTCTTGCGAGCATCATCACCAAAACTGTTCATCTCCATAGAAGAGATTGGGCAGAAAGGCTTCCTGAAGCCTTATGGGCCTATAGAGCTACATGGAGGAACACAACAGGACATTCTCCCTATGAACTTGTTTATGGGAAAGAAGTCTTGCTCCCCTTTGAGTTTCAAATCAAGACCTTCAAGATGGCAGTTCAGTTGGGGATGAATCTATCAGAAGCCCAAAAACACAGAATGGAGCAGCTAAATGAGCTAGATGAGATAAGACAAGATGCAATTTTAAGGACTGATCTAGTTCAGCACCAAAGAACTAAGTGGCATGATCGATATATCAAGGAGAAAAAGTTTCAGAAGGGAGATTGGGCACTATTGTTTGATTCCAAGTTTAAGGACTTCAAAGGAAAATTTCAAACTCATTGGCTTGGACCATATGAGATTGATGAAGTCTTTAGCAATGGAGCAGTTCAAGTAAAGACCATTGATGAGTTTCAGACTCCTCTCATTGTGAATGGCCACCGATTGAAAGTCTACCACAAGCCACTCTCAATGGAGGAATTTGTTAAAATGTTCCAAGAAGATTCTGCAATGAGGCTGGTGGAGAAGAATTCTTCTCCTCCATCAGCCTAGTCTTTGTTTCTTTCAGTTGAAAAAAAAAAAGAAAAAAAAAAAGAAAGAAAAAAAACAAGGAAAAAAGAAGAAGAAGAAGAAAAAAGTCTCTTGTATAAGCCTGAAAACCAATCTTGAATTGGCAGTCTTATGCAGAAAATATAAGGTGAAAATCAGGGGCACCTGACACTTTGTATTTTCCAAAAAAAAAAAAAAATCTCTCTCTCTCTCTCTTTCCATCTCATTCGCCATTTCAGTTCATCCATCCCATCATCTCCATTCCACTTCATTTTCATTCCATTTCATTCATCTCACTCCATTCCATCAATAAAAGTCCCTCTCAGGACTATTTCATTAAGTTAGTTCTTTTTCTAACTATTTTGTGAAGTGAAAGGAGTGTTGTCTCAGTTTCCGCAGTTGGGAACCGTTTCCACAACTAACACCAGTTTCCGCAGCTCGAAACGATTTCCGCAGCCAGCACACTCTGTCTCTACAACCAGGATTACTCTGTTTTCAAAAATCATAGTCAGAGGTATCATCATCATCAAGGGCAGCAAGGATATGAGGCATCTGCAAGATCAAAAAGCAATAATGGGTCAGCAACCTTAATCAACACATGGCAAACTCATGAAGGTATGATCAAAATCTTTTCCAAACAACAATTTAATGTCGTTTTATGCATAGTTATTGAATCGTGGTAAGAGCCACTAAATGCAATGATTGGGCAAGATCACCCCACTCCTCTTCCACGGTAATGCTTAATCCACCTCATACCTCTCTAACGGTCCCCTAATCATCATTTATTCAAAACTTGAGACGAGGCTGCTCCTCCATTACTGGTTGTACCTCTGTGACGTAACCCAATGTACCACGGCTCTCCTTACCGTCATTTCCGCAGCCAACATTGAAGACGTGTGCAAGCCACCCGACTCTTAAGGATTCGGCCGTTATTCCATCTACTTATCACTCCATTTACCGCATGCATGAACTCATTTCCCGTGTTTGTCTTCTACTCTCTCGTACTCACACCATTTCCACTCTCGTTTCCGCTGCAAACTCCACATCTCTGTTCAAACCCCGATTACAGTTTTGCAATACGCTTACATTTCGTTACGGCTACTCCACTTACAGCCGTAATCCACCTGTGTTTCTTCCCGTAAGCATTGGCTACACCACTTACAACCGTAATCCACCTATTTTTTTTCTTCCCGTGAGCATCCTCCTTGAGCATCCATACACTGTCAAAGCTTCAGCCGAAGTTGATAGCCAAAGATGGGGAAGCTGCTTAGAGCAGAACCTGAGGGTCTGAAATATTTAGAAGGGTATCCACAGATGAAGGAGGCACTACAGAAAGCAAAATGGTTAAAGTTTATTCAAAAATTCAAAGGGTATAATAAAGAGGTAACGAAGGCATTTTCCCGGTCCTTCAATGGAAATACCGTGGAAGTAGGGGACCTGAAGTTCACAATAACAGAGACCACCATAGCCACAGCAACCGGTTTACCTCAGCAAGGAGAACGATGGTTCAAGAATAGAGGAGTGGAAGATCAGGAATGGAAAAACATGCTTAAGAATCCAGGTATGGACACTTCAATATTCACTAAAGGGATTCCTGTGCATGTAATTAAGGAAGAATGGACTGCATTGTTATTGCTTGTTCAAAAGTTTATCACATGTGAGGGCCGCTTTGGCACTATGTATATGTACCATGCAAGAATTATGATGAATTTCATGGAAGGCCATGCCCTCAACTTACCCTACTTTCTGTTAGCAAGCCTAAAGAAAATGAGTTTCACTGTCCAAAAGCATGTAGGACATATTGAACCCCACTTGTATCATCACGGGCTCATTAGAATTTTGATTGAAGAGCAGTTGAAAAATAACAAGGATACATGGGAAAAGTTTCTAATCAGAAACCATTTCCAAGAGGTAACTGAAGCCTCTAGCAGCTCCCCTAGAATCCCAAAAAGAAGTAGGAGAAGAGAAAAAGATGTTGCAGCCCAAGATCCTCCTATAGTAGAAACCCAAGAAATTTCTCAAGAAGAAGAGGAGGGAGCCAGAACTAAGAAGCAGAAAAAGGATAAAGGGAAAACAATTGTTCAAGAATCACATCCATCACCTGAACCTTCAGTAGAAGAAGACTCTCAAACCTTGGCTGATAGACTAGAACAACCTCAAGCTGCTGTCCTCTCAAAGAAGAAACAAAAAGAAAAACAAAGTGCCCAACAAAAGAGCACTAGTGCACAAGTGA
Organism: Pinus tabuliformis; assembly: GCA_031772625.1. Taxonomy (NCBI): domain Eukaryota; kingdom Viridiplantae; phylum Streptophyta; class Pinopsida; order Pinales; family Pinaceae; genus Pinus; species Pinus tabuliformis. Next base: position 1,560,890,998 of record CM062804.1, read on the forward strand.
GAAGAAGCAGTAGACTTAAAGGAAAAACGAGTGTGACTAAACACTCACATTTCATTGACTTAGGAACACCTAAAAAAGGTCCAGCTCAGCAAGTTATAGAGGCAAGTCCTCCACGTGAGGAGAGTCCTTTTCAACAGGAAAGAGAAAACAATCCTCCTTTATCAGAATTTGAGTTCAGGCTGAGAACAACACCTGAGGTTGATTCCACCCAGCAAGAAGCCTATAACTACTTAGAGACCTTGGAGCAATCAGTTGCAGGTCCAAGCACTATATTGCCCCTTGATGAACAGGTCAAATCTTTAAAACAGGAGGTGTTTGAGCTAGAAGTCCTGAACCGGCATATTAAACAAGAAAACGAAGCATTGAAAGAACAAAGCAAGGTGGAAAAAATTGTCCATGACAATACCATGCTTCACTTAGGACTCTGGCAGAAGAAGAACAGAAAATTGAAGAGAAAATGTAAGAAACTGAGCAGGGCCTTGATCAATTTGATTTTCAGGTGTTTAGTCAGAAAACCAAGGACAATTTTGGCAGCAAGAAGAAAGAGAAGAAGGCTGGATGTTTTGGCAGAAGCATCTGAGCATATGGATTAAAAAAAAAACAATGAGAAAGTTTTGGTTGCATGAGGACATGCAACACCTTCACAGTGGGGGTATGTTGAGCCTCAAACCTGCACTTCTTTACACATCCTCTCAGCCTCCTTTTCCTACTCATTTCCTTCTTTTGCCACTCATTTCCTTCATCAAATTGCTCAAATCATTGTATTATAGGACTTTTTACATGATTTACTAATTATGCTAATGATTGTTGTTGGTTTAGATTTTTGGTTCAAAATGCTGCGTTTCTGCAGCTCACACAGGGTTTCCGTAGCTGATCCCGGTTTCCGCAGCCAACCCCGGATTCCGCAGCTATTTTCTTAAATGCTATGTTCCAGGTGTCCTCCGGGTAGAAGAGCCACATGGGAAATTTTGTGGGATCAAGGACATGGTGTGTGTCCTTCCAGCTCATCCAAACCGGTCATCAAAACCCGTGTCAACGAGGAGGCAAATACGGTCAAACTGAAGTCATTGGCGGTGGCACAACTCTGTGTGTTCAGTTTGGAGCACGTAAAGAACAGCTGGCCTCTTCCTCAGCCACGAGGACCGTGGGAAACAAGAATCCAACAGCAGATTGATAGCCCATAACGACCGTTGCCTAAATCCGAGGACGGTGTCAGATTACGTGTTTTTACACAGCTGATAGAATAGCCTAGTTTGCGTTAAGTTAGTTTGCTTTCTCTGCTATAAATAAAGCATCTCTAAATGCTGGATAGTTAGTCTTTTTAGTCTTTCTAATCAGTTGTAAACTCTGTTGAGACCTATTTTTATAAGCATTTTGTAAGCTCCCCACTGTATTTTTATATGTGCTGTTAATACATCAGAAGACCGTTCTGTTTCTAAGCGTGTAACTGATCTTTTGGATTGGCTGAAGTAGGCGGAGGGCCCCTGTCTGCTACAGCCCCTGTACAGTAGTCTTTACTTTATTTTCTTGCATTTCTTTTTCTGATTTTCATGTATATTAATGTACAGTTTGAATTGCTGCATTTTATTGTCTTTTAACATGTATATTATTGTACATAAACTTTGAATTATGCTGATTTACATTTTTGCACTTTTGTTCATGACTGATCAGTGTGTTTTTGCAGATTTCTTAGGAGCCCGGGATAGTTTTCTTTCTTCTCTTTTTATAACTAGTGGCATTTGTGATCATCTTATCTAGACTGCTGATCTTTATTTTTGATTTTCATTAGTATCATTGCTTTAGTTTGCACTTTACTTTCTGCTCATAGCTTATCAAGTTGTTCATCTTTTGATGGCTCTTTTTGTCATAATCAACTAACTTTAGTGGAGCTAAAATATCACTTAGTGCAGCTTGGTTTATTTTGTTTTAAGACTCACATTGCTAACTTGCTCATAGCTCTTTCTTACATGATCAATCCAGCTGAAGGCAGAAAGGTTAAGGGAAAATTAAGTGGTGTGATTTGTCACCTAGATTTTACATTGCTTAAGATTTAATTGAAGAGTTAAAGTAGTTGTTCTTGTTTTTAATTGAGTTAATGTAGATGTCATTTTCATTTTCATTTTCATCAGCAGTAGAGGTACTGGGCTGATGCCATTGGTCTTTTATTTGATTCCTTTACTTTCCTTTAAAGCTTTGATTTCATTTCAGTTATTGTTCAAGCTTTCTTTAGAATACTCTTTAAGTTTCAAGAAATCATTTAGAAGTCGCCACAAACACACACATTCACTCGCTTGATTACATCTCCATCACATTACATTAGGAAAGATAAATAAAAAACAAACTAAAAAGATAAAAATGACAAAAGATTAAGAAAAGGTTATCTAAGTACATATAGTACACCTCACTTCATCAGCTTACGAGCCTCGGGTTGACATTTAAAAGTTGCAATTTAGACATCACTAAATTGACCAAACAAACTCTGCAAAAACTAAAGATTTCTTAGACTTAGATTTTTCAAATTCCAAGTTGAACTCTTGCAGGATAACAATCCATTTAGAGTACTTGCCCCCTAGCAATTGTTTAGTCAAAATGTAGATCATAGGGTTGCAATCTGAAATGACTGTAGTTTTACGGAGAAGAATGTAATGACGAAAACGTTGGACAGCCTGAACGGCTGCCAGGGTCAATTTCTCCACATGCGAATATTTTAGCTCAGTGGGATTTAACGTCCTACTAAGATAATATATCACATGTTCCATTGCGAATTCGTCTTCCTGAACTAACACCATTCCAATAGTGGAATGGGAGGCGGCGAGGTACAAAAAGTAATCTTGGTTGTAGTTGGGAGGATGCAACAAAGGTGCATGGGTCAACGCGTGTTTAAGTGCATCAAAAGATTGCTGAGCTATCTCATCCCAAGAGAATTGAGCGTTCTGTTTCAACAACCGTGTAAAACCTTTTGTAACCTCCACGTAGTTAGGAATGAATCGGCGTAAAAATTTTGCTTTCCCCTGCAAACTTTGGAGTTGGTGAAGACTCGAAGGAGGAGGCAATTTGATGATAGCTTCTACCTTCGAGGGATCGACGCGAATGCCGGCTTTTGAAACTACAAATCCCAGAAATCGTCCCACTTCTATACAGAAGACACATTTGTGTGAGTTCAAACGTATACGATAATGCCTACACCTCATGAAGATTGCTCGTAAATGGACAAGGTGATCAACTCGATGTAATGAATGAGTAGGCAAATCATCGAGATACGGTTGCACAATGTGTTTGATGTCATGAAACGCATAAGACATCGCCCTTTGAAAAGTGGCTCTGGCATTCTTAAGCCCAAAAGGTAGTTTGCAATAAGCAAATGTCCCCCATGGACAAATGAAAGCCGTTTTTGGTTGATCGGCAGGTAGAATATTGATTTGATTGTAACCGGAAAAACCGTCCATAAAGGAAAATATTTCACTGCCGGCACAATCATCAATTATTTGATCGATATAGGGTGTTGGATAGTTGTCTTTGGGACAAGCACGATTGATATCCCTATAGTCGATACATATTCTTATTGTTCCCTATTTTTTGTTAACCGGAACAATATTCGATACCCAATCCATTAACGGGATCGGATAAATGAAACCTGCTTTCAACAACTTCTCGACTTCTTCTTTAATTGCAGCCGCTTTTCGTGGGTGAATCTGACGCAAACGTTGCCGGACGGGTTTAGCGTCTGGGTAAGTCTTAATCTCATGGACAACAATTGCGGGATCAATTCCTGGCATTTCCTCATAGGACCAGGCAAACACGTCGCGGAATTCTTGAAATAGGGCCTTGTATGTCTGAATTTCATCATCTGAACACGAGGCACCTATATGAATGTTTTCAATGATTCCGGGCTTGACTGAAATGTCAATGGGAACAGTGCGAGATATGTTTCCCAAATTCAGCTCTGAATCAGGATGTTTCATTGGACTCTGAGCTTCCTTGACATATTCAGCTGTAAAAACTGATGAGAAATCGTTTTCAAAGCGATCATCCTCAGGTAAAAATGAAGATCTATGATGGAGATCTTCCCATGGTAAATCGTCTACACACAGGACTTCACAAAGTTGTTCGTCAGATGACACAACTTCGAGAAACGCTATTAACTCCGAGGTTGAAGTGAAAAGTGATTCCTCACAGACCACATTCATTTGGTCGATTTTGGTTGAACGCGAGTCGGTAAAAGACTGCACGGCTTCGTAAGAAATTTCATACGGAATCAAAGGCATAGCATCACCAAATGAGTCTATATCAGATTCAGAAGGAACGATCCAAGGATCATCGTAAACAATAGTATCTGATGTAATCATATGAATGGATGCGAACGGAGACACGGCGTTGATTGGAGGAAAAGGAAAAGTGCCCAGTAAACCGGCATCTTTAACTAATCCTACGCCAACATCCTTATAAGGGATAGTTGTTTTACCGACATCCTGGATACTTTCTGAAGAGGCTGGGTCAGATGAAAAGTAAGCCAGCTGGTCTATGGTCATGATCTTGCCATTATGTGGAAATTTTATTACTCTGAAGACCGATGAGACGACCGCTGTCATAGCGTAAGACCAACTTCGACCCAAGAGAAGGTTGTAGTCTAGAGGGGCATCAACCACCTCCACATCCAGACTAACAGTTTTTCCTTCAACCCCTATAGGCAAATCCTGTAGAATGCCAAATGGATGGAACCCACGGGCATCAAAGGCCTTAAGAATTGTCGGGGATTGATTCAGTGAAGGAGAGCCAAGCGATCTCCAGCATTGTATCGACATAATACACGTGGAAGCTCCCTCATCAATTACAGTATGATGAATAGGCCTGTTTTTTACTATCACTAGGATCTGGAAAGCCATCTAATGAGGTAAACGCGGTGTACTATTTTCTAGATCAAAGATTATTAGGTTCGGGTCCTGAACATCAACAGCTCCTATAGCCGACAAAAGTAATTTTCGTTGTGCTGGGCATGATTGCAGCACTTATAAAGTCGACATTGCTGAGGGTGAAACAGCTAAATCCTCAACAATGTTGTAATTCTGGGCCGCTCTCGCATGTGGATTGAAAGCAGACCTTCGAAGTACACCCTTGGCGGGCGGTTTAATTACTAAGTCAGGGTTAGGTTTCTCGATCTGTAGTGGATCGGAACCGGGAGCTGAGGTTGATGGATTTGACTGAGAAGATTCTGCTTCTTTCGATCCATCAACAGGACTTTTACTACCATAATCGTGTGACCGAGTCACAATCCTTACATGAGACATCATCAATATGGGTTCTTCAGCGGCACTCGAGGAAGAACCTATCATTTTGCTATCTTTCGGAAATGGGTCCTTCAAGACAGCAGGAATTTGGGAACCCTTGACGATTTTCGCAACCTCGGCCCGATGAGGGCAATCTCTTGTAAAATGATCTTCTTAGCAAATAAGACAAGGATAAAGGGTCTTGCGCTTTTCGTCAGTGGTTTCCGACTTTTCTGTTTTCTCCTTTGGAGTTTTGTCTGCTTTATTCTTCTTCTTTCCTTTCTTCTTCCCACCGTTTTTTGATTTAGCTGTAGATGACTCTACAGCGTGAATATCAGCGAAAACTTCAGCAAAGATTCTCCTGTCGGGGAGTCTGGTAAGGTGATAATGGGAAAAGAATTCTTTGAAGACTTCTTCTTGCTTTTAGTATTTACCGTACCAATCATGCCATCAGCAGCATGAGATCCCGAAGGAGTAGCAGCGATTTGATTTGACTTTGGAAGATCTGGGATCTTTTCGTGTAACGTACCCGACTGAGTATAAACTAAGTCAAGGTACTGTGCTTGAGCAATCACTTGCTCCTCAGTAACTACTCCGGCCTTAGCTATGTCTTCAGTAATCTTCGGTAATAATGATTTAACAAACCATTCAGCTAAGATTTGGTCCGGGATAAAAACTTTCACTAATCGCCTTCGACATCTCCATTCATGAATATGATCGGAAATATAAGTGGACGTCGATTGTTTTAATGAAGTTAATAACTCGGTGCCATTATCATATCTGACCGGAAACTGAAAATGTGTTAAGAACGAGGTAGCTAACTGACTAAAATTATAAAAAGAGGCCCGTGGTAACTCAATGTACCACTTGGCCGCGAGACCAATGAGCGTACGCTGGAAAAGACGTAAACGGATCGAATCATCCGAGATGGAATTTGAGGCACACCAAAGGTGGTAAGTCATCACGTGATTTGACGGATCCTCTCCAGACTTACCTTCGAACTTGGGTATGTCACTGGGCAACTTATTTGGCATTGGCGGCCAGAACGGAAGATAATTTATTGGATCGTTCGTTAGGCACGTCAAGTCTGGTAAATCCAAAGTTACGATAAATGGAAATTGCTGATTAGGATCCCTAAAACTCTGGGTCACAAGACTAGTCCGAGGAGGAGGATATCCAGGATAACTTGGAATAGGAATCGCATTCGGGATATTGTATCCTCCCGGAAAACCAGGATTAACCAGACCGTACTGGGGTTGCTGTGGTTGTTGGTAAGTGTACCCAGGATACGGTTGATACTGGTAAACCGGTTGTTGGACAGCAGGCCCGTATTGGTACTATCCCTGGTACGGTTGATAAACAAATTGTGGTTGAGTAGTGACAACCATACTTAAACCAGGCTGCCCCACAGGCATCTGAACCGTAGTTTGAATCATGGATCTAGACAATGGTAAAGATGTCTGTGGAGTAGTGGCAGAGGTAGTAGAAACCGGAGCTGTCGATACTCCAGAAGTAAGTGTGGTGGATGGAACAGATGTTGTGGTAGTTGCAGCAGTCGTTTGAGATGGAGTACTAGGTGCAATTGGCGACTGAGTAACTACCGAAGGTACAAAAGTTTGAACATTAGACTGGACTGGTTGCTGGGGTGGACCAGAAACCATAGGTTGTCCAGTTTGAGATGACAACTGTACGCTTGGCTGCAACACTTGTTGAACTTGCAATGGATCCCACACTATGTTCATTTTGGGGTATTGACCCATGACAGGTTGAGGATATTGAGATCCATAACCGGATTGAGGGTAGGATTGATAATTGAAAGGTACATTTCCCGTACCTTGAACATAAGATTGACCTTGGGGTGGTTGATAACCTTGACTCGAGTACTGACCTTGGGGTAGATACCCTTGAGGTAAGTACTGATACTGGGGTTGACCTTGAGGCATAAATTGATACTGAGGTTGACCCTGGGGTACATATTGAGGCTGGGGTTGACCTTGAGGAATGTACTGTACCATGGGTACATACTGTCCTTGAGGTTGCCCCCCAGACGCAAGTTGTGTACCTTGAGGTTGCCCCCCAGGCGTTAATTGAGGCTGCCCCCCAGGCGGTAACTGGCCACCTTGAGGTTGAGAACCGGGAATTGAACCTGACATCATATAAATGTCTCCTACGCCCAACGGTTTATTACCATTGTTTCCAGTTAATGACCCATGTCCAATGGGTTGAGGAGATGCTCCTGCAAAAGTACCAGAAAGTGACTGATACCCAGCAGGAACAGAAGGACCGCCGTACAAGAAAGATTCAGGAGATTGAGTAAACACGGATGACTGACTAGACATATTTACAGGAGTATAAATACCTCCGGGTTGATAAGGAGTACGAGGTGGAGAAAAACTTATCCCTGAGTTGTCTAAGTAATTACTTAACGAAAGATACCAAGTAGTACTTCTAGGTGGACTGTAAAAAATGGATTCACGCTCCCTTAGATCAATGGTAGGTTGATCTTCAGGGATAGGGACCCTACTTCTTCTTCTGGAGCAAGTTCTTCAATAGCTATCAAACCAGAAGGAATATTTTCGGTGATGACTCTTTCTACCCTAGGTGAATCAGGAACACTAGAAGTTGGAGTAACAGGTTCAGATATTTCAGGTTCCTCGCCTATATCACTAGTAGATGAGAAACTACCAACAAGCTCAGAAACTACAACAGCTTCAGGATTATAACCTGTTTCTAGACTTTGGTAATCTGGATGGACTACCAACGAAGACTCTCCTTCTTCTGGTGAACCTACTTTACTGCCACTAAGAGGAGTTACAAGGACTTTCAAACCTTCGTAATGACCCGGGACGTCTTTAGGAGGCTCAACCCGAAGTCTATGGGACTTCCTCAACAAATCGGCCACGGTAACAATCTCAGGAGACTGGCTCCGAAGTCTACGGGACTGTCTCGATAATTCCGCCACAGTTAAAACTTTTAACTACTGCACACGCAAACAAAGTAAAATCTCAAGAAAACCGCCTAAATTCTCTAAAGAACCAAACAAATTCGAATCACACGCCTAAAGAATCTAGGGCATCAAACCATACACAAACAGTAGCCTTTCGGACCAAAAACACTAGTTGGTAATGAAGCCCAACATCGCCGAATTCAATACAGAAGTGGTGGGTGGAACAGTTACCCCGGCAACCTGCTTAATGAATAGACCGGCACAAGTTCCTCCACTTTAACCGTCTCGAGTGAAGTGAACCCCCCGGAAAATCCAAGTGAGTCTAGCCGACGTCTGCTCCAGGTACAGTGGGATCTTCCCTCCACCGTCACCTAGGGTAGAATCCTAAAGATAATGGTCACTAAGGTTACCAACAACAACAAATATACCTGGGGGAACAGTCTACGACCCGATAGCATACAAGGGCAGAGTAACAAGCTCAATCTCCTTGCCGGCTCCTTGACAATAATCCAAGGTTTACCGACAAGTGACCCCAGGCTCCTCGACAATAATCCGAGGTTTACCATTTGTAATACGTGCGTATCTGGCGTCTTTCCCAATGAAGGAGGATTGATCCCCTCACTGGTTCGGACACGATCTCGTGCTTCTCCTTTAAGAGGAGCTTTCCCAGAGTACAAATGAAACACTTGGATTTATCCTACCACAAGATAAGCTACTTGTTTGGTTTTACTGTCTTGGAGAGTTAATTACTCTCCTACTCCAAGACACTAGCCTAATCTATATTGGTGTTTCAGAGCCCTAGTAAATAAAAAGTTACTAAGTTGATTTTACTTTAAGCGTTAATTTTTATGGATTTTCTTTAAGACAAAAGGTAGCGGAGATGAAACTGATGGTGTGTAGACTTGACTCAAAATCCACTAAAAAGATGCACTTAGGATGATTTATACTAATTTCCTTTTTCAATGAATTCCCTAGCTAAGAGAGTTGGAGAATGCAAAATTGATATAAAGACAACTTTCTTGGCAATGAAAATCAAAGAAACAATCTCTTTATCTTTTCCAAAGCATACAACACATGACCACTAATTATTTCGTGAAAATTCCTTTTCCTTTCAAAGACTCAAATTCCACTAAACAAACTTTTCTTTCAAAAGAGATTTTTTGGATTTTTTCCTACTTAACAAAGCATTTAAAAATCAAAAATCAATCCTTTAAAAATCTATGACAATCAAATCAAAGCTACTTAAAAGAAAATCAAAAAGAAATTCACCTAATAAGCAAATCTAATAAGGCCAAAACCTACAAAGTATGATCCCAGGATGTTTTACTTAGTCATGATTTAACTAAGGACTAGTCAATGCAGAATAAAAAACTAGCCAAAAACAAACATCAAAATCTTTTGTTCTTTTTCTTAAAATGAAATTGACAGTTCAATCAACAAACTTTTTCGAGATTCGGCAAAGAGACAAAACAAAGGTAGGTGTCTCACAAGGGTGGATTCTATGAAAGGTCCGACTCCTAAGAAGACTGCAAATACCAGGGATATCCAAGGTTTTACGACTTCTAAAGCCAAAGTCGCTACAGGACCAATGTAAAAATCAAATCCTAAGGCTAGAACCTCTACGAATTCCATTAAAACTCTTGACACTGATGAAACAAGTTCAGATGAAGATCTCTGGCAGGTAACCAGTGGATCTGGGTGGTAAAAACAACTTATAAACAAAATCTAAGAGGCAAAAAGGAAAAAATTGAAATTTTCTCAATTTTGATAGGGTACGCAGGCAACCTGTTTGCACAGGTGCGTGTACGCTCTGTGCACAAAGCTGTAGTGCGTACAGGTACGCACTGTGCTTAACGCAGAGGCTGCGTACTTCTAGCAAAACTAAGAAAAACTAAAATCTAATTTAACCCTAAGCTAAGCCACCCAAATACACAGTCAGACAACCAAAAACCAGAAAGAAAACGACTTATCTCAAATCAAAGTTTCAGACAAAGGAAAAATCATACACATCAATGGAGTTCCCCAGTGGAGTCACCATTTTGTCATGCAGAAAGAGTCAATTTTGCGGACAAAACCGACCTCCCTAGAAGCTAAGGCTTTCTAGTGACAAACAAGACAAGTAAACACTACCTTTCTCTACATATGCATTTAGAATACAAGTAATCAGGTGTTTATAACATACCTTTAGTTCAACGCTTTGTAGTAGTCCAGCCTCGCCAATCCGGATGCGCTCCTCCTTCTCTTTGAAACCTGCATTCACTAACAAGCCAAAAGATTACATAGCACCTGAATAACTTATAAAATAACACATATTCATCATACAGACCAAGGAGTATATGAAACAAATCATGTATAACAACTTGTTGAGAAAAATGAGTTTATTTGCATTAAGTGGAAACAAAAGAAACCATTACAACCTGAGCCTTGGTGTTGTGCAGGTCCCTCCCAGGGTCCAGCGAGAGTTTTCCTTTAGTTTGATCAGCTCACCCACTTCCAAATGAAGCTAAGAAAGGATGGGAATCTCTCCTCTCCAGCTCTATAAGGGAGTCCTAATCTCAGCAGCATCTACCCTTAGGAATGTTCAGCTTTCAACCTCCCCTCCCTCTGGCCCAATGCATGTATTTATAGTGTTTTGGAGGAAGTTAATCAGGTCCACCATGAATGGGATAAGCCCCTCTTTCAATGGGATAGCTCCCCTCTTCATGGGATAAGTTCCTCTTACATAGGGATGCATGAACCATCTGGAGGCGCCCAATCCATGTCAAACCATCTTCTAGAATACTCTAGAAATGACCACAAGTAACTTTTTTGAAGTGAAACTTGCGCCTTTTGACCTTTACAGGAGTACGCACCCAGACCTTTACATACAGAGCATACAAGTACGCAGGTTTTATGAACTGGAGGTGCGTACACGCAGGTAAGGCTAAGAGAAACTGCATAACCAGAGTTAATTGACTTTTAAAGGACTTTCTCTCTTTTTGGAGTTTGACATGAGGAGCAGAGGTATGAGACTTGCCAAGGAGGATAGTATGACAGTTGATAGAGCCATACTAACTGTAGATAGTCATGGTGACAAATTTTAGTGTAACAGGTAGTGACCCTACTGATAAATTCAGTGGTTATCTATATGGAAATACCTCTAAAGGTGACAATGGCATGTGTTCTAGTGTGAGGGACCAAAGAGTGGGCAAATTCTCGAGCAATTTCATCAAACCCTCAAAATTTCTCAAAAATGTTCATCCAATTTGCTCTTATGAATATGTCCACTATTTGGGGATGTGCATGGAGCCTGGAGGAGTTGGTGGGCTCCTTCCTCATGAAAACTCCTGTCATTTTGTTTACGCTTCTTTGGGAAACCAAATGTGGAGATGGAGACAACAATTTTTGAAGAAAATAGAGAAACAAAGAGACTGTGTTTTTTAAGAAATAAGCAGAAAAATATTTTATGTATTTCCTCCACCTAAAGGCTTGATTTCACCCTGAATTTAAACCAATGCTTGCATATTTTGATATTCAATGGGGGTATGCATGGAACCTACCTCCTTAGCCCAAGAATCATGCTAAAACCTGTGTTTTCTCCCTTCAAAACAACTCACTGGCCCTCCTGTAGAACACTGTTGTCCCTCCTGTAGAATTCTTGTAGGCGCTCCTATAGAACCTATAAGTGCTCCTGGAGAAAACACTTAGAGCAGGAATATGGGAGAGATCAATGGAGAACAATGGTTACAAGGCTGTGGGGGCACAAGGAGATTTGCAGGAGTGGAGTTTCGAGGAGAGAATGAAGGAAAAGGTGGTGAGAGTGCTCGGGGAGGACTACTTATTGCCCTTTGTTGATATTTCCGTGATGGAGGGTGAGTTGGCAAAGTGTACGTTGTGTTTTTGGGAAAACTAGTGTCTTTTTTTATCTTCTAGTCCCACTAGGATTGGTAGGTATCCTAGAAACAAACCATCAAAGCAATTTGCGATTTCTTCTATGTATGATAGATAAGAGAGAAGCGAAGGGACCAACCTAGATCTTCCGCTTGACTCCTTGCTTGATTTCTCTCCCTTTTGATAGAGCTTGAAACTCCTCTCTTGCTTGTCCCCCTTAGAGAATACTTGTAGAATCAAAGTAATAAAACACCATCAAAGAATCTCGATCTATTATATCATAAACAATGTAGAATCAGAAATACATTGAACATACAATGGCATTCACAAATAACAACATTCACAAATACACGATTGTATGATAGAAGGGAGAATTACAAACCAACTATTTGATCCAACATCAAAGCCCTCTTCACCTCATGAAAGAAAGATCACCCAACGATACAATGTTCCTTCTCAAAGACAAACTATCAACACTTCCTTACAAATTACAAGATTTCAGCCTTCATATATCTCAGATGAGGGATCCATTTATAGCTGTTTGCAAAGGTGTGAGTCATCTTTGGGTTTTTTATTAGTGTCATTCCACTTGTTTTTCTTGGTTCCAATTAGAGATTTCTTGGATCTCTTACTCATCCTTGGGCGAATTCAGAGAGGCAAGTGCCATACGAGAAGTTTCTAGAAGATTCCATGAGCATCCACGTAGTAAACTGTCTCAGACATTTGTCCATTCTTGCTTATCACACCCCAAAGAAGGCCTCTTCAGTATGCATCGCACCTGGCTAGTGTAGGAGTCAATATGCATCGCACCCTGACAGTGGAGCAGTCAGTATGGTCTAGTTTTGGCCAGTTCTGACTGGTTTTTTAGGTGGAACTTTTGGGGAATGATGTAATCAGTTGACCGTGATATTTTAGGGTATGAAACAAAAATTTTAGGGGTTAAAAAGCCCTTGGTTTATTGACATATAATATTTGAGTTTGCAGTGCCCAAATATTTCTATAATAGCTGCTCCATAAAGCATGAAGTCGTAAATCTTTTGATGTCGGGTGAAATGCTTTATCATGAGGATCCGAGGTATTCGAATTGGAAGGTGACCTGTATAAGATACAATACAATACATCATCATCATATTTTTTCATGATATAGCTGAGTCGAGCATTCCCATGCTCATCTTTATAAATTCATTTTCATGTATATAGAACAGATAATCATCTGCAGTTGGAAACTGGTGATTCTTCATATGGAGAGTCGTCATCCTTGGCTTGGATGATCATCTTTGCAGCTGCTGTGTACATTTGATGTCTTTATATTCCTAAATATATCGTAGCCCAGATTGATGAAACTAGATCCAGGGTCTTCAAACTCGTTCAATCTTCTCCTGATGTACAAGTCGATCCATGTGAAACGATGTCCTGAAGTCGAACATGGAAAGACATTTCTTGATTACCAGCCATTAATGTAAGCTGTTAAGAGGGGCGAGAGGAATCACCAATAATGATAATGACCCTCAAGGTACTACAATAAAATTCACATGGTGTGAATATATGATCCAATTTCAAACACCACGCAAAATATTTTGGTCAAAGGCCATTGATGTAAACCTATTGCCCGAAGTGAGAAACTTTCCATTGAGGCATGCAAGCTTCAAAGTACTGAAAGGGTTGTTTCTAAGTCAAATTTTTGGATAATGAGCTGATGTCGACAAGAAGTGACCTGTTGTAGGAGGGCCTTAATGTATCCCACATCTACAACACGAAACGAAGAAAATTATTTTCTGGAGGTCAAAACAATCTGATGATACAAGATTTAGGAATGGCGGTCATGAAAAATGGAGGGTGAAGGTATTGCAATGGATGAGGCATTAACTGGATGGTGAATTCTATGAATGAATTCTATTGAACATATCGGTGACACTGAGATGGATTGGTAGCGTTAACCCCAAAAGATGGATGGTATGGAGGACCAATGGTGATATGACCAGTGAATGGAATAACCCAACATGACTCAGTCATGGTGATGGAGTGAAAGTGTCATGTCCAAGAGCGACCTGCTACCAATGAAATTCTTCAAGTCTTCTTCCCTTTTTCCCCAGTCATTGCTAACCAGTACCTCTTTATCTTTGTCAAGCTTGAGGAGGATAACATATGCTTGTTCTATAATTTTCCCTTTGGGCAAACTTGTCAATATGTTTTGGCGAGCCTAGCGACAGTCAAACTCGTTCTTATCTGGGTGGACAAGTTTGTCGCTATTGTTTTAGTGAGTTTAACAACAAGGATAACTTGGTCCTTTTCATGTTTAGAGAGTTTGAAAAGGGGCTAAAAGGAAACTCTAGTAGTTCTTTTTCGTAGCATAATCCCTTAAGTTTGAAAAAGGATAAAATAATACCAAAGGGTTGACTTTTTCGATCACTTTAGCGAGCCGAAAAAGACAAGCACTCGATCTTTTTGTGGGATAATCCCTCAAGTCTAAAAAGATTAAAATATAAAGGAGGGATGGCACTTCCAATCACTTTAGTGAGCTAGAGAGGCCAATTGCTCAACAATCTTTCCATATTTAGTGAGTCTGAAAAGAGTTTAAATTAGACTCGTTTTTGAGGAACGAGTGGTGTTTAGGGTAGCAACTGGTTCTGGGTAATCTTAGAACTTCTCAAAACATGGTGATGTGAAGAGGGTGGCTAACATGACCACTCATCATAGCGGTTCCTCAAAAGGGTAAACAATCAAGTGGAAGCATATGAGCGGCCTAAAGAATGGAGGTGATGTTAGGAACACAACCAAGGTTCAAAAGGCAGATAGAATGGCAATCAAAAAGGTTGTTTACCGAAGGTGGGTCCACTTTTTAACGAGCTTGAACTCTGGGGGAACATATGCTCAATGGTGGGTTTATTTTTTAATAAGCTTGAACCTTGCAGAAACATTGCTCATTGGTAGGTTTATTTTTTAACGAGCTTGAACCATACGATAACATTGCTCATTATGGTGGTCAAATATGTTCAATTCACCATTTAACACGTAGGGGCTCATCCATAATGGTTCAAACTTACCCACTCCCAATTTATTAGAGTCCTAATCATAGAGCAAGACCAAGTCACCTTCCAAGAAGATACGAGGCTTGAAATTTTTATCAAATTGCGCCTTGACTAATTTCTTATGAGCTTTTTTAGCTAGTGCAGCATCACGACGGGTTTCATCCAGGTGGATTAGTTCCAAGAAACGAGCCTCTTCTTCTGAAGTTTCAGGAAGCAGATCAATTGCGAGCTTGAGGGACGAAATTTTGCACTAGATTGGTAAGACAGCTTCCAAACCATACACCAACTGAAATGGCGTAAATATAGTCGCATTTCTTACCAAAGTCCTATATGGCCACAGAGCTGAGTACAAGATTAAATGTAAATTCCATTTGTGGACTCCAATCATTCTCTACAACATGCGCTTAAGGACTTTGTTGATTGCCTCAACTTGTCTGTTAGCCTGCAGATAATATGGAGTAGAACTATCGTGGGACAGTCCTAACTTGGTAGTCAATTCAACCATCATGTGATTGCAAAAATGCGATCCATGATCTGTGACTATAGCCTGTGGAACACCAAATCTAGAGACTACATGATTAAAAAAGAAAAGAGTAGTTGTTTCGCCATTATTGTTTAATGTAGGCATCACCTTGGCCCATTTTGTAAAGTAGTCGACAGCCACTATAATATACCCATGCCCCCGACCGAGGTGGGGTTACATGTCATGAAATCAATGCCCCATTTAGCGAATGGCCCAACAACAACTACTGGATGCAGTGGTGCAGGTGGTAATCTGGTTTTGCGATAAAAAATCTGACAAGCATGGCAACTTTTGATTGCAATTATGCAATCTTTGAATATAGTGGGCCAGAAGTAACCAGCTCGTAAGATATTTTGTGCAGTAGCGTAACTAGATAAATTCCCCCCACATGCACTTGAATGACAGTCATTCAGAACTTTTTTGGCCTCCTCATGTGTAAGGCACCTTCGCAGAATTGTATCGACACCATGATGGTAAAGTGTATCACTGATGATCATGTAGTCTTTGGCTTGGTATCGAATACGCCATTATTCAGAGCGAGGGGTATTTGGCCTAAAAGTTTGGGTTTGGAGATAAACCAGTATATCTCCATTCCATGGATTGCTTGACGATATTAGAAATAGAGTCTCATCCACGATTGATGCTTTAGATGTTAAATCATTGGATGACGATGGGAGTTCACAAAGTAACTCTACGAATATGAGAGATTTTTTTGATTTGGATTTGGTGAATTCCAGATCAAACTCTTGCAAAATGGATATCCATTTGGAATATTTGAACCCAAGTAATTGACACGACAGAATGTAGGTCATAGGGTTGCCATCTAACACAATGGTAGTTTTGCGAAAGAGAATATATTGTCGAAATCTCTGTATTGCTTGAACAACTACTAAAGCCAACTTTTCAACATAGGAGTACTTTCTTTCTATATCATTTAAGTTGCGGCTTAAATAATATATAGGATGTTATATTCCATTGTCATCTTGCACTAAAACCATGACAATGGTTGTATCTGTAGCGGCGAGATACAGTTTTAGTCTTTTTGATAATCAGGAGCATACATTAATGATGCTTTTACCAGGGAGCCTTTTAAAGAATCAAAGGAAGTTTGCACAACTTGATCCCAGTTGAAGGGTACTTCTTTTTTCAAAAGATGCGTATAACCTTAGCTAGTTCGGCATAATGTGGAATGAACCTCCTCAGAAAGTTAGCTTTCCCTTGGATAGATTTCACTCGGAATCCACTGTATTTACAGTATTTGATAGAAAATAAAAAACTGAAGGATGATTAAGGTCACTTGAATAATCTTCATTGTTATCTTGATGGTGGGAATGATGGTGGTAATCTTCCCACGACGTCTCTCCTATCATCATCGACTAAATGATTCCTTCGTCTGTAGAATGTATACGAGACCAAGGATTGGAAGAGGTACCATACTCTAGAGACCTATCTATCCAAACAATCGCTGAGTGTTGATTTGGGTTTGCCGTCGAGGCCCAGAAAATTGATTTCTACAAAGATTCTATGGGGCTTGGGGGCAACACCTCGCGATAATCCACACTGTCAAAATTGTTAGAGTTCTTCTTAATCTTTAATGATGTAGAAGATATCATATGATAGGTTTCCACTGTGGCCACTTCCGCTAGATTACTTGGAGGCGAGAGGGCAAAAGTACCCATTAAGGAAGGGTCTTTTAGGAGACCTCCTTCAACATTTTGAAGCGATTGAGAACTTCCATGGATCAATGGAATGCTTCCAATAGCTTGTGAACTGTTGGGGAAAAAGGTTAGTTGGTCAACGATTGTAATTCCACCTTGGAAGGGAAATGCAATCTTTCTAAAATATGTTGACACAACGGCGGCCATAGCATAAATCTAGGGCCTTCCCAGCAAGATATTGTAGTCAAGGTTTCCATTAATGACCTCGCCTTCAATTTCTATTGTCTTTCCCCCCAGTTCAACTTGCAAGTTACTTAAAATCCCATACGGCATGTATGTTCTTCCATCAAGTGCTTTTAATGTCATTGATGATTGTGACAAGGGTGGTGAACCTAAAGTTTTCAAGCAACTCATTGACATAATATAGGTAGATGCCCCCTCATCAATGATTGTTCGATGAACAGTTTTATTAAGGGCTTTTACTTGTATAAGGAAAGCGAGTTGGGCCGGTAACTAAGTTTCGTATCCTTTATGGCTAAAGGCCACAAGATTGGAATCCACTGGATCAATCCCACCTATTGTTGATAACAAAGCCTGTTTTTGGGAGGGGAAATTTTGCAGTACTTCAATTGTCGACATAGTGGATGGCGATTGAGCCAGATTCTCCACTATATTATAATTCTGTGCTGCTTAGGCATGAGGATTAAATGTCAATTTATGTACTACTCCCTTTGGCAGATTTATAGTTAATTTAGGAATGATGGGTGGAAAAACTTTTGGCAAAGTTGTTGTTGAACTACTGGGTTGATCTATAGCCTTGTTGTTCGATGACTGTGGATTCCCATAATATTTCTTCCTTGTCGATATCAAAGCATCATTTTTCTATTTTGAGATGGATAGCGTAAGCATTTGGGTTGTGGAAGCATGATAGATAGCAACTAGATTAGTTTCTGGGTTCGAAAACAGATTAGTCAACACTGTTGAGGTACTTGAAGTCCTTAAAAAAATTTCAACCTTAGATCGATGTGGACAATCTCTTGTATAATGCTCCTCATTACATATCGAACATGGGAAACGAGGAGGAGGTTTCTTTTGCCCAGCAGGGTTTCCAAAAGATTTCTCAGGAGTTGAATCCTCTTGTTTCTTCTTTTTGTCTTTCCCTTTCTTCTTGCCCCCTAGTTGCTTTGGATTCTTGCCCTTGTCAGATGACACGACATTAATCTCCGAGGCAAGAGGTTTGTCATTAGCTTTTTGACTAGAAACTGCAAGGGCTTTACCAGATGGAGCCTTTGCAGTTTGTGTGCTTGAGGTACCAATCACACCATCACCGATGTGAGAGTCCCTATTCAATTTAGGAGGGGGAAGAATAGAAAATTTTGGTCTAGGAGTGTCAAAATTTTTGTCATAGAGTGTGCCAGACTGAGTATAGATCAAGTCTAAATATTGTGCATGAGCAATGACTTGCTCTCTTTAGTGACAACTCCTCCCTTTGCCACATCTTCAATAATAGAAGGTAATACTTACTTAATAAACCACTCAGCTAGAAGCTGATCAGGAACTTATGTATTTACCATTCAACGACGATGTCACCACTCATGAATATGATCAGATATGTGAGCAGCTATTGTCTGTTTAAAGTTGGTAAGGAGTTCTATTCATGTTTCGTACCTTATGGGTAACTAAAATTGGGTTAGAAAGGTAGTGGCAAGGGTGCTGAAGTTATCAAACGAAGCTCTAGGCAATTCAATATACCATTTCACTACCGGACCAGTTAGCATTATCTGAAAAAGGTGAAGCCTAATCGAATCATCATTGAGGGTGTTAGACAAGCACCACAAATGAAAAGTCATTACGTGATTTGATGGATCTTCACCTGGATTTCCATTGAATTTAGGATCAACTATAAAATAAATTTCAATGAACTTAACAACACTTTGGAACCTAATGCAACACATTTAGAGGTATAGGCTAGAGACGTGTTCCGAGAAAACGCCATTCCATTCATTTTGATTGTTTGTTTCCAGGAAAACTAGTGTCTTTTCGATCTACTAGTCCCACTAGGATTGGCAGCTATCCTAGAAACAAACAATCAAAGAAATTTATGATTTCCTCTCTATGTATAATAGATAAGAGAGAAGTGAAGGGACCAACTTGGATCTCCCGCTTGACTCCTTGCTTGATTTCTCTCCCCTTTGATAGAGCTTGCAACTCCTCTCCTACTTGTCGTGCTTAGAGAATACTTGTAGAATCAAAGTAAAAAACCACCATCAAAGCATCTCGATATATTATATCATAAATAATGTAGAATAAAAAATACATTGAACATAAAATGGCATTCACAAATAACAACATTCACAAGTACGCAATTATATGGAGGAAAACTCAAAGAACTTTATTAAAATAGAAGGGAGAATTACAACCTAGCTATCTGATCCAGCATCATCCTCCCATCATCAAAGCCCTCTTCACCTCATGAAAAGCAAGATCACCCAACAATACAATGCTCCTTCTCAAAGACAAACTATTAGCACTTCCTTACAAATTACAAAATTCCAGCCTTTAGATCTCTTAGATGAGGGATCCATCTATAGATGTTTGCAAAGGTGTGAGTCATCTCTAGGTTTTTGATTAGTGTCATTCCACTTGTTGTTCTTGGTTCCACTTGGAGATTTCTTGGATCTCTTACTCATCCCTAGGCAAATTCAAAGAGGCAAGTGTCATAGGGAAGTTTCTAGAAGACTCCATGAGCATCCACTTAGCAAAATATCTCAGACATTTGTCCATTCTCGCTCATCGCATCCCATAGAAGGCCTCTTCAATATGCATCACACATGGCTAGTGTAGGAGTCAGTATGCATCACACCCTGACAGTGAAGCAGTTAGTATGGTCCAGTTTTGGCCAGTTTTGAGTGGTTTTTCATGTGGAACGTTTGGGGAATGATGTAATCAGTTGACCATGATATTTTAGGGTATGAAACAATACTTTTAGGGGTTAAAGAGCCCTTGGTTTATCGACATATAAGATTGGGGTTTGCAGTGCTCAAATATGTCTATAACAGTTGCCCCCTAAAGCATGAAGTCATAAATATTTTGATGTCGGGTGAAATGATTTATCATGAGGAACTGAGGTATTCGAACTGGAAGGTGACCTATATAAGATACAATACAATACAACATCATCATATTATTTTCATGATCTAGCTGAGTCGGGCATTCCCATGCTCAGCTTTATAAATTCATTTTCATGTACATAGAATAGATAATCGTCTACAGTTGCAAACTGGTGATTCTTCATACAGAGAGTCGTCATCCTTGGCTTGGATGATCAACTGTGAAGCTTCTGTGTACATTTGATGTCTTTATATTCCTAAATATATCACAACCCAAATGGATGAAACTAGATCCGGGGTCTTCAAACACATTCAATCTCCACCCGATGTACAAGTCGATCCATGTGAAACGATGTCTTGAAGTTGAACATGGAAAGACATCGCCTGATTACCAGCCATTAATGTAAGTTGTTAACAGGCATGAGAGGAATCACTGATAAAGATAACGGCCCTCAAGGTACTATAGTACAATTCACGTGGTGTGAATATATGATCCGATGTCGAACACCATGCAAAATCTTCCGGTCGAAGGCCATTGATGTAAACCTGTTGCAGGAAGTGAGAGACTTGCCATTGAGGCATGCAAGCTTCAAAGTACTAAAAGGGTTGTTTCTAAGTAAACTTCTTGGATAATGAGCTGATGTCGACAAGAAGTGACCCGTTGTAGGAGGGCCTTAATGTATCCCACGTCTATGACACGAAACGAAGCAAATGATTTTCTGGAGGTGAAAACGATCTGATGATACAAGGTTCAGGAATGTCGGTCATGAAAAATGGAGGGTGAAGGTATTGCAGTGGATGAAGCATTAACTAGATGGCGAATTCTCTAAATGACTTCTCTTGAATATATCGGTGGTATCATTAACCCCAAAAGATGGATGATATGGAGGACCAATGGTGATATGACTGGTGAATGGAATAACTGTTTCAGGGAAAAGTGTCTATATAGAACTGCTCTATCCCACTAAGGTGTGACAATTGCCTTAGAAACAAATAGAGAAAAGCTACTTTTGTTTTCCCTTTATGAATTATAGATAGAGAGGAACAAAAAGACCAACCTTTGTCTTGCGCTAATCTCCTGATTTGATCCCTCTCTTCTTTGATAGTCCTCAGCTACCTGCTCCCTTGCACATCCAGCTTCACAAAGTACCTGTAAGATCACAGAAGCATAGCACTATACAAAGACATGGATCTATAATCATAAACAATCTAGGATCAGATGTAAATTGACCATACAAATGTAACAAGCATCAATGACACAAAAGCATGGAGGAAAACTCAAATAGATTTTATTGATAAACAAGAAAAGAGCCGAGAGGAGTTACAACCAGTTGCTCCGACCCAGCATCAACCTCCCAACATAGAAGCCCCTCTTCACCTCAAACAAAGCTTAGATCACCCAACAATCTGATGTTTGTCTCAAGAAACCAACAACAATTCCTTACAATATGCAAAATTCCAGCCTCTGGATCTCTGGGATGAGGGATCCATATATAGATATCTGTAAGGGGGATGAGTCAGCTTGTGATTTGATTAGTCTCTTCTCTCTGATAGTTCTTTCTTCCACTTGGAGACTGATGGCCTCTTACTCATCCTTGGTCGAATTCAGTGAGGCAAGTGTCACAGGAGAAGATTCTGGAAGCTTCCATTGCCTCTCCACCTCACGGAATGACACTGCCATTTGTCATTTCTTTCCCATCGCACCCCACAGAAGGGACTTTTGAAATGCAACGCACCCTCACAGTGTATTTGGGTGAGATGCAACGCACCTAGTCAGTGGAGCAGCTGCAATGATCCTGTTTTGACCAATTCTGAGCAGTTTCTCATGGAGAACTTCTGGGAGAAGCTGTAATCTGTTGATCTTGTTCCTTTAGGGGTTAAAACACCACTTTTAGGGACTTAGGAGCCCTTGATTTATGGACATTTCATGCTTGGGGTTGTAGGGCCTAAAAATGTCTATAACAGTTGCCCCCTAAAGCATGAGGCCGTTAATCTTTTGATGTCGGGTGAAATGCTTTATTATGAGGATCCGAAGTTCTTTCAATGCTGGGAGGAGACCTGTAATAAGATACAGTACAATACATTATCTTCATAATATTTTCATGATCCGGTTGAGGCGGGCATTCCCATGCTCAGCTTTATAAATTCATTTTCATGTACATAGGACAGACAATCGTCTGAGTGTAGACTGATGATTCTGATAGAGCCATCATCCTTTTGAGTGGATGATTATCTGTGCAGCAATGATGTACATTTAATGTATTTATTTCCCTGAATATATATCGCAGCCCGGATGGATGAAACTAGACCCGGGGTCTTCAATCTCGTCCGATCTTCACTCGAAGTACAAGTCGATCCATGTGAGAAATGTTTTGAAGTCGAACATGGAAAGACATCGCTTGATTACCAGTCAATGATGTAAACTGTTAACAAGCGCGAGAGGAATCATCGATAATGATAATGACCCTCAAGGTACTGCAGTACAATTCACGTGGTGTGAATAAAGGACTTGGTGTCGAACACCACGCAAAATCTTTCGGTCGAAGGCCATTGATGTAAACCTGTCGCCGGAAGTGAGAAACTTGCCATTGAGGCATGCAAGCTTCAAAGTACTGAATGGAGTGTTCCTAGATCAACTTCTTGGATAATGAGCTGATGTCGACAAGAAGTGATCCGTCACAGGAGGGCCTTAATGAATCCCACATCAATGACACGGAACGGAGCAAATGATTTTAATGGAGGTGAAAATGATCTGGTGATATAAGTTTGAGGGTGGCGGTCATGAAAGAATGGAGTATAATGTATGGTAGTGGGTGAGACACAGGTGAACTCTCTGAATGACTTCTCCTGAACATATTGGTGACACTGACGTGATGGATTGGTAGCATTAACCCAAAATGTGGATGGTATGGCGTGACCATGGTGATGTGACCGGTGAATGAAACAACTCAATCCGACTCGGACACGGAGTGGAAGTGTCATGTTCAAGAGCGACTTGCTACCAACGAAGTTTCTTTAAGTTTTCTTCCCAATTTTCCCCAGTCATTTCTGACCAGTACCTCTTTATTTTTTTCAAGCTTGAGGGGGATGACATATGCTTTTTCTATAATTTTCCCTTCCGGCAAACCCATCGTTATGTTTTAACGAGCCTAGAAATAGTGAAACTCGTTCTCGTCTATAGACAAGTTTGTCGCTATTAATCTTTTTAATGAGTTTAACGAAAAAGATAACTCGGTCCTTTTCAATTTTAGAGAGTCTGAAAAGGAACGTAAAGGTAACTCCAAAATTCCTTTTTCCTCATCTAATCCCTTAAGTCCGAAAAAGTATAAAACAATACAGAAGGGATGAATTTTCGATACTTTTAATTAGCCGAACAAAACAAGCGCTCAATATTTTTGTTTAATAATCCCTCAGGTCCATAAAGATTAAAATCTAGAGGAGGGATAGCACTTCTTGTCCCTTTAACGAGCTGGAGAGGCCAATGGCTCGGCAATCTTTTCATATTTTACGAGTCGGTTGAAAAGAGCTTAAAGGAGACTCGTCTTTTGAGGAACGAGTGATAAAATGGGTAGCAGCTGATTCCAGGTAAGGTTTGGAATTTTCCAATCATGGCAGTGTCACAAGGATGGCTAATGAAATCACTCTTCGCAGTTGTTCCTCAAAATGGGTAAACAATCAAATGGAGGTGAATGATCGGCCAATGAAAAGGTGGAGGTGACGGTGCAACCACGACCAAGGCTTTAATGGCTGAAGTACTACATTCACGATGGTTATTTACCGAGGAATAGTTCATTTTTTAACGAGCTTAAACGCGGGAGGAAACATTTGCTCATGGCTTATGTTTATTTTTTAACGAGCTTGAACTATGTGCTAAAACTACTCGATTGAATGGTTCCATTTTGAGTTTACCATAAACAACTTTTTTCTTTCAAAGATTGTACTGTATTTCCAAAAGCTTCATCAAATTAGTCAGAAATGAACAATATATGTTTGAAAATGAGTTAGAACACTAATATTTTACTTTGAACTACGTAAAAAGTAATGAAAAAGTGTTTTTACCTCTCATTTTACCATTTCATTTGAACTTTGGTTTGTTGGAGCTTTGGAGGTGCTTCCCCCTTTGATTTTCATCAGTTGATTTCGGGAGATTCTGTGGACGATTCTCGGTGCCGTCTGGACCAGGTAGGAGCTAAACCTGAGCTCTTCCATTTCATGGTTTCCATTTTACATTCTGAGCTTGATTCCTAGTTTTTCTGAGCCCCTGGGGTTTGAAAAATGCGTTCTGCTTTCAACGCACCCTCTGTGTATCGAAAGGTGCGTTGAATGTTGGCCTGTCTAAAGGCTATCTGACATGCAACGCACCCAGAACACTGTTGTAGGTGCGTTGGGCGCAGAAAAGGAATTCAATGCACAATTTTTGATGGAAATTTTGCCTGTTTCTTACCAAAATCAGGATCTAACTCCTCTCTTGTTTGTTTTTCAGAGATCTTTGGAGTAAGATGACCATTACATGGCGAGAATGTGAGCATGAAGAAGAGGACATGCTTGCCCTACATGATCCGGTTATAATAAACGCACTACGGAGCTATGGCTTGCTGAAGTTCTTCTGCATTTCTAGCATGAGACAGCAGATCAACTTACTGCAGTATTTGCTCGATGCTTGGGATCCTACCAACTAGGTTTTCCAGATCAGGGGCAAATCTATCCCCTTGACTGTAGTAGACATCTATTTCTTGACTGGCTTATCGATGCGGGGTGCCCCCATCTCTTTATCAGGTTCGGCCCGAGGAGGTGACTCCGTGAGAGATTATGTTCGTCGGTACTGTAGAGAGGGATCTCAGTCGAGTAAAGATTGCAAGATCATCATCTGTGATGTCACTGACAGGTCCCTCAGGACTATTCTGTTTACTATTGGTAGGATGGATGGTGGTGGCGGGCTCTAGTATTGTAGCAATAATGCTACAACTCCTGGAGCTTCCTATCTCTAATTTTATCAACCCGGTAGTTCGTAACAAACTTGGAAGCGACGGTGCTGTATGCACAAGTACTAGCTCTTGTCGCAGCTGTCACTTGGTAAGCTGGTACAAGTCCGTTAGGGCTCAAGCCACCTTCTATATGTTCTCAGAAGAATCTTTCTAAATGATGGACGAAGGCTATCTCAAAGGAAATTAACCTACTTTGCAAGAATGAACTGAAAGCCAACCAAAACATGGAAACCCTAGTAAACCCTAATCTGCCTAGTTTAATCTCGATGATGCAATGGTGGGAGTGAAAAATTCTAGAAATGATGCCATTACTTCTAGTGAGATGAGATGCATGAATTTGAACTACTTTCATTGAAGAGAACACATTTTTGTATTTTTGCTCAAGTGGGTGGAGTTATTGTGATTGTGCTTCTTACGAGGTCTTGACTGTGCAGGGGTAGTTCAAAGGGAGGACGGCTTGGGAAAGGTTAGGAGGGATCTGAGAGGTTCCAGGGGATCCATCACATCATTCCACAGAAGTCCACAACGTTCAGGTGCTTGGCAACCGTGTTTGCAGGCTTCTACAGGATGTCTGCAAGGGATCCTACAGGAAACTCGGGATTTCTACAGGAAGTCTGCTAACTTCTACAGGATGTCCTACAGTCGGATTTTTGGGTAATGGAGGAGTGAAGGAACTGTATGGATGGATGGGTAAGATGAAAGAGGAGCTTGAGATGGCCTATGGACATAGAGACGAGGTGGAGAGAGGGTGGATAGAGCTGGTTGGTCGAGAGAGGGGTAAAGGCAATGAGAGGTCAAAAAGATTGAGTAACGTGGATAATAGAAGGGTTGGAAGGCAAATGAGTTGAACAGAGGATGAGTAGGCGGCTTAGGCACGGTTCAGAAGGATAAGAACACGATGAAGTGGTGCTGCGCAGTGTAAATGAAACAAATCACCCTTATCTTGCATGTAAACGAAAGTTCACCATCCTATTCTAACTGTTTTATTAGGAATCAAAGAGCAGCAACGTAAGTTGAAAGGAATTTGTGCATGATGCTGAACCAAAGAGTCATTACTCAAGATATAATCGCATGAACAATTCTTCAATCGAAAACATTACATCAATACTTGCATGCATATGTTAAAACAGTGTTTTTCTGGCAGTTGGCACGGTCTACACTTCCGGTCCCCAAAAAGAGGTGAAAGTGAGCATGCATTCAACCTTTTTGAACTCAACTTAACTTCAATCTCCCTATGCTAATTCTGAACTAATGAAACAACTGCATTCATGAAACTAACCTACGTAACCAAACCGAAACAGTCAACTCAGCAAACTGTATTTTTCAAGTGCAAGTAAAGGAAAGAAATGCAATGATAAAAGAAAGATAAGTAACAATACAAAGGAAAGGAGGTCTATTGCTCTCAGGTTGGGCCCTAACCTGAGAGCTATAGCTCCCCTAATAACTCAGAATCGAATCCAAATCTGACTGCCTTTATTAAAATATCATGATCATGAGTCTAACAACATGCCAAAATTGGCTTACAAAAAGCAAAAACAGAGCTACAGCTCGTAATCCAAAATCTATAACAAAAGTTCAAGAGTCTCATCGAAGGCTACAGCCTTAATATTTATACATGATGAGGGCCAAGCTGGCCTCCTCAATTAGTGGAGCTTGGCTATCCAACTAAAACTAAACTGATGTTCCTATAGAATCCTTTGGCTGCCTTCTAGCTCGGTGGTGATAGCTGTTGGAGCTCAGAGTTGGGGTGGAGATCACGAGGGAGGTCATTCAAAGCCGTGGACAACCTCCCTATAAACTCGCAATGCCACCTTGGCTGTCTCCTTGTCTCCATCTGCGTGGTCTTTGCTCCCTTTAATGCCAAAAAACCTGAAATCATCATGTATTAGCCACATAGACATAATGCCTGCCCTTCTTCCTAGAAATAACATGAATATACTAAGAAAAGATGCATAAGTGATAGAAAATGAAAGGTTGAGCGAGGTAAGTAGGCCAAATGAGCCCAAATTGTTACCAAAAATTGGGGCTCATCATCACACCCCAGCTAAAATATTTGCTCATCCCTGAGCAACTAGTCCAACTCTTCATCCTTCATTGCTTTGACTGCTACCCTTACATCCCAAGCCTCTGTAGTAGTGTCCTCCTTGCTGACATGAAACCCAGCCCTTTTGTTTACCTCTTCCCATTGTTCATCATCATCTTTCTCTGTACTACCTTCCATTAATCCTAGCAGCAATGGTGGGCTGAGTTTAAGGCCAATCCAGATGGCCTGGAGGTTTTGCATGGATTTCTTATAGAGGGCTACCCATACCAAGGCTTCCCTCATCCGAGTTGGGGTGTGGTACTCTCGGATTTTCAGACTGTGTGCCAATGTATTCCATCTGCGTGTGCATGCTTGGACAGCGTTGTCTCCTAGCAGTCTCTCCATGTCCTCAAAGTGAGCTATGGCTTGGGCCTGTTGATCCATATATCTTAAGGAAGCTTGAGGATCAGTGGACAAATGTTGATGTGCTGAGATTAGTGCAACTGGATCCCCTGGTTCTGGTCTGATGAACAATGGCTTGTTCAGCTCTCGGTTCATGATTGTTTTGGCTTCTGCTGCTCTCTTGTCCTCATGGTTTAGCCATGAGGCAAAGGCCAACAATTGAATATCTCCCAAGGCCGTATTGGGATCCCATGAGACTTCATTAGGCAGGGCCAGATTATGGAGGTAAAACTCCGCTAATTTGGCCCTATCCTCTGATGAACTAGTACTGCAGACTTCAGTGAATTGCTGCAGGTCTTGGAGCTGAGAGATACCTCTTTGCCCCAAGGTATTGATTTGGAATTGTAGCCATTGATCTTTCAAGTACAACCCATAGGACTTGGCCGGCTGCCTGCATTGGATGGCATCCATGGCCCAGCTGGCCATGCAGGCCAATTGTGCTTCTTTTTGCTGCAGTTGTTCCCTGAGAGCTTGCACTTCAATTTGTGCTTGTTGTTCTGCTTCCTGTAGAAGTGTGGTTGGCTCCCCAAGACCGGTGTTCAGTTCCTTTTTTCCTTGCTGATCTTCTGTGGTGTCCTTGGAGGATGTACCTGTCCCTGCCCTTAGCTCCTGTAGCTGCAATCTCAGCTTCTGGTTTTCTTCCTGTAGAAACACGCGTTGGCAATTTGCCACGTGTTTGGCCATGGACAATTCACTTCTGGCTTCCTTGAGCTGCTCCTGTAAGGGACCTATGTCCGCCACACCCTTTGACTTTGGTATCTTCATCCATGTGTGTGTACAGACTCTTTCTTCCTCCAATGCAAAAAACAGTGGCACTGTAAATTTCTGAGGTATGATTTTGCCAGCCTCTAAAAAGTTGTAATATGAACTCAGACTTGGCTGAGGGCTGGGCTCTGGTATATGTTCTTTCTCCACTTCCTTTGGTGACTCTACTTCACCCTCCCTTGGTGGTGATAAGGGTGCTTCTCCTTCCATTTCCTCAGTTTCTTTAAGCCTGGCTAAGGTTTCCCGTAGAGCATTTTCAGCATCCTGTAGCCGAGCCTTTTCAGTCAATTGGTCTAATCTTTCTTGCCACGTAGTTTTCTTCGGGCTTCCCCTCTCGTAGGTGACTGATATCCTTGAGGGGGACGTTTCCTTGGGTGAAGTAGGGGCATCTTCAATGATGATCGGGCTACTGGACGGAGGCTGTGGCTTGCCCGTCTTTATTCTCACACTTCTTCGAGCTTTAAAGTATAGAGGGGTCTCCCTCTTTCTCTTCTCCTTTGGCTTAGGAGGTGTGCTGAGGCCGGCCAGCACAGCTGCTGCCTCCCTTTCATGAATATCAGCTTTCTTCTCCTTGGGTTTCACTTTTTCAGGGCTTCATGTAAAAGACCCTGTTTTAGTCAATTTCGGGCTTCCTGTAGAAGACCCTGTTTTAGTAATTTTCGGGCTTCCTGTAGAAGACCCCTTTTCAATAATTTTCGGGCTTCCTGTAGAAGCCGATTTCGGCTTTCCTGTAGAAACAGGTGTCTCCGCCTTGGGTTGCTTTGCTGCATGAGTTTTACTTTTTAACTTGGTTGCGGTCGTTTTCGAGGTACTCTTGCTGATGTGGACCTTCTCAGCCTTGTCCACTCAGCCTTGCAACCTTTGCTCTCTTGCTGTCAAGATGGGTGTGTCATCTTTCTCCTTGTCATCCTTTTTCTCTTGTTTCTTTTCTTGCTTTTTCTTCTGCTCTGTGGTCAGGGTGTTTTGGCCTTTTTCTTTCTTTACTGCGGCCACTGACTCTTTCTCCTCACTGCTAGAAGAACCGAGCTCTTCGGTTAGCATCTTTATTTCCCCGTCCTTTGTCAAATTACTGAAGGCTTCCCATGAGAGAGGAACCTTGTACGTGTGGAGCGCATCCTCCACGAGGAATTTGATCAATCCATGGTGGGCTACCTAGTCTGGTATGCCTTCTTTCAGCTTGGTTGCACACTCAATTAGAGACTGTAGTAGAAAGTAAGGGAGACTGAGTTTGTTTTCTACAGGTAGCTCCATCTGGTGCCGTAATTCATTTAGTAACCGAAAGTGGTACCCGTATATGAGGCTAAAACGGCCTTCGCAGGTGATGTACTTCATAATTTGCAGGCTCACTTCATTCCATGGTGGTAGTAAGCTGGTTCTACGAACCCCATTTTTGTCTTCTGAGAATTCCTCCTCTGGTGGAAAGAATTCTTTCTTAGCTTGTTGGCTTAGTTTCCTTTCTTCTTTATCCCATGGTAATCCCATTGGGAGCTCCGTAACTCGGCTGATGAATTGTGGGGTGAGTTTGAGGCTCAGACCCCTGAAGGTAACGGTGGCCAACGTTTTAGATTTTGGCCTCAGAGCTTGCAAAAACTCTTCTGCCACTTCGTCATCATAGCCCTGCAATTTGTCACAGAAGGCTATCCATTGTGCTCGTGTGAAGAGCTCCACCACCTCAGGATTTTCTCTTAACTTTGTTGAATCAGTGGGCTCCCTTCTGATGAACCCACCCGACATGGTGAAAAACTGCTGTGTTAGCTGGAGGTGGCAACTGGGAAAGAAATTCGGTCTACTGGGACAGAGCGTAGGATTACGCCTCTGTCATGCACATAATTCACAAAGCTTACCCCCTGCAAACCTTTAACACAGCTAATTACACTGACATCCTGTAGGATGACAGTTCATGCATGGCAGACAACACTTGCAACAATTTTTCTTCGACCAGACTGTAGACGACGATTCTGCCACCTTCAAAAACCAATTGCATGGAGAGTTCAGGCTTACCTTTTAATCCGCCACCTTTTGACGTGAGGAACCCGACTTCCTGTAGAAACGGCTTTCCTGCAGGAGCAGCTTTCCTGTAGGAGCAGCGCGCGATTTTCGGGGAATACTGCAGTGGGTCTGCGCTCTTGCTGTAGCTTCACAGGCATTCTGATGGCCAAAGACTCGGAGTATCGGGTTGCAGAGGGATCCGGATGATTACTCGAGTCGCCAACGGTGAATGATAAATGCATGAGGTTGATAATCTAGCCGATTAGATTTGAATCGGCGGAATCCGTGGCGCGGGGGTGAGCTGTCCCTGCCGGACCGTTGGTCGACGTCACACCATCATTCTTCTGCACGTTTACTTACTGCTGCATCATTCCCGCAGATCCGCCGTCGCCATTCTCGTTAGAACTCATTTCTCCCCGAGTGGACGGTTCTCACGTGTCCAGTGCCCGTTTTTTCCCACGGCCACCATTCACACATCCAGCTCGACCAGCTGACTAGTCGACGTGGCCAATCGATTGACCATACAACTGCTCAACCCATCCATTTCACACTTTGCAAAAATTTTCAAAGTAAAATTCATGCAATTCGTTGGAAGAAAGGGTCGAGACACTTACCTGTGCGACCGCAACACGATTGTTCAGGCTCTTGGACGATGATGAGTGGATTTATTTGCTGCTGGTGGATTTGCACAGGCCCGGAGGTTCGTATTCACAGGTCGCTGACGATGGATTTGAGGCTTCAGCTGCATGCGCCCGCGTCTTCATTGTATATGGTGTGCACTCTAGCGGGCTTAACTGTTACGGGACTCCTACAGGATGTCCTGTAACAGTTTCTTCCTCCTCGGGTGCATGCTGCACGACGAAGGCAATGGCCCCACGATCACGCTCACAGAGCTCATGGATGGTTGGGATGGATATGGTATGACATCTCAGCATTTTTTTCCATCTCAAAAATTGCTTTTCTCTTGATAACTCAATGATCTGCTTTGATGGTGCAGGTAACTTCATTGCATGTCGACGGGGATGGTAGAAAGAGGTGACAGTGATGTATAAGGGTGACAACAGTAGCTTGCATGCGTCCAAACCGACCCTTGGTCGTTAGATCTCTTCATAAAATGAATTCTGGCCTGTCCCGAACTTCTACAGGAAGTTTCCTGTAGAAATACAGAACTTCCTGTAGAAGGGTTGCGTTTCCTGTAGAAAGTCTGCACCTTCCTGTAGAAAGTCTGCATCTTCCTGTAGAAAGTCTTCCATGATGAAATTGTGCACATACCTTGGAGGAACTGAATATTCTTGGAGGAGGTGATGGTGAGGTCCCCTGGCAGCATGATAAGGATCTTTGGCTTTGCATTAAGACCTCCTCTTCTTCATAGAACACCTGCAACCTGCATGCATTTTTCACAATATGAACTTGCTGTCCCTATCTTTTTGCTTATTGTTTTTTTCTTTTTCTCTCTTTTTTTTTTTTTGAAAGATAACAGGGGCGCCTCAATGAGGTTTTCACCCTTGCCATCTGCCTTAAGCGCCTCAGAGAGGTTTTCACTTAAGGATCTTTTCAAATCTCTCTTTTTTTTTTGAAAGACAATAGGGGTGCCTCAATGAGGTTTTCACCCCTACCACCTGCCTTGGGAGCCTCAGAAAGGTTTTCACCCAAGGATCTCTATTATTTATTATTATTATTATTATTTTTTATATTTTTTTTAAATCTTTCAGGGTATGCCCAAAGCAGAGACAGAACCCTTCTCCATGACCAATACAGATTTCTCCATAGTTTTGATGAACTCTTGTCTTGAGAGAGGTTTCCTGTAGATCTTCAATCGATGCCCATTGACAAGCATGGGGATGGCTTCCTCATCAATGGTTCGAATAAGAACAGATCCATTGTCATGGCATTTTTCCACTACATATGGTCCTAGCCATCTGGTTCTCAGCTTCCCCTTGAAATCTTTGTATCTGGAGTCATACAACAGGGCCCAATCTCCCAGCTGGAATTTCTTGTCATGGAGATGTTGGTCATGCCACACCTTTCTCTGAAGTTGAACCACTTCTGAGTGAAGGAGGGCCAGCATCCGGTGCTCGTCCAGTCCATTCAGCTACAATAACCTTTCTTGTTGTGCATGGCTGAGATCTAGATCTAGCTGAGCTGCCATCCTCAAAGTGTTGTACTCGAACTCAATGGACAGCAAAGCTTTCTTCCCATAGACCAGCTCATAAGGTGTGAAGCCGGTGGTGGTCTTCCAGGTGGTGTTGTAAGCCCATGTGGCCTCAACCAGGCGATCTGTCCAATCTTTCCCACTGCTGCTCACCACCTTAGTCAAAATCCCTTCCAATGCTCTGTTGGTGACTTCCACTTGCCCATTTGCATGTGGATGATAGGGGGTGGAAGTCCTATGCTTGATCTTGTGGTGAGCTAGCAGGTCTTCAATCAAGTTGGATGTGAACTGGCTCCCTTGATCGGTGACCAGCTCTCTTGGGTAGCCAAATTTGTAGAAGATGTTTTCTCTTAAGAACTCGGCCACCTTCTCTTCTGTTGCTGCCTTGATTGCTTTAGTCTCTGCCCACTTTGTCAAGTAGTTAGTGCACACAATGATGTAAGACCTTTGCCTCAAAGGAGGGTTGATTGGACCCACAAAATCCATACCCCACTTCTCAAATGGCTCAAGAGTCACTTGAGGTTGGAGAGGCATCTCATCCCTTGGAGTCGGTTTCCCCATCTTTGGCATCGGTCACATTGGCTGATATATATTCTGACATCTTGATGAAGTGTGGGCCAATAGTAGCCTGCCTGCAGGATTTTGAAGGTAGTCCTCTTTGCTGCAAAATGTCCTCCACAAGGCCCATCATGACAGGTGAGGAGGATATCAAAGACTTCCTCCTCCCTTACACAACGCCTTAAGATCTGATCAGGGCCAAGCTTGACCAAATTGCCCCCGATCCAAGTAAACGAGGCACTTTTTCTGATGATTCTGCTCTTCTCTCTTGAAGATAGGTGCGGAGGGAACTGTGCGGAAACAAGGTAGTTTGCTATATCAACAAACCATGGAGAGAGTACTGAGATAGAAAACAGATGTTCATCGGGCATCTGGTCATCCGTAGACAAATCCAATCTAGATAAAAAGTCAGCAACAACATTTTCTTTACCTGGTTTGTCAACAATGGTCAAATCAAACTGCTGCAATAAAAGTAACCATCTAATAATACGAGCATTCACATCTGGTTTATTCATTAAATATCTAATTGCAGCATGATCCGTATGTACAAAGG
Organism: Pinus tabuliformis; assembly: GCA_031772625.1. Lineage (NCBI taxonomy): Eukaryota > Viridiplantae > Streptophyta > Pinopsida > Pinales > Pinaceae > Pinus > Pinus tabuliformis. The sequence continues at coordinate 1,560,924,886 of CM062804.1, forward strand.
TTTGATAGCCAGTAATATAATGTCAGAACTTGTTCAATGCATGGACCACAGCCAAGAATTCTTTCTCGGTTACAGTGTAATTCAGCTCGGCTTTGGACAAGTTTTTGCTAACAAAGTAAATGGCATATGGAAGTTTTTGTTCAACTTGTCCTAAAGCTGCCCCTATGGCTTTGTTCGAGGCATCAGTGTGGATGTGGAAAGGTAGGGCCCAGTTTGGGCCTCTCAGGATTGGGGCTGACACCAACTTGTCCTTTAATTCATTCAAAGCCCTCTGACAATCGTCAGTCCATTTAAACTCCACATCTTTTGCCAACAGGCCAAACAATGGCGAGGCTAGCTTGCTGAAGTCTTTAATGAATCTCCGGTAATACCCTGCTAATCCTAAGAAACTCCGAACATCCATTACCTTTTGGGGAGGTGGAACCTTCTTGATGAGAGCAATTTTGTTAGGATCCACTTGTAACCCTTGGCAAGAAATGGTATGGCCTAGCACCGTCCCTTCAGTCATCAGGAATTCACATTTTTCAGGACTAAGGGACAAGTTCATCTCAATGCATTTGGTTAGGACCTTTCCTAGATTGGACAATGCTTCCTGGAAGTTGGACCCATAAGGAGTGAAGTCATCCATATAGATTTCCACCGCATCATGGACCAGTTCCGAGAAAATGCTCAGGACAGCTCTCTGGAAGGTAGCAGGAGCATTGCATAGCCCAAAGGGAAGAACTCGGTAGGCAAAGGTACCCCACAGACAAGTGAAGGTGGTCTTATCTTGGTCTTCCGGGCTGATTTGGATTTGGTTGTACCCGCTAAACCCATCCAGGAAAGAGAAAAACTTCTTTCCTGCCAGTCCATCCAACACTTGATCTATGAAAGGTAGAGGGAAATGGTCTTTCTTGGTAGCTTTGTTCAGTTCTCGGTAGTCCACACAGATTCTCCACTTCCCATTTTTCTTGGGAACCAATACCAGAGGGGACACCCATTCACTATCTGAGATGGGGTAAATGAATCCGGCATCCAACAGTTTTTGCAATTCTTCCTTGACAATGTCCTTAAGGGCTGGATTCATTCTCCTCTGAGGTTTCCTAACCAGTTTAAAACCCTCTTTGATGTATATATGATGGGTACAGACTGAGGGATGGACTCCTTTCATCTCCTTATAGCTCCAAGCAAAAGCATCTAGGTGACTGGCCAACAGGCTACACAACTCCTTTTCTTGGGAAGGGGATAGGGAGGAGCTGATCTTTAACATTCTCTCAGGGCCAAACTCCACATTCTTGACTCTGGGAGTGACAAGGTTGGTAGCACAAAGGTCCACTAAGGTGCTGGCTTGGGCATCCTCCACCAATTTCTCTAAGGATAGTGCACTAGAAGGTGGATTCTGTATCAAAGTCTCAATCAAGTCATCCTCGGTTGGGGGGTCTCTTCTAGTGGTATCTAGGGTGCACAAAGGTGCTGAGTACACCTCATCTTCTTCTCCTTCCTCCAACCACAGTGGTAAGTCATGCTCTACAGAGGGTTGGGCAGGAGGATATATGACTAGCTGCTTGGACATAGGACCTTTTTTGATGGTCATGTTTCCTGCACGGCAACTGATGTAAGCATCTGCAGTGGCTAACCAAGGCCTTCCCAAAATAAGAGGATATCTAGTAAGCTTTGCCTTGGGTTGCAGAACCAAGAAATCTACAGGGTATTCCTAGGAGTCGACAGAGACCAAGACATCCTCCACAATCCCTTCGAGAGTCACAGTGGAGCGATCTGCTAGTTGCAGGACTGTCGAGGTCTTCCTCAAGGAACCCTGAAGATTGAGTTTGAGCATGGTATCCCTGGTCATCACATTAATGGCAGCCCCCAGATCAATCAAGGTGTGAGGTATGATGGTGCCATTGATGTGGACATCTACTACAGGACTCCCAGGATCTAGGTACTTTGGGCAGATGACTTGTCCTAACATAAGATCAGACAGTTGTCCTAAGACATTGATGGTTGAAGCATCTCTCTTTCGCCTGCCTGGGTGTTTAAAAAACTTTTCCTTAACCAGTTTGTTGTATATTGGCACATCCTTGATGGCTTGGAGAAGTGGTATTTTCACCCACAACTGCTTGAGCTCTCCCAGAAGCTCATCCTCCTCTGGGTTGGGTTGTGTGGTGGCTGTTAGTCTCTCAGGAAAGGGTGGAATAGCCTTTGGTTCACTTTCCTGTTTATCCTCCTCGTCCTCTGGGGGAGGAGGTTGGCGATCTGGAAGAGTCTTTCCAGATCGAAGATTGATCTCCTGGATCTCCACAGCATAGGTAGGACATGATGTTTCCCCAGCGTATACCTACTGGGCCTGTCTATTGTTGGGGTTCGGGTTCGGTTGAGTAGGCATTTGAGGTTGCCTTGGAGGAGCAGGAGGTAATGGCTGAGGCTGAACTGGTGGTGGAGGCAAAATGGCGGGAGGAGTGTTGTACTGGGGCCTCCACCCTGACTGAGGTGCATTCCACTGAGGCTGTGGCTGGGCATGTGAATGATATGAATGAGTAGTAGGTTGAGTAGGGTACTGAGGTGGATAAGACCATGGAGGAGGCATAGACCAGGAAGGATGAGCAGGGGGACCCCAGGAAGGCATAGGAGTCGATTGGTTGGGGCTGTAATAAGCTTGAGGTGCCCCTTGCATCCCCTGTTGGTAAGGTCTAGGTCCTTGTGGCCTCCTTTGGTTGAGGTAATAGAGAGGTTCAGTGGGAGCTTCTGTCCCTTGGTACATAGCTTTAAACCCAGGTAAGGTTGGACATTGATTTTTGGGATGGTCCTCCTCACAAACGAAGCACACTTCAACCGAATGCAATGGGCATTCGTTCTTAGGGTGTCTCCTTGTACATCTAGGGAAGAAGATAGCCAAGGCCCTCTCAGCTTCTTCCTTCTTCTGCTGGATCCTGAATGTGTCCAGTTGCATGGCGATGGTCTGTCTCACCTCACTCTTAAGATCTTCTAATTGATTTTCAAATTCATGCTTGGAGAAAGGAATACCAGCTGAGAGAGGGTTGCCTCTACCTCGTTTCCGGGCTGCCCTAGAGTGGTTTCTGAACACAGTCTTGATGTCCTCATAAGGCAGCTGGTAAATATCTCCCCCAGCTAACATGTGAAGGGTATCTAAAAGGTCTTCAGGGACTCCTCAGAGCAGGACCAACTTGAGGGATTCAGGGTCAAGTGTGCACCTGGCCCGCTTATAGCTAAGTTGGAACCTCTCCTCATAATCCTCTAAGGACTCATCATTTCCCATGGTCATCTGAAAGATTTCTCCCTTGGTTTCCTTGGACCTACAGTAGTCCCGGTACTTGGTATTGAAAGCTTGCTGCATCTGAGCCCAAGTGGTGATACTATTCCCAGGTAAGCCCATGAACCAGCGTAATGCTGCATCCTTAAGAGTGGAAGGGAAGAGTTTCAGCTTCTGCTCATCTTCAGTATAGTCATAGGTTCTACAAAGGACAACAAACTCAAACAGGAAGGTATCAGGATCTTCAGTAGTCAGTCCATGGAAGTGAGGTAGAGCGGAGGGACTAATGTTTTTCATTTTCATGTCTCCATTGGTCTCTCGGATGGGGAAGGCACCTTCTATTCTCTCATCTTCTCTTCTATTGTCAGCCATAGCTTCAGATGGGATGGTCTCTAATTCTTCTTCTGCTATAGGATCTTCGTATATCTCAGGAGGTTCACCTATAGGTTCTTCTGGATCACTGTCACCTAAGAAGAGAGAAGGGTGACTCAGTGATGTGGTGGGGGTGTTGGGTAGGAATTTGCATGTTTTATCTCGGTTCCTATGAGGCATGAAATGGAAAGACTTTTTGATTGCTTTTGTTCTTTTTTTTCTTTGGTACCTGCAAAACTGAAACAGATTGATCTACAACTAACTATCTTGCTGAAATAAAAATGCAGAATTGAAATGAAAGCAGGAAAGGACTAATCTATTTTGCTCAAATGAAATTGCAGGAATGGAAATGCTAGTCTACGCTTGCAGAATTGAAAGGCTAATCTATGCTTGCAAAATTGAAATTGCGGAATTGAAATGCTAATCTATGAAAGCAGGAAATGTCTATGCTACTTTTGCAGAATGGAAATGAAATAAACTACTTGGCAGAAGATTGTAGTGGAAAATAGAAGAAAAGCAACAATTACTAATACTCTGACGCTTCCCCGGCAACGGCGCCAAAAAGATGGTGGGCTCCAGTATTGTAGCAATAATGCTACAACTCCTGGAGCTTCCTATCTCTAATTTTATCAACCCGGTAGTTCGTAACAAACTTGGAAGCGACGGTGCTGTATGCACAAGTACTAGCTCTTGTCGCAACTGTCACTTGGTCAGCTGGCACAAGTCCACTAGGGCTCAAGACAAATTCTATATGTTCTCAGAAGAAGCTTTCTAAATGATGGACGAAGGCTATCTCAAAGGAAATTAACCTACTTTGCAAGAATGAACTGAAAGCCAACCAAAACATGGAAACCCTAGTAAACCCTAATCTGCCTAGTTTAATCTCGATGATGCAATGGTGGGAGTGAAAACTTCTAGAAATGATCCCATTACTTCTAGTGAGATGAGATGCATGAATTTGAACTACTTTCATTGAAGAGAACACATTTTTGTATTTTTGCTCAAGTGGGTGGAGTTATTGTGATTGTGCTTCTTACTAGGTCTTGACTGTGCAGGGGTAGTTCAAAGGGAGGAAGGCTTGGTAAAGGTCAGGAGGGCTCTGAGAGGTTCCAGGGGATCCATCACATCATTCCACAGAAGTCCACAATGTTCAGGTGCTTGGAAACCGTGTTTGCAGGCTTCTACAGGATGTCTGCAGGGGATCCTACAGGAAACTCGGGATTTCTACAGGAAGTCTGCTAACTTCTATAGGATGTCCTACAGTCAGAGTTTTGGGTAATGGAGGAGTGAAGGAACTGTATGGATGGATGGGTAAGATGAAAGAGGAGCTTGAGATGGCCTATGGACAGAGATACGAGGTGGAGAGAGGGTGGATAGAGCTGGTTGGTCGAGAGAGGGGTAGAGGCAATGAGAGGTCAAAAAGATTGAGTAACGTGGATAATAGAAGGGTTGGAAGGCAAATGAGCTGAACAGAGGATGAGTAGGCGGCTTAGGCACGGTTCAGAAGGATAAGAACATGATGAAGTGGTGCTGCGCAGTGTAAATTAAACAAATCACCCTTATCTTGCATGTAAACGAAAGTTCACCAACCTATTCTAACTGTTTTATTAGGAATCAAAGAGCAGCAACGTAAGTTGAAAGGAATTCGTGCATGATGCTGAACTAAAGAGTCATTACTCAAGATATAATCACATGAACAATTCTTCAATCGAAAACATTACATCAATACTTGCATGCATATGTTAAAACAGTGTTTTTCTGGCAGTTGCCACGGTCTACACTTCCGGTCCCCAAACAGAGGTGAAAGTGAGCATGCATTCAACCTTTTTGAACTCAACTTAACTTCAATCTCCCTACGCTAATTCTGAACTAATGAAACAACTGCATTCATGAAACTAACCTACGTAACCAAACCGAAACATTCAACTCAGCAAACAGTATTTTTCAAGTGCAAGTAAAGGAAAGAAATGCAATGATAAAAGAAAGATAAGTAACAATACAAAGGAAAGGAGGTCTATTACTCTCAGGTTGGGCCCTAACCTGAGAGCTATAGCTCCCCTAAGAACTCAGAATCGAATCCAAATCTGACTGCCTTTATTAAAATATCATGATCATGAGTCTAACAACATGCAAAAATTGGCTTACAAAAAGCAAAAACAGAGCTACAGCTCGTAATCCAAAATCTATAAGAAAAGTTCAAGAGTCTCATCGAAGGCTACAGCCTTAATATTATACATGATGAGGGCCAAGCTGGCCTCCTCAATTAGTGGAGCTTGGCTGTCCAACTAAAAGTAAATTGCTGTTCCTGTAGAATCCGTTGGCTGCCTTCTAGCTCAGTGGTGATAGCTGTTGGAGCTCGGAGTTGGGGTGGAGATCACGAGGGAGGTCATTCAAAGCTATGGACAACCTCCCTATAAACTCGCAATGCCACCTTGGCTATCTCCTTGTCTCCATCTGCGTGGTCTTTGCTCCCTTTAATGCCAAAAAACCTGAAATCATCATGTATTAGCCACATAGACATAATGCCTGCCCTTCTTCCTAGAAATAACACGAATATACTAAGAAAAGATGCATAAGTGATAAAAAATGAAAGGTTGAGCGAGGTAAGTAGGCCAAATGAGCCCAAATTGTTACCAAAAATTGGGGCTCATCAGGTGGTGCAGCTCTTCATGTAGCCAACTGATCTTATATGCAGTATGCCTTGGAATGCCTCCAACCGAAGGTGTTCAACTGGTGTGACGCAGTACTTCTTGTGATGAAAGAACAGTTGACCAAGATAAAGAGCGGGAGATTGAAGAGCTTTGGGTATGGTTCTATTTTGACAGCCTTTGACTTGGAGAAAATACCACTGATGCAGCCGCAGTATATTGCACTTGATTTACCTTCACCTACTGAACCACGTATGCAGAGATGGGTTGACCATATGTCTAGGCATGCTGGTCAGTCTCAGATTTCATTTTCTGATACCTTCTTTAGGTGGTTTGATCGTCAAGAGATGGTTTATTCCGAGTATCCATATGCTGGCATGGACTTCCGGGGTGATCCAGATTTAGTACTGCCGGATGGCGAACAGTGGGGCGCCATTGGTAAAATCTTTGACCATATTCCTGTTTATCGTTTTTCATTTATAATGTTCTTGTGCTTTATTCTATCAAGACTTTAATCAAACTCGTGTACATGCAGATGTTGTCCTTTTCGTCTAGTAGTTCGCCTGAGAGTTCCAGCTGCCGCCCCAGTAGGAGAGGCTGTCGGAAGGGCTATCCTTCGTGACCTCGATGTGGCCGAGACTCTCACAGTGTTACAGGAGCATGTTGAGGGCCTCACTCTTGGTATTCCAGATGTGAGGACTGACGAGCTACCTTTGAGGCTACAACAGCATACTACTGGTGTGCCAAGACGATGGACTCGTCTCTTACGCATGATAGCATAGGCTGTGACTTGTTATCACGAGCATCATTAGACTAGGGTGCCCCCTAGCATTTTGAGTTTTTTGGGTCATTTGACCGATTTTCTCTCGGTTACAGAACATTATGTGTAAACCGTAAATAGTTATATATATTTTTGATTTTCGAAGTTTTATTTTGGTTAAGTTACATGATCCACACACAAACATTGATGGTATGTTTCTTTTTATAAATGTTGCAAATGTCTATCTAAAACATAATTTGCTAATGAGTCAGTTAATGTGTTTAAGTTTCTGGAAATGTGTTGATATTGAATAAAATCAAGTTGTCTTTCCAAAATCTTAACCCTTACGAACATGCGATAATAACTGGGTTTCGGATGGAATATATACCATTGAGTTGTAGTATTACGAGTTGTGAGTCTAGCCTGACAATTAGTCGGCGTATACCATGTGTGATGGCATCAGAGAGAAGTTCTATCAACGTGCTATATTCAGCGATGTTATTTGTTGATCGACCAATACATACCCCTCTGAAACTTACTAACTCGCTGCTTGGATAAAAAATAGCCCAGGCTGCGGAAGCTAGGTTCTGCGAACTACGACTCACTCCGTCGGCATATCCAACACATGACTCCAATAGGTTTGATATCTGCAATAAATGTAAAAAGTGGATTACTTGACCAAAATAAACACTTTAGCGAAAACAAAAACATAACAAAAGCATACAGGTTACCATTACGCATAGTAACGCTTGAGGTACAACCCATTACGAGGTTGTGCCAGTGGAATTCTGTCATAATCCATTAACTCGTAGGCTCCTTTTGCTAACACTCGTTTAACAATATAGGGGCCCATCCATAGAGACTTAAATTTACCTGCCCCCAATTTATCGGATTCTTGGTCGTAAAGCAAGACCAAGTCACCTTCTGAGAAGACACGGGGTTCGACATTTTTGTCGAACTGCGCCTTGACTCGTTTCTTATGGGTTTCGTTAGCCAAAGCGGCATCACGATGGGTTTCATCCTATTGGATTAATTCCAAGAAATGAGCTTCTTCTTCTGAAGTTCCGGGGAGGAGATCAATTGCGAGTTTGAGAGACAAGATTTCGCACTGGATTGGTAAGACTGCTTCCAGGTCATATACCAATTGGAAAGGTGTAAACCCGGTTGCATTCCTTACCGATGTCCGGTAAGCCCACAAAGCTGAGTACAGGATTAGGTGCCATCTTCTCTTGTGAACTCCAATCATCCTTTGCAGCATGCGTTTCAAGACCTTGTTGATTGCTTCAACTTTTCCGTTGGCTTGCGGATAATATGGAGCAGGGCTGTCGTGAGACAACCCTAGTTTGGCAGCTAATTCGACCATCATGTGATTGCGAAAATGCGATCCATGATCTGTGACTATAGCCTGTGGTACGCCGAATCTGGCGACTACATGATTGAAAAAGAAGATGGCAGCTGTTTCACCAGTATTATCCAATGTAGGCATCGCCTCGGCCCATTTGGTAAAATAGTCAACTACGACTATGATATACCCATGCCCCCCGGTCGAGGTGGGGTTACATGTCATGAAATCGATGCCCCATTTGGCGAATGGCCCAACTGCAACTATTGGCTGCAGAGGTGCGGGTGGTCTTCTGGTTTTGCTATCGTAAATTTGACAAGCATGGCAACTTCTGACTGCGGTTATGCAATCTCTGAACATTGTTGGCCAGAAGCATCCTGCTCGTAAGATTTTTTGCGCTGTAGCATATCCTGATTGATGCCCCCCACAGGCGCCTGAATGACAATCATTCAGGACTTTTTCGGCCTCCTCATGGGTGAGGCACCTTCTCAGAACTATATCGATACCGCGACCGTAAAGTGTATCACCAATGATCATGTAATCTTTTGCTTGGTATCGAATACGTTTATGTTCGGAGTGGGAGGTGTTTGGCCTGTATTTTTGGGTTTGGAGATAAATTATTATATCCCCATACCACTCATTGCTTGAAGATATCAAAAACAAACTTTCGTCCCCGATTGTTTCTTCAGATGTTTCATCGTTGGACGACGATGGGAGATCGCATAATAATTCTGCGAAAACTAGAGCTTTCTTCGACTTGGATTTTACAAATTCTAGATCAAACTCTTGTAGGATTGCTATCCATTTTGAATATTTTCCCCCCAGCAACTGTCGCGACAATATATAAGTCATGGGGTTGCAATCTGACAAAATGGTAGTTTTCCGAAAGAGGACATAGTGTTGAAATCTCTATATTTCTTGAACAACTGCGAGTGCTAGCTTTTCAATGTAAGAATATTTTCTTTTTGTATCATTTAAGTTTTTACTTAAATAATATATAGGATGTTCAATTCCATCGACTTCTTGAACTAAAACCATTGCGATGGTCGTATCCGCTGCAGCCAGATACAGGTTAAAATCTTTTTGATAATCAGGAGCGTACATTAATGATGCTTTCATTAGTGATTCTTTTAAAGCATCAAAGGAAGCTTGTGCAACCTGATCCCAGACAAAGGGAACTTCCTTTTTCAAAAGACGTGTATAACCTTTAGCAAGTTCGGCGTAATTTGGAATGAACCTCCTCAGAAAGTTTGCTTTCCCTTGGAGTTTCGTAATCAGAAGCAAATTGGAAGGTGGAGGCAAATTTATGATTGCCTGGACCTTACATGGGTCGAGACGAATCTCGTCCTTGGAGACTACAAATCCAAGTAAACGACCAGAACTGACGCAAAATACACATTTGTGTGGATTGAGTCGTATCTTGTAGTGTCGGCAACGTAGAAATATCGCTCTTAAATGCTGCGGGTGATCGGTCTGCTTTCGTGAATGAGCCGGAAGGTCGTCGAGTTATGGTTGAATGATGTTTTTGATGTCATGGAAGGCATAATTCATTGCCCTATGAAACGTTGCCCCTACGTTCTTTAAACCAAAGGGTAATTTTCAATACGCGAATGTGCCCCACGGACAAACAAATGCAGTCTTTGACTGATCCTGTGGGTGGATATTTATTTGATTATACCTGGAGAATCCATCCATGAATGAAAAGATTTTGCATCCGGCGCATTCATCAATTATCTAGTCGATGAAGGGTGTAGGGTAGTTGTCTTTGGGACAAGCTTGATTTACATCGCTATAATCGACGCACACTCTAATTGTTCCTTGTTTTTTCATAACAGGGACAATGTTCGATACCCAATCGGTTAGAGGAACCGGGTAGATGAAACCAGTATGGAGAAGTTTTTCAACTTCTGCCTTAATGGCGGCGACTTTCTTGGGGTGCACCTACCGTAGCCGTTGTCGTACTAGTTTGACATCTGGATACATCTTAATTTCGTGTTCAACGATACTCGAGTCAATGCCTGGCATTTCACTATATTACCAAGCAAAGACATCTCTGAATTTGCGAAAAAGAGCGTTATATATTTCGAGTTCTGAAGGAGAACAACATTTGCCAACATGAATATTCTCTAAAACATCTGTTTTGGTTGAGATATTTATGGTGTTAGTCTCTTCAATGTTGGACAAGTTTCACTCGGAATCCACCATGTTTACAGTATTTGATAGGAAATAAAAAACTCAAGGATGATAAAGGTCATCTTGAGTATCTTCTCCACAATCCGGAAGAAGCGAACGATGGTGGGAATCATTCAATGGTGCCCCTTCAATTACCATTGATTGGACGATTCCTTCGTCAGGGACATGCACTCGCAACCAAGGATCTGAAGGGGTACCATATTCTTTAGACCTATCTATCCAAACGCTTGATGAGCGTTGATTTGGGTTTTCCTCCCATGCTAGGAACATTGATTGCTACAATATTTGGGCTTGGGGGCAAAACCATTGCATGATCCATGTCGATATCGTTTTCTGAGATCTTTTTAGAAGATATCATATTGCAGGTTCCTACCAACGCTACTTCCGCCAGGTTGATTGGAGGTGGAAGGGCGAAAGTTCCCATTAGTATAGGATCTTTTAGTAGGCCTAATCCAATATTTTGAAGCGAATGGGGGCTTCCATGGATCATGGGAATGCTTCCTGTAACTTGAGAACCATTGGGGAGGAAGTTTTGTTGATCGACGATTGTAATCCCTCCTTGAAAGGGAAATGCAATCTTCCTAAAATAGGTCGACACAACAGCCGCCATAGCATATATCCATGGGCTTCCTAGTAGGATGTTGTAATCAAGATCTCCATCGATTGCTTCAACATCTATTTCTACCATTTTCCCTCCTAGTTCAACTTTCAAGTTGCTTAGAATACCATATGGGGTATATGTCCTTCCGTAAAATGCTTTTAATGTCATCGTAGATCGCGACAAGGTTGGAGATCCTAAATTTTTCCAGCAACTCATCGACATAATGCATGTAGATGCCCCCTCATCAATAATTGTTCGATGAACAGTTTTGTTGAGGGCTTTCACTTGAACAAGGAAAGCTAGTTGAGTTGGTAATTGAGGATCGTATCCTTTATGGTCGAAGGATACAAGATTGGAATCCTTTGGGACTATCCCACCAATGGCTAATAATAAAGCCTGCCTTTGGGATGGGCAATTCTGTAGTACTTCAAGAGTCGACATAGCGGATGGCGATTGGGCAAAATCTTCCACTATATTATAATGTTGTGCCGCTCTAGCACGGGGATTAAACGTCGACTTGTGTACTACTCCCTTTGGCGGTTTTATTATCAATTCAGGAATGATGGGCGGTGCAACTTCTGTCGAAGTTGTTGTCGAACTACTAGGTTGATCTTTATCCTTGTTGTTCGACAGCTATGGATTCCCATAATCTTTGTTCCTTGTCGATATCAAAGCATCATTTTGCTGTTTTGAAACGGACAACATTAGCACTTGAGACGGGGAAGCATTTCCACTTTCAACCAGATTTTTTCTTGGATTTGGAAACGGATCGGTTAACACTGCGGAGGTTTTTGAATTCTTGAAGAATTTCTTAAGCTCAGCTCTGTGTGGACAATTTGCGGTCCAATGATCCTCATCGCATATAAAGCATGGATTTTTTAGTTTCCTATCTCCAGGCTGGTTTGAAGAAGATTTTTCAGGTGATGATTCCTCCTGTTTCTTCTTCTTCCCTTTGCCTTTCTTCTTTCTCCCTGGTTGTTTGGTTTCTTTGCCTTTATCTGTTGATACGGCATTTACTTCCGAACCAAGAAGTTCATCTTTTGCATTTTGACCTGAAATCTTACAGGCCTTTTTGGATGTAGCCTTTGTCGATTTCGTGTCTGTTGTGCCAATCACGCCATCGCCAGCATGAGAGTCATTGTTTGATTTAGGAGGAGGAGGAATTGAGAATTCTGGTCTAGGGGCGTCAGGTATTTTATCGTAGAGCATGCAGGACTGAGTGTAAATCAAGTCCAGATATTGCGCACGAGCGATAACTTGCTCTTCTGTTACGACTCCCCTCTTTGCCACATCTTCCGTGATGGAAGGTAGTAATGACTTGATAAACCATTCAGCTAGGAGCTGATCGGGGACATATGTTTTTACCATTCTATGACGACGTTGCCACTCATGTATATGATCAGATATGTGAGTGGCCGTTGTCTATTTGAAATTGGTAAGAAGTTCTGTTCCCATTTCGTACCTTATTGGTAGCTGAAAACGGGTTAAAAAGGTTGTGGATAAGGTACTGAAGTTTTCGAACGAAGCTCTAGGCAATTCGATGTACCATTTTGTCGTCGGACTCGTTAACGTCCTCTGGAAGAGGTGAAGTCTTATCAAATCATCATTTAGGGTGTTTGATGAACACCATAGATGAAAGGTCATCACGTGATTCGATGGATCTTCACCCGGATTTCCATTAAATTTAGGAATATCTGATGGAAGTTTATGTGGAATCGCTGGCCACCAAGGGGCGTAAGCGATTGGATCGTTTGTTAACCTATTTAAATCAGGTAACTCTAAAGTTTCCACAAAGGGTAACTGTTGATTCAGGTTAGGTGAAGCATACCCAGGATAAGATGGGATTTCCTGAGCAGTTGGTCTTTGCATACCGGCATAATGCATTTGATGCTGGTAACTTTGGTAAGGCTGGTGGGCATGACCATTGTAAAATGGTTGATTCTGACCATTTTGAATGTACGACTGTCCAATACTAGCAAAGATTTGTTGCTCAGATCCTTGGTATACTTGTTGGAATTGTGGTTGTTGGTATTGCACTAGCCATGGTTGTGAAGCCATGTGTTGTTGCCTGATACTAACAGTTTGACCAAGATGAGGGGTAGTTGTACCCGTCTGAACCTGTGTCATTCCACCAGTCGGCGATTGTGGTTGAGTCACAGGGTCAAGGGGCTATTGCATTACAACCTGAGAAACCTGAGGTTGGCATACGAAAGGCAGTGCTTGAACTTGCGACACTGTCACAATAGCTGGCGTAGTTGGTATATTTGACATAGGTAAGCATTGTTGCATCGAATATACAACTCTTGGTTGTTGAGGTAGTATAGGTACCCAACCGCTTGAGGTAATTCCAGTATAACTTGAATGTTGTTGTGAAACCCCCTATGGATATCCTCCCGGAGGGGACAATGAAAGGGTATATTGCCCCCAATATGGTGGTAATCCAGAACTCAAGGGAATGGTTTTCCCTTGGGGGCCGGACTGCCCAAATTGACCTCCAAATGGATCAGTTTGTTGAGACTCAACATAAGAGTTTCTGGATATTATTCCGGATGAACAAACAGGAACAGACTATACTGTCGAAATGGCCCCTGAGTGGGCTCCTTCTAGCGGTTGAGAGCTAGTCGAGATAGATGGTATACCGGTGAACATTGTCAGAGTGATAGAAAGGAGTTCTGTCGTCGCTGTGTTAGTTGACACAGTCCTAGATGTTGACGGTTGTTAAGACATTTGTAGTCTATCCAAAAGATTACCTAGCGATTCTACAGGAGCTTCCTCTGGTGGTAGACTAACTTTTGGTGAAGAAGGATATAGAGTGATCCTGACTCCAAATTGCGATGGAGTACTTGTTGGAGGATCTTCCACAATTTCGTCTATGGAAATCAGACCAGGTGGAAGGGGAAGACTGTAAGGTCCGTAGAATATTTTTGGTGCCGAAGAAGGTACAGAATCGGCAGCGACAGATGTTTGAAGAGCAAGACTCTCCGAACTGGTTGAAAATGGAATTGGTTCGGTAACACAAGTGTTTACTCTCAGACTAGGATCAGTATTACCGTCGTTCTGTGGCTGCTGAACTTCTTCTATAGAGGCAGGTATTCCAGAAATGTTTGGAGTAACTGGAGTCTCTGATGTTGTTGGAACACTTGTTCTAACTTTAACAGGAGATTTGGAACCGGTTAAACGAGTTCGCTTTGTTCGTACTGGCTTCGATTCTGGAGACAAAGACAGTTGACTCGTAAGCCTCCGCGAATGACGGGGTTTCAATTGACTTTCTTCCACGATTGCAGATTACTCGATCAACTAAAATAAAGGGGAAGTATGTTTCCGAATTAAATGAATTTTAGACGCTTTGACACAACTTGCTTTTTCAATTTTTAAGAGTCGAGAAAAAACAAAAAATGACTCTAGTCTCCTTCGATTTTTAATGAGCCTGAAGTGACAAGTGCTCAGATGGACCTTTTCCATTACGAAGTCTGAAAAGGAATGAAAGGGACTGCTCTGGAAATATAGGTATAGGGATTACCAAACCAATCGCAAAACTGCAGAATACTTTTTACGGTATGGCAGTCAATCTTCCCAAATGCTGTGTTCAGTGCATTGCGATCGATAGGGCGGCAGACACGGCTTCCTATGGATAAAGGATTAAGCCTATTGGGGTCTCCCAAAATATACTCGATGGTACGTGGGAGCACAAGTCCGTACTGGCACTTATCGTCTCAAAGTGGAGGAATCACCCAACCATTAGTGAGAACAACAGTTACCAGGCTTTACGACGCCGGAATACGTCTCTAGCCTAGACTTCTAAATGTTGTGCGTTAAGTTCCAAAGCGTTGTCAGATTCATTGAATTTATTTTAAGTTGATCTTGTTTATGAAGTTTTCCTTTCGGGTTCACCACGAGATGTAGATGTAATTCCTAAAATGCAATCGAAGATGATAAACAAACTTTTTATCTTCTTTATGCAATGAAAATCCTAGCTACTAGGGAAAAGAAAGACATAATCTTTTCATAAAGAGCAAAGAGCACACTCTAAATGCACTTTCCTAAATCAAGCCAATCAGACTGTTTATATGCAAATGCACATGCATGTATTTGTTTTTTCCTTTCTTAGTATATGAATGCTAAAAAGAAATTTGATGCACAAATCTGAATTTCTTTTCAAGCGACAGATATCAACAAGTTTCTTTTCGAAATCAAAAATGGAGACGATCACAACACCTTACGATTTTGAAATGAATACTTGTTCTCGACACTAGAAAATTACAAATTCAGACCAAAAGCAATAGTAACAGGATAATCGACCATCAACAGCAATCAAACTCTTTCCTACGATTGAAATCGACACTTGCGACAGATTCAAATCAAAGGACGACAGTACGATTACGCTACTTTTGCAAAGGAGAACTGTAAACGACTCAACAAACACACAAAAACATCTACAATTATTTTGTACAAAGAAGG
This sequence comes from Pinus tabuliformis, assembly GCA_031772625.1. Taxonomy (NCBI): domain Eukaryota; kingdom Viridiplantae; phylum Streptophyta; class Pinopsida; order Pinales; family Pinaceae; genus Pinus; species Pinus tabuliformis. The sequence goes on from CM062804.1 coordinate 1,560,940,510, forward strand.
CAGAATAATAGCAAGGAAAAGGGGTTTCAAACAGACATATACTGATCATAGGTAGCAAAATTCAAGAATAGAACTGGAAAGAATGAACCACAGAAGCCACAACTACACAGAGCTAGTCTTATTAGCGCACCAGTAAAACAGAGAATCTGAAATGCAGCGCAGGTTGTCCACTTGGGAAGTGTGCTGTAATTCAGAATCTCTGAACAGTACCTGCGCTGGGCCAGAAACGAGACTTTGTTCGGGTTCCGGGTCACAGTTTGCAGTTCAGTTCTTGGGTTTTGGCCGAGCAAAAAGCAATCAGTAATGCAACAATCAGGGGTAGATCTAAGGAGGATCTAAGAGCTATCACAAGGGCAATCAGATAGTTTTTGAATCAGTCGTTTAAATCGTAAACAGATCCAGTAGATGGATTAAAGTAGCAGTTGTCTACTTTGCATTTGTTATGGCAAATGCAGTTCGAATTCTACTTGTAAGTTTATGAAACAAACAACAAAGAATGATAAACAAACAAACTAATTAGGTCCCCAGTGGAGTCGCCATTTTGTTAGAGGGAAAAGTGTCTATATAGAACTGCTCTATCCCACTAAGGTGTGATAGCTGCCTTAGAAACTGTCAGGCGGAAAGAGTTGATTGTGCGGACACAACCAACCTCCCTAGGAGCCTAAGACTCTCTAGTGACAAACAAGACAAATAAGATCTATCCTTCTCTAAACATGCATTATGATATGAGATATCAAGTGTTTTGTTCTTACCTTTGTCCAAACGCTGTTGTAGAAGTCCAAGCTTTTTTGATCTGGATGAGCTCCTCCTTTTCTCCAAAACCTGTAATCACCAACAGTCAAACAATTAAATAGCACCTGATTATAACATAAAACAAAGCATATTCATCATGTAGGCCAAGGAGCACATGAAATAACTCATAAACAACAAGTTATTGAGAAGAATGGACTCATTTGCATTAATAGGTAACAAAAAGAACAAATACAACCTGAGCCTTGGTGTTGTGCAAGTCCTTCCCAGGGTCCGTCAAGAGTTCTCCTTTACTTTGACAAATCACACCCACTTCCAAATAGAACAAGCAAAGATGGCATTTGGGATATTATATCCTCCTGGAAAACCAGGATTAACCGGACCGTACTGGGGTTGTTGAGGTTGTTGATAAGTGTACCCAGGATACGGTTGATACTGGTAAACCGGTTGTTGGATAGCTTGCCCATGTTGGTACTGTCCCTGGTACGGAGGTTGAGTAGTGACAACCGTACTTATACCAGGCTGACCTGCAGGCATCTGGACCGTGGTTTGAATCGTAGATCTAGACAACGGTAAAGATGTCTAAGGTGTGGTAACAGGGACAATAGAAACTGGAGCCGTCGATACTCCAGAAGTAAGTATGGTAGATGTAGCGGTAGTTGCAGCAGCCGTTTGAGATGGAGTACTAGGTGAAATTGGCGGCTGAGTAACTACCGAAGTTACAGAAGTTTGAACATTTGACTAGACAGGTTGCGGTTGCTGGGTTGGACCAGAAACTACGGGTTGTCCAGCTTGAGGAACCATCTGTATACTTGGCTGCAACACCTGTTGACCCTGTGATGGATCCCACACTAACATTCCAGGGTATTGACCCGTAACAGGTTGAGGATACTGAGATCCATAACCGGATTGAGGGTAGGATTGATATTTGTAAGGTGCAGTTCCCATACTTGGAACATATGACTGACCTTGAGGCGGTTGATAACCTTGACTCGAGTATTGACCTTGAGGTTGATAACCTTGAGGTAAATACTGATACTGGGGTTGACCTTGACCTTGAGGTTGGTACCCTTGAGGTTGATAACCTTGGGGTTGATACCCTTGAGGCTGCCATCCTTGAGGTTGCCATCCTTGAGGTTGATATTGATACTGAGGTTGACCCTGGGGTACATATTGAGGCTGGGGTTGACCTTGAGGCATGTATTGCACCATAGGTACATACTGACTTTGAGGTTGCCCCCCAGACACGATTTGTGTACCTTGAGGTTGCCCCCCAGGCGTTAACTGCGGTTGCCCCCCAGGCGGTAATTGGCCACCTTGAGGTTGAGAAACGGGAACTGAACCTGACATCATGTAAATGTCTCCTACACCCAATGGTACATTACCACTGTTTCCAATTAATAACCCATGATCAACGGGTTGAGGAGATGCTCCCGCAAAGGTACCAGAAAGAGATTGATACCCAGTAGGAATAGAAGGACCGCCATGTAAAAAAGATTCAGGACTTTGTGTAAACACAGACGACTGACCAAACATATTTACAGGAGTATGAATACCTCTAGGTGGAAAAGGAGTACGAGGTGTAGAAAAACCTAGCCCAAAGTTGTCTAAATAATTGGTTAACGAAAGGTGCCAAGTAGTACTTCTAGGAGGACTGTAAAAGATAGATTCACGCTCCCTTAGATCAAGGGTAATTTGATCTTCAGGATCAGAGACGCCTATTTCTTCCTCTGGAACAAGTTCTTCAATAGCAATCAAACCAACAGGAAGATTTTCGGTGATAATTCTTTCTATTCTCGGTGAATCAGGAACACTAGGAGTCGGAGTAACAGGTTCGGATATTTCTGGTTCTTCGCCTGTATCACTAGCAGACGAAAAACTACCAACAAGCTCAGAAACTGTAACAGCTTCGGGATTATAACCTGTCTCTAAACTTTGGTAATCTAGATGGACCACCAAGGAAGATTCTCCTTCTTCAGGTGAACCTACTCTACTGCCACTAGGAGGAGTTACAAGGACCTTTAAACCTTCTAGATGACTGGACTCGTCTTGAGGAGGTTCACCCCTAAGTCTACGGGATCTTCTCAACAATTCGGCCACAGAAACAACTTCAGGAGACTGGCCTCGAAGTCTATGGGACTGTCTCGGTAATTCCGCCACAGCTAAAAAATTTTAACTACTACACACGAAAACAAAATAAAATTTCAAATCAAACCACCTAAAGTCTCTAAAGAACCAAACAAATTTGAATCACATGCCTAAAGAATCTAGGGCGTCAAACCAAACACAAACAGTAGTCTTCCGGACCAAAAGCGCTAGTTGGTGATGAAGCCCAACCTCGCTGGATTCAGTACAGAAATGGCGGGTGGAACAGTTACCCCGGCAACCTGCTTAATGAATAGACTGGACCAAGTTCCTCCACTTTAACCGTCTCGAGTGAAGCAAACCCCCCAGAAAATCCAAGTGAGTATAACCGACGTCTGCTCCAGGTACAGTGGGACCTTCCCTCCACCGTCACCTCGGTAGAATCCTAAAGATAATGGCCACTAAGGTTACCAACCACAACAAATGCACCTGGGGGAACAGTCTAAACTCCGAAAACACGCAAGGGCAGAGTAGCAAGCTCAATCCCCTTGCCGGCTCCTTGACAATAATCCAAGGTTTACCGACAAGTGACCCCTGGCTCCTCGACAATGGTTAATCCGAGGTTTACCGTTTGTAATACGTGCGTGTCTGGCGTCGTTCCCAACGAGGGGGGAATGATCCCCTCACTGGTTCGGACACGAGCTCGTGCTTCTCCTTTAAGAGGAGCTTTCCCAGAGTACAAATGAGACAATTGGATTTAATCTATCACAAGATAAGCTACTTGTTTGGTTTTGTTGTCTTGGAGAGTTAATTACTCACCTACTCCAAGACACTAGCCTGATCTAAATTGGTGCTTCAGAGCCCTAGTAAATAAAAGTTACTATTTCGATTTTACTTTAAGCGTTACTTTTATGGTTGTTCTTTAAAGTCACAAGGTAGTGGAAGTGAAACCAATGGTGTGTAGACTCGACTCCAACCACTACAAAGATGCACCTAAGATGATTTACTCTACTTTTCCTTTTTCAATGAAATTCTTAACTAAGAGAGTTGAGAGAATGCAAATTTTAGAGAGAAAACAACTTCCTTAGAAAAGACAATCAAAGAAACAATTCTCTTTTTCTTTTCAAGCACACAAACATGACCACTCTTTACTTGCACGAAAAACTCTTTCTCTTTCAAAACTTTCAAAGCTACTTGAAACAAAACTTTTCAAAGGAGATATTTTTGTATTTTCTCTTTTTAATAAAGCATATAAACCTATCTTAACACAAAACAATCTCAAAAGCTACAAAAACTATGAAAACTTGACTCACAAGCAAATCAAAAGAGAAATTACTCTAAACAAACCTAACAAGGCAAAAGCTCACAAAGATGATTCTAGGTTGTTTTACTTGATCAAAATCAAATCAAGGACTAGCTAATGCAGAATCAAAAGACTAGTCAAAACAAAACTCAAATCTTTTTGTTCTTTTTGTAAAATGGAATTCAAGACTTAAACAACAAGCACTTCGAAATTGGCCCAAAAGACAACTCAATGGTAAGTTGCTCTCACAGGTAGACTTTATGACAGGTCTGACTTCTTAGAATGCTGACAAAACCAGAGAGATCTAAGGCTTGACAACTCCTACCGCCAAAGTCACTACAAGACCTACTCAAAATCAAACCCTAGGGCTTATACTTCGATGAAATCCACTAAAACACTCAATGCTATAGAAACAAGTTCAGGTGAAGATCTTTGGCAAGGGACTAATGAATCTGGGCAGAAAAAACTAAGAAAAAACAAAATCTAAGAGTAAAAAAGCAAAAAATGGAGTTTTCTCAACTTTTAGCAGGGGGACGCAGGCGACCCGTTGGAACAGGTGCGGGCCCGCTCTGTGCACACAGCAACAGTGCGTCCAGGGACGCACTGTGCAGCACTCAGAGGGTGCGTCCTACTGAAAAACTCAAGAAAAACCAAAATAAAACTAATCCTAAGCTAACCCACCCAGAGACAGAATCACAGAGCCAAAAACCAGAAAAATAAACTAATTTTCTCAGAGCAAAGTTCATACAAAGGAAAAGACTTTTCACATCAATGGATTCCCCAGCGGAGTCGCCAATTTGTCAGGCGGAAAGAGTCGATTGTGCGGACACAACCAACCTCCCTAGGAGCCTAAGACTCTCTAGTGACAAACAAGACAAATAAGATCTATCCTTCTCTAAACATGCATTATGATATGAGATATCAAGTGTTTTGTTCTTACCTTTGTCCAAACGCTGTTGTAGAAGTCCAAGCTTTGTTGATCTGGATGAGCTCCTCCTTTTCTCCAAAACCTGTAATCACCAACAGTCAAACAATTAAATAGCACCTGATTATAACATAAAACAAAGCATATTCATCATGTAGACCAAGGAGCACATGAAATAACTCATAAACAACAAGTTATTGAGAAGAATGGACTCATTTGCATTAATAGGTAACAAAAAGAACAAATACAACCTGAGCCTTGGTGTTGTGCAAGTCCTTCCCAGGGTCCGTCAAGAGTTCTCCTTTACTTTGACAAAGCACACCCACTTCCAAATAGAACAAGCAAAGATGGCAATCTCTCCTCACAAGCTTCTAAATGGAAGTCCTAATTCCTGCAGCATTTACCCTTAGAAAATGTATAGCTTCAACCTCCCCTCCTTCTGGCCCAATGCCTATATTTATAGTGCTCAAGAGGAGGTTAATCAGGTCCACCATCAATGGGATAATCCCCTCCTTGGGTGGGATAGCTCCCTTATTGATGGGATAAGTTCCTCTTTGATAGGAGTGCATGAACCATCTGGAGGCGCCCAATACACGTCGAACAAATTTCTAGAATGCTCTAGAAATGACCACAAGTAACTTTTTAAAGATGAAACTTGCGCATTCTAACCTTTACAGGGGGACGCACCTGTCCCTTTACATACAGAGCGTCTTTGGACGCAGCTTTTGTGAACATTGGGAGCGTCCCCGCAGGTAAGGTTGAGAGAACCTGCGTCCCCAGAGATAAATACATTTATACAAGACTTTCTCTCTTTTTTGGAGTTTGACATGGAGAGCAGAGGCATAAGACTTGCCTAGGAGGGTAGTATGACTGTTGATTGAGCCATACTAACTGTAAATAGTCATGGTGACATTTTTTAGTGTAACAGAAACAAACAGAGAAAAGCTACTTTTGTTTTTCCTTTATGAATTATAGATAGAGAGGAACAGAAAGACCAACCTTTGTCTTGCGCTAATCTCTTGATTTGATCCCTCTCTTCTTTGATAGTCCTCAGCTACCTGCTCCCTTGCACACCCAGCTTCACAAAGTACCTGTATGATCACAGAAGCATAGCACTATAAAAATACATGGATCTATAATCATAAACAATCTAGGATCAGATGTAAATTGACCATACAAATGTAACAAGCATCAATGACACAAAAGCATGGAGGAAAACTCAAATAGCTTTTATTGATAAACAAGAAAAGAGCCGAGAGGAGTTACAACCAGTTGTTTCGACCCAGCATCAAACTCCCAGCAAAGAATCCCCTCTTCACCTCAAACAAAGCTTAGATCACCCAACAATCTGATGTTTGTCTCAAGAAACCAACACCAATTCCTTACAATATGAAAAATTCCAGCCTCTAGATCTCTGGGATGAGGGATCCATATATAGATATCTGTAAGGGGGATGAGTCATCTTGTGATTTGATTAGTGTCTTCTCTCTGATAGTTCTTGCTTCCACTTGGAGACTGATGGCCTCTTACTCATCCTTGGTCGAATTCAATGACGTAAGTGTCACAGGAGAAGATTCTGGAAGCTTCCATTGCCTCTCCACCTCGTGAAATGACACTGCCATTTGTCATTTCTCGCCCATCGCACCCCACAAGAAGGGACTTTTGAAATGCAACGCACCCTCATAGTGTATTTTGGTGAGATGCAACGCACCTAGCCAGTGGAGCAGCTGCAATGATCCTGTTATGACCAATTTTGAGCAGTTTCTCATGGAGAACTTCTGGCAGAAGCTGTAATCTATTGACCTTGTTCATTTATGGGTTATAACAACACTTTTATGGACTTAGGAGACCTTGGTTTATGGAAATTTCATGCTTGGGGTTGTAGGGCCCAAAAATGTCTATAACAGTAACCCAACCCGACTCAATCATAGTGATGGAGTGAAAGTGTCATGTTCAAGAGTGACCTGCTACCAATGAAATTCTTCAAGTTTTCTTCCCTTTTTCCCCAGTCATTTCTGACCAGTACCTCTTTATTTTTGTCAAGCTTGAGGAGGATAACATATGCTTGTTCTATAATTTTCCCTTCGGGAAAACCTGTCGCTATGTTTTAGCGAGCCTAGCAATAGTGAAACTCATTCTTGTCTGGGTGGACAAGTTTGTCGCTATTGTTTTAGCGAGTTTAATGACAAGGATAACTCGGTCCTTTTCATGTTTAGAGAGTTTAAAAAGGGACGAAAAGGAAACTCCAGTAGTTCTTTTTCATAGCATAATCCCTTAAGTCTGAAAAAGGATAAAATAATACGAAAGGATGACTTTTCCTATCACTTTAGCGTGCCATAAAAGACAAGTGCTCGTTCTTTTTGTGGGATAATCCCTCAAGTCTAAAAATATTTAAATATACATGAGGGATGGAACTTCCAATCACTTTAATGAGCTGGAGAGGCCAACTGCTCAACAATATTTTCATATTTAGCGAGTCTGAAAAAAGTTTAAAGTAGACTTGTTTTTGAGGAATGAGTGGTGTTTAGGGTAGCAACTGGTTTCAGGTAATCTTGGAACTTCTCAAAACATGGTGATGTGAAGAGGGTGGCTAACATGACCACTCATCACAGCTGTTCCTCAAAAAGGTAAACAATCAAGTGGAATTATATGGTCAGCAAAAAGAATGGAGGTGATGGTAGGAACACACCCAAGGTTCAAAAGGTAGATAGAATGGCAATCACAAAGGTTATTTACCGAAGGTGGGTTCATTTTTTAACGAGCTTGAAATCTGGGGGAACATATGATCAGTGGCAGGTTTATTTTTTAACGAGCTTAAACCTTGTGGAAACATTTCTCATTATGGTAGGTTAATTTTTTAATGAGCTTGAACTCTATGATAACATATGCTCATTTTTCCTTTTTATGTAAGCTAGGAACGACCAAACTAAAAATCTAAAAAAACTAGAAAGCTAGGGAACTACTGAGGTTAGGTAGGATGGTTTCATCCAGGGAATGGTTCAAATGCTTCCTTTGCTTCGTCCACAGCGTAGACAAAAGTGAATGGTGGATCAAACCAATCACCTAACCTAAGAAGTTGAAAAAACTAAAAAGCTAAAAAATCTAAAAAGCTAAAAAATGAAATTGGTCATTTTTCGCTTTCTTGAAAAGGTTTGCATGCCCCCAGGCATCGAGAAAAGGAGAGTCTCCAGTAACCATATGGGAATAACTGTGGTTAAGAAGGATTATTTTTGTCAGCGGTTAGACAAAAACACTTCCTTGGCTTTTTCCCCAGAGTGGACAAAAGTGAATGGTGTGGGATGGAACTTCCAATCACATAACCTACAGGGAAACCTATCTTTTCAGCTGGGTTTGTTCTCCAAATGGACAAGGGTGCATGCCCCCTAAGCTTTGTTACATTCATCAGACTACTTGCGGTAATTAGGTGGATGGAATGAAGGTTGAAGAGACACTCTTGACACAAAAGGGCCATTTAGGGATGATGTTTGACTTGAAGATGTGTTTGAACCGGGAAATGAAAGCTGGTCAATAGTGAAAATTTTGCCTTCATGTGGGAAACACATAACTCGAAAGAGTGTTAAAACAATAGATTCCATGTTGTAAACATAGTCACATCCCAGGAGTAGATTGTAATCTAACGGTCCTGGGACTACCATCACGTTCAGGTGAACGATTTTCCTTCTCAAAGTGATTGGTAACTTAAGAAGGATCCCTAACAGTCCACTGGTTCCCTTGTTAAAGCCTGACAAATTTTGTGTAACAGGCATAAGCAATGGCGAACCAAGTGCTTTCCAAGCAGTTGAGGAAATGATACTCACTAAAGCCCCTTCATCTATGATAGTGCTAGACATGATCATTTTGTAAACTTGTACTATGATCTGGAATGGTACATTAGAAGGAAGGCGAGATCTTGCTAGTCGATTCCAATCAAAGGAAGTGACTAGACTGCTCAGAGGGGGTACCAAATAAATGGTTGAATTGGCCCCTTCAGTATTAGGAACTGGGGGATTTTCCTCCTATTGTCAAGGAACGGGCAGATTGCCCCCAAGTTCATCGGACTCTAAAGTAACAAAAAGAATTTGAACAGTATCGTTCTCACTCTCTTTGGGAATGGTATCATATGAAGGTGGACCTTCCAAAGGTAAAATTGGGTCAACTTCCATCTCAACCTGTTGACTTTGGTCCAATGTGGACTTAGAAGATTTTCTTTCAACGATAGGTTTTTCACTGACGGTCGAGTTATGTTAGTTGGATTTTCAACTAGTAAAGGACTTGAGGTGAGTTTCTTATATCCAGATGGAAGTCGCTGTGGTGAAACATGATGGTTATGCAAGATTCTCTTGGCCTCATCCAAAAAAGGAAAACGGGGAAGGGTATGATCGTCTTCACATAACTTACATGGAATTTTGACCTTTCCTTTTTGTCCATTAACTTCATTTTCACTAGTTGATGGTGTGCTGTCAACATGATCACCATAGGTTGATGACACTGGACGGTGTGAGCGGGGAGACCATTCTCTCAAGATCTACAGAAGGAAAGGACAATATCGATGAAAATGGTTTCCTCTGCAAATTACACAAGGAAATCTGGAAGATCTAGTGTGCGGATTTTCACCAAATGATTCATGGTTGCCCCCTTGTTGTGGGGAAAAATGCCTATGCAGGACGATCCTATCCACCTAAGGTGTGATAGTGCCTTAGCAACAAACAGAAACAACTATTCTAGTATTCTTCCTTTATGAATTAAGAATGAAGAGAGATGGATGGACTAACCGGTGTCTTCCGTTTGTCCCTCAATCCGGTTTCTCTTCTCTTTGAGAGTTCCCAGCTACTTGCCTTCTCGCTCACCCAGCTTCAACAGGTTCCTGCAAGATCACAAGAAGAGAACACTACACAAAGACATAGATTCATATTCATAACTAGTTCAGGATTAGAAATAAACTAAACATACTAATGCAATCATACATCAAAGATACATCAGTATATAGGAGAAACCAAGATAGCTTTGTTGATGAATAACAAGGTTCAAGAGGAGATACAACCAAGAGGGCTCCAATCCAGCATCTCCTTCCCAGCAAATGAAATTCCTATCTTCACCTCCCTTCAAAGCATTAAGCACCCAATGATTTCAATGTCAAACCAACAACAATTCTTTGCAATAACAAAATTCCAGCCTCCTGGATCTCATGGAGGAGAGATCCATATATAGATGTTTGGAGAGAGGATGAGTCAGCTTGAGATCTGACTAGTGTCCTCTCCCTCTGTCAGTTCTTGTTTCCACTTGGAGGTTCTTGCATCCACTTGGAGGTTGAGAACATATTACTCATCACCAGTCGAATTCACTAAGGCAAGTGTCATTGAGGAAGATTCTGGAAGCTTCCAGGGTCTTGACACCTCGTTCAATGAACTTGCCATTTGTCAATTCCCGCTCAGCGCACCCTGGTAGTGCTTCTACCTGCGTTGCAGTGCAGGTAGTCAGTGCAGACTTTGCATTTCAGCGCAGACAGCTAGTGGAGCCTCTAAATTGATCCTGAATTGACTTGTTTTTGAGCAGTTTCTGGTGGAGAACTTCTGTGAATTGTTGTGGTTTGTTAGCCTTGTTCCTCTAGGGGTAGGAACAACATGTTTAGGGACTTTGGATCCCTTAGATTATGGAAATTTCATGCTTATAGCTGTAAGGCACAAAAATGTCTATAACAGTTGCCCCCTAAAGTATGAGGCCATTTATCGGGTGAAATGATTTATTAGGGGATCTGAAGTTCATCCAATGCTGGGAGGAGACCTGTAATAAGATACAATACAATACATTATTTTTCATACTACTTTCATGATCTAGCTGAGGCGGGCATTCCCATGCTCAGCTTTATAAATTCATTTTTTTTTACATAGAACAGATAATCGTCTGATGGTAGACTGATAATTTTGATGAAATTATCATCCTTTGGGTACGATGATTATCTGTTGCAATGATGTACATGTCAATGCCTTTATCTTTCCTAAATATATATCGCAGCCCGGATGGATGAAACTAGATCCGGGGTCTTCAAACTCGTTCGATCTTCACTCTAAGTACAAGTTGATCCATGTGAGAAATGTTCTGAATTCGAACATGGAAAGACATCGCTTGATTACCGGCCAATGAGGTAAACCATTAACAAGCGCGAGAGGAATCACCAATAATGATAATGACCCTCAAGGTACTGCAGTACAATTCGCGTGGTGTGAATAAAGGACTTGGCGTTGAACACCACGCAAAATCTTTCGGTCGAAGGTCATTGATGTATACCTGTCGCCGGAAGTGAGAAACTTGCCATTGAGGCATGCAAGCTTCAAAGTACTGAAGGGGGTGTTCCTAGATCAACTTCTTGGATAATGAGCTGATGTCGACAAGAAGTGATCCGTCAAAGGAGGGCCTTAATGAATCCCACATCAATGACACGGAACGGAGCTAATGATTTTGATGGAGGTGAAAACGATCTGATGACATATGATTCAGGGTGGTGGTCATGAAAGGATGAAGGATAATGTACGGCAGTGGATGGGACACGGTTGACTTCTCTGAACGACTTCTCTTGAACATATGGCGACACTTATGCGATGGATCGGTAGCATTACCCCAAATATGGATGGTATGGCGAGACCATGGTGATGTGACCGGTGAATGAAACAACCCAACCCGATTGTGGTACGGAGGAAAAGTGTCATGTTCAAGAGCGACTTGCTACCATCAAAGTTTTCTTGAGTTTCTCCCAATTTTCCCCAGTCATTGCTGACCAGTACCTCTTTATTTTTGTCAAGCTTGAGGAGGATAACATATGCTTGTTCTATAACTTGCCCTTCTGTCAAGCCTATCGCTATGTTTTAACGAGCCTAGCGATAGTGAAACTCATTCTCGTCTAAAGACAAGTTTGTCGCTATTTAATGCTTTTAACGAGTCTAACGACAAAGATAACTTAGTTCTTTTCATTTTTAGAGAGTCTGAAAAGGTACGTAAAGGTAACTCCAAAGTTCCTTTTTCGTCATCTAATCCCTTAAGTCTGAAGAAGTATAAAACAATACAGAAGGGATGAATTTTCGATAGTTTTAACGAGCCGAACAAAACAAGCGCTCGATCTTTTTGTGCAATAATCCCTCAGGTCCAAAAATATTAAAATCTACAGGAGGGATAGCACTTCCGGTCGCTTTAACGAGCTGGAAGGCCAAAACTCGACAATATTTTCATATTTTACGAGTCAGATGAAAAGAGCTTAAAGAAGACTCGTCTTTTGAGGAACGAGTGATGAAACGGGTTAGCAGCTGATTCCAGGTAAGGCTTGGAATTTTCCAATCACGGCAGTGTCACAAGGATGGCTAGTGAAATCACTCTTCGCAGCTGTTCCTCAAAATGGGTAAACAATCATATGGAGGTGAACGATCGACCAATGGAAAAGTGGAGGTGACGGTGCAAACACGACCAAGGCTTTAATGGCTGATAATTTACGTTCGCAGTGGTTATTTACCGGGTAGTTCATTTTTTAACGAGCTTAAATGCGGATTGAAACACTTGCTCGATCTTATGTTTATTTTTTAACGAGCATGAACTATGTGCTAAAACTGCTCGAATCTTGCGTTTATTTTTTAACGAGCATGAACTGTGTGCTAAAACTGCTCGATTAATCCAGTCATATGATAAGAATGTCTCATTGAAGATGCTATTTTTTGTGGAGCTTAGATCTTACAAAGCTTTGCCCCGGATCCTTTCGTTATGCAAGTTCGGAAACGACTAATCCTACGAGTTTAAAGGGTTAGAGGTCCTAAAAATTTAAAAAATAAATAGCCGCCCCTTGCTTGCACTCCAAAAGGTTTGCATGCCCCCAGGTATAAAATATGATTTCAAGGTTACCCTTACTTTGTCCGCCAAAACATTTGTTTAATCAGGAAAGGCCTACCTCTTTCAGGTTACCAAAGATTGCTCCATTCACGGCCACGAATAAAACACTTCTTCGGCAATGTCCACCGAGATGAACAAAGGTGAGTGACAACGAGCACCAAACACATAACTTTGACAAAAGAATCTTATTCCAGAACAACCCCTCTTCCAATCACGGACGGGGTACTAGTCATATTCTCCCGCGGAAACCTATCCTATACCCAGAGTTTTCCTGCCGAAGCAGACCAGGACGCATGCCCCCTGGGTTCCAGTCATATCCTTCCGAATCACTCACGCTCATCTAGAGGATGGACCGTGGGTTGAGACATTTCTTGCGCGAAGAGACCGTTTAGGGATGGTGTATGACTATTTGCGATGCGTGATCCGGGAAATGAAAGCTGGTCCACGAGCTTGACCACTCTTCCTTTGTGCGGAAAACACATTACTCTAAAGAGTGAGGAGACGATGGCTCCCATGCAATATATATAGTCTCGTCCAAGGAGTAGGTTATAATCCAAGGGTCCTTGAACGACCATCACGTTCATTTGAACGGTCTTCCCTTTCAATGTGATTGGCACATTGGGAAGAATCCCTAAAGGTCGACTGGTTCCTTTATCGAAGCCTGATAGATTTCTCATTTTAGGCAAAAGCGCTGGAAAACCAAGCGCTTTCCAAGCAATAGAGGAAAGGATACTCACAGATGCCCCTTCATCAATGATTGTGCCAGCCATTACCATTTTGTATATTTGGACGATAATTCTGAATGGTATACTGGCTGACAACCGGGGTCTGCCTAGTTGGTTCCAGTCGAAGGACACAACTAGGTTGCTTGGTGTTGGGACCGAATAGATGGCCGGGTATGACTCTGACGAAGTTCCTTCCTGTGATAAAGGAATGGGAAAATTTCCCCCTTGTTCGTTGGAGTCTGTGTTGATGAAGAGAATTTGGATGATGTCGTCTTTATTCTCTTCTGTGATGGTATCATTCGAAGATAGAACCTCTGAAGGCAAGACCGGGTCAACTGCCGCCTCGACCTTTTGACTTTCATCAGGTATGGATTCGGACTGTTCATCCTCAATGATAGGTGCTTCGGCTGACCACCTGAGCAGGCCAGCCAGGTTCTCAACTGGTGAAGGACTTGGCAAGAGCTTTTGATATCCAGGAGGAAGTTGCACTGGTAAAACCGGGCGATCTTCCAAAACTCTTTTAGCCTCGTCTAAGAAGGGACAACGGTGGATGGCATGGTCACCTTCACACAGTTTGCAGGGAAATCTAGCTTTCCCTCTCTATCTGTGGCTTCACTCTCACTAGTTGATGGTGTGCTGTCAACATGGCTATCAGAGGTTGACGCCACCGAATTGTGCAAACGGGGAGACCAGTCCCTTAGTATCCGAGGGATGCAGGGACAATCTCTGTGGAAGTGGTCTCCCTTGCATATGACACATGGCGATTTAGGCCTAGTCAGTGTTGTGTGTGGATTTTTGTCAGAAGACACTTGTTTGCCCCCAGTCGCTTTTGGCTCCTTCTTCTTCTTCTCTTTCTTCTTATTTTCCCTCTTCTCCTTAGGAACTTGGTTTTTTGTTTTACCAGTTCCTTCAAGCGAAGAGGAAGGAGGAGAGGAAGAATTAGATGAAGTAGAAGGCTGGTGGGTAACTCTGGTCTGGTCTAACTGTTGATTCGACTGTTCAGGAATAGTGGTGTTCTGAATGACATTGGTTGAAAAGAGCCAGACCGGCAAGCCAATTGTCAGTCCTGGAAGCGACAATGTGGCCATATGGGGCGCACCAACATCTCCCCAAGAGGAGAAGGGACTAGGATTTCCACCTTCCTTGGTTGGTGTGCCCCATTTTCTCAACCTAAATATCAACGCAGGAATAGAGGGTTATTGTTCCGTTTAAAATAAATTTTTAACGATGCTTAGACACAACTTGCTTTTTCACTTTTAAAGAGTCAAGAAAAAGCTAAAGATGACTCTAGTCTCCTTCGATGTTTTAACGAGCCCGAAGTGACAAATTCTAGGATGGACTTTTTCTGTTATAGAGTCTGAAAAAGGCCAAAAGAAACTGCTCTGGAGTTCTAGGCAAAGGGTGTGTCAAACTTTTCGCAAAACCGCATAATACTTTTTAGTGTACGGGCGGTCGATCTTCCTGAATGTTGTGTTCAGTGCATTGCGATCAGTAGGGCGGCCGACATGGCTTCCTATGGATAAAGGTTATATTCCTATAGGGGTCTCCCAATATATACGCGACAATACGTGGGAGCACAATCCGTGCTGGCGCCATCGTCCCTCAGGAGGAATCACCCACCATCAGCGAGATCGACAGTCACCAGGCTTTACGACGCCGGAACACATCTCTAGCCTAGACCTCTATGTTGTGCGTTATGTTGCAAAGCGTTGTTAAGTTCATTCAATTTATTTTAGGTTGATCTTTTTAGAAGTTTGCCTTTCTGGATCACCACGAGATGTATGATACAATTCCTAAATGCAGTCTAAAGATGATAAGCAAGCTTTATATCTTTTCAACAATGAAAATCCTAGCTACAAAGGGAAAAGAAAGACACCATCTTTTCTCAAAGAGCAATCAACACACTCTAATGCACTTTTCCTAAATCAAGCATGCAAACTATCAAGATGCAAATGCACAATGCAGGTGTTTGTTTTCTGCTTTCTTAATATTGATGCCTAAAAAGAAAGCTTTTTGTACAACTTTGAATTTGCTTTTAAATGACAAATACAAACAAGTTTACTTTTTCGAAATCAGAAAGGGTAGAAGAGAATACAACACTTTACGACCTTCGAAATGAACACTTGTTTCGACACTTAAAAGAGACAAACTCAAATCAAAAGCAAAAGTAAATGTATAATCAACTGTAAACAACCAATGAACTCTCTCCTAAGATCACAATCAA
The DNA here is from genome assembly GCA_031772625.1 of Pinus tabuliformis. Classification (NCBI taxonomy): domain Eukaryota; kingdom Viridiplantae; phylum Streptophyta; class Pinopsida; order Pinales; family Pinaceae; genus Pinus; species Pinus tabuliformis. The sequence continues at coordinate 1,560,956,391 of CM062804.1, forward strand.
CAGATCTGAATCAAGGGCTACAGGATGATTATTTCACTCTTGCAAAGGAAAACTGTAAATGACGCCACAAACACATAAAAACACTCACAGTCTTTTTGTACAAAAGGAGGCGGAATTTAAGCAGAGAAAAGGAGTTATCAGACAGGTACCTATGCTGGTTACAGGCTGCAAAAATCAGAGATCAAAACAAGGCAAAACAGAGCAGAGAACCCCAGCTGCACAAGGCCTAACTGGATCAACGCACCCTCAACACAGAGGTTTTGACATTCAGCGCAGGTAGCCTTCACGAGACCTGTGTTGAAATGCAGAACCTCTTCACAGGGTCTGCGCTGAAGGAGAAACGAGAGTTTCTCACTGGGTTATGGGTCACAATTTGCTGATTAATCTACGGTTTCAGGCCAAATAAAAGCAACAAGCAAGGTACAATCAAAGGGATGCTTTGAGGGAGGGCTAAGATCTATCACAAAGGATCATCAAATCATTTGTGAGTCCATTGTTCAGATCATAGACAAATCTAGTGATTGGATCAAAGCAGTAGCTGTCTACTTTGCATCTGAGAATAGCAGATGCAGTTCGATTGTTGTTGTTGAGTCTATGAAACAAACAATGATAGAGACACAAATAAAATGACTAAACAGATCTCCCTAGTGGAGTCACCAATTTGTTGTGGGGAAAAATGCCTATGCAGGGCGATCCTATCCACCTAAGGTGTGACAGTGCCTTAGCAACAAACAGAAATAGCTATTCTAGTATTCTTCCTTTATGAATTAAGAATGAAGAGAGATGGATGGACTAACCGGTGTCTTCCGTTTGTTCCTCAATCGGGTTTCTCTTCTCTTTGAGAGTTCCCAGCTACTTGCCTTCTCGCTCACCCAGCTTCAACAGGTTCCTGCAAGATCACAAGAAGAGAATACTACACAAAGACATAGATTCATATTCATAACTAGTTCAGGATTAGAAATAAACTAAACATGCTAATGCAATCATACATCAAAGATACATCAGTATATAGGAGAAACCAAGATAGCTTTATTGATGAATAACAAGGTTCAGGAGGAGATACAACCAAGAGGGCTCCAATCTAGCATCTCCTTCCCAGCAAATGAAATTCCTATCTTCACCTCCCTTCAAAGCATTAAGCACCCAATGATTTCAATCTCAAACCAACAACAATTCTTTGCAATAACAAAATTCCAGCCTCCTGGATCTCATGGAGGAGAGATCCATATATAGATGTTTGGAGAGAGGATGAGTCAGCTTGAGATCTGACTAGTGTCCTCTCCCTCTGTCAGTTCTTGTTTCCACTTGGAGGTTCTTGCTTCCACTTGGAGGTTGAGAACCTCTTACTCATCACCTGTCGAATTCACTGAGGCAAGTGTCATTGAGGAAGATTCTGGAAGCTTCCAGGGTCTTGACACCTCGTTGAATGAACTTGCCATTTGTCAATTCCCGCTCAACGCACCCTCGTAGTGCTTCTACCTATGTTGCAGTGCAGGTAACCAGTGCAGACTTTGCATTTCAGCGCAGACAACCAGTGGAGCCTCTGAATTGATCCTGAATTGACTTGTTTTTGAGCAGTTTCTGGTGGAGAACTTCTGTGAATTGCTGTGGTTTGTTAGCCTTGTTCCTCTAGGGGTAGGAACAACATGTTTAGGGACTTTGGATCCCTTAGATTATTGACATTTCATGCTTATAGCTGTAAGGCACAAAAATGTCTATAACACCCCTTGCTTAATTGACTTCTTCTTCTTCTTCTCCTTCCCTTTCTTCTTCTTCTCAGCTACTTGGTTACTAGTATTACTATTTTCACCAAGCGAAGAAGAAGAAGGGGAGGGAGAAATAAATGAAGTAGAAGGTAAAGGATCAACTTCAATATCAAATGGTTGCTGATTCGATTGCTGAGGAATTACGGTATTTTGAACGACAGAGGTTGAGAATAGCGATACCGGCAGACCAATTGTGATTCCTTGAAGGGACAATGTGGCCATATACAGAGCACCAATATTTCCCCAAGAAGAAAATGGACTAGGATTCCCCTCAAGAGGGATTCTTTGATTGGTGGATTCCATTATCTCAACCTAAGACCAACGAAGGAACAGGGATGTTATTTTGAATTAATAAATTTTAAAGATGCTTTGACACAAATTTTCTTTTTCAATTTTTAAGAGTCGAGAAAAAGCTAAAGATGACTTTAGTCCCCTTCGATTTTTAATGAGCCTGAAGTGACAAGTGCTCAAATGGACCTTTTCTTTTAAGGAGACGAAAAGGAACAAAAGTGACAACTCTGGAAATCTAGACAGAGGGATTACCAAACCAATTGCAAAACTGCAATTTACACCTTGGTGATAATTTAAAGAGAAATTACCAAGGACTTGTGTACGGCAGTCAATCTTCCTGAATGTTATGTTCAGTGCATTTCGATTGATAGGGTGGCAGACACGACTTCTTATGGATAAAGGATATAAGCCTATTGTGGTCTCCCAATATATACTCGATGGTACAGGGAGCACAAGTTTGTGCTAGCACTTGTCGTATCAAAGAGGTGAAATCACCCAACCTTTGATGAAAATGATAGTTACTATATTTTACAACGCTGGAACACGTCTCTAGCCTAGACCTCTAGATGTGTTGCGTTAGGTTCTAAAGCGTTGTTAAGTTCTTTGAAATTTATTTTAGAGTTGATCTTGTTTAGAATTTTGCGTTTCAATGGTTCACCATGTGATGTATATGTAAAATTCCTAAATATGCAATCTAAAATGATAAACAATCATTGTTTATTTTTAGCAATGAAAATCCTAGCTACTAAGGAAAGAAGATTACAATTCTTTCAAACAAAGAGAAAAGAGCACATACTAAATGCAGTTTTCCTAAATCATTTTTCGCACATAGTATAAATTCAAATGCAAATGCATGTATTTTTTTTTCGTTCCCCTTAATGTGAAGAATGTCAAAAAGGAAAACTAAGTATAGATATAAAATATTTTCTTCAAAGCGACATTTTGACAATTTCTTTTCAAAATGAAAGGAAGACTAAACAACACTTTTCGATTTCAAATAGAAAAATGTTTTTGACACTTCAAATATTAACAATTCAAATCAAATACACGACAAAAAATTCCAATCGACTATCTAGAGAAGGAAGACTTTACAAGACTCCTTTTTTTGACACAAAACGATAGTTACGACACTTTTTGCACCAAAATGACAAATCGATTTAAGAAGCTTTTCAACAAAGGATTGTAAATGATGGACAAATACATAAAAACATTTACTAATCCTAATCAATGGAGGCTGGTATATGTAATTCAAAGAGGCTTCAGTAATGAGATATTGTTCATAAGCAGCAAAAACAATTAAACAGAGCTGAAAACAAGGACAAAAGCCCCATATTTCAAGGAGAGAAATAGGATTACTCAGTCATCGCACCTGTGCTTCACAGAAATAGGGATGAATCTTACCTACTACACTCGGGAAGTGAGATGCATACTGGCTTCCAGTGACAGACAGTGCGATGGGCCAGGGAGTGCAATTGAGATGGGTTTTGGCTCAAACTTGTAGCTGATTTCAGTGAGTTAAGAAGAGCTATTATGGACAGTAAAGAGCAAAGTACAGAGGTATGATCTTGGGAGGTTAATGAGCTACCAAAAGGGCATCTAGAATTCTTGTAAGTTAGATGTTCGACTCATAAACTAAACCGGAGATTGACTAAAGTGGTATTCATCTACTTTGCAATTGTAAAGCAAGAGTAGTTCGAAGGCTATCTGGATAACTTTAGGCTTCGTCTATAGTTTATAAAACAAAGTAAAATAACAACCAACAAACATCTATTTGATCCCTAGTGGAGTCGCTATTTTGTTTCCGGGAAAGCTAGTGTCTTTTTTATCTGCTAGTCCCACTAGGATTGGAAGCTATCCCAGAAACAAACCATCAAAGCAATTTGCGATTTCCTCTATGTATGATAGATAAGAGAGAAGCGAAGGGACCAAACTAGATCTCTCGCTTGACTCCTTTCTTTATTTCTCTCCCCTTTGATAGAGCTTGCAACTCCTCTCCTACTTGTCCCACTTAAAGAATACCTATAGAATCAAAGTAACAAAACACCATCAAAGCATCTCGATCTATTATATCATAAACAATGTAGAATCAAAAATACATTGAACATACAATGGCATTCAAAAATAACAACATTCACAAGTACACGATTGTATGGAGGAAAACTCAAAAAACTTTATTAAAATATAAGGGAGAATTACAACCGAGCTATATGATCTAGCATCATCCTCCCAGCATATGCAATGTTCCTTCTCAACGACAAACTATCAACACTTCCTTACAAATTACAAGATTCCAGCCTTTAGATCTCTTAGATGAGGGATCCATTTATAGATGTTTGCAAAGGTGTGAGTCATCTCTAGGTTTTTGATTAGTGTCATTCCACTTGTTGTTCTTGGTTCCACTTGGAGATTTATTGGATCTCTTACTCATCCCTGGGCGAATTCAGAGAGGCAAGTGTCATTGGAGAAGTTTCTAGAAGATTCCATGAGCATCCAATTAGAAAACTGTCTCAAACAATTGTCCATTCTCGCTCATCGCACCCCACAAAAGGCCTCTTCAATATGCTTCGCACTTGGCTAGTGTAGGAGTCAGTATGCATCGCACCCTGACAGTGGAGCAGCCAGTATGGTCTAGTTTTGGCTAGTTCTGAGTGGTTTTTTAGGTGGAACTTTTGGGAATGATGTAATCAATTGACCATGATCTTTTAGGGTATGAAAGAACAATTTTAGGGGTTAAAGAGCCCTTAGTTTATCAACATATAAGATTGGGGTTTGCAGTGCCCAAATATGTCTATAACACATTGGCCATATTTGGACCGTTGGTCCCCACCTACCTTGTCATCATGGTAATTTCTTCATAATCATCCCTCATGATTGCATCAGAGTTCACACTTCCTCCACTACTTTTCCTTGACATCTTTCTGGAGTTGACTATGCGCACCTGTGGGTGACATCTTCGGATGAGTGGAGTCAACTAGATGAAGGTGGCTAAGCTAACTGGCCACCTTTCACTCATTCAACCTCAACCATCTCTTTGTTGTTGCATGCCTTCTAATTACACAGATGCAAACAGAGGAGCGGGTTAGTTACTTACCTGAGATCCAAATTCATTTGCTGTGAGGTGTTGTTTTGTCTCTCTGTGTAGCATGCCTTTGTTTCTTTTGCTGATGTGTGGTTGTGCCTTGTGCAGGTTCTTATTTGGCCAGATCTGAGCTTCAAGTGTCTTCTTCAACCTTCATATTTGCACCCTCTTGCTGCTGATGCTAGATTTTAATGGGATCAACTACTACAGGAATTCCTATAGGAGCTCTTGTAGCTGCTTCTCCCCTTGAAAATTCAACTTCTTTCTGTGCTTGGAGATGTGAGGATGATGGTAGAGATGTAGATAGAGATGGAGAGGTAATAGGTAGACTTCAGGTGTGTTACACATTAATTTGTCACTGCCTTCACCCCAGTCCTTCTACGGTGTCATGTGTCTAAGTAAAACATGCTCATACTGAACAAATGCTCTCTTATGTTGCCAATTGACCCACTTTTACTAAGTTTTCTGCCTCATCACGAGAATGAACTTAATATACGTGACGGACAATGGTCATAAACAGTCTGTTGGGTCCCTATAATACTAGTGATTACCCCATTACTATTGTAGTTATACCCCTTATTTATATTGTTGTGCCCCTATTACCCCCATATTGTTATTTCTGTGCCCCATAGAATCCCTCTATTGTTATTTTTGTGGCTTTATATTATTATTGTTAGGTCGGCTGGATTATATTGTGACTCCTTAGACTCCTATATATAGAAAGGAGGTTTTGTCATTTGTATCATCCAAGAATTGTTCATTTATGTAATGTAAAGGAGGTTGCCCCCTCGAAGAGGCTGAATTCTAAGGCGTTGATCTATCTTTTCTATCTTTTCTTGAGCTGGTTTCATAACATTTGGTATCAGAGCTTTGGATTCTAGGGTTTCGCTGCTCCAAACAGGTCATCGTGGAATTTTCGCTATAACTTTTTTTCTGTGACGTTTCAGAAGTCGCAAAAAAAACCCATTTGAGAAGAAATCGCGCTGAACCTTGGGTCCAAATTTCAGAGCTTTTCGCGTGATATTTGCGGAGATATGATCTGAGGAAGTTGGTCTTTTTGCAGACTCCTGAATTACATTCAAAACAGGTGACCTGGGGAAAATCGTCATAACTTTCTCTCTGGGGATCAGATTGAAATTTCATAAGAAGGTACAGAAAGAGGACAGACTGTAGTTTCTTGTATGTGTGTTTCAGATTCAAAGGTTGAAACAGTGACTCGTGGCACGTCGTACAAGTTCGCTCTACTGAACCAGTCTAAAATCAAGTCACTGTGGGAGATTTCACATAACTCTTCCTTGGAGAATCCAATTTGGCTCAGACTTGTGGCATTGGAAAGAGGACGTGGAAGGCTACTACAGTTAGCTATTTCAAAACTGGATGATCCAAAATTACAGAGATACATCAGATTCAATATCAGGCTTCTATAAAGTGAAAAAAGGTGTGTAGTTTTTTTAAAATTTTTGTGTAAGCTTGGTTTAACAGAATTCAAAGGGCATAGTAAAGCATTATTATCGGTAACTGATGCCCCGAGGAAAGAAAATGCAAACACCTAGTAAGGAACCTGAAAGCTCTAGCATGACTCATGAAGAAGAGGAAGAAATGCTACATGATATATCAAAATTACAAGAACAAGTGCAACAAATGTCACGCTCACAAAAGCTAACAGAAGCTAAGATAAGTGGCGTGGAATCTAAGATAAATGGTGTGGAATCTAAGATAAAGGGAATGGAAGCTAAGATGGATGATTCGAAGACAGATTTGAAGAGAGACATGACAGATTTGAAGATAGATTTGAAGACAAACATGGAAGAATTGAAGAAGTTGCTACAAGAAAGGGTCACTAATGGTGAAAAGGTAGTAAAGGAAACTCATGATGAGAACAAAAGAAATGTTAATCATGATTCCATAGACGCTAATGTTGGATCGAAGAATCACCATATTCCAAAAATCGATATGAGGAAGTTTGATGGCAAGGATCCCGCCACATGGATATTACAGATGGAGCAATTCTTCGATCTCAATAATGTGCAAAACACACAAAAGGTACGTATGGCAACTGTATATTTGGAACCAAATCAGTTTGTATGGTATCAATGGCTTTTCTCTCGTAAACAATTTATCACTTGGGCAATTTTTACGGAAGAATTGATAGCACATTATGAAGATACAAAAAGCAACACTTTTTTTAGCCAATTGATAAGTCTCAAACAAAAGGGTTCAATAATGGAGCACATTGAGGAGTTCCAAAAATTGAACATAAGGGTAAAAGATATTCCAGAGGAGCATAGGATTGATGTGTTCATAGGGTCTTTAAAGGATAATATCCAACATGATGTTCGCCTTTGGGAACCTGATTCATTAGAGAAGGCATTCAGGTTAGCAAGAAAAATGGAAAGCAAAATTATGGCAACCAGGAAGCATACCACTCACAACTATAAAGACGGAAGTGTTGTTGCCCCTAGTCTTCCACAACCTATAAGGTTGACACCAAAACAATTGGAAGAAAAAAGAGCAAAAGGGCTTTGTTACAGTTGTGATAGCAAATACACTAAAGGTCATAAGTGTGCTGAGAAGAAATTATTCTACATAGATTGTGAAGAGGAAGAAGAAAAGGAGCAAGAAAGGTCAAAAGAAGAAGATATACTCCAGGAACAAAGCCTAGATGAAGAACAAATAAATCCGACCATATCTTGTAATGCATTGGCGGGAATTACCACTCCTCAAACCATCAAGATAGAAGGACAAATCAAGAAGAAAAAGGTAATAGTGTTGATTGATTCAGGAAGCACCCACAATTTTATTCATTGTAGGGTAGCAAAAGAATTGAATTGCTTCCTATATCCAGCACCAGAGTGTCAAGTGATGATTGCAAATGGAGGAACAATAAATTGTTCTGGAAAGTGCCATAATATCAAGCTATCCATGGGAGAATATGTATTGACTAGCCCAATGCTTTCCATTCCAATGGGAGGTGTGGATGTTGTACTAGGAGTCCAATGGCTACAATCCTTGGGTACAATAGCTTTTAATTTTCAAGAACTTTTCATCAAATTTTCTACGGAAGGAAAGGAAGTTGAATTAAGGGGTATTGCAGGGAAACCAGGAAAGATAATCAGCTCTAATGGTATGACAAAGCTTCTAAAAAAGGAGCAAAGAGGTGTAATTGCACAATTATGTTCGCTAGATGTTTCCACATTGGAATCATCTATTTCTCCAGATCTCCAAAAAGTCCTGGACAATCATTCCAAGGTATTTGAGACTCCCAAAGGTCTCCCACCTATGCGTGATCATGATCATGCTATTCATCTGATTCCAGGAAGTGTTCCTCCAAACATCAGGCCGTACAGATATCCCTATGTCCAAAAAAGTGAAATTGAACGTATGGTTGCAGAAATGCTAGAGGCTGGTATAATTCAACCGAGTCAAAGTTCTTTCTCAGCTCCAGTAGTATTGGTGCACAAGAAGGATGGATCATGGCGCATGTGTCCAGATTATAGGGAGCTCAACAAGCTCACTATTAAAGATAAGTTCCCCATTCCTGTTATTGATGAATTACTGGATGAATTGCATGGATCAATTTACTTCACCAAGTTGGATCTTCGTTCGGGATATCATCAAATCAGAATGAAGATTGAAGACATTCCGAAAACAGCATTTAGAACTCATGAGGGTCATTATGAATTTTTGGTCATGCCTTTTGGCCTTACCAATGCACCTTCAACATTTCAAGGTTTGATGAATTCAATTTTCAAACCATTCCTTAGAAAATTTGTGTTAGTATTTTTTGATGATATACTAATCTACAGCAAGTCTTGGAAGGATCATGTTGAACATGTTGACAGGGTGCTACAACTATTGGAGGAGAAACAATTATATGCAAAAAGATCCAAATGTTTCTTTGGAGTCCAGGAGGTGGAATATTTGGGTCATATTGTATCTCATGAAGGAGTTAAGGTAGACCCTAGCAAAATTAAAGCCATTAAGGAATGGAAAATCCCCACATCCATAAAGCATCTGCGAGGATTTCTTGGGTTGACAGGGTATTATCGCAAGTTTGTTAAGAATTATGGGAGAATAGCAGCACCTCTAACAACATTATTGAAGAAAGATTCATTTTCATGGACTCCGGAAGCAACAAAGGCCTTTGAACATCTTAAAGAGGAAATGTGCCAAGCACCGGTCTTAGCTACACCGGACTTCACAAAAACCTTTATTGTGGAATGTGATGCTTCAGGAAATGGAATTGGTGTTGTTCTAATGCAAGATGAAAGACCCATTGCTTTTGAAAGTCGTCCAATCAAGGGAAAGTTTTTAAGCAAAGCTATTTATGAGAAGAAAATGTTGGCAATACTCCATGCACTTAAGAAATGGCGACCCTACCTAATGGGAAGACACTTCAAGGTAAAAACGGATCATGATAGCCTTAAATACTTTTTAGAACAAAGATTATCCTCTGAAGAGCAACAAAAGTGGGTCACAAAGATGTTGGGTTATGACTTTGAAATCATCTACAAAAAAGGGAAGCAAAATGTGGTGGCAGATGCACTCTCAAGAAAGGATGAGGATGTGGAAGCATTGTTGTGTGCCATTTCTATTATCCAACCAGATTGGATAAACGAAGCAAGGGAGGAATGGAAGAATGATGAAGAAGTGTGGGAACTTATTCGAAAGCTACAACAAGATTCCAGTACTTCTGATACATTTAGCTGGCAAAATGATTCGTTATGGTAGATCGCTTATACCTCTGTAAGAATTCCCAGCTAAAACAAAAGATTCTTATGGAATTGCACACTTCTCCCTTAGGAGGGCACTCAGGATTTTTAAAAACTTACCACAGGGTTAAGAAGGAATTTTTTTGGGATGGCCTTAAATCAGATATTCAAAAGTTTGTGGCGGAATGTTTGGTTTGCCAGCAAAATAAAGTTGAAACAATTAAGACACTGGGTCTATTAAAACCTTTATCCATTCCAAGCCAATGTTGGGAGGAGGTTTCAATGGAATTTATCATAGTTTTACCCAAGTCTGAGGGAAAGAGTGTCATCATGGTGGTAGTTGACAGACTTACCAAGTATGCACACTTTTGTTCATTATCACATCCATTTAAAGCTAGTACAATTTCTACTGCATTTATGGAAACAGTTCAAAAGTGTTAAATTATGATATGTTCTATGCTTATAACAGTTTACTTCTTTTTCTTATTATATTCCACCGATTAGCAATCACATGTACATAAAGTAAAGTGCATATAGAACATTAAACGATTGACAGAAAACAAGCCAAGACAAGAGACACAAGCTGTGGCAGCTAGCCAGGGACAAACCCCACAATGTGTGGGGAAACCCTTTGATCAAATCTTCTTTTATCTTCAATAATTCAGCAGAGGGAAATAGTACAATAAATCTGATTCATATCAGCAATAGCAAACCCTAGATCAGTATTATCAGCATTAGCGGCTTCATTATCAAACTAGGGCAGACCATATCTCATAAACGACAGTCGGATTGACTTCATTCCACCACCAAAAGTTTGGGCTTCCAGAGGAGGTTCAGATGAACCTACAGCGCAGTTCAGATGAGGAGATCTTCTAGGCCACGGAATTCAATCTTTACTTCTGCAGTTGCAGCTTCAGTTTCAGCAGTTTCCAGCTTCAAACTAGGGCAGTCGATATCTTGCAAACCGTTCGTCGGATTGACTTCATTCCACCACCAAAAGTTGCAGCTTTCAGAGGAGGTTCAGATGAACCTACAACACAGTTCCAAAGAGGAGATCTTCTAGGCCACGCAAGTCAATCTTTACTTCTGCAGTTGCAGCTTCAGTTTCAGCAGTTTCCGGCTTCAAACTAGGGCAGTCGATATCTTGCAAACCGTTCGTCGGATTGACTTAATTCCACCACCAAAAGTTGTGGCTTTCAAAGGAGGTTCAGATGAACCTACAGCGTAGTTCCAAAGAGGATATCTTCTAGGCCACGCAAGTCAATATTTACTTTTGCAGTTGCAGCTTCAGTTTCAGCAGTTTCCGGCTTCACATGTGTGAGAGAGAGAGAGACCTATTTCAGCGCAGTAGAGGAGAGACTCATATCTACGCAGTAGAGAGAGAGAGATGTGATGAGATGAGTGAGTCCAAATGAGGAAAATTCCTCTTATATTTATACACAACATTTGAGGGTGAATAGATGCGACTGTTGGGCTTCTGAGCCTACATGAGTTGTAGGTCAGCTTGATAATAATTCCATAATCAAAATAAATTCATATCTCCATGAATACTTATCGGAATTGGATGATATTTATATCAATCCTACACCTCTCGATGAGAGGAATCTAATAAAAATATTATTAGCCGTGAATAAGATGACCCACATGAAGTTTTGCCCTGGTTGCCAATTTTAACACTCCCTCTCAACCATGGAGAACTTCATCTGCAATCTGTCTATCGGTCGTTACTATTCATCCATCAAATGAACTGCCTTGTACAGCCTGAACCTTGCCCTGCTCTGCTCTATTTTGCCTATTCTGCTTTGTCTTGTTCTGCCCTGCACTGATCTGTACTGTTTTTTTCTATTCTGATCTACTCTTGCATTGTTCTATTCTACTTTGCTTTTGTCCGAATTATGAAGAAGAAGAAATGATCGAGGATGTATCATACTGACTCAAAGTCAGTCTCAGAGTATGTACCACTGGTCCCAGACCAGTCTCAACCAACCCAAAGTCAGCGTCATAGTGAGTACAACTCCAATGGTCCCAGACCAATATCATCCCGCACTGACTCAAAGCCAGTCTCAGAGTATGTACCACTGATCCCAGACCAGTCTCAACCGACCCGAAGTCAGCGTCATAGTATGGTACAACTCCTACCACTGGTCCCAGACCAGTATCATTGATCCCAGATCAATGGAGGTCATCCTAGCATAGGGAGTACGGTAGTTACAACGATGCGTCCATCGATACTACTATGGTCCCTAACTTCATTTCCCTGCTCATTGATCAGATGAGAGGTACTTCCCATGAGTCCCAGACTACATCGGTAGGATGCCTCGACAGGAGAACTAATCAATCCTGTCCTCATAGGAGAACACATCAATCCTGCTACAATTGCCATGGAGAACACATCAATCCAGGCCTCACAGGAGAACACATCAATCCTGCTACAATTGCCATGGAGAACACATCAATCCAGGCTGCCATGGAGAACACATCAATCCAGGCCTCACAGGAGAACTAATCATCCTGCTACATAGGAGAGAAAATCATCCTGATCCACAAGAGAGCGAATTATCTTGTCCCACAAGAGAGCGAATCATCTTGTTCTAGTGTGCACCACCAGGGGAGGGTGAGTCACCCTGTGGTCATATGTTGCTCCAGTAGGAACCACAAGCCCTCAGAGCTCCCAGATCTCAATGTATGCAACATGCAGGACCCTTGTACAAGGGTTTCTTGCGACTCCAAGTCATTTGGGAAAATCATAGATTAGATCTTTCCTCAGGGCTTTAACAAGGTGTATCAACCTGTACATCATCTTAATGTGATGGAGCTTCCTTGCTCATCGACTTACCATATCCCAGATGATGTCTATCTGCTGGAGCAATTGACGAATACAAGGTTCCTCAATAATCAAATCCCACTTTGGTTGTTACAGAGAATCACAGTGGTATCCAATGTAAATCCAAACAGCTAACTGAAGAGCTTTCGCAACCAGACTGCCTCACACGAGGTTATGCTAGCAACAATATATCCTGCTTCGGTGGTGCTCAAAGCCACCAACTTCTGCTTCCTGCTCATCTAGCATATCGAAGCAGATCCCAAGGTGAAACAGTACCCAGAAGTGCTCTTACGGTCCACCACACTGCCTGCCCAATCAACATCAGTATATCCAAGTAGTCTTACATTTCCGGCAGTGTATCTTAATCCATGAGAGATTGTGTCCTGAAGACATCTCAGAAGATTCCTAGCATCAATCCAGTGAGGCTCAACCAAATATGAGCTCACAATGTTAACTGCAAAACATATGTTTGGACGGAGGTTCACCAAGAACATCAATGTGAATGAGTTTTTAAACTCAGAGGCATTTCCCAAGTCTAGTCCGACATCACTACCATATAACTTCTAAAAGTTAAGATCCTCGACGTAGTCACAGGCTTCAGTCCATCATATCGAATCTTTCCAATATCTTTACCACATATTTTCCTTGAGATAGGAAAATTTCCCTTGGCTTCTGCCACACTTCAAGTCCTTGGTCCTTCATTTCAAATTCAGAAGCCATCTCCCTCTTACATTTGTGAATGAGAGGGTTTGCACCTGTTAGAAAGAGGTCATCCACATACAACACCAGTATGAGAGGCTTGTCATCTTCAACCTTAAAGCAAAGGTTAGGATCGGTTTCACTCCTAGTGAATCCCAGCTTCATCAAGTAGCTATCGATCCTCTCATACCATGCTCGGGGTGCTTGCTTCAGCCCATAGAGAGCTTTCTTCAACCTGCATACATGATATTTTCGATCATAAATCTCAAATCCTTCGGGTTGCTCCACGTAGAACTCTTCTTTGATCGAGCCATGCAAGAACGCAGTCTTGACATCCATCTGATGTAGGTTCCATCCTTGTGAAGCGACAAGGGCTATGATCGAGCGGATGGTCGTATATCTGGCAACAGGTGCAAATATCTCATCATAGTCTATACCTTCCTTTTGGGAGAAACCTCGAGCAACAAAACGAGCCTTATACTTTTCCGTGCTTCCGTCTGCTGCATGCTTTATCTTGTAAAGCCATTTGGAAGTAACAACAGTCTTGTCCTGGGGTCTGGGAACTACTTCCCAAACATCATTCTTTATGATAGACTCATATTCTTCGGTCATAGCATCCTTCCATACTTGATGCTTGACGGCATCTGAGAATGACGAAGGCTCATTTTGTATGATCGTGCTCATGATGGTCCGGTATCCTTGATACCTATTAGGTTTATTACTTTCACGAAAGGCTCCTCGGGGTGCAGCATGTCCTTCAGCATCATCAAGTAACCCCTTAAGCCATGAAGGCCTCTTCCTAGAAGAGGAAGGTTCATATGGATGAGGATCAATCGGATCCATGGGTTCTTCTACATCAGGCATTGATTCATCATCCTTTTCTTTCGGTTCCCTGGTGTCGGCTTCTTGAGATCTCCTCAAAGTCGGAAGATTGATCACCTTGCTGAGAGCCATATCTTCGTCAAAGGTGACATCATGACTAATTATGACTTCCCTTTGACCGGCTACATAGATTCTATAGCCCTTAGTATTTTCACCATAGCCCACGAAAATTCCCTTCTTTCCAGATGCTCCCAATTTATTTCTTTTCTCTTTCGGCACATGAAAGTATACAGGGCTTCCAAAAATTTTAAAATGAGAAACATCAGGTTTCTTACCAGTGAATTTTTCTTCAGGAGTCTTGGAACCCAATGCTTGATGAGGGCATCGATTTTGTACATATACGGCAGTGTTTGCAGCTTCAGCCCATAGAAACTTAGGAAGACTTTGATCATGTAGCATGGCCCGGACAGCTTCCATAATTGTGCGGTTCTTCCTTTCTGCCACACCATTTTGTTCAGGAGTATATGGTGTAGTAGACTCCCTCTTGATGCCAGCCTCTTTACAAAAATCATGGAACTCATTAGATTCATATTCAGTCCCATTGTCAGTTCTTAAGATCTTGATCTTCTTTTTAGTTTGATTCTCGATTAGGGCTTTGAAGTGTCGGAACCAAGGGAACACTTCATCCTTCTTTTTCAAGAAGTATATCCAGGTCTTTCGAGAATGGTCATCTGTAAAAGTGAGATAATATGAGTATCCTCCCAAGGAGTTCACAGGCATCATACCTGATATGTCTGAGTGAACTAGTTGTAATATATCAGAGGTCTTGCTTTGACTTGAAGGGAATGGTCCCCTTTTGAGCTTTCCTTCGGCACATCCCGGACATACACCTTCTTTATCTACTTGGAATTCAGGCATCTTTGTTACCATCTGTCTTGCATCGAGTAGAGCTTTGTAATGAAGGTGGGCAAACCTCCGATGCCAAAGTTTGGACTGAAGCATTGTGTCACAAGACATGACACCTAGCAGACTTCCACCGAATTGATATAAAGAATCAACTCGAAACCCAAGAGTGAAAGCATCTTTAAAATTATTTTTCCATATGCGTACCTTACCATCGCTGAAGGTTACCTTATAGCCTTTGTCTTCCATTGTCGAGATGGATACCAGGTTCTTTTTGAGATCAGGTACTTATAATACATCTTGTAAGTGAATCGTATTACCTTGATTCAGTTTAGGAGAAACATTTCCTACACCTTTCACTGGGTATTTCATGTCATCTCCAAGGACAATTTCTAGGTTAGTTTCTTTCTCTACCAGATTATAGAGTACTTCTTTGTAACCAGTGAAGTGTCTTGAGGCACCACTATCAATGAGCTGAATTCCCATTGAGTCTGAAGGAGCGGAGGTAGATAGAGCAGCTGGTAGATAATATTCAGCCTGCTTATCGTCAACAATGTTAGATTCATACCTGGAATTTCTAGCCTTCTTGAATGGTTTCCCTCTTCCTTGATTTCTCGCATTCCTTTTTCCTTTGTTGTTGAATTTTCCATTCCTTCGATTACCATGAGAGGGATTTTGATCATCGTCACGGTGAGAGTCCTTTCTATCAGGGCATTCCCTTGCATAGTGACCTGCTTTATTGCAAATGAAACAACATCCTTTTCTTCCACCCTTAAATCCAGCCTTTCTTTTCGATTTAGACCCAGAATTATTTCTTTTCTTAGCATGAGAAGAAAAAGCAGCAGGAGGACCTTTAGGCAAGGGAATTTCCTGCTCTTCTACCCTTGTTTGTTCTTGAATGCATCTAGCCATTAATTCCTCAAAACTAGGAATTACATTATTGTTCAGAAGAGTAGTCCTGAACACATACCATTCAGATGGTAATCCTCCGAGAGTTGTGAGTGCCATTTCTCTGTCAGTAATGGTTTCCCCAATAGATAGGAGATCGTTCTTGATCTTGGTGATTCTTAAGAAGTATGCTTGCATACTTTCATCTTTACCCTTCTTGATTTCCCTCAACTTATTTCTAAGAAACAGAACTTGATTTGCATCATTAACTTTAAATAAACTCACCAGTCTGTCGTAGATTTCCTTGGAGGTGTCTAGATCAAAGATGTAGGCCACCAAGCACTTGTCCATAGAGTCCCGGATGATCATCTTTGTTTTGACTTCTCCATTTTTCCATTTGTTCCAGGCAGCAGCAGATGCATTTGATGAAGGCTCAACAATATTGCCTCTTACATGGTCCAACACTCCTTGATCTTCAAGGGTTAGATCGATAGACATCTTCCATCCGTGATAGTCAGCTTTCTCACAGATCTTGTCTTCGGTAGGAAAGAGTGTTGAGGACCCCATAGTTCTTTTAGGATAGCCTTGCCAATATTCTCTTCGATGATTGCTCTTGCTCTTGCTCGGGCTTTTTCTTCACCTCAGCTCTGATACCATGTTAAATTATGGTATGTTCTATGATTATAACAATTTACTTCTTTTTCTTATTATATTCCACCGATTAGCAATCACATGTACATAAAGTAAAGTGCAGATAGAACATTAAAAGATCGACAGAAAACAAGCCAAGAAAAGAGACACAAGATGTGGCGGCTAGCCAGGGACAAACCCCACAATGTGTGGGGAAACCCTTTGATCAAATATTCTTTTATCTTCAATAATTCAGCAGAGAGAAATAGTATAAAATTCTGATTCATATAAGCAGTAGCAAACCCTAGATCAGTAGTATCAGCATTAGCGGCTTCATTATCAAACTAGGGCAGACCATATCTCACAAACCGACAGTCGGATTGACTTCATTCCACCACCAAAAGTTTCGGCTTCCAGAGGAGGTTCAGATGAACCTACAACACAGTTCAGATGAGGAGATCTTCTAGGCCACGCAAGTCAATCTTTACTTCTGCAGTTGCAGCTTCAGTTTCAGCAGTTTCCAGCTTCAAACTAGGGCAGTCGATATCTTGCAAACTGCTTGTCGGATTGACTTCATTCCACCACCAAAAGTTGTGGCTTTCAAAGGAGGTTTAGATGAACCTACAACATAGTTCCAAAGAGGAGATCTTCGAGGCCACGCAAGCCAATATTTACTTCTACAGTTGCAGCTTCAGTTTCAGCAGTTTCCAGCTTCAAACTAGGGCAGTCGATATCTTGCAAACCGTTCGTCGGATTGACTTAATTCCACCACCAAAAGTTGCGGCTTTCAAAGGAGGTTCAGATGAACCTACAACGCAGTTGCAAAGAGGAGATCTTCTAGGCCACACAAGTCAATCTTTACTTCTACATTTGCAGCTTCAGTTTCAACAGTTTCCAGCTTCACATGTGAGAGAGAGAGAGAGAGACCTATTTCAGCGCAGTAGAGAAGAGACTCATATCTGTGCAGTAGAGAGAGAGAGATGTGATGAGATGAGTGAGTCCAAATGAGGAAAAGTCCTGTTATATTTATACACAACATTGGTGGGTGAATAGATGCGACTGTTGGGCTTCTGAGCCTACATGAGTTATAGGTCGGCTTGATAATAATTCCATAATCAAAATAAATTCATATCTCCATGAATACTTATCGGAATTGGATGATATTTATATCAATCCTACACCTCTCGATGAGAGGAATATAATAAAAATATTATTAGCCATGAATAAGATGACCCACATGAAGTTTTTCCCTGGTTGCCAATTTTAACAAAAAGCTACATGGAAACCCAAAGATTAATGTAAGTGACAGAGATCCCATTTTCACTGGAAATTTTTGGACAGAATTATTTTGTTGTATTGGTACTCAGTTAGCTCATAGCTCATCTTATCATCCTCAATCTGATGGGAAAATTGAGACAGTAAACAAATGTTTGGAAGGATATCTTCGTTTCTTTGTATCTGATAAACAGACACAATGGGTCAAATGGTTGCCTCTGGCTAAATGGTGGTATAACACTTCCTTCCATACAACAACAAAAATGACCCCATTTATGGCACTTTATGGGTATCAACCACCATCCATCACATCATATTTAAGAGAAAATTCTAAGGTTCAGGCAGTGGAACATCACATCGAACATCAACAACAAGTCCTCCAACTCTTAAAGGATAACCTCGTGTTGGCACAAAATAGAATGAAACAACAGGCAGATCAACATCGCAGTGAAAGAAGTTTTGATGTAGGTGATTGGGTATTCCTATGGCTACAACCATATAAGAAAATGTCCCTAAAGCAAGCTAAGAAGGATAATAAATTATCACCAAAGTATTATGGTTCGTACAAGGTGGTTCAAAAGATTGGTACTATGGCATACAAATTGGAGTTTCCTGCAGCTTCTCGATTGCACCCAGTTTTCCATGTTTCATGTTTAAAGAAGGTTATAGGTGACAAGCTCCCAATTCAAACAATATTGACAAAACTTGACGAGGAAGGAAAAATTATATTGGAACCGGAAGCAGTCACAGAAACAAGAACTCGACAGCTACGAAATCGATCAATTTCAGAGTATCTTATCAAGTGGAAGAACTTATCCGCTGAAGATTTCACATGGGAGGATGAGAATTTTATGCATAAGTATCCAGAACTACTCAAGCGTTGAGGAAAACACTTTTTTGAAGTAGAGGGGCATGTTGGGTCCCTATAATACTACTGATTACCCCATTACTATTGTAGTTATACCCCTTATTTATATTGTTGTGCCCCTATTACCCCCATATTGTTATTTCTGTGCCCCATAGAATCCCTCTATTGTTATTTTTGTGGCTTTATATTATTATTGTTAGGTCAGCTGGATTATATTGTGACTCCTTAGACTCCTATATATAGAAAGGAGGTTTTGTCATTTGTATCATCCAAGAATTTTTCATTTATGTAATGTAAAGGAGGTTGCCCCCTCGAAGAGGCTGAATTCTAAGATGTTGATCTATCTTTTCTATCTTTTCTTGAGCTGGTTTCATAACACAATCCAGTCATGCTTCCATCACATAAGTACATCTAATTTCCACGATGGTCAGATTTCATGCTCCAGTGCAAGGCTATTTGCTATATTTAGCAACGGTTTAACTAACTACATTACCTACTAGCGATGTCAGCGCTAAAGCTTAGTTATCAACTCGCGATGATCCAAATTGGGCGAATTCGTTCCAACAGTCGGCCTTCTAGATGTCTCTAGACCTGGTTGTTGGGTCAGTTTGGGTTTCCCTCCTCCCTCTGGCCTGGTAGTTCCGTCTTTTGTGCTGCTTTCCTTGAGGATAAGCTCCCTCTCACTCATTTCCTCGAGACTCCTTCTCCTATAAAATCACTCACCATTGCTATCATCTGCTAGCTCCTTTGGTTGTATAGTGTTGCTGCTACTTTTGTGTTTGATAGATAGTTGGTGTGATTGTGATAAGTGTGGGATTGCTTTGTAGTTTTCAAGAAGGTGTGGAGTGCCCTTAAGCTTGTGTAAAGCTTGTGAATGAGAGAGAGAGAGATATATTTCTATTTGGGAGACCCATCTTTGAGAGTGAATGCTTGAAGAAACACACTGGTCGGACCCTCTGAGAAGGCTTGCGACGTCAAGACTCAGTTGTAAGCTTGCTCTTATTTCATTATTAATACAATCAATGATGATTTCCTACGTCTTGTATGCAATTTACTTGATAGCTCATGACTTCTTGACTTTATGAGTAAATAGATCATTGTTGTTTCTTGGTTATGTGCTATGTTGTTTGTTAGTGGTGTTTCAGGTTGACTGCTCATTAAGGAAAGGGAAATGAAGCTGGAGCAGCGCAGCGGAACTTCATCAACCACCGGTTTGAGGTAGGCCTCCAACGACGACTATTTAAGGGAATTAATAGTTGTTTTGTCCTTACTGTGACTAGACCCACTCTAAGGCTAGAGGGGTTGCCTTTGTCCGCAGAGGGAACACTTTCTTGGATCATAAGTTGGTGACTCTGTTGGGGAGTCCTTTGTAGTTTTCTTCTTTTGTTTGCTCTTGTTTCGGTTTTGATTTGGTGTCTTTTGAATTTTAGGGATTAACTATCAGTCTTTTGGGTCACCTAGGTCGATCTGGGGAATCCCTCTATTGTTTGTAGGATTGATTGGCTTTTGTTTGAGAGTTTCTTGTTCGTTTGTCATTGTTTTTGAGATCGTCGCTAAAAAGAGTTTAACAGTCGCGACAACATCGTGTTGTCTCTGTTTTGTAAGTCTGTGCGTCATTGAATCCTGTCACACAGTTGCGACAACTATCATCGCATGAAAGACGTGTACTTTCGCAATGACGTTGCTCTGTTGCTACAGCTAGTGGCTGATCAATGCTAGTTGCTTGTGTAGTTGTTGCGACAATTCCTATAGAATTTTTTTTCAATTCTGCCTCCTGAATTCACCAATCCTGTTGATCCCTTGCTTTTTTTCTCTTGCTCAGTAGCTTGTTTTTTACTGTTTATGGTTAAGGTGCTCTCTCTTGGCTTCATTGAATGAATCTTGTGTTTTGGCTTTGTGACCTAGTTTTTCAAATTTTGAATTATTTGGCTTGGTTACTTGCTTGTTCAAGATTCACCCGCAACCCTTTGTTGATGTGCTTGAAGTTTTTCCATCGCTTGTTTCTTGCTGATTGATGCTTAGTGTTATTTGTTGAACCAATTTCCATGTTGATTCGATTGTTTCACTACCAGACATAAATCACAATTGTTTGTATCAATCAGTTTCGCGCTTGCTCACTTGTTTCTTTAGAATTTGAAGCTATCAAAATCAAAAGATTGCATTCATTAGAGTGCGAAAGTGAAAGTGAATTTCGCATTCCGAGTTTGTCATGTTTGAAAAATTAGAACGTATATTTTAAATTTCTCATTAGTAGTATCCATGCACTGTAGGGATTGATGTTTGTATGGATTGAGTAACTTCATTTGTTGATCCTGGTTTTGTCTTGGTTTGGGAATGATCTCTCTACCCTTCTTTAAGTAGGAGTTCATCGAAATGAAAGATGCTTTATTCATTCTAGTTGCATCCTAGGTTTTGATATACATAAGGTAAGGCATGGAAATTGAAACGTAATTCAAGATCAACTCTAAAATGAACTGAATAGACTTAGCAATGCATTGGAACATAACGCACATTATTTAGAGGTATAGGCTAGAGACGTGCTCCGGTCCATCTGAGCACTTGTCACTTCAGGCTCATTAAATATTTGAAGGCGACTAGAGTCATCTTTTCGTCCTTTTATCGACTCTTTAAAGATGAAAAGGTAAAGTTCTATTCTTGTGTCTTAAAATTTATTTGGCCACGTTCACATTTACCCTGTTAGATCTTGTTTGCGTTGTAGTTTGCGTAGGGTTCTTACTCGTTAGTTTTCCTAGGATTTGGAATTGAATCATCCTAGCGGAATGACTGATCCTGTGTCCCGTTCCAAGTGACCAAGGGTCTCCATCCTCTATAGCTTTTGAGGTACCGGTTGTTAGAGATACTCTCCCTGTCATCCTGAGTATCCAACCACTTAACTCACGCACTCCAGAGAACGAGTCTTATGACATTCGTTGGAATCCCATTTGAGAGCCTTCCGAAGAAGATATTCCCATTACTCCTCCCAGTGTTTCGGTCCCAATGTCTTCTTCTGACATGGATGAGACGACCCCCGTCACGAGTGAAGAGTCCTTTACGGTTAGCGGTGAAATTCCTATACCCATGGAAAATTCACCCTTCCGTGTCACCTCCCTTGGTATCATGCTGCCTTTATATTATAATGCTTTAGCTAATATCATAGGTTCTAGGTCTCCCCTTTCTAGTTCCATGTGGTCTCGTACTATCACTCCGACTTTGAGATCTTTCACTCCCCAGATTCACAATGTGACATCTATCCCGACTATCCCAACCATTTGTGTGGATTGCTCAGCCCCTGTTGTTAGTGTCGTTACTACATCTTCAGTTGTGACCACTGTTACCAGACCTTCAACAGGTCCTTCACACAGTGGCCCTTCGGCACTCGTATCCGGGGTTGTCGACCTTAGCCTTGGTGCCCCACCTTCTTCTGATTCCATTCCAGCAGAGGGGGCATATGATCGGCATCTTCAAATTCCTCAGAATCCGGATCCTCAAAATCCCTTTAATTATTATGATTCTCGAGGAGCCCATATTTATCACCCTCGACAAATAGCATCTCAACCTTTTGTTGAGGTCTCGGTTCCATTTTCTATTGCTTGGGGCACCACAGCTTACCATGGTGGCCAAGCACAGTCTTCAAATATTCAAGGACCACCATATCAAGGTCAACCATCTTACGTACAACAGTCTTACAGACAACCGTACTATGAGAAACCTTATTTAGGGCAAATTGTCGACCCATAAGGACAACCCATTCAGGGACAACCTTCGGCCTTTGGTGAATCTTCTTTCACGTACTTCGAGCAACCTTCTAGTAACCTAGGACAACCTTACATTCAACAAGGTCAACCTGGTACCTAGCAATGCTACCCTTCTAGACAAGTTGGTCAGCCTCAAATTCAACAAGGCTGGCCAATTGCCCAGCCTACTCAACCATCTGGTCAGTCTAGACAGCCTTCAGTTCCGCAAGGTCAACCTAATTCCCAGCAAGTTCAAACTTCTGGGAAAATGGGCCAACCTCAACCTCAACAAGGCTAACCTTCTGGCCACATGGGTCAACCTATGTCTTCTCAAGGAAATCCGTCTGGGCTTGCTCAACCGGGCACTCAAATGATTGTTGCTTCTCAAGCTCCACCCAGTTTTCAGCCCCAGTCTGGGCTCCAGACCCAATCCGGTCTTCAAATTCAGGTTGGATCCCAATCTCAACCTGCTTATCAAATGCAACCTAGCTCCTAGGCTCAGTTTGGAGCCCAGCCTCCTTATGGTTTTCAGCAATCCCAAGGGAAAACCCAATTTGCCCCATATCAAAATTATCAACAACTGTAAGTAAATCCTTACCAAAATTTCCAGCAACCATATGTGGCTCCTGTAGACCAAGTTGGTAATCAGTGGAATGTTGGGGGACAAATCCAAGGTCAATGTCCAGTTACAGCTATAACCCCTATGGACAAAATCCCTATGAACAAAACCCTTATGGGCCAAATCTATCCGGACAAAACCAATGGGGAAAACAAGCAGCTGGCTGAAACTCTGGTGCTACCTCCTACCCGCGACCTTAGATGTCCTTTAACCCTCAATTACCCTTTTTAGGGACATTGGAATTACCGGATGTGTCCAAATTGAAAAATGATCCCATTCTTCATAATCCGCATTGGCTGTCGGTTCCAACTAAAATTCCAGGTGATTGTCCCAAGTTTGATGGTAAAGCTGGAGAAGATCCCCAAGCTCATGTCATGACTTATCATCTATGGTGCTCGTCAAACTCATGGCTTGATGATTCAATCCGGCTCTGCCTTTTTCAATGGACTCTCACTGGCTCTATTGCTAAATGGTATTATGAGTCAGATCATGGATCTTTTCAGGACTTTACCTCATTGGCTATGGCATTTTTAACTCATTTTCAGTTACCGATTCGATATGAAACGGGCACACATCTCCTGACATCCTTAAAACATACCATGACCATGCATATCTCCGATCATATTCATGAATGGAGATGACATCGCCATTTGATTAAGTTTTGGATTCCCGATCAGCTTCTGACTGACTGGTTCACAACCTCATTTGTCGGTCCGATAGCCCAGGACATCGCTATGGGTGCATGTGTAACTGAAGAGCAAGATATTGCACGTGCTTAGTACATTGACTTGGTTTACTCCTAGTCCGATACGCTACATGATTATTTGCCTGATGCTCCGAGGCCTGGAACTTCAAAATCCCCACCAACACCATCTGTTGACAGATTCATTGGTTCTGTCTATACGTCCTCTAAGAAATCTTCCACAAACCCTGGAAGAAAAAGTCGAACACTTCAAATGAAACCACTTCTCAGGCTGTATCCAATTCTGGTAACACTACTGAAGTTAACGTCATCCAGTCCACTGCGGCAGACAAAGCCTCAAAAGGGAAAAAGAAGGGAAAAGGAAAGAATAAGGCTTATCAATCAAAGCAGGATTCCAGTCAACCTCCACCCGAGGAAGGTGCCAAACGCAAGCCTAAGTATCCTTGCATTATCTGTGACAAGGATCACTATACTAAAGACTACCCTAGGTGTTCTGAAGTTAGTCGTTTGTTAAAAGGTGCCCCTGGGACTCCTACTGTGCTCAAAGAACTTTTTCCCTCAGAGCAAACTCAAAGGGTGGCTGACCCATCTCAATCCTCTTCTCCCTTTGGTTCTCACGTATTTATGGCTCAGAAGATTCTCGTCCACATTAGTATTCGGGCAAAAGAGTATCCATTGCCTACCAGGAAGGAGCCTAAGGTCCCCTCTAGTGCTCCTCTATCCAGTTCTGGTTCCCTTCATATTGAGCGACCTAGCACTAAAGTGGTCATCTGACCTCCTCCTAAAGGCGTGCTCTGGAAATCTTCATACAACCCTAATGCTTGTGCTACTCAGCACTATAGCATCGTTGAGGACTTAGCCCAGGCTCCGTCAGCTATGTCCGCATTAGAAGTCCTCTAGAGTTGCCCCTCTCAGAGGAAGTCCTTGCTATCAGCTATCGGTGGCATTGACCCGACTGACTCAGACCTGATCACTTTTGACCTAGACAGTCATATACTGAGACTTCCTCACCAAATTGCCTTACTTATTCATGTCATCATCAATTCTAAAAAGATTCATCATACCGTCATTGATGAAGGCGCTTCTACTTGCATAATGTCTATTGCTTGTTGAAAGGCTATTGGTTCTCTGACTCTGATCCAGTCTCCTACAACCTTGGAAGCCTTTGATGGAGAGAGTCTCGTCCTTATGGTATACTTCAATGCTTGCCTATTACTCTGGAAGGGAAGATGGTCAAAGTGGAGGTCAACGTTTTTGATGCTAATTTAACTTGCAACCTCCTTTTAGGACGAAGCTGGACATATGCCATGTGAGTCATGGCTTCATCTCTATTTCGCGTCATTCGTTTTCCTCATCAGGGAAGATCGTCACAATAGACCAGTTGTCCTTCTTCACCTCCTCCTCCTCTGATGGCAACGTGCCTTTCGTGGAGCATACCTCCATTCCATGTGAGAGTGTGGGTGCTGGACTCTTTAAAGATCCTGCCCTTATGGGTGTTTTTTCACTCCCACCTCCCAACATCGCTCCCATTAATATGATTTCTGTTCACTCTGATCCTTGGGTTCTTCCTCCTATTGATCAGATAGAATCCTGGGGCGATGAGATGTTGTTGAGTCCTGCCAAGCTCAACTATGTCGAAATTGTTTCTACATTGGCTCCATCCTCTGAATTTGCTCCTTCGAGCAGAGCTCTCGACTCGTACGTTCAATCCCCTTGGCTTGGAGATGGCACTTCTTCAGACCCTTTAAAGGAAATTTTTCCTACTGATGAAGCAATTATTGAGACCATGTCTTTCGAGGAACCTCCTTGGTCGGATCATCACCATCATTCCTCATTTCTCCCTACCCATTAGGAAATGCTTACTTGTCTCACGCGGTTTGCTCCTTGTCTCCCATCACAACCCCTTCAGACACCCATCCAAATTCATCAAGTGTCTTCTGAAGGGAATATGGGAAACATTACGCAAACTCAACCAATCGACATCTCTGTTAAACCAGGGATTGTCGAGCACATCCATGTTGGAGTAACCTGTACTCCGGAGGAGATTCAACTTTATACTGATCTTTTTCATGAATTTCGTGATGTGTTTGCTTGGTCTTACGAAGAGATGCCCGACATCGATCCTAGCATTGTGGTGCATGAGATACCTACATATCCGGGTGCCAAACCTGTTCGACAGCGTCTATGCCTCATGCACCCCCAAAAGGCTGCAACTATTAAAGTGGAAGTTGAAAAGCTTCTTAAGGCTGGCTTCATTTACCCCATCCCACTCACAGATTGGGTTTCTAACATTGTCCCTATGACTAAAAAACAGGGCACTATTAGGGTATGTGTTGATTATCATGATATTAATCGTGCTTGTCCGAAAGATAATTACCCTACACCCTTCATTGACCAGCTCATTGATGAGTGTGCTGGGAGTGAAATATACTCATTCATGGACAGCTTTTTTGGTTATAACTAGATTAATATTTCTCCCGCGGATCAACACAAGACCGCCTTTATCTATCCATGGGGAACTTTCGCTTATAAAAAGCCCCCGTTCGGTTTAAAAAATGCTGGTGCCACCTTCCAACGCGCAATGTCTTATGCGTTTCATGATATTAGACACATTGTGTAGCCTTACCTAGATGATCTTATGGCTCGTTCAGCGAAGTGCCAGGACCATCCAACCCACCTTCATGAAATTTTTCTCCGTTGGCGACACTATCACATCCAGCTTAATTCGCATAAGTGTGTCTTCTGTGTCGAGTCAGGTAGACTTCTCGAGTTCATCGTCTCCTGATAGGGTATCCCTCTCGATCCCCTTAAAGATGAAGCCATCGTGAATCTCCCTCCCCCGACTTCTTTGCAGCAATTGCATAGTTTGCAGGGTAAAACAATTTTTTACGGCGATTCATTTCAAATTATGTCGAAGTGGCTAAAGGCTATACGCGGTTATTAAAATGTGACACCCCTTTTCTTTGGGATACCACTATACAAGAGTCATTTGAGCACCTCAAGGCCCTCCTTGTTTCTAGTCCATTGTTACATCCCCCTGACTATCACCAGGACTACACTCTTTATTTAGCCATTGTCGATACCACTACTAGCATGGTTCTAGTTCAAGATGATGATGATGGCACTGAGCATGTCGTTTAATACCTCAGCCGCAATTTACTAGATATGGAATCTCAATATGCCTATGTCAAGAAGTTGGCTTTGGCCGCCATTTGCGTCATCTAGCATTTTCACCACTATATATTATTGCGTAGCACGATGGTGATTTCTGATTTCAACCCAATGACATACATCTTGTCACGTCAGTTACTAGGGGGTAAATACTCAAAGTGGATTTTCATCCTTCAGGAGTTTGACTTGGAGTTCACCACTGCCAAGTCCTAGAAGTCCCTCATCTTTGCTAAGTTGCTTTGCTCTCTGCCATCCGTTACCGCATCCTCTTAGTCAGAGGACCATATTCCGGATGAAACTTTGTTCTTGATTAGTACCCTCGATCCTTGGTATGGGGATATTATTGTCTATCTTAAGACGTCCTCTTTTCATCCCAATTTGTCCAAGGAGGCTCGGCGGTAGATTCGCCACCATTCTCAACCTTATCGCATTATTGGGGACACCTAGTACCATCTCAACACCGACTCTGTTCTCCACCAATGCTTAACATTCGAGGAAGCTGAACGAGTTCTAAATGACTGCCATTCTAGTGCTTGTGGTGGTCATATGTCTGGGTATGATACTACTTAGAAGATCCTCTGTGCTAGCTATTTTTGGCCCTCTATCTTCAAGGATTGCATTCTTGCTATGTGCTCTTGTCATGAGTGCCAGATCTACCAACGAAAGATGCATGCACCTCCCACTCCATTGCACCTTGTCGTTACCATCGACCCTTTTGCCAAACGGGGCATTGATTATATGACCTGTAACCCTCACTTGACCGGGGGGCATGGGTATGTCATCATTGCCATTGATTATTTCACAAAATGGGCCGAGGTGATGCCTACACTATCTAAGGACGGTCATACAGTGGCACAATTTTTGTTTAATCATGTTATTTCACGATTCGAAGTCCCTCAGGCTATTGTCTCTGATCACAGAAAACACTTCCATAATCATATGATGACTGAGTTAATGACCCAGCTAGGCTTGCGACATGATAGCTCGACACCGTAATATCCTCAGGCCAATGGCCAAGTGGTAGCTGTCAACAAAGTTCTAGTTACAATGCTTCAATGCACCATTGGCATGCACAAGTCCAACTGGCATTTGATGTTGTTCTCTGCCTTATGGGCCATCCGAACTTCAGTGAAGGATGCCACCAGGTTCACCCCATTCCAATTGGTTTATGGTTTGGAGGATACCCTTCCGATTGAGTGTGAGATCCCTTCTCTGAAATTAGCTGTCGAATTACTCCCCAACACTACTCTGGTAGAAGAATGTCTTCTCTATCTAGAGCAGCTAGACGAGACCCGTCGACTAGCCTCTCTAGCCATTGAAGCATAGAAGAAGAGAGTGAAAACTCACTTCAATCATACTGTCCATCCTTGTTCTTTCGTTGAAGGAGATTTAGTCCTGCTTTATGATCAAGCAAATGATAAGCCGGGGGCAAGAAAATTCGAGCCTATGTGGCATGGGCCTTATATTGTAAAATGCGTTTTGTAAAAAGGGGCCTATGAGTTGATTGATTATGAAGGGAACCCTCTAGGTAAGCCCCGAAATGGGCTTTATCTAAAAAAATATTATGCATGAATCCCATGCATTTTGATTGGTACATACGTGTGTTTTTAGCAGGGGTGTTGTGTGTGTGTTATCATGTCTGGCTTGGTGTGTAGGCATAATTGCCGCTTATTGTGTCTTTTTGCTTGTGCAAATGTTTGGTACACCTTACGTTGGTTTCACTGATGGTGCCTGCCGCAGTACCCGGAACCTTTCTTTTGCGGCATGGGTGATCTACGATCCTCACGGTGAGTTAGTAAAACTTCAAGGTGTTTGTCTGGGTTGCACCACAAACAATGTCACTAAATATAGTGTTGTTATTGAATTACTGATGGAGGCTATTAACCTAAGCATTCGTACATTGGTTGTGAATCTAGATTCTCAGCTTGTTGTCCACCAGCAAATGGGCGTTATTCTATTAGAGATCATCAGATTTTAAGGTTGTATTTATGTGTTAAATTGTTAGAAAGGAATTTTGATTTTATTACATATCAACACATTCCAAGAAGATTAAACACGTTAACTGATGCATTAGCAAACCATGTATTAGACAGACATTTGCGCAACATGTAATCAAAACAGCATATAGAAGCATTCAAAACACAATAATGAACCATAGGAATATATATGTCTATATATATATATATATATATATATATATATATATATATATATCTATATATATATATATATATATATATATATATATATATATATATATATATATATATATATATATATATATATATATATATATATATATATATATATCGTGTGGTGCACCGAGGCGCTCAAAAAATAAGTGTATATGTCCAAATAGAGTCTGTGTTCTTCGTACATCCGAGACACTTGTCTCTCAAAAAATTAGCAAGAAATAAAACCTAGGCATCTACTACGGTGGGTTATGCTCCCTATAGCACACCACCACTTGTGCAACTCGCCTCAAAAGTTGGTGCACCCTGGGTATCACCCCTACTGTATATATTTGGTACTCTATGCGGACCTCCTCGATCCCCCTGTAATCAGTGATCCCCTCCGTCAGGCCCTCAAGATTTTGGGCCACTGTCTCCACTGAACTGCCAGCTGGGGGAGCCAAGGCCAGCTCTCTGATACCCTGTGGATCCTTCTGTGCGCCTGGAGCTAGTCCCACAAGCCTCTCTGGTCCCACATCTGCAAATACCATAAAGTACATCATTAGGATATATGCACGAAAAAATATAAAAAAACGTCATAAAAGACAACATAAAAAAATAGTGTGATCAAGTGTTTTACCGCCATCGTCCCACTGCTCGCGAGTGGGCAGCTACATGTCGGGGTCTCCACGAAAGTCCACACCAGCATATGGCCAGTCCTCGACAAAGATCATCTGGTGATCTAGCCACTCACGGAATAGTGTCCCCCATGACACTAGTCATCTGCCACCCCCTCATGGCATAACATGCGCCCACTGTGTGATCCTGGTCTCCCGTGGTCTGGGCCTATCCAAGCCCATATCCTGCAACTGAAGCACCGACACCCACTCCAGCATGAGCAGGATCAAGATAGACCTGGAGCCAAATTGCTTCACCTCGCCGTGACTATAGTTGGTGAGCTGTCTCTTCATGTTGGCCGCCACTGTTTCTGCTAGTTGAACATGGTCGGGTTAAGGCATTCAAGAGCTAACCAGAGTTGGGTCTTTGTTGCCTCATGTTGGGCTTGGGATCCTGCTGTCCTCGTCACCATAAATAGAACTGCACGAAGAACCAAGTCTTCCACTGTCAGAATTGCCACCTTCCCGCTTTTTGATTTGCGTGCCCGTGGGCACACTCGTGCTATCAGCATGTCTAGTGATTCGCCCCTGGTTCGTTGGCCCTCTAGAATCGGCCTCTCACCATGATGGGACAATCCAGTCAAGAAATATATGTCTGTAGCATCGAACTCAATGTCTATGCCGCAGATAATGAATTTTCTGTCTGTTGGGTTCCAAGCACGAATTAGCAACTCTAGCAAATTAGGTTGAGCCCAAAGATGCGGAGTGAGAAAAAATTTCAATAGCCCACAAGCCCACAAAGAATTTCGGCACCCAACATCATTAAAGGCTTCCTCATCATTGACATTGTGAGTTATTTCCTATCAAACAAATGCCATGTTGCCTTGCATGACAAGAAAAAAGAATTAGAACTCCTTTTATAAATTTAAATTCATAATTTACACGAAAATTCAATTTAATGTCGCCGTTGCGGCTATTTTCAAAATAGCGGCGACGACGCTGAGTCCATAATTCATTTTTCCCATGATCGTTGAGAGAGTACATCAGATTCTCGCGGTGATCACGAAGGTGGTACGTGTAAATCAAGCTCGGTCATCGCGGATCCGAGCGGCTTTCCCGTGATGACTGAGAGGCGGATTCGGGTTTGAAAATCCGCCTAAATCCACCTACCTAATGCTAAATTGCATGAAAAAAATACTAAAATGCAGTGCAAGGAGGAATGTACTTACTTGGCGAAGGTTTCAGGATGAACCGTGGATGGATGAGGCCAGAATCAACTTGAGAAATTTTCTCAGGTTGGTGCTCCAAATGCTCAAAGGTAAAATGTGCAATGTAAATGGTAAAAACAAATGAATTACCCCACCCTTTTTATAGTAATTTTTTGAAAAATTAAAATTATACTTTAGGATGTGGGTTTTCTCATTTTTATTGCATGGTTAATTAGAGTTTTTGGTTTTTAACTATGTTTCCACATATATTAATCATTTATGTTGAATGGGTTTTACGTTTGACATGTTTTGTGCAGAACTACAGGTGGTGGAGTTATGTTGTACTTTGTATGCACTTGATCCGTAAAGTCTTATTTAACGCTCTTTTTTGACTTAAAAGACGAAAAGATAGCCGAGTTATCCCTTTTTACTCATTAAACGAAATAAGAGGTGGTCTACTTTAAGCTCTTTTCTGACCGTATAAACGTGAAAAGATTGCCGAGATTTTGTCGTTTCGGGTTCGCTATTTGTTACGAAACGACGTGGTTTCGATCACTTTTCTACTTTTTCGGATCGAGGTCACTAATCATGAAAAGTGATCCTTGATCGTAATGGTCAAGTGGTTCTTTCGAGTATTATTTTATACTTTTTTGGGCTCGAGAGATACAAATCTACGAAAATGGACCCCCTGGAGTTTTCTTTCCCGTGTCTTTTTCAAACTCTCTAAACATGAAAAAGACTCCAAGTTTTACCTATGTCAGACTCGTTAAACCCTTACGACATTAGACTCATCACCATGACGAGACTCGAGCTTCTCCTCCCTAGGGCTCGTTAAACTATTACTAGGTTGGATTCGACCAAAGGTCGAACTTATAGTGCAAGAATATGCTATCCCCTTCAAGCTTATTTTAAAAAATAATTGGGGTACTCACCAGCAATGGTGGGGGAAAATTTGGAAATTGTCATTGGTTACCTGCGGTAGATAGTCACTCTTGAACATCGAAACTTTTGCTTCTTGTCGGGTTGGGATATCCATACATCGTCATTTGGCCTTCCGGGGTTTTGGGTCCCCATTTAGCCTCATTCCATTTGATCCATGCCGTCTCCATCAAGCTTCTGATCCCTTGGTACTTGAATGCTACCACCCTCCAGAGTCATGTCGCTGACATGTTCAAGAGTATAATATTTCTGCAGTTCACATCCTTACCTCCTCCTCTCATACTTTGTTGCACCATCTACCACTTGTTCCTTATCTCACGTAGTTGATGGGGGAAACATTATGGCCCTCCTGCGATGGATTGTTTCCTATCGACACCAGCTCATTATCTAGGAGATTGATCTAGAGATCCCCTTCGGTACCTTGGAGCTTGCATGCCTCAATGGCATGTTCCTTGTGCCTGATGACAGACTTTCATCATTTTTCTTTGATTGAGTGATTCCATGGGTGTTCGACTTTAGCTCATTTTTTCACACTTAGTGGATTGTACTGGACAATACCCTGAGAGCCATTGGAATTATTGGTGGTTTCTCTCGTGCTTGTTAATTGTTTTCATCATCGACCAGTAATCAAGCGACTTTCTATCATGCTCAACCTCAACAGATCTATTCGCATGCTAGAATTTGTACTATGATCAGTTGGGTTTTGAGACCCCGAACCACAATTACACATGTTCGAGTTGTGTGGATTGGTTCTGATTACATGACTCATTGATGGATGGCTGCGACCATACCTTTATCATTATTATGTTCTTATTAGCTGGATGGCTGCATCCATACCCTAGAACTAGTTCGTATGTCTCTTGGATGGCTGTGCCCATTCCTAGACCACATGTATTTCACTATCAGAGACATTAGTTGTACTTGCGCCTGCAGGTTCTTCCAGATGGTGTTCCAGCTCAGAAAGTTTCGTAAAGCATTTCACCCCTCCCACTCTCTCGGGCTTCATACTTTAAGGGGCATCTATTACATAGTAATTTGTCATTGCCTTCACCCGAATCCTTCTACTGTGTCATGTGTCCAAGTAAAACATGCTCAGACTGAACAAATGATCTCTTATGTTGCCAATTGACCCACTTTTCCTAAGTTTTCTGCCTCATCGTGAGAATGAACTTAATATATGCGACGGACAACGGTCATAACAGTCCAATCGCGCTTCCATCGTAGGAGTACATCTGATTCCCGTGACAGTTGGATTTCATGCTCCAGCGCGAGGCTATTTGCTATATTTAGCGACAGTTTGACTAACTACATTACCTACTAGCGATGTTAGTGCTAAAGCTTAGTTATAAACTCGCGATGATCCAGATTCGGTGAATTCGTTCCAACAGTCACCCTTTTGGATGTCTCTAGACCTGGTTGTTGGGTCAGTTTGGGTCGCCCTCCTCCCTCTGGCATGGTAGTTCTGTCTTTTGTGTTGCTTGCCTTGAGGATAAGTTCCCTCACCCTCATTTCATGGAGACTCCTTCTCCTATAAAATCACTCACCATTGCTATCATCTACTAGTTCCTTTGGTTGTACAATGCTAATGCTACTTTGAGTTTGATAGATAGTTGGTGTGAGTGTGATGAGTGTTGGATTGCTTTGTAGTTTGCAAGAAGGTGTGGAGTGCCCTTAATCTTATGTAAAGCTTGTGAATGAGAGAGAGAGATATATATTGCTATTTGGGAGACCCATCTTTGAGAGTGAATGCTTGAAGAAACACACTGGTTGGACCCTTTAAGAAGGCTTGCGACGTCAAGACTCGGTTGTAAGCTTGCTCTTATTTCATTATTAATACAATCAATGATGATTTCCTATGTATTGTATGCAATTTACTTGATAGCTCATGGCTTCATGACTTTATGAGTAAAAAGATCATTGTTGTTTCTCGGTTATGTGCTCTGTTGTTTGTTAGTGGTGTTTCAGGTTGACTGCTCATTAAGGAAAAGGAAATGAAGCTGGAGCAGCACAGCAGAACTTCATCAACCGCCGGTCTGAGGTAGGCCTCCAACGACGACTGTTTAAGGGAATTAATATTTTTTTTGTCCTTGCTGTGACTAGACCCACTCTAGGGCTAGATGGGTTGCCTCTGTCCGTAGAGCAAACACTTTCCTACATCACAAGGTTAGGTTGATGGTGTTGTTCCCTTTCTTATTTTTTGTTTTTTTTTCTTTTCCTAAAGAACTATTTTTCTGTGTTTTTCTTAGACAGGAAGAAGAATGATGCTTGGGGTGTGATGCAGGCTTGGAAATGATGGCAAGGAGGTTTGGAGATTGTAGGAGGATTTATAGATTTTTTATGAAGTTTCCTTGTCCCTCAAACTGCCTTTTATATCCATTTCTAGCTCTTTGTAATTCCTACAGGAGCCTCTTGTAAAAAACACAGAGCCTCCTGTAGAAGACACAGTTTTTGAAAAAGAAGTATAGTGAGGTGAAAAAGATGCCAAGAATGATGGAGAAAGGTGTGGGAAGGTAGGATAGGTGTTGGTGTTGGTTTCAGGGTTCCCTTGGCACCTTCTGTTGCTTCCTGTAGTCCTCCTACAAACCTGCGATGCAACAGAAAAATCATTTTCCTTTTCCTCCTTTTTTGAAAACAACTAGGGTGCCTCAGGGAGGTTTTCACCCTAATTGCCTACCCTGGAAACCTCCAAGGGAGGTTTTCACCCAGGGATCTTATTTTTCTCTCTTCTTTTTTGACATTACTGGGACGACTCAAAATAGGTTTTCAACCCAATGATGGGACTCAAGCGCCTCATGGAGGTTTTCACTTGAGTCCTTATTTTTTATTTTTTATTTTTTTTCATTGAGTGGGTGAAGTGTAGGCTAAGACATGCTCCACTACCATCACTGTCTTATTCAAATCCTCATTGAACTCTCGCTTAGAGAGGGGTTTCTTGTAGACTTTCAACTAGTGTCCACTGACAAGCATGGGGATGGATTCATCATCAATAGTTTTGATCAGAACTGAACCATTGTCATTGCATTTCCCCACAGTGTAGTGTCCTAGCCATCTTGTCCTTAGCATGCCCTTGAAATCTTTGTATATGGAATCATAGAGTAGTGCCCAATCTCCCTCTTGGAATTGCTTCTTCTTGATATTTTTTTCATGCCATATCTTTCTCTGAAGCTAAACTACCTCTGTATGGAGAAGGGCCTGCATTCTGTGTTCATCCAATCCATTGAGCTGAAGTAATCTTTCTCTCTGTGCATGGCTAAGGTCTAGGTTCAACTGAGCTGCCATCCTTAGGGTATTGAATTCAAATTCTATTGACAGCAAAGCCTTCTTCCCATAGACTAGTTCATAGGGTGTGAACCCTGTAGTGGTCTTCCATGTTGTGTTGCAGGCCCAAGTGGCCTCAACTAATCTATCCGCCCAGTCTTTTCTGATGCTGCTCTCTACCTTTGTTAGGATCCTTTCTAATGCTCTGTTAGTGACCTCCACCTACCCATTGGTTTGTGGATGGTAAGGGGTGGAAGATTCTATGATGTGTGAGCAATTATTCAATCAAATTGGAAGTAAACTGACTGCCTTGATCCGTGATCAATTCTCTTGGATACCCGAACTTGTAGAATACTTTTTCTCTCAAAAATTCAGCTACTTTTTCCTTTGTCATTGCTTTGTTTGCTTTTGTCTCTACCCACTTTGTTAGGTAATTAGTGCACACAATGATGTAATGTTTCTACTTTCAAGGAGGGCTGATAGGACCTACAAAGTCCATGCCCCACTTCTCAAATGGCTCAAAGGTCACTTGAGGTTGCATGAGAATCTCATCCTTTGGAGTAGGTTTCCCCATCCTCTGGCATTGATCACACTGGCTGGTATATCTCCTCACATCCTGATGAGGAGTGGGCCAGTAGTAACTTGCTTGTAGTATCTTGAAGGTATTTCTTTTTGCTACAAAATGACCTCCACAAGGCTCGTCACGACAGGTCAGGAGGATGTCAAAGACTTCCTCCTCCTTGACACATCTTCTCAAGATATAATCTGGGCCAAGTTTGAATAGATTGCCCCCAATCCAGGTGAAAGGGGCGCTTTTCCTTACTATCTTGATGTTCTCCTTTGAGGACAGGTGTGGTGGGAATTGTGTTGAAGCCAAGCAGTTTGCTATATCAACAAACCCTAGAGAGAGTACTGAGATAGAAAATAGGTGTTCATCTGGAATTTGGTCATCCACCGTTCCTTCTTCACCCGCAGGCAAATTTACTCTAGACAAAAAGTGAGAAATAACATTTTCTTTACTGGGCTTATCAATAATGGTCAAATCAAACTGTTGCAGTAAAAACAACCATCTAATAATGTGAGCATTCACATCCGGTTTTTTCATTAAATATCTAATTGCAGCATGATTAGTGTGCACAAAGGTTTGATATCTTGTGATATAATGTTTGAATTTTTTTAAAGAATGCCCGATAGCTAGGAGTTCCTTCTCGGTCACCGTATAGTTTAACTTTGCTTTTGACAAGTTTTTACTTATAAAGTATATGGCATAAGGCAACTTTTCATAAATTTGTCCCAAGGCTACTCCTATTGCTTTGTTTTAGGCATCTATGTGAATGTGGAAAGCTAGGACCTAGTTTGGGCCTCTCAGAATTGGGGCAATCACGAGCTTTCTCTTCAAGGTATCTAGGGCTTCTTGACAGTTTTCTGACCATATAAATTTGACATCTTTACCTAAGAGGCCAAACAAAGGAGAGGCTAGCTTGCTGAAATCTTTAATGAATCTCCGGTAATACCTAGCTAAGCCTAGGAAACTTCTGACATCTCTCACTTTTTGAGGAGGTGGGACCCTTTGGATGATGGCAATTTTGTTGGGGTCCACCTGCAGTCGTTGTTGAGGTATTGCATGACCTAGTACAATCCCTTTAGTCATAAAAAATTCACATTTTTCCTGACTGAGGTTCATCTCAATACACTTGTTTAGAACTTTTCCTATATTAGATAAGGCTTCTTGAAATTTGGAGCCATAAGGAGTAAAGTCATCCATGTATATCTCTACTGCATCATGAACTAATTTAGAGAATATACTCAATACCGCTCTTTGGAAAGTAGCGGGAGCATTACAAAAACCAAAAGGAAGGACCCAGTATGCAAAGGTACCCAAAGGGAAAGTGAAAGTAGTCTTATCTTGGTCTTCTGGGATGATTTGAATCTGGTTGTACCCGCTAAACCCATCTGGGAAAGAGAAAAACTTTTTCTTGGCCAAACCGTCTAACACTTGATCTATGAAAGGTAAAGGAAAATGGTCCTTTTTAGTGGCTTTGTTCAATTCCTGATAGTCGACATAGATTCTCCACTTACCATTTTTCTTTGGCACTAGCACCAGAGGAGAGACCCATTCACTGTCAGAGATGGGATAGATGAATCCTGCATCAAGCAATTTTTGCAATTCTTCCTTAACAATATATTTAAGTGCTAGATTCATCCTCCTTTGAGGTTGCTTAACTGGCTTGCAACCCTCCTTGATGTATGTATGATGAGTACATACTGAAGGGTGCAATCCCTTCATCTCCTTATAACTCCAGGTGAAGACATCTAGGTGTTTTCTCAGCAAGCCACACAGTTCCTTCTCCTGTGAAGTGGACAAGGATGGATTGATTTTCAAGGTTCTTTCTGCGCTGAACTCTATATTCTTAATGCAGAGAGAGGTAGAGTTGGCTACACAGAGATTTGTTGAGGGGTTGTTTTTGGTTTCTCTTACTATGTCCTCTAAGGGCGATACACTGGGAGGTGGATTCTAAATTAGATTTTCAATCATATCATCGTCATCTTGTTGTTTTCCCCCCATGGAGATTCCTAATGCACAAAACAATGTAGAATAGACTTCATCCTCATCTTCCTCCTCCAACCAAAGAGGTAGATCATGTTCTAACAAGGGTTGGGCAGGAGGATATAGGATTAACTGCTTGGACATATGCTTGTTCTTTATGGTCATGTTCCTAGCTCGACAAATGATGTAGGCATCGACGGTAGCCAACTAGGGTCTTCCCAGAATGAGAGGATACCCAGTGAGATTTACCTTTGGCTGGAGAACTAAGAAATCTGTAGGGTACTCCCAAGAATCAATGAGACCATCACATCTTCCACAATCCCCTGTGGAGCAGTCTGCTAATTGTAGCATGGTCGTGGTCTTTCTCAAGGAGCCCTGGAGGTTGAGTTTGAGCATTGCGTCCTTTGTCATCACATTAATGGTAGCTCCCAGATCAACCAATGTGTGTGGGATCATGGTGCCATTGATGTGGACATCAACTACAGGTCTTTTAGGGTCCAGATATTTTGGACAGATTACCTACCCTAACATCAGGTCAGACAGTTTCCCTATGACATTGATGGTTGGAGCATATCTCTAGTGCCTTCTTAGATGTCTAAATAACATCTCTTTGATCAACCTATTGTAGATAGGCACATCTTTTATGGCTTGGAGAAGTGGTATCTTCACACATAAATGTTTCAATTCCCTGAGGAGTTCAATTTCTTCTGGGGTAGGTTGGACTGTCACGGATAATCTCTCAGGAAAGAGTGGAATTGCTTTAGGTTCACTTTCATCTTTATCTTCCTCAACCTCCCTAGGTGGAGGCCGGCTATCTAGGAGAACTTTCCCAGATCACATGTTAATGTCTTGAATCTCCATAGCATAAGTCAGGCATGATGGTTCCCCCATATACACTTGCTGATCCTGTCTATTGTTCGGGCTTAGATTTGGCTGGGCAGGAATTTGGGGGTGCTTTGG
The DNA here is from genome assembly GCA_031772625.1 of Pinus tabuliformis. Classification (NCBI taxonomy): domain Eukaryota; kingdom Viridiplantae; phylum Streptophyta; class Pinopsida; order Pinales; family Pinaceae; genus Pinus; species Pinus tabuliformis. The sequence goes on from CM062804.1 coordinate 1,560,995,076, forward strand.
TGGAGTAGGAGGTAATGGTTGTGGTTGGATAGGGGGTGGAGGAAAAAGAGTGGGAGGAAAAGATTATTGGGGTCTCCATCCCTAATGAGATGCATTCCATGGAGGCTGCGGCTGAGCATAGGATTGAAATGAATGGGTGGCTAGTTGGGCATGGTATTGAGATGTGAAGGACCAAGGAGGAGGTGTGGACTAGGAAGGATGAGCAGGGGGGTCCCAAGAAGGTAGGGAAGCGACTTGTTTGGGGTTGTAGTGTGCCTGAGATGTCCCTTGCATCCCCTGCTGATATGGTCTAGGTCCATGCAGCCTCCTTTGGTTTATGTAATAGAGCTGTTCAGTGACTCCATCAACCCCTTGATATACAGATTTAAGTCCAGGTAAGGAAGGGAACTTGTCTGTAGAATGATTTTCTTCATAGATTGAACAAACTTCTATAGAGTTCAATGGGAATTCATTCCTAGGATGCCTCCTGGTGCACCTAGGGCAAAAAATAGCCAAAGCCCTCTTTTCTTCATCTTGTTTACTTTTGATATGCAAGGAATCCATTTGCATGGCAAGAGTCTGCAGCCTGTCACTCTTGAAGTCTTCCATCATGTTTCCAATTTCTCCTTTAATGGATGAGTTAGAGGAAGAGGTACTGGCTATGGGTTGACTCCCCCTACCTTTCTTCCTAGTTGCTCTAGAGTGGTTTCTAAAAACAGTCTTCATGTCCTCATAGGATAGTTGGTAGACGTCTCCCCCAACCAGTAGATGGAGGGTCTAAAAAATCTTCCCGAATTCCCCTGAGTAGGACCAGCTTCAGAGATTCAGGGTCAAGTGTACACCTGACCCTTTTGTAACTAAGCTGGAACCTCTTCTCATAGTCTTCCAGGGACTCATCAATTCCTATAGTCATTCTGAAAATTTCTTCTTTAGTATCTTTTGACCTATAATAATCTTGATACTTGTTGTTAAAGGCTTGCTGCATCTAAGCCCAAGTTATGATGCTATTTCTAGGTAATCCCATCAACCAGTGCAATGTTGCATCCTTGAGAGTAGAAGGGAATAGTTTCAAATTTTTCTCATCTTCTACATAGTCATAGGTTCGACAGATAACAACAAACTCAAACAGAAAGGTGTCAGGATCCTCTGTAGTCAGACCATGGAAGTGAGGTAGGGCGAAAGGGCTTATATTCTTCATTTTGGTGTCCCCATTGGTCTCCCAAATGGGAAAGGTACCCTCTATTCTCTTTCCATTCCCCCTAGTATTTCTGTGTTCAGCCATTGGCTCCAAAGGAATTTTTTCTTCTTCTTCTTCCCCTATAGGTTCTTCAAATATGTCTGCCTATTCACCTAAGGGTTCTTCTTGATCGCAGCCACTGAAGAAGAGAGAAGGTTGGATATGTGAAGCAGTGGGGGTTTTGGGCAAAACTTTTCTTGAGTTATCTTTATTCCTACGAGGCATGAAAGGAAATATTTTTGGTTGTTTTTTGTTTCTTTTTTCCCCACACTAATAGTACCTGCAAAACTAAAATTGATTGAATAAAACAAATTGCAACAAACTGAAATGAACTGGATGAAATGAAATTTGCAGAATTGAAGAGGAAAGCAAGGAAATGCAGAACTAAAGGAAAAGAATGATTAGTCTACTCTTGATGAAATGAAATTTGCAGAATTGAAAAGGAAAGCAAGGAAATGCAGAACTGAAGGAAAAGAAGAACTAGTCTACTTTTGCTTAAATAAACTATTAGCAGAATGTTGCAAGAAGAAAATAGAAGAAAACAGTAATCACAGAATACTCTGATGCTTCCCTATAAATGGTGCCAAAATACGGTGAGCACTAGTATTTCAACAATAATGTTGCAACTCTTGGGCTTCCTACTTTACTCTTATCAACCTAGTAGTTCGTAACAAACTTGGAAGCGATGATGTTGTATGCACAAGTACTAGTTCTTACTACAGGTTGTCACTTGGTCAACCGGCACAAAATCACTAGGAGCTCAAGCCAACTTATATGGATTCTATAAGAAGCTCTATATGTGATGAAAGGAGAGAAATACTACTCTACAGATACTATTCTAACTGCAGAAAGGAGAAAGACTGAAATGTAAAACAAACCAAGTAAATCCTAATTAACCAACCAATCCTACTTTTGCAAAAAGAGCTATGACAACCATGAAAGGAATGCCATTATCTATTCAAGGAAGTAAACAACATCTAACTATGCTATTTCTAGAAGTAAATAAGAAAAAAATGTATTTTTGGATATTTATGTGAATTTGACATGCATGTAATTTATTGTGTGTGAATGTGGCAGTGAATAGGTGGTGCTGAAGGGCAGTTTTTGGACTTGAGAGGATGTAGGATGGTGTGGATGGGTCCTAGGAGGTCTCAGGTGGCCTTGTGGAGGCTTTTCCCACACTCATCCTTCAAAAGGAAGTCTACAGAGAAATCTACAGGAGGACACAGGAAATCTACAGGAGGAAAAATAACGTTCTACAAGAGGCCTATAGGAGGAGGCCGAGAGAAGTTTTCACTGTTTTGAGGGTGTGAGAGCGGTGTGGAAAAGGTGGATGAAGGTTCGAATGAGGTTTTAGGGTGCCTAGGGTCTACCAAGAATCATCATGAGAGAGAAAGATGATTGGATTTTCTCAAGGAGAGAGGAAGAAGTTCTATGGAAAATGTAGGAAACTAAGGCAGAATTGAGGTGAGACTTTGGTGACCTGTAGGGCATGGATCATATGGAGGATGGGATGGCTGATAATATGAACTACTTCTAGAAGAGATCTATTGCAAAACCTACTGACAGTCAACCAATGAGATTAAGCAAGCAATGAAATAAGCGCATCTAGAAAAATAAAGTTTTGCATCAAATTAGTCTAAACTGTGATCTATGAAAGGAAATGTTGATAAATGTTGCAAGAAAGGAAAGAATGCAAGAATACTATTGTAAATAAAGAAGTGAGCATGATGAAGAAGTTCTGGAGAAAAGCAAAATTGGACTATTAACCAACTAAAATGCTGCAAACACTAAAAGTCATATGAATGAGGAAAATCTGTGTTTTTGGGGTAGCAAGAGGGTCTTTGCCTCAAATAATGGTCCCAAAGGGAGGAAGAGAAGCCAGCCACTATTTCTATCCTTTTGAATCTTTCCTTTATCACTACTTAACCTGCTATAGAAAGCATAAATGAAAGCAAAGTACTGAATCATCAAAAGCAACCTATTCTTGACCATAAAATAAATTCATCTAACAACAACCTAATCTACAAACTGAAATAAAACATACAAATACAAGTTAAGAGGAGCTTGGATACTTGGATTGGGTCCTAACCCAAGAGCTTTAGCCCTTTGAGGTAACCCAGTGCTAGCTCAAAAAGGATTCTATCTTTATTTCCAAAACAATAACAAGATTACATGAAATTGTCAAAATAATAAGCTTGAAGTTGAACAGAGTTTACATAAGCAAAAGTACAACAAAAATTCAACAAAAGTCTGACCCTAGTGAGGCTCTAGGCCTCTCTACTTCTACAAATGAAGCTACCAACAACTTCCTTAAAATCAGAGAGGCTTGGCTCCCAAAACCCGAGATAATCATCAGTCATCCTCCACTTGCTCGACTGCCTTCTAGTGCATGATTTGGTTGTTTGTACTCTGAGCTGAATGAAGGGGAATTCAAAGTGAGGAGTAATAAATGAGGGGGATTCCCTCCTATAAGTCCTCTCCTTTGTCCACTTCGAGTTATTGCTGCTATTTTTCCACTGGATCCTTGACTTTGACATCAAAATTCATTAATAATTTGCATTAAACACATGTTAGACCACATGGCATCATAACTAACTCAACTCACTCTATAAGCATAAAGATAATTAGAAAATCATACAATAAGCTAAGAGAATGGTTGATTTGACTAGGTTAGGAGGTAAAATGAGCCCATATAATTACCCATTTATGAGGCTCATCAGTATCATGGACTGAAGATAACAAGTTCTTCATACAGAGGCAAGACGACAGATAACCAAGTATTGATAACTGCACAAGTCCTCTTGTACTTTACCCAACTTGTTTCAAGAGTTGCACACGATTTCATTTGAAACTAACCTATGAACATGAAAAAGTAAATGAACAACAAAACAAAGTAGAAGAAGAAATAAATGTGTAAGAAAAGAGAGTAAGAAAACAAGAAGGAAAACAAACAAACATGAAAAGTAAGAAGAAAACATGCATGCAAGCAAACAAACTAGAAGAAAACACTACTCCGACTCCTAAGCTAATGGTGCATGGGTCTACTCATGTGAAGTGATACTTCCAATGCAACCACTGGCGCATTGGTCGAACCATGTTGGTGAAGGCATGGTTCACAAACAACATAGTTGTGTGAACCAACAAACATAAAAGATATAACAATGAAGACAAGCACACTCCAAGCTTAAATGTATGCACAAAATGTAAGTGAGTGCAAGTGCGTGATATGCAATCCGTGGACTTACCATGGTGTTTTGTGTCACTGCATGTAGCTGTTAAGAATACACACACTCTTGATTATGACATGCAAGAAAATGAATGAAACAAAGACAACTTGCGTCGTGCACTATTGGAAGTGTGAAAAAGGAAGTAAAAACTATCATGAGGTTGGCTAACTACTGGAATTGTGCAATGCTCAATATAGACTAGTCTGCTGGGTGCTTACGATTACGCAATACACAATTTCAGCTAGCAAGTCATGCAGGCCCAGGGACTGCATTGCACAATTTTCTGGGCCATCAGTCACTACCTCTCAAAATTGCGGAAAGCAAGACTAGAGGGCACTAACTAGCTAGATTTGCACATTTTCTGGGAGGAAGCTAGAGCCTTCCCTGAATTTCCGAATGCTGTTCAGGAAAGGCAGAGTTGAGGCCAAGGTTTCCCAGACCTGCCAATAGGAAACTAAAAGAAAATGAAGATGTGAATGCATGGCGATACTGAGTGTAAGGAGGAGTGAATGATCATGCATGAAAATAGTGAATGCAAGATTCAGAAAATAGAACAACATTCATGTGTGTGAAACGAGTCGTCGAATCGGCGATCATGCAAAACAGTGTCATGCATGCGACAACAGTGAGATGCAAACAAAAACTAAAACGGTTCTTGTACAGGCTAATATGCATGCAAATGACAACTAGCATTCACCAAAATCAAGCAGACAACACTCACAAGCCAAAAAACAAAAAGCGACAGAAATGCTGCAAAAGACAAGTAAAGCAAACATACATAGAAATAACTAAGCTAGATGTGTTGAAGACTCCTAGATGTACTGTGGGATGTCACAGCTCAAGATCGATGTGAATAATGAGCTCTGACGTTTCAAATAAATAATTTTCAGGCTCATGACGTGCATGCCACAAATCTAGGAAAAAGCGACACTTGGAGGAAAGTTTCTAAAACAATCTTTGCATGTAACCTATAGCTGCTAGAAATAGATCCCTAAAAACTAGGGATTCTTTTTGCATGTTGCTTTTTACTATTTCGAGAGAAAGCAGCACATGCTTGCAAGTCAAGTTTTGTCAGTCTTGAGGGGAACCGGTGAACCCTAAGGCACATGCAACAACCTACTTAACTGAGAGGAATTTTTGTGCAATTTCTAGGAGGAAGTTGGGCTGGCTATCTAGAGGGATTGCACAATTTATGGGAGGAGCAGCTAACTGTTGCCCAGAATTGTGCAATTTTTGGGCAGAGATGCACTGCTCAGCTAGATTGCACAATTTTCTTGAGGAAGGTTGTTTGACAGGATTGCGCAATTTCTGAGCCCAATAGGTTGCCAGTTATATTTGCGCCATTTCTTGAGGGAAAGTTGGCTCCCCTCTAGAATTACGCAATTTTCTAAGGAAGATGCTCAGCCAATAGCTAGCCCAAGTCTATAGTCACAACCTGTGAGGGGAGTGAAGCAAACCATCATGCACAGGCTGGAAAGTTACTAAAAATCCAATGAAGATTATGTATTTGACAGTGCATGACATGCTGCTAGAGATGGTTGGTGGGAGGCTCCAAACTGAAGCTAAGGAAAAATTTTGGAGGGTGGATGTAGCCGCTACAACACTTGGTGACACACTTGTAGAACTCCACCTCTCTAAATGGACCTTATTCATGAAAAGCAAGTCTAACACATCTGGAAATATTTTTCATCTCTCTGGTCGTCTTAGTTTCCACACGTGCTTGATTGTAAGATGTAGCACCTGCCAAGATCTACTGGTTGGATGATTGCTGGAATTGTGCAATGCTCAATCTAGACTGGCCTGTTGGGTGCTACAATTGCGCAATGCATAATTTCAGCTGGCAAGTGATGTAGGCCCAGGGACTACATTGCACAATTTTATGGGCCATCAGTCACTGCCTCTCAGAATTGCACAAAGCAAGAATAGAGGGCACTGACTAGCCAGTTTTGCTCATTTTCTGGGAGGAAGGAAGAGCCTTCCCTCTTAGAATTGTGTAATGTTGTCCAGGCAAGGTAGAGTCATGGCCAAGGTTGCCCAGACTCGCCGATAGGAAATTGAAAGAAAATGAAGATGTGAATGCATGGTGATACTGAGTGTAAGAAAGAGTGAATGATCATGCATGAAAACAATGAATGTAAGATTTAGAAAATGGAACAACATGCATGTGTGTGAAATGAGTCGCCAAATCAATGAATGTTCGTGCAAAACAATGTCATGCATGCGACAGAAGTGAGATGCAAATGAAAACTGAAATGGAGTTTTTAATGGATAACATGCATGAAAACAATAGAAATTGTTCACAAAAATTAAGCAGACAACACTCACAAGCCAAAAAATAAAAAGCGAAAGAAATGCTGCAAAAGACAAGTAAAGTGGACTTACCCAGAAATAGCTAAGTTGGATGTGTCGAAAAAACTTGGATGTGCTGTGGGATGTCAGAGCTCAAGATCGATGTCAAGAATGAGCTCTAAAGTGTCGAATAAATAAGTTTGAGGCTGATGACGCGCATGCCAAAAATCTAGGAAAAAGAGACACTTGGAGGAAAGTTTCTAAAAAGATCTTTGCATGGAACCTCTAGCTACTAAAAATAGATCCCTAAAAACTGGGGATCCTTTTTGCATGTTTCTTTTTTCTATTTCTCGAAAAGGCATCCCATGCTTGCAAGTCAAATTTTGTCGGTCCCACGGGGAACTGGTCAACTTGAAGACACATGCAACAACCTGCTTGACTGAGAGGGAATTTTGCAAAATTTCTGGGAGCAAGCTGGGCTGGTTGTCTAGAGGGATTGCGCAATTTCTGGGAGGAGTAACTGACTGCTACCCAGAATTGCACAATTTCTGGGCTGAGATGCACTACTCGACCAAATTGCACAATTTTCTTGAGGAATGTTGTTTGACAGGATTGCGCAATTTCTGAGCCCAACAGGCTACCAATTAGATTTGTGCAATTTCTTGAGGGAAGGCTAGTTCCCCTACATAATTATGCAATTTTTTGAGGGAGCTTCTCAACCAGAAGTTGGCCCAAGTCTGGAGTTGCAACCTATGAGGGGAGTGAAGCAACCCATCATGCATAGGCTAGAAAGCTACTAGAAAAATAATGAAGCTTATGTACTTGATATTGCAAGACATATTGCTAGAGACGGTTGGTAGGGGGTCTCCAAAACGAAGCTAAGGAAAAATTTTGGAGGGTGGTTGTAGCCGCGATAAAACTTGGCGACACACTTGTAGAACTCCACCTCTATGAATCGACCTTGTTTGTAAAAAGAAATTATAACACCACTAGAAGTATTGTTCATCTCTCTGTTCGTCTTGGTTTCCACACTTGCTTGATTTTAATATGTAGCACTTGCCAAGCCCTTATTTGGTCGGTGCACATTTCGAGCAAATTCAGCACAGTTGTTTCAATTGGGGATGAGAGGTATATTGGTGCACAAGAAGTATGGTCATCAGAGTTTTGGTTTTATCTATGGTGTTGCTCTGCTTCCAACAAGCCTAGTCAATACTTGGGTGGAGTTACTTGCATCACCTCTCTCCGCAAGAAGCCTTTCTCTTCTTTCGCCTTATTCATTTTTTGAAATTTTTCACAATTTCATTTTTCATTTTCATAACTGTGCATATCACTTATTCATTTCAGAGGTAGAAGAGGGATCCCAACTTATTGAGAGCAGAAGAGGTTGTTCCTTTAGAGAAGTAGTTTATATATACCTCTGACATTCTTGTTAAAGTTTTCCACCTCACCTTACTCTACTAGACTGAGTTGAGAAGGATTAACCCAAAAAAAACGGACTAGAGTAGGTGAAACTTGTTGGCACACAAGCGTTAGGTTTTCACCAAGGTTCACTTCAAATAGTACATATTTTCTATCAATGTATCATGGACTGAAGATAACAAGTTCTTCATATAGAGGCAAGATGACACATAACCAAGTATTGATAATTGCACAAGTCCTCTTGTATTTTACCCAACTTGTTTCAAGACTTGGACATGATTTCATGTGAAACTAACCTACGAACATAAATAAGAAAACAAACAACAAAACAAAGCAGAAGTAGAAGTAAATGTGTAAGCAAATCGTGTAAGCAAACAAGAAGGAAAACAAGCAAACATGAAAAGTAAGAAGCAAACATGCATGCAAGCGAACAAACCAAAAGCAAACACTACTCCTACTCCTAAGCTAATGGTGCATGGGTCTACTCACATGAAGTGATACTTCCAATGTAGCTACCGGGGCATTGGTCGACCCATGTTGGTGAAGGAATGGTTCACGAACAACACAACTATGTGAACTAGCAAACATGAACGACATAACAATGAAGACAAACACACTCCAAGCTTAAATGTGTCCACAGAACGTAAGTGAGTGCAAGTGTGTGACATGTAATCCGTGGACTTACCATGGTGATGTGTGACACTGTGTGAAACTATTAATCATACACATACTCTTGATTGTGACACACAAGCAAATGAAAGAAACAAAGACAACTTGCAATGTGCCTGTGTGCTTGCTATGTAAGATTCCTCCAATGCATGAGTGATGGGATCGTGTAGTTCGAGTGGAGGAAGCATGATATGTGTGTGAGATTAATCTTCAATGCATACAAATGAGTGATGACGAGCCTCAGGTGTTTCAACAATTCCTAATCAGAAGTGAAACCAACCTCAGGACATCGAGGGCCTAACATAACCATCATCTTGGGCTGAAGTGCCTCTATATTCTGTGGGGTTTCAACTTCGTCGACAGATAGATCATCATAAAAAAGTGGCTTAGAGAAATCAACTATGATAGAATCATCATTATGATCAAATACTAGAGTAAATAGATCACGACAGTTATGATCTGCAAAATCAATGATTTCATCAGCATCCTCATGATTTGATAAATCAAACAGAGGGGTAGATGAGAAGCAGAAAAATTCACCATCTATGTTTCCAAAAAAGGAAGATGAAAAATCAAGTGGATTTTCAATGAATAATTTGTCCTCTCCGTTGTCAGATGATGAACTGACATCTGGTGTGTTCTGTGAATGATCAACCTTGGTTGCATTTGTAGATGGAGATACACATGCGAAATCATGGATGGCAGGATCACCAAAGATGTTAGGATAAAAAATAGGAGGCTCGGACAAAAGGAAGTCATCCTTCACGAAGGATTGATGCTCAAGCTCCTAGTCATACTCTTCACGAATAACAACTCTAGTCAGTTGCACAACACCAAATCTGTTAATGGCTTGATCCTCCTTCACAACAGGTGTAGAGTCCATAATGGAAGAACACAAGATAGTGCAATCTGAAGGATCAGTAGAACACGAAGACGGAGGTTGAGGTAAAATAGGCATGTGAAAACCCATGGGATTCACAAACAAATCTGCAAGAAAATTGAGTGAAGTGATGTTGGGAGGATGTGACAGTTGAAGGGATATGTGTGTCCTTTCTCCCACATCACTCTATAGTGGTAGAGCTGTTTGATGAGGGGATGGAGGACAGTCACTTGTGAAAGCAACCATGTCCATCTGTGACTGTAGAGCTCAATCACCAAAGTATGCTAAGCGGGGCTTGGGGTTAAAATTTCTTTTAGGATTAACATATTTGGTAAGACAGTAATCAAATCTATCCATGAGAGACTGGAATTTCATCTGACTTTTCGAAGCTTGAAACTGCAACACACAGAAGCGGTCCCAAAATTCCATAGGCGATTCATGCGGGGCCTTCTATTGTTGTAACAATTTTTTGTTAAGAGGTTCTAGATCCAAATTATGGAAAGTAAATTCAATGAGATCACAAAACTGCTCAAGTGAGTGCACGTTGTCGAAAGACAGACTCTAGCACCACTGTTGTGGGGATTCGTGAAGTGTGTATGAAAGCACCAGACTGACCTCTTCTTCATAGAACTCATCTACATCCTCAAAGAATGCATAGAATTCTTCTAATTACTCAGGCCAGGATACTTCGCCTTCACCACCATACGTGAATTCAGACAACAGATCAAAAAACTCCCTCGTGATATTGAGAGATTCGACATGCGAAAGACATCGTGGAGGGATGAGTGTAACATAATCCATGATAGATGTCCAAAGGTTCATAAAAAGATGAGAGGACACATGTTGTCATGTGTCTCTCCTTCTAGTGCCATGAATGTTGACTGTGTTGGACTCGCCAACATGTTAGGGGATCTCCCCAGTAAGAAGTCCCAACTAGACCTCAAATCATTTGGTGTAGGAGTCCTAGTAGTGGTTCGTATAGTATCGCCTTGAATGTGGTTTTGCACATAGGAAAGTAAGATATCGTTGTTGGTAGCAAGCGTGTGACATATGCAGCAAGTCAAGGAAGGTGCATGAATGGTTCTAACACATGGAAAGTGAGGTGAGTGTGCCCGTTGGAAACCTATGGAAGCACGCGGGTAAGAAGGGAACACACTAGCAATGATGCATCACAAACTGGAAAGCAAGTAAACTAACAATCCAAAGTGATGATTAAACCAACATCACATTTCAGTAAGATTCATACATACATATACAGAGAGAGTCTATACACACATGCGTAAGTAAACAGATAGATATATTATTAGAGTAAACAAGATAATTGAAATACAATAACAACATATGCATGACACATGATGGCTCTATTATATTAAGAAGTGAAAGTTCCAATCGTGCAGTACAACCATGACCAAACACTAGTCATGTTAGTAGAACCTTACAGTCATTGCCACTTGCTCTCCAAAGAGATATACTAGCTCTGCACTATGGAGAAGCCAAGGTTCATTACAATACTCTCAAAGCTTTCTCTAAGATACTCCTATCGGAAGCTTGATTGACCAAAAGCCTATACAATGACCTATGATGGACTATATATAGAAAATGGTGGGGTGACCCTTGGCATTCCTCTTTGTGGCTGTTCATCTACACTCATGACTCTTCAACTACTCTATGATTGTTACATTCAACTATTGACACTTGAACTTCCACTTGACAAGACGTTACATACAATATGCACATAACCCCATGTGAGACAAAATAGGCTTGAGAAAGCCATGCAAGACATCACTATGACTCTAATAACTGTGGGAAGACCAGCTCTTTGACATCCTCACGATGGTTGATGGTGGTGAACTAATGCCAAGACCAGTAATGTTATATGGAATTTTGCATCTACAGATAAATACAATTTCCCTAGGTGGGTAGCTACACCTAGAACAAAAAATTTAAAGAGTTTAACCTTTTTCTATATAAGATAAATAAGACAAGGGACCTACTTTTTATTTTTCTCTTCCCTTTGTCTCCTTTGGATGCCTCCCGTTGCTCCTTCTCGAACTGAATCCACTCGATAAGTACCTGCAATCATAAACAGATGACAAAAACCAATCAAAGAAAGAGTTCTATCTACTATAAGCAAATGGAATAGAAAGAATTTACACATATAATCATCATAAATAGAGACAAGAATATGGGAAAATGTGTAAACAACTTTATTAAGTAGAAGGAAGAGTTACAACCAAGAAGTCCGATCCCATGTCACTCATCCAGCTTGAGTTCCATCCTTCATCACACCAAAAGAACAACACTCTGATAGCATAACAATACTTGCTTACAATCTCAAACCTCACAACAATAGTATCTCCTTACAAATTCTCAAATTCAAACCCCTTATCACTATGATGAGTGCTCAATTTATAGGGAAATGGAGGTGGTTTCTTCATAAATTGGGCATTGAATGGATTTCCAATTTGGGATTTAGTTTCCATGGAAGAAGGGATGAGAGCATAGGAGGTTATTGATTCATTCCCTATCCAATTTCAATCTCATAGGAGAGGATAAGAGGTGAGAATCTCCTAGAATGGTCTAGAATGAAGGAATATTCCCAGAACCCTATGAAGATTTCGCTCAATCTCGCCTAGCGCAGGTCAAAGTGGGCCTAGGTGCTTTGCAGAGTAGGCTTGAATGGGCCTAAGTTCTCTGCAGTGCACTTACCCCTGACCAAGGCTGTGCTGGTCCCTCAAGGAGTCATTTCAGGATGTCTTCAGGCCAAGAAAATCTCAGGAATGATGGCATACAATGTGATGACTTGTCTAGGGCATGTACCAACTGAATTAGGGTTTTATGAGCCCTAAAATTACTGAGGTGAATGATGGAAGTGAGGTGCCTAAATGGACTTGTAATAGTTACCCCCTAAAGCATGAATTCGAAAATGATAATGTTGAGTGATATGATTTACGATATGATGAGGAGGTTTTGAAGCGGATGGTAACCTGCATCAATTACAATACATAATATTATGATATTTTGGATTTTTTCATGAATCGCTGAGGGAAGGTATACCCATTCTCAACATATAAAATTTCATTACATGTACATAGATAGTCATCTACAGATATAGACCCATGATGGGATGACCATCAGTGTAAAGCCATCATACAGATGATTTAGTACTTTCCTGAAATCGTAGCTTAGATGGATGAAACTAGATCCAGGGTCTTTTATCTCATTCAATCATTCACTCAAGTACGAGTCTAACAATGTGAATATGTGATCTAAATTTGAACATGGGAAGACACCGTCTAATTACCAGCCAATGATGTAAACCGTTAATAGACGCGAGAGAAATCACCGATAATGATAATGATCCTCAAGGTACTACAATACATTTTTCATGGTGTGAATGTATGTTTTGATGTTGAACATCATACAAAGTCTTTCATTCAAAGGCCAGTGATGTCAACATATTACTGGAAGTGAGAAACTTGCCATTGATATATGCAAGCCCCAAGGTACTAATAGGGTGTTTCTATGTCAACTGCTTGGATAATGTGCTGATGTCGACAAGAAGCGACTCATTGCAAGAGGGCCTTTATGTATCCCACATCAATGACATGAAACAAGTGTAATGATTTTGGAGATGGAATGTGACTGACGACACAAGGTTCAGGAATGGTGGTCATGAAAATGAAGGTTTCTGAGTATTGCAACGGATGAATTTTAACTCAGTGACTTCTCTTGAACATGTCGACGAGACTGAATGAATTGGAAACATTGACCCAAAACCAAAGTAATGGATGGTATGATAGACCATAGGTGTCATAACCATCAAGCAGATAACCCAACCCAATTAGTCACAGAGATGAAGTGAAAGTGTCATGTTCAAGAGCGACCTGTTGCCATAAAGTGGTTTACCCATTTTCTCATTTTCCCGAGTCATTACTAACCAATACCTCTTTATTTTTTATCAATCTTTAGGAGGATAACATATGATTGTTGTATAATTCCACCCTTTGGGTGAATCCATCGCTTTGTGATGTTTTAACGAGTCTATCGAAGGTGAAACTTGGTCTTGTCATGATGGACAAGTTTGCCTCTATTTGATGTTTTAATGAGTTTAACGATAATGATAACTCAGTCCTTTTCATGTTTAGAGAGTTTGAAAAGGAAAAAAAAGAAAACTCCACAAGTTCTTTTTTGTTGATTTGTCTCTCAAGTCCAAAAAAGCGTAAAATAATATGAGAGAGAACCTATTAACCATGTTCAATCAATGTATTCCTTTTTCGTAAATAATCTATCTCAGTGCGGAAAAGGGTTAAACTTATACTGAGTAGATGTCGTTTTCAATACGTTAACAAACTGAAAAGGACAAGCGCTCAACAATATTTTCCTAATTCGAGAGTTTGAAAAGAACTTAAAGAGGACTCCAAGGGGGTTCCTTTCTTGATGTTTATCAGAGCTCGAAAAAGAGATAAAATTATGCTCTATGGTCAAAGTACAATTCATGATTGTGCATGTCAAATTCACTGTATCAGCTCTAAATCTATTCAAAGTAACACCAAATGGATCAAACATACTTGCTTCATTGGTAAAAATAGTAAATAAGAAATTTTTTTCATTTAATGATCATAAAATAAACATAAAACAAGAATTTACCATGTCATTTTTACCATTTGATATTTACGATTCAGTTTGTGCTCTAAACTAGTTTTTTACCTTGAACTTAAGCAGCTGATTGCGAGAGATTCTGTGGATCATTTCTTGTTCCATCTGTACCAGGTAGAAGATGTACCCCTTCTCTTTCTTTTCATGTCATTATTTTATAGTATTAGGAAAAAATTTTGGGTTTTTAGCGCTCCTGGGGTTAGTATATTGCACCCTGGGATCAGGGCAGCCTTCTACATTGAAAACTATGCTGCAGAGCACCCAAGCAGAAGGGTACCTACTCTACAATGCATTGTCTCCTTTCCTAGGCTGCGCTGGGCGAGTTTCACAAATTTTTTTCACCTGTTTGGCCCAAAATTTCCCCAATTTTTTGCATGAAATGGATCCTAACTAAGCTTATGGTTTGATTTTAGGCTTTCATTGGATCATAATGTCCATTACTTGGCGAGAAAGAGATCATGAAGAACAAGACATGGTTGCCCTAAATGATCTGGGTATTGTTGAGGCCCTCAAAAACTATGGGTTGCTCAAATACTTCAGGTTGTCCAGAATGAGGCAACAATTAAAAATATTGAAGTTCTTAGTTCATGCATGGGATCCAATGAATCAGGCTTTTCACATAAGGGACAAAGTGGTCCTTATTATGATCAATGATGTTTACTTTATTAATGGGTTTTCGAGACATGGTGCCCCCATTTCTCTTTCAGGATTTTTCCATGGAGGTGAATCAGTGAGGGACTATATTCGACAATTTTTTTGGCCAGGTACACAGCCTAGAAAGGATGGGAAAATAAACATCAGGGATGTACATGATTTTCCTTTGATAACAATCCTTTTCACTATCGCAAAGTTGGCAGGCAGTGTGACACTTCATCTAGTGAACAGATCATACATGCAGTATGTGCTTGAGTGTCTTGAGCCAACTGTATTCAACTAGTGTGAGGCCATACTTTCTTCACTAAAAGAGTAGCTGACAAAGGTAAAGAGCGGTATGGTGAGGAATTTTAGCTATGGATCACTCTTAATCTCTTTTACCTTAGAGAGAATTCCATTGATGCAACCTCAGCATGTAACACTGGGTGTAGTTGGTCCTAGAGATCCATGGATGTAGAGGTGGGTTGAGTTGATGGCTAGACATGTTGTTCAGTCATCAATCAAATTTTCTACCGCATTCTTTAGTTGGCTCGATCAACAACACATTGTCATCGAGGAGCATCCATACACAGGGATGGATTTTCGTGGAGATCTAAAGTTCAGTTTACCAGTGGGCACTCAATGGGGTGCTATAGGTAAATTGTTTTTGACCAATTTTCTTTTATTTTTAAGTTTCTACATGTTTTTTTGTTTTCTATGTTTCCAAGACTAAACTAAAACCGTTCTCATGCATACATATGTTGGTATTGTTCGACCTATGGGACATCAACAGGAGGCAGGTGGATGAACGCGAAGAAATGTCGGGAGAGCAGTTCTCCAGGATTTGGATTTGACCGAGACATTGGCAGAGTTGCACGATCATTTGGAGGGTTTAACCCTCAGTATTTCAGATATCCAGATCGAGGAGTTACCTATGAGGCTGCAGCACCATACGCTTGGTGTTCCTAGCCATTGGATGAGGCTATTGTGCATGATAGCTCAGGTTGTGTTCTGTTATCATGAGCATCACTAGGTCTACTTAGGATGATTTTTGTATGCATTTTGAGTTTTTAGGTCAGATGACCAAACATGTCTTCGGCACAAATTTTGTAAAAAATTTTAAAAATCTATATACTTTTTACTTTCAAAGATTTTATATATGGTTATGTGCAATCCAATTCAACTAATGATGTGAATTGAAAATTTACTTTTACATGTGTCGCAAATGTCTGTTTAACACATAGTTTGCTAATGAATCAGTTAATGTGTTAAAGTTTCTGGAAATATGTTTATATTGAATGTACTAAAAATTTCTTTCCAAAAGAAGAACTCTAAGGAACATACAAAGAATAGTTGGGTTTCAGACGATATAAACATTTGTTGGTTGCAGTACGATGAGTTGTGAGTATAGCCTAATGATGATTCAGTGAATTCCAAGTGAAATGGCATCAGAGAGAAGTTCGATCGATCTGTTATACTCACCGATATTTTTCATAGAACTAATGATACAAATCCCTTGAAAACTCATTAACTCGCCACTTAGAGCGAAAATGGTACATGCTACAGAAGGTAGGTTCTGCATACTACGACTAGCACCATCAATGTAACCAACAAATGGTTCCAAACATTCTGACATATGAAAAAAATGAAAAGTGGATTACTTAACCACATAAAAACTCTAAAATACACACTAACACACACACATGGAATTAAAGCATATATACAGTGATTTTACTACACTCAATTAACCATAGCAACGCTTGAGATACAACCCATTTCGGGGATGTGACAATGAAATTCCATCATAATCCACCAACTCGTAGCACCTTTTGCCAAAACATGCTTGAAAATATAAGGGCTCATCCACAGTGGTTCAAATTTCCCTGCTCCTAGTTTATCAGCTTCCTGATCATAAAGCAAGACCAAGTCTCCTTCTGAGAAAATGCAAGGCTTGACATTTCGGTCATATTGTGCCTTGATTTGTTTCTTATGTGCTTCGTTAGCCAATGTAGCTTCACAACGAGTTTCATCTAGATGGATGAATTCTAAGAAATGTGCTTCTTCATCAAAAGTGTCGGGTAACAGGTCAATTGCAAGTTTAAGAGATGAAATTTCACATTGTATCGGCAAGATTTCCTCGACCATACAAAAATTGAAAGGGTGTAAATCCAGTTTCATTCCTTATCGAGGTTCGATATGCCCACAAAGTAGAGTACAATATTAAATGCCAGTTTCGTTTATGAACCCCTATCATTCTTTGAAGCATTCACTTAAGGACTTTGTTGATGGCCTCAACTTTTCCATTAGTTTGTAGATAATAAGGAGTAGAACTATCATGTGAAATTACTAACTTGGCAGTAAACTCAGTCATCATGTGATTGCGAAAATGTGACCCATGATCTATAACTATAGCCTATGGTAAACCAAACCGAGAAACAATGCGGTTGAAAAAGAAAAGTGCAGCCGTCTCGCCACTGTTGTTTAATGTAGGCATCATCTCGGCCCATTTTATGAAATAGTTAATGACGACTATAATGTACCCGTGCCCCACAGCCGAGTGAGGGTTACATGTCATGAAGTCAATGCCCCATTTGGAAAATGTTCCAACAACAACAATAGGATATGCATGACAGCTTCTGACAATAATAATGAAATCTTTGAATATGGTAGGCTAGAAGTAACCAACACGGAGAATCCTTTGTGTGGTAGCATAACCAGATAAGTGTTCACCACAAGCACCTGAATGGAAATCATTCAAAACCTTCTCAACTTCCTCATGTGTGAGGTACCTCTGTAAAATTGTATTGATACCATGACGGTAAAGAGTGTCACCAATCGTTAGATAATCTTTGGCTTCGTATCGAATATGTTGCTACTGCGAACGAGAGGTATCGGGCCAAAAAGTTTGGGTTTGCAGACAAATCAATATATCTCCATACCGCAGGTCAGATGATGAAATAAGGAACAAAGACTCATCTAGAATTGATGGTTCTGATGTTGAATCAATGGTATTCGAGGGAAGGTTGCAAAGAAGCTCGAAAAAAACTAGAGATTTCTTTGATTTGGATTTGATGAATTCCAAATCAAATTCCTAAAAAATTATGATCCATTTTAAGTATTTGTCCCCCAGTAATTGACGTGACAAAATATATGCCATAGGGTTGCAATCCGTGTTGGGCGCGGGATCCCCCAAGGGAATTTTTGGGGTTTAAAGCCCATATTTTGACTAAATCCGATGTAAAGGCTCCACGTTTTATGGGTGTGGAGCGCGAACTTGTAAATGAGTAATAGGTTTGTCTGCCCTCATTTTTGTAAATGTAATGTACACTTTAGATATCTACCCATGTTCCACAGACCATGGGATTGTATAAATAGAGTGAGACTCCAAGTTGTAAAGGACAGAATCAATGGAGGAATGAAGATGAAGAATTGAGTCTTATCTAAATGTAGAGTCGAGTCATTGGGTCGTAGAGTAGGAGAAGGCTCTGCAGCTGAGTGTGCAAAGGCCTAGTAGTCCGTAGCTGAGTGCATGGACCCCTGCAGCTGAGTGCGCAGGGCGAGTTGAGTCTCTAACCATTGAAGAAGTAATAAAGAGAAGTTTAATATCATTTTGACGTATCTTTTTCATGTTTTGTGCATTGAATGTATTGGGTATAAATTGAAATTTCACTATTTATATGATGCACAAACTTATATGGTTGTGTTAATTAAGTGAATATAAGATAAAGTATCTGCCTACGTGAAGTTAACTAACAGTTATAAGAAGATAAGTAAGATCTGTGGGGTAACTTGGTGAAATAACATAGATCACTACCTTAGTAGCGTGAAAGCACCTTAGCCCCTAGTTAGGGCTATGCGAGGGAGATTATAATAGATCACGAAGGCCTCACAGGTCAGGGAAATGCTCGAAGTGACCTACACAAATCCATTCATAGTTGGACTAAATTGACCCCTCAGACATCTCCAGGGTGCATAAACTTGGTCCCAACATCCCCCCATACTGCTTCGGGTGAGACCTCAGTTTGTGCTTTGTGGGCTATTACTGAAAGGGCCAGTAGTGTAGGTATTTGTTTGTCTAGTTAACTCTGAACCTGGGTCAGGCCCCATCAAGCCAACAAATGGTTCTTTTGCCAAGATCAGAATCCGCATAGAGATGTCTGATGTCGTATCATTGGAATCCAAATAAGAATGAAATTGAAGGTTGGTTGTGTTATCACAAAACCCAACCTTGATAGGCTACTGATCAGGAAGATTTTGAGTAAATTTTTCAAACCAAAATTTTGGCTAGGGTTTAGCCTCCTCAACCTGGGAGGGCTTTCTCACTGGGTTAAATATTTCAATTAAGGATTAGATGGCTAACTCTATAAAAAAAAAACAAGTGAAAAGGTATAAATGGTTGAACACAATCAATAAACATCCATTGTGCTTATGGAGTCAGAATATGTTTCAGTATCACAGTAAGATTAGCTTAACGTGGAAGTCTTGGCATCAAGAGTTTTAATATATCAGCAAAACAAAAAAAAAATATAAGGAACACAACCTATAAACACATGTAGGAAGTTAGAGCATTGTCAATGAATTCTAAGTAACATGCATTCATACCACTGCAAGTGAGTAAATGGAGGAAACCATGAGGAAAATCAAACATTAAAACTCTTTTCTGAATCCTGAGTAGTAAAGCCAAATCTTTGTATTAACATAAGAAAAACACAAACTTCTACAATGCCACAGTATGATTGTTTCTTTTGAAAATTTCCAACCCTTGGTGCATTACACCTCTTGCTCTTTATAGAGTTCATTACAATTTTGGATTCCTTCCTCCAACATGAGGGGAATTTGAATTTACTTGACTTGACACCTATTCATACTTTAAACAAACTATTAATTACAAGTGGTAGTTAACTAATCGTCCTAGAGTCCTAATACAATTAGGAGTACAACTCCTTATTATGTTAGCAACAACCTAGACTTTGGAATAAATTTGATCTTTGACAGCTGCTTCTCCTAACTTCAACTTTGGTGATGACTATAACCTCCATGTTGGCCTCCAATCACCTCTCCTTTGATTGTCCTGAAAACTAGGCAACTATCCCCTACAATGTTGCTTTGGTCTTCAAGGATATTCTTCGAAGTTTCTGCTGGCCACACTATCTCTTTTAGTCACATGACACATATTGAATTAATCATAGGACCCTGCTCTTACATTTGTGCCAAAACAAAACTCCTTGAAGTTGCCTGAAGGAAGACAAATTGGATGAGCTACGAAATGTACTGCTATTTTCGTAGCGCAAGGCTTAGTTCTTGCATATATCTTGCATTCCTTGAGTTCATCTTTACTTAGGGTCTAAACATTCTCAAATGATCTTCTTACATCTCTGCAGCAACATCCTTCTCAAAAATAGCCCCTTTTTCCTTTGAAGATTAATCCAAAAACAAAACTGCAGCTACAACAGTTTCATAGCACGCTATGAAACTGCTGTGCATTGCATGTCACCTACAACAGTTTTGTAGTGTGCTACAAAACTACTGTGTGAATCAAAATACATAGTTTTTTCTCAAAAATTATCCTTCTTGGGATTTCTTCACAGCTTCACCTTATTCCAATAGGCCACATATATATTTGACATTATCCATCCATAAACAACTTCAAAAAGTAATGTCCTAATCAAAATTGTGTTAAGGCTCCATCACTTACTGTCCAGTTCATTTGTGTTGAGGCTGCCCTCCAAATTTTCTTAGTTGAATCTTCAGGTCCTCAATTTGCCTTTTCATCACTTTGATATTGGTTCTGAGCCTCTCACTAATCCATCTGATGTATCTTACCTCTTTAATGGCAGGGACAGTCCTGGTGAAGTATTGAGCATCTTTGCCAACTATTTCAGGTTTTGTAACTTTCCCTTCTTCCCACATGGCTTTTACTCTTTTGAAATTGGATTTTTCAACTACATGTTTCCTTGCCCTTTCCTTAAGTTGAGTAATCTCAAGATTGATAAGCTTCAATTTCTTCTTGACTTCCTCAAAGTTATTTTCTTCTTCTTGAGTATCAACTGCTCTGTTTCTATCATCTTCATGCATGAGTGATGGTGGCACTACTGGAACTATGGGCTCTTCACAGAATCTTGATATCTCTGTTGTTTGACTCACCTCCAGTTCTACCTCCTATAAACTTTTGGACCTCCTAGTCACATGACTTTTGGGCTTAGAAACAAATTCTAAAGCCTGATCATCAAACTGTAACATTTTGGAAGATTTCATATTTTTTGACTTGCTTTTGCCTAGTTCAATTAAGTCGGCTTGGACTAGAGGAGACTCTTCTATGTCAATGGCCTGGAGAATATCATTCAAACTACCCTTTGAGGTTGGGCTTTCATCAGTGACCATTTTTTTACCCTTTTCCTTGGCTAATTGGCTTCTAGTTACTCTTCTCTATATTGTTTCACCAATGGACTGTTCTTGTGCTGCTACCTTGATTTGAACCTCCTTATTCTATGACTGTTGAGGGGCATATTGAGAAATCAGTGGTGTCATTAGTACCTTAACTTGCTTTCTAGCTTTTAGTTTCACAAACCTGCTTGACCTAGCTTCTTCTTGGTGACTAGATGTTGGTGATGATATTTCCTTAGCCCTATGGCTAAGTCCTGTTTCAGCTCTAAAAAAAGACATAAATAGAAAAGTAGACCATTCTCTATTTACCTTCTTAAGTTCATGCAAGACAATTAATTTGATTAAGCCATGATGGAACCATGATGTTTCACATGCTTTTTTCTTCAACTGTATTTATTAGACATCTTGCCTAAGCTTCGAAACAGATAGAAAGGTAGGTCTAGAGATATTATTCCAGTGAAATGCAATAGGAGCTTGAAATGGTAAGAATACACCTTGTGGTATCTTCCTTCGCAGGTAAAATAACTTTGTATGCATGAGAGTAAGTTGGAAAATGAGTCTTTGACATAACTCCTGGGCATTGCTTTAGTTAAATCTGAGTCTATAAATTTTGGTTTCAGGAATATCTTGCAGGGTGCCATCTCAAACTTGAAATTCTTAAATCATCTCTCCTGACCTCTAGGAATCTCTGTGACTAAAGATATAACCTCAAGAGAAACTGGTAATTCTAATATTCCAACCTTTGTATTCAAACCTGTGAAATTGAGAGTAAATTCCTTGCTTACTTAGCTGTGACCTCCCTGTAGTTTTTCACAGAACCTCTAGCAACCTACTTTTTTGAAGGCTTCTTCAACTTCTTTATCCTTTGTGAGAGCATCTAAGCCTTTAGGCTTAGTTCTCAAACATCGGCCTGATCTATGATTCTTCTTCTCTTCAGACATTTCTTCTTTGAAATCCCTGTAAAGGAAACCTGGAAGAAATTGCCCTGTTTAGTTTAAGAGCTGCCTCACTTGAAGCCTGCAAAAGAATTCTGGTTTATGCTCACCCTGGGCTTGTTAACTCGACCTTAAGGAAAGCATCAAGTGTTTCTCATGCATGAAAATGACGCAAAAATTACCAGGACGAATTCACCCTTACCTTTTCTTTTTGAAATTTGAAATGAGTGCAGACAAATGACTCCTAACAGATCTAATGATGAATGTGAATGGGTGCATGTGATAAGTAAGGTTCATGGACTAACACCTGATGATGAAACATTAACATATTCTGGTGGATTTGATAGCTAGACAAGATTTGGCACGAATCCCTGATTTTGTAGTGCATCTAGTGTAAATTTGGGATTTTGTGCAATGAAAACTCCTAACTACAAATCCCTGATTTTGTAGCGCGTGTACTGTATTTTCAGAGTTTTGTGCTATGAAAACTCTTAGACAGTTTTGTAGCGCGTTCAAATTTTAAAATGACCAAATACATGGCACTTTTGGAATGATGTGGGATCCATAATGGGTAAAACCAGGTTTTTGACCTTTATTTGATAATGGAAACGAGACTCTAACTCTATGACTTAGATTCTAAACAGAACATAAAAATGACTTGACCATTAATAACATAAAAACTTTGGAACCATACAAGTTGTCCAAAATTTTAGAACTTTTTATAGTGATAACAACGACTCCACTTGGGATAGTGTGCCCTTGTGGTACACTAAGAACCTGCAGTTCCAGTGCTTTATCCATTATGATAAAAACAGAAATTTTGTTGACAAGCATCCTCTTCAAACTTTTTGGGCCTTCACCTCGGGCTTAAGATTTCTGTTTCAGCTTGTCATTATTAGCAAAAACTGACAAAACGGATATATACAATGTTATGAGAGATTGGTAATACTTCAACAATGATAATGCTTTAGGAACCTGCCATTAACAGGCCCTCCAGCATATGATCCTCCATCAATTTCCTGCAGTATATAAGTGTTGTTCCCATGAAAACCAGCAATCTGAAAAGGACCCTTCCATAAATTCTCAAATGTACCGTGCTTGCCTTTTCCGCCAATTATGGCCTCCCATTTCAACACTTTGTCTTGAATTTGAAAACTGTCTTCTTTGATCTTCTTATTAGATGTACTCTTAATTCGGTTCTGAGCATGTTGATGGCTGTCATAGACTTCACTCCTTTTCTCTTGTAAGGCTATCAGCTGGTTGATTCTCCTCTGAATGGCATTTGGTTCTTCTTCAAGTCCTTGAATTAGTTTCATTACCGGTACTCCAAGTGATGTTGGAAATACAACTTTAGCACCGTAAACTAATTCATATGGCGAAGTCCCAATTGATCTCTTTGTACAAATCCTATCAGCCCACAAGGCATACTTCAATTTTAAATGCCAAGCTTTCTTGTTTTCCTGCAACACCTTTTTGATGATCCTTACAATACTCTTATTTGACGATTCAGCAAGGCCATTTCCTTGCAAATAGTAAGCAGTAGAGTGTCCAAGAGTAATGTGATATTGGTGACAAAAATTAATCATTTTCTTGGACTTGAAAGCTTGAGCATTATCTGTTATAATCTTCATTGGGCAGCCAAATCTAGACAATATATTATTTTCTAGAAAAGAAATAATTACTGAATCATTAGCTTGCCTGGTTGGAATCACCTCTATCCATTTGGTGAAGTAATCTGTTGCTGTAAGAATCCAGTGATGTTGCCCTAATGAAGAAGGATGTATCTCTCCAATAAAGTCTAGCCCCCACTGCTGAAAAGGAGCTTCTACATAAATAGGGATCAAAGGCAAAGGCACAAGCTTCCTTCTTCCTTCAAAAATTTGGCACTCATGACATGCAACGATCTTCTTGTAGATATCCTTAAACATTGTTGGCCAAAAATACCCGGCTCTTAGGATCTTGTTTGTTGTAGCCTTCCAATAATGATGTCCTCCGCAATCTCCTTTATGAAATTCTTCAATAACTTTATCAACTTCTTCTTCAAGGAGACAATTCAGCAAAATTCCTCCTGCATCTTTCCAAAATAGATTTTGATCATATACAAAATATCTCAAAGACTTCAGCTTAACAAACCTTGCTTTGGACTTTGTTAGATTGGTAGGAGCTTTATTATGCTATAGAACAAAAGCCACATCCTTATACCATTCTGAAACCAAGAATTTCTCATTAATTTGGACCAATTCTTCCTCATTTTCAGAAATTTCTGAGATTTCTGCATTCAGATTTATGTCAAGATAGTCCAGATTTGACTGAGTCATTAGCTTTGCCAAGCCTTGACCCTTCACCAATTTGGTTGGTTTGATGTCTATATCATATTCTAGAAATTTGGCTATCCACTTCCCCTCTTACCATCAGGATCTGCTTGTGTTAGAATATCTTTTATTACAACACTTGGAACATATGCCACAATGTGAGAATGCAGAACATAGATTCTGAAATCTTTTATAGCTTTCACCAATGCATAAGCTTTCTTTTCTAGAATATTGTACTTCAGTTCAAAATTTTCTAATGTCCTACTAAAGAAAGAAATAGGCTGTTCAGTACCTTGCTTTCCTTTTTGTAGAAAAACTCCAGCAATTGTATTCTCGGAGGCAAACATAAAGATAAGAAATTCCTTAGAAAAATCTGGACTGATGAGTACTGGTGCTTGTGTAAGTTCCTTCTTGATTTCTTGAAAAGATTTCCTTGCTTCAACTGTCCACTTAAAATTTACTCCTTTCTTTAACATCCTTGTTATATCCTTGACAATCTCAGCAAAATTAGGAATGAAGCGCCTAACAAAATTCACCTTTCCAAGGAAAGATTGGATCTCTTTCCTACTTCTTAGCAGATCTACCTTTTGAATCACATTAACTCTATTAGGATCAATCCTAATTCCTTCTTTAGAAATGATATGACCAAGTAACTTGTCTGATGTTAAAGCAAAGATATTTTTAGTAGGATTAAGAGAGATACCAAACCTTCTACATTTCAGCAGAATTTTGTCAAGGTGCTTCTAATGATCTTCTTCTTTCTTTGAGAAGACTGTGATCTCATCAAGATAAACAACCACTAATTTATCCTTTTATTCAGCAAAAGAAATATCCATTTCTCTTTGAAAGGTTCCCCCCACATTCATGAGACCAAAAGGAATCTTGGCGTACATGAATGTGCCCCACGGCGTTGTCAAGGTTGTCTTCTCCTGATTGTCCGGATGCACAAGAATCTGATTGTACCCTGAGAAACCATTAAGCATAAACATTCTTTGTGAACCAAAAATATTTTACAGAATTTAATCCATCTTGGGAAGAGGATAGTTGTCCTTTAATGAAGCCTTATTCAAATTTCAGAAATCAATACAAATTCTGATTTCTCCACTCTTCTTTCTAACTAGAACCAAATTTACAAGACAATTTGAGAATCTCATTAGGACAATGATTTTAGCATCAAATATTTTCTTAATCTCCTTTTCAATCAATGGCTTGAGAAGCGGATTAATTCTTCTTAACATTTGTTTGAAAGGTTTCTCATTCTCTTTAATAGGAATAGTATGTTGAATAATGGAAGGATCATATTGTTTTAAGTCAGTATAACTCCAAGAAAAAACATCAAAAAACCTTTTCATAATCTCAACATATTTGACCTTCATATCAGCTGAAAGAAACTTTGAAATTTTTATCATCCTATGTAAAAATGAAGTACCTAGATTGCAGCTTTCTATTTCCTCTCCATCAGCTTGTATCTTTGGCGATTTGAACACATCATTCTAATCAAACAACTTCTCAAGAGGAATTAGACCCTTTGGTATTGAATTATTTTTTAATTGTAAAACTTCAGAATTTTCTTAGACTCAACAAGCATATTTTGTTGATCTACTTGAGTATTTTCAATTCTTCCTTCAATTCAATAAAATTATTTACCTATTGATCATCTTCAAAAACTTGCCAATTGGTGATATTATCTGGTATAACTGGTCTATGATGAACTTCAACCTCATATTTTTCAGAAGAATGAATAGGAATGACAAACAAACTTGCTAAAACAGCAAGAGAATCAACAATGGAGTTTTGGTCTCTAGTTTTGATAGTGAAAGAATATGCTTGAAAATTTTCCAAAATATCTAAAACTAGATTTCTATATTTTCTCATTCTTACATCCTTTGTTTGATAGAAACCCTCAACTTGTCTAATAACCAATTTGGAATCTCCAAAGATGGAAATATTCTGAGCCTTCATTCTTACTAAAACTTCTAGGTCCAAAATTAGAGATTCGTATTTTTCCATATTATTTGCGTAATCAAAGTTCATTTTGTAAGAGTAAAACTTACTTTAATCACTTGGACTTGTGATCCAAATTCCATATCCTTCCCCTTATTTTCCCACTGATCCATCAAAGTACAAAGACCACCATCTCTTCATCTCTTTCTCATCTTCTTGCTGATTTTCTGTTTTCATCTCTTCCGGTCAACTATTAACTGACTCATTAAAAAGAATGGCAGATCCAAGTTCAATATCAAATGAATAAATATGAAAATTTTGAGGTTTGTCTTTTCTGCTCACCATATAAGCCATTGTGGTCTCCTGATACAATCTCCTTTGCTCACCAAAAATAGGGATGGTGGCATAGGTGAGGTCCATTTGCATTGTGCCTTTGATTTTTGCTGCCCATGATCTTGATAGCAACATCCCAAACTTTGGCGGAATGTCAGCCACAACAATGTCCATAACAATTGTCTTTGCTGGGATTTGTGTTAGACCAACAACAACATCTTTGATTAAACCAATACATTGGATTCTTTTTGAGTCAAAAGAGAGTAAATCCTTATATGGTCTTGTTACCTATAATCCTAACCTCTCCATAATTACTCGAGGCATGAGATTATGAGAAGACCCCGAATCCAACATAGCATTCTGTAAGGTCATATCATGAATACTAATGCTTACATAGAAAGGAGGAAACTCTTCATTTTGATCATCTTCTAACCTTGGACCCAAGTATATAGTAGGATTATCTTCTTGCACATTTAAGATATCAGCAACTCCTGGTTGTGAATTTAACATCTCTACAATCTTGCTTCTGTATTTATCTACCTTGAGAATCTCACTAAAAGGGATTGATATTTTATTTTTTGCAATTTCATTCTCAAGGTTGAAAACAGAAATAGTTTTTTAGCTTCTTTGATAGGAGGTGGAGGTTGAGTGTCCTTCTTACCAAGTGGAGAATCATTTTTACCTTCAGCAACCTTTGGGGTATCATTTCTGGTTTCAACAATGTTTGAAACATCTTCCTTGGGCTGTGTTTTGTTTGCAATAATTGGTACATTTTTGTTTCTAAGATTGTATTGTTTTTTCATTTCAAAGATAGCATGTTGATACCCTTTTAAATAATTTGAAGGCTCTTCCCCTTGCTTGGTCAAACTGAACTCATCATGTTCTTCTTTAGTCAAGAAGATTCCTGACATCTCTTCATCAATAAAATGGATAGATTCTTCGGGAATCTCAGGATCATCTTCTTCATCAACCAAATTCTGTTGAAAAGGAGGTCTCACTGGAGGATCAGGCTATTGATTCCTATTTTCTCTTGGTCTTTGTTGGTTTTTACGTCTCCTGAATTGAGGGTTTCTAAATTGAGGTTCCTGCTGCACAGGGGAAGCAGAGGTGTTTCCAAGATCTAACCTATCCATCAACTTCTCCATGGTTTTAATCATTGAATCAAATTTATTTTCAGGAGTTGAAGAGAAAGGTTTTTCTTCTTCTTTAAATTTAGATTTTCCCATTTTTGATTTTTTGGCAGCTACCATGTTTACTTCTACCTTTATTGCATCATTTTACATATCAGCAAGTGTGTCATACTCTCTCTCTCTCTTAGCAAAAGAGAAAAATCAGAATCAAATGCTTCAGCATCTCTCATTTGTGCTAAGGATTTTGGAGGTTTCAAGTGAGATGGGATTCAGTTAAACACTTTGTTGAACCTCTTTGAGAAATTTTGAATGGTTTCATTAGGTGCCCTTCTAAGATTGTTGTACTCAGTAAGTTCTTGAACTGGATTAGTTATATTTCCCCATTTCCTTAGAAAAATATCTTCAAATTCTACCCAATTATGAATGCTTCCTGCTATAAGAGCTTTAAACCATTTTCTAACTTCGCCAATAAAGGTCTATGTAAATAGTCTTAGTTTCACATACTCATCATCAACTTCCTCTTTGTCAGCAAAATCATTAAATTTTTCTACATGTTCTTTTGTTGTAATTTCTTCATCACCACCCCATGTTGGAATTCTTGCAGCATATTTGCTAGGAAGATCATGCAAAACAATAGGGAGTGCAAGTGGGGCATACCTAGCAGGTACAACCATGATTAAAGGAGGAATAGTAGTTACAGGGATAAAAGGGATAGAGGATGAAGAACTGATATGAGGAAGACTGCTTCATTTCTGAAAGCAACTAGGAATAGAAGAAACAGAGGATGAGGAACTGATATGAAGAGGACTACCTAGGCTCTGCAAACTAGTGAAAAATGTACTCCAATTTGGAAGAGGTAAACTAGCTTTAGATTTTAACAAGACTTCCAAAGGATAAAGTTCTTTCAATTTATCTAAGGCTTCCCTTTCCAACAATAGCTCAGAGGTAACTACTTCCCAAAATTATTCCTTGTGTTCTTGTGATACTAAGGCTGAGGTATCAATTCCTCTCTTTTGCAGATCTAAGATAATACCAATGATTTCTTTTTCATTTTCTGATCTAAACAACACTTCATGAATTTTATCATCAACTATTTTGTCTTCAGGACTTCTTGAGAATTCAGAGAGCAAAGATTTTGAATAAGATGGAGTACCTTGTATTCTAAAAATCTTTGACTGCCTCTTGAAACAGTGTTTGGATTTTCCACAGGAGTAGGAGGATTAGGGTTAGGATTGCTCCGTGTATATCTCCTTCTCGAAGCCACCTTTAAAACTTTGAAACTATATGGAGTCACCAAGGTAGATTGCAGCCTCGAAAATTTATCTGAGCTCCTACTACCTTTAGAAGTTCAACTTCTTGATTTTGGGAATGAGTAATCTTCAGGCTCCCGGAAGACGCACCAAAATGTTAACACAAAGCCCAACCTTGATAGGATGTTGATTAGGAATACTTTGAGTAACTATTTCTAACCAAAATTTTGCTGAGACTTAGCCTCCTCAACCCAAGAGGGCTCTCTCACTAGGTTAAAGATTTCAATTAAGGATTATATGGCTAACTCTATAAAAAAAAAACAAGTGAAAAGGTATAAATGGTTGAACATAATCAATAAACATCCATTGGGCTTATGTAGTTAGAATATGTTTTAGTATCACAATAATATTAGCTTAACATGGAAGTCAGGGCATCAAGAGTTTTAATATATCAGCAAAACAAAACAAAAATATAAGGAACACAGCCTATAAACACATGTAGGAAGTTAGAGCATTGTCAATAAATTTTAAGTAACATGCATTCATACCACTGCAAGTGAGTAAATGAATGAAACCATGAGGAAAATCAAACATTAAAACTCTCTTTCGAATCCTGAGTAGTAAAGCCAAATCCCTGTATTAACATAAAAAAGCACAGCCTTCAACAATGACACAGTATGACTATTTCTTTTGAAAATTTCCAACCCTTGGTGCATTACACCTCTTGCTCTTTATAGAGTTCATTACAATTTTGGATTCCTTCCTCCAACATGAGGGGAATTCAAAATTACTTGACTTGACACTTATTCATACTTTAAACAAACTATTAATTACAAGTGGTAGTTAACTAACAGTCCTAGAGTCCTAATACAATTAGGAGTACAACTCCTTATTATGTTAGCAACAACCTAGACTTTGGAATAAATTCGATCTTTGACAGCTGCTCCTCCTCCTTAACTTCGACTTTGGTGATGACTATAACCTCCATGTTGGCCTTCAATCACCTCTCCTTTGACTGTCCTGAAAACTAGGCAACTGTCCCCTGCAATGCTGCTTTGGTCTTCAAGGATATTCTTCGAAGTTTCTGCTGGCCACACTATCTCTTTTAGTCACATGACACATATTGAATTAATCATAGGACCCTGCTCTTACATTTGTGCCAAAACAAAACTCCTTGAAGTTTCTTGAAGGAATACAAACTGGTTGAGCTACGAAATGACTACTATTTTCGTAGTGCAAGGCTTAGTTCTTGCCTATATCTTGCATTCCTTGAGTTCATCTTTACTTAGGGTCTAAACATTCTAAAATGATCTTCTTACATCTCTACTGCAACATCATTCTCAAAAATAACCCCTTTTTCCTTTGAATATTAATCCAAAAGCAAAACTGCAGCTACAACGATTTCGTAGTGCGCTACGAAACTGCTGTGTGAATCAAAATATACAGTTTTTTCTCAAAACTTTTCCTTCTTGGGATTTCTTCACAGCTTCACCTTATGCCAATAGGCCATCATCCATCCATAAACAACTTCAAAAAGTAATTTCCTAATCAAAATAGTGTTAAGGCTCCATCACTTACTGTCCAGTTCATTTGTGCTGAGGTTGTCCTCTAGATTTTCTTAGTTGAATCTTCAAGTCCTCAATTTGCCTTTTCATCACTCTGATATTGGTTCTAATCCAGTGATTAATCCACCTGATGTATCTTGCCTCTCTAATGGCAGGAACAGTCCAGGTGAAGTATTGAGCATCTCTGCCAACCATTTCAGGTTTTGGAACTTTCCTTTCTTCCCACATGGCTTTTACTCTTTTGAAATTGGCTTTTTCAACTACAGGTTTCCTTGCCCTTTTCTTAAGTTGAGCAATCTCAAGATTGGCAAGCTTCAATTTCTTCTTGACTTCCTCAAAGCTATTTTGTTCTTCTTGAGTATCAACTACTTTGTTTTTGTCATCTTCATGTGTGAGTGATGGTGGCATTACTGGAACTATGGGCTCTTCACAGAATCTTGATATCTTCATTACCTGACTCACCTCTAGTTCTACCTCTTGTAAATTTTTGGACCTCTTAGTCACAGGTCTTCTGGGCTTAAAAAAAAATTCTGAAACTTGATCACGAAACTGTAACTTTTTGGAAGATTTCATCTTTTTTTGACCTACTTTCGCCTGCTTCAATTAAGCCTGCTTGGACCAGAGGAGACTCTTCTATGTCAATGGCTTGGAAGAAGATCACTCAAACTACCCTTTGAGGTTGGGCTTTCATCAGTGACCATTGTTTTACCCTTTTCCTTGGCTAATTGGCTTCTAGTTACTCTTCTCTGGAATGTTTCACCAATGGACTGTTCTTGTGCTACTACCTTGATTTGAACCTTCTTCTTCTGTGACTGTTGAGGGTTATCTTGAGAAATTAGTGGTTTCATTTGTTCCTTAACTTGTTTCTAGCATTTAGTTTCACAAACCTGCTTGACCTAGCTTCTTCTTGGTGACTAGCTGTTGGTGATGATATTTCCTTAGCCCTAGGGCTAAGTCCTGTTTCAGCTCTAAAACCAGACATAAATAGAAAAGAAAACCATTCTCTATCTACCTTCTGAAATTCATGCAAGACAATTGATTTGATTAAGCCATGATGGAACAATGATGTTTCACATGCTTCTTTCTTGAACTATATTTTATCAGACATCTTTCCTAAGCTTTGAAACAGATAGAAAGGTAGGTCTAGAGATATTATTCTAGTGAAATGCAATAGGAGCTTGAAATGTTAAGAATACACCTTGTGGTATCTTCCTTTGCAGGTAAAATACCTTTGTATGCGTGACAGTAAGTTGGCAAATGATTCTTTGACATAACTACTGGGCACCGCTTTAGTTAAATCTGAGTCTATAAATTTTGGTTTCAGGAATATCTTGCAGGGTGCCATCTCAAACTTGAAATTCTTAAACCATCTCTCCTGACCTTTAGGAATCTCTGTGACTAAAGATATAACCTCAGGAGAAAATGGTAATTCTAATACTCCAACCTTTGTATTCAAACCTATTAAATTGAAAGCAAATTCCTTGCTTACTTCGCTGTGACCTCGTTGTAGTTTTTCGCAGAACCTCCAACAACATACTTTTTTGAAGGCTTCTTCAAATTCTTTATCCTTTGTGAGAGCATCTAAGCCTTCAGGCTTAGTTCTCAAACACTGGCCTAATCTATGATTCTTCTTCTCTTCAGACATTTATTCTTTGAAATCCCTATAAAGGAAACCTGGAAGAAACTGCCCTGTTTTGTTTAAGAGCTGCCTCACTTGAATTGGATGAAGAGCTACCTCGCTTGAAGCCTGCGAAAGAATTTTGGTCTATGATCACCTTGGACTTGTTAACTCAACCTTAAGGAAAGCATCAAGTGTTTCTCATGCATGAAAATGACCAGGACCAATTCACCCTTACCTTTTCTTTTTGAAATTTGAAATGAGTGCGGAGAAATGACTCCTAACGAATCTAATGATGAATGTGAATGGCTGCATGTGATAAGTAAGGTTCATGGACTAACACCTGATGATGAAACATTAACGGATTCTAGTGGATTCGACAGCTAGACAATATTTGGCACGAATCCTTGATTTTGTAGCGCATCCAATGTAAATTTGGGGTTTTGCGCTACGAAAACTCCTAACTACAAATCCCTGATTTTGTAGCGCATGTAGTGTATTTTCAGAGTTTTGCACTATGAAAACTCCTAGAAAGTTTTGTAACGCATTCAAATTTTAGAATGACCAAATATATGACACTTTTGGAATGATATGGGATCCATAATGGGTAAAACTAGGTTGTTGACCTTTATTTGATAATGGAAATGAGACTCTGACTCTATGACTTAGATTCTAAACATAACATCAAATTGACTTGACCATGACTAACATAAAAAATTTGGAACCATACCAGTTGTCCAAAATTTTTAGAACTTTTTACAGTGATAACAGGTTGGACAGGAGGATTCACGAGTTCGCGGTGCAGGAGAACAAGAATCCACGACTGACAAAAGAAGTGTGGTTAGATTGCTACCTGTACACAGAGATCCACAAAATCTTTTTCACATCTTTCCCTACTAAGCTGTAAGAGTGGATAGTGAAGCCAACAGATAGCCAAGGAAGGTGGAAGCTCGACGGTTCTAGTGTGTGTACCCCAGAGTTGGTGCGCAGATTGGAAGCATTGGAGGATAAGATCACATGTGATGTTGATCACTAGCTCGATCAGATTATAGGAGGATTCATTACTGAGTTCGCGGTAGACACTTCAGTCATCTATAGTGAGGTGGAGCAACTATTTCTCAAAGGACCGCGAGGTAAGTACGTAAACTATCTGAATACTTGGATTAAAACGCTATTTTTTGAAAAGATGGTTATGCAATTACCTTGATGTTCGAAGCTATGCAAAGAGGAAAAACCTATAGAAATGAAGGAATTAAGGGACCAGAGAATAGCCCCTTGATTTCACCTCCACGAGGGGATGAGGAAGAGCTCGCAAAGGTCTCTCCACGAAGTGCGATCCATCTGATAAGGCAAAGAATTCAGTGCATACCACCCCCACCCACACCACCACCAGCTTCACCTCCATCTTCACCTGTACAGCCTCCGCCACCACCGCAAGTCAATATGACAAGCACGATAAAGTTTCATGTGTTCAAGGGATTAGGAAATCAGGATCCAGACCAGTTTTGGTTAATGATAAGAGATTTATGGCAAGCATAGGGAGTTATAGATAAAAATATAAAGAAAGTGACACTGGTTAGCGCCTTATAGGACTGCATACTGACCTGGTATATTAATCACTCCAATGATAATCCAAATGCGAGAATCGTGGATATACAAGCAAATCTAAACAACGAATTTAGCAGGCTGAAGTCAGAAGTGTAGTTGATCATTGGATTCAAAGAGATTACAATGCTACCAGGTGAGACTCCTTGGGAGCTATATCAGAGGTTGAAGTGTGCGATTTGCGAAGCTAATATGAATTTGACGGATGGACAACATCATGAAGGGTTTGTAGTATCGTTAATGCCACATTTAAGGAGCGCACTATCACAACAGAAGTTAATGACTCAGGCAGAGGCCTTAGAGATTGCGATGAGGCTCATGAGACCCTGATGTAGGATCCTAACTTAGGAGTTCAATAGATCCACACTCAGCTGAAAAACTTATGCCTTGAGATGCAAAGTCTGAAACAAGACAGGACAGCTCGCCTAGAATTGCATGAAGAGGTATGGTGTGTAAAATGCAAGCGTCAGGGCCATGATAAGGACCATTGCCCAGTTTTCATGAATTACCTCATGGGAGGAGGACTGATGTCGTTAAGGCCAGAAGCATAAGCAGGACCTAGTGTGACACTTGATTTGTGGTGCGCGATTTGTCAAATAGGAGGGAAACACGCTACGGACAGCTACCATTTGTTACAGAAGTATACTCAAAATTTGCAACAATTGTTCTATAATTTTTGTATATCGGTTGGACATGATGAGTGCATTTATAGAAGCTATGAGTTAATGATGGATAGAACTCCCACCTACAGGGTTCAGGCTGAAATGCAACCCCTAGACCAGAATGCAGGAGTGGCGTGAACTGGATTTCAGGGGCGCAGACAAGGCCGAGGTGGAGGAGGACCTGGGAGAGGTCGGGAACAGCTCATATGCTACAATTGCATAGGGTTGGGACATTATGCCCACAATTGTACAAACCCAACACGTCCATCATGTCTATATTGTACCTTGTTTGATCACGAGACAGAGAATTGTCCTATGCTGGTAGCTAGGATACGTGACAAGGGAGCGCTACCACCTCCCCCGACTCAGAACCTGCAGATGATGAGGTCTGAGCCACGCGAGGAAGATCCAAATGTGAACATTGTGCTCTGAAGTGGAATCATGATGGGAGATGATAAAGGCAAACAACCTGAAGATAGTACTTGGGTTCGCAAGGCTCTGACAAAAGAAGCATAGTTTGATTTGGAGCGCGCTAAGGAAACCTTCATGGAAGCTAAGAAGAACTTAACTAATGCCTCTAATGCAGGAAGCAAAGATAGAAAAGGGCTGGAAATGGACCCATCTATGCTTACGATGTTCCTGGAAACATGCATGAAGCTATTGTGCGATAGTAAGGTTGTAAAGGGAGTATAGGAACTCATTAACAGATGCATTGGGACTGCACCAAGAGAACCATGCATAGTCTGAAATATTGGAAAGCATACGACAAGGATGGGAAGAGAAATGAGGCTAACCACAAATATTGGAGAATATTAGATGGACCAAGTAATTCTAGACTTAAGATCAAATGCGAACATTCTGCCGAAGCAGACATGGGAGCGCATGGGGAGGC
The DNA here is from genome assembly GCA_031772625.1 of Pinus tabuliformis. Taxonomy (NCBI): domain Eukaryota; kingdom Viridiplantae; phylum Streptophyta; class Pinopsida; order Pinales; family Pinaceae; genus Pinus; species Pinus tabuliformis. The sequence continues at coordinate 1,561,030,701 of CM062804.1, forward strand.
CTACGCTGCAGTGGTCTCCTATTCAGCTGTGAATGGCGAACCAATAGAAGATAAAACCTATGGGGCAATTGCAGGGAATCACTATGGATATTGAGGGAGCGAGCGTGCTAATAGAATTTGAAGTAATAGAGATTGTTGATGACAGCAATCCCTACCCTGCGCTCTTAGGAATTGATTGGGCCACTAACATGAACGGGGTAATTAATCTGAAGAAGCGCAAGATGATTTTTGAAAAAAAAAGTCTTTGTGTGTAGTTATACCTTTGGACCTTGCGGAAGGATTGTGATATACAGAGCCGGTGCGCGACTATGAAAGTGACGATGATTTGGACTGCATCTACAAAATAACTGCGTGAGAACAAGACTGGGTAAATCCCACCGCAGACAGACGGATCTCATGGGAGCGCGAAATCTCTTGTACATCAGATTATGATGAGGAGAGAGAGCGATGGTAGAAATGGTTACACGAGGTAACCGTGTTGAACTGTGATATGATGACAAGCTTGCTGCACTGTGTATCGACAGAAGTAAGGGATTTGCCTACTTATGATGGGTTAAGTGAGGTAGATACATTACTAGATAAGTTCGAAAGAGAGGTGTCGGAAAAGCAACATTTCCAAGCCTTGAATTGGGTACTGTGTGCTACGCTCACGAAGTGGTGGGGTACACACAAGGGAAGCTTTGAAGGCTGGCACACATGTAGAAGGATGATGCGCACACGATTTGGGAAGCCTAAAGTGCGATTGGCTAATGAATACCATGGATAGGATGATCTACACGCACATCTATCCAGGTGGGTACAGGCATATGGCAAACAACCTAAGCAGATGCACATGAACTTCGCGTTGGGAGATATAGTTAATAAGCATGTGTTGGGGGGGTGGAAATGTGACAATGGTTCCTCAAGTTGGAATGACAAAATGTGGAGAGAACGATCGTGCATAAGGTTATCCACGCAAAAGCATTTAAAGAGGTGTGTGAAGCACTAAACAAGGTATGTAGCGTGCAACGAAGTGATTGGGACCTATGTGTACCAGTAGTTTTATGGGCTTATAGGACAACATACAAGAAAATGATGGAACAGATGCCTTCTAGGCTGAGATATGGAGCAAATGTTGTAATGCCAATGGAGTATATCATGCCTGGTCCGCGCGTAGCAGTGCCCATGGGTATGACAGATCATAGAGTCTTGGAAGATAGGATTGCGCAGTTGGAAGAACTCGAGGGAGAATGATTTTTGGCTGGCTTTCACCAACAATTACAAAAGGAGGGCAAAAAGGTCGGGCACAATTGACATATTAAGCTACGCACCTTCAAGGTGAACGATTTGGTGTTACTGTATGATAGCAAGTTTGATAAATACCCAGGAAAATTTAGAATGCATTGGCTGGGACCGTATGTTGTTAAGGAGTTCACAGATGGAGGTGTGGTGTAGTTGGTAAAGTTAAATGGAGAACCTTTCCCAGGAAAAGTGATTGGTAGTTGGTTGAAGCCATACACGGGTGGCCTGGCTATCAGACTAGCTGACCAAAGAACATTCTTAGTGCTCTAGGTCGCTGAAAGGAGGCACATGACTATAACCAGGCGTAGGGCAGTAGTTCAGCTACTATGGTCTTTGAACAACGTGTCCAGGAGGTACAATAGGAAGCTGCTCAGTGCGTTACAGACCTTGCAGCAGTCTGGGCATAATGTCTTCGTGCGAATATCTCCACACCAAAAGAGTGACTCGAGGGCGAGGGCGAGTCACGATGTTTGTGTTGGGGGCTTTTTGGGCATAGGATCCCCCAAGGGAAGTTTTGGGGCTAAAAGCCTAGATTTTGACTAAATCCTATATAAAGACTCCGTGTTTTGTGGGCATGGAGCGTGAACTTGTAAATGAGTCATATGGTTGTTTGCCCTCATTTTTGTAAATGTAATGTCATTGTTAGAGATCTACCCATGGTCTGTGGACCATGGGATAGTATAAATAGAGTGAGGCTCTAAGTTGTAAAGGACAAAATCAATGGAGGAATGAGATGAAGAATTGAGTCTTATCTAAGTGTAGAGTCGAGTCGTTGGGTCATAGAGTAGGAGAAGGCTCTACAGCTGAGTGCACAGAGGCCTAGTAGTCCTCAACTGAGTGCGCAGACCCCTGTAGCTGAGTGCACAAGGTGAGTCAAGTCTGTAACCATTGAAGAAGTAATAAAGAGAAGTTTCATATCATTTCGATGTATCATTTTCCTATTTTGTGCATTGAATGTATTGGGTATCAATTGCAATTTCAATGTTCATATGATGTGCAAACTTATATGGTTGTCTTGACTAAGCGAATATAAGATAAAGTATCTGTTTACGTGAAGTTAACTAACAATTATAAGAAAATAAGTAAGATCTATGGGGTAACTTGGGGAAATAGCATAGATCATTGCCTTAGTAGCATGAAAGCACCTCAGTCGCTGGTTAGGGCTCCGCGAAGGCAATTTTAATAGATTGCGAAGGCCTCGCAGGTCGGGGCAGTGCATGAAGCGACCTGTGCAAAGCCATTCATAGTTGCAATAAATCGACCCCTCAAACATCTCAAGGGTGTGGAAACTCGGTTCCAACATCCCCCCATACTGCTTCTGGTGAGACTTCAGTTCGCACTCCATGGGCTGATGTTGAAAGAGCCAGTAGTGTAGGGATTTTTCTGGCTAATTAACTCGAAAACTGGGTCATGCCCCCTCAAGCCAACAATCTGAAATGACAGTGGTCTTTCTGAGTAGGATATAGTGGTGAAATCTCTGTACAGCTTGAACAGCAGCCAGAGCTAGCTTTTCGACATAAGAGTACTTAACTTCTGTATCTTTGATATTGCAACTCAAATAATATATCATATGTTCAATCCCATCTTCTTCTTGGAGTAAAACCATCGCAATGGTTGAATCTCCAGTGGCAAGATACACGAATAGTCATTTTGATAATTCGGGGAATACATTAATGATGCTCTAATCAAGGTATCTTTAAGAGAATCAAAGGAAGCTTGCGCTACCTGATCCCAATGGAAGGATATCCCATTTTTCAAAAGATGAGTAAATAATTTAGCCATTTCAGGATAATTGGGAATGAACCTCCTCAGAAATTTAGCCTTCCCTTACAGTCTCTGTAACTATAGTAGATTGGAAGGTGGAGGCAAGTCAAGAATTGCTTGAACCTTAAGAGGGCTGAGTTGACTTCCTTCCTTAGACATTATGAAACCAAGAAAATGACCAGAACCAACACAAAACACACATTTGTGTGGATTGAGTTTTATTTTGTAGTGTCGGCACCAAAAAAATATAGCTCTCAAATGCTGTGGGTGATCAATCCACTTTTGTGAATGAGCAGGTAAATCATCAAGGTATGGTTGAACAATATGTTTGATGTCATGGAAGGCATAGCTCATTACCCTCTGAAAAGTTTCCCCTACATTCTTCGAACCAAAATGGAGTTTCCTGTAAGTGAATGTGCCCCATGGACAAATAAAAGCAGTTTTAGATTGGTCTTCTGGGCAGATATTGACCTGATTATAGCTGGAAAATCCATCGATAAATGAAAATATTTCACATCCGCACATTCATCAATAATATGTTTGATAAAGGGAGTGGGATAATTGTCTTTTGGATAAGCTTGATTAACATCCCTATAATCGACGCACACTCATATTTTCCCTTGTTTCTTCATGACAGGAACAATATTGGAAACCCAATCAGTAAGAGGAATAGGGTATATGAAACCAGCATGCAGAATATTTTCAACTTCTATTTTAATGGCAACAGCCTCCTTTTGATGAATAGGACAGAGGCACTGTCGCATTGGTTTGAGATCAAGATACATTTTGATTTAATGCTCAAATATACTAGAGTCAATACTTGGCATCTCCTCATATGACCATGCAAATACATCTCGAAGTTCACAAAAGAGAGCACAGTAAATGTCAATTTCTGATGGAGAACAATATTTTCCAACATGAATGTTTTCTACAACTTTAGGTTTGGCTGAAATATTGATAGAAATAGTTTCTTCAATATTTGGAAAGTTTCGCTCATAATCTACTATATCTATAAAAATAGAATCCGAAAGAAAATCAACAACTAAAGGGTGATTAAGTTCATTTGAAAAATCTTCTATGTGATCTAGAAGATGGGAACCATGACGATAATCTTCCCATGGTTCTTCTTCCATCATCATTGGTTGGATGATTCATTGACCAGTAGAAATATACGTGAAAAAGGATCAGAAAAAGTACCATATTCTAATGAAAAATCTACCCATACAATTGGT